>JAUDYM010000009.1:1200000-1800000 GCA_030407015.1 Armillaria fumosa | reverse complement strand
CATGATTCATTCGAGAAACAAAGGGCGGGATGTGGCGATTTGGGAAGTCAAGTTTGTAACGGTGCTTTCCCATGAGCACGTCATTCAGGTGGTTATCTATGGCTACCTGTGGGCTATGGCCAATCAAATGCAGCCATTTCCTCGCCTTGTTCTTTACAATGTAAAGAACAACGAGAAATGGGAGATTAAAACTACTCTTGTCTGTGTAAAACAGGTCATCGAGGAGGTTTTACAGATCAAACCGCGAATGAGCAAAGGTGTCTCGATGAATTTTTGAAAGGTTGTGCAGATGTTCAGGAGGAAGTGGCGCAACTGTTGGGTGAAGATGCCCGATTCTTTCCGAAAGTAGAACGGTCAGAGATGGTCAAGGGCTCCGCAATGATCTTCTGAGCCAGATTCTTGTTTCTCGACCTCCTCCTTTGGGTTGCATGTCTTTGTCGCTGGAGTATTTTATGAACCGCTCTCATTGTTCTCCTTATCCCCCAGTGCAACTGATCTCCGTTGCATCTTAGCACGTCTTCAATGTCTGTTCGTTGTCTGTACTACCGCCAATGAACCGTGACCCGGCTATCCTCCAGGACACTTTTCCCAAACCGAGCTTTAAGTACGTATCTAATCTAACGACTACTTGTTGTTCCCTGCTATATACCTTTTCCTGTTTACAGTTGGATTTTGTTGCTCGTCAGCAGCAAGTTTTAGTCACTCGAGAACATTGCTTCGCGTTGCCTGTTTTTTTTTATGCTCACCGCTCAGCACCCCATATTCGTGTCTTTGATCCTCCACAAGCTTCCTTGTCATTGACCTGCATGTTATCGGAGGAAGATGTTCCCGGTACAGATGATAGGCGGTTTACTAGTGCGTATCCATGTTACTATGATGCTCTATACCTTCCCGAATTCTTCGTGACATCTTCTCGTCGCTTTGTGGCGTCTCGCTCAAATGGTAGGTACAGCGCGTCATGTATCATTTGGACTAGAAATGTACGCGTCGAAGGGGTTTTCATTCTTGAAGATCTCACTGATAACAAAGGAGTTTGCCTGCGGAAAAGTTTAATTGAGTCTGAACGATGATTCAGCCTAGAACCTGTGAGCACGATCATGGACAGCGCAGTTCGGTCTGGACATTTATGATGAAAGAACAGCTACTGGATGGTTTTGAGAAGATTAGACGATGAATTCTCAATCCTCGGATATACTTCGAAGTTCGCGAAGCTCGTACCGGAGTGGTTGCCAGACAACGCCGCTAGGTGGCTGGTGCTGTTTCCGGCTCCGCTATGATTCTTCTAGTATGTCCTGCGAACAGTGGCGGATCTCCACTTTCTTCGTCATCAAATCTAACATCAAGAACTAGACAGTCAAGATGAAGCTGACATTGAAATTCTTGGCAGTGACGTCGATCATTGGCAAACGAATTTCTTCGCGACGCTGCCTGGTTCACAACCCATATTTGGCGAATTTGGAGTTGATGTGGAGGCACTCGTGGTTGTAATGACAGTGACATGTCCAGTAACCATACGTACGTCATTGACTGAAACCAGGACAGGACATCTTGGCCCGTAGATAGGAATGAGGTGCGGACGTGTAGAGAGGAAACCTCCGCCTTTTCACGTGTTTGTTTCAACGAATCCATTACAGACGATTCAACGATTAGCGAGCGAACATATTATCCGACGCATAAAATGAGAATGCAGATGGGAATTTAAGATTCTATTGGTTCGGCATCCTGGTCTACTGAATAGAAAAGCGCAGCAAAGTTGGAACGCTTACTCATAGCGTGAAAGTAGAGCACTAGTCAATCAGCAGTATATGCGTTTCGTATATTAAGACGAGAAACGATGATACATGTATGCGGGTGATGATCGACAGTCATTGTTGCATTCAAGCTATGTGTCTATGTCTAATCTCTACGTTCAGACCTGTGCCTTGGAGGAACTGACTGTCTCGACATCTTTGACATCACTATCTCCCATTGGAACGTGAATAGCCTCCGTGTCACCGTGAACTTCTCGAGATACCGAGATGTTGATGGTGCGCGGTCTATTGGTAGCCCTACTTGACGATGACAGAGGTCCCATAGAATACAAGTTGTCTGATTCGCTGAGTGTTTGAGTGACTATGCGTCTCCTCGAATTGAGGACCTACAAAGCGGATATATGTCATGACATCAGCCGTTAAGATATCGTCGTCCTCACCACAAGTAAACTGTTTGCGTAGAGCTTTGACAACATCATTGCGGTGCAGAGATGCCAATTTTGGTCCCGGTATTTGAGGAACAATATCATGTCCAGTGTCGCTACTGCAGCAGAGGCAAGGCCAGTTTCGATGGTGATGACAATGATTCGTGTTAGGAGCGCGTCAGTCCTGTGGAAGCCGGTCTTGGATTTCCGTAGAAAATACACCATGCATCCTGCGATGATGATATCGCATATTGCTGTTCCCGCGAGCCAGACCTATAAGAATAAGAGATGAATTGACGATCTATCGATTCTTTCTTTAATCGTACCGAAGCAGCTCTGAATGACTTGGACACTATCAGTGACTCGGTAATGAGTAATATGAAAAAAATAGAAGACAACGACACGCACACTCCCTCACATCATTTATGCCTGTCACAATCACTCCGGTTATTATACCAGCTATAAATTGTGCTAACGAGATCTGTAGAGTTGTAAGCACAACTTTATACTTAGGAGATATACCATCAGCTCACCGAGACGATTACTGTAGGAAGCCAAAATGTTTTCGTCAAAAGACGGAGCCGCCATGCATAAAATGATTGCGCGACGAAGCTCACTAACAAGAATGAATGGCCGGAAACATATGAGCTGCGGAATTTCACGCACTCAAAGACCCAAATATCGGCAAAGTGAGCCAGATATAGCCGACCCGCAGAAGTGCGCTCGGTGTGCCCCACTGCGAACAGAACGTCATGAAAGCGTCATGGGTCACCAAGATTGTCTGAACGATTTCGAGAATAAACGCGAACGCGACAACACCCCGAATTACAGGTCTGTCAGAGGAGTAATTTAAATAGTAAAAATCTAGCAAATACTCAGAGGATCACGCGTGCAACGGCTCTAAAAGACCTACGTATTTGAACCACTAAACACCCGAATAGTCCCCAATTCAAAAGGTTGCCTATAAACTGCAGAAGCACTGAGACGACGTGTGCAAGCCTCTCTATTTCCGGTACATACCACAGCACCGGTTCTATTCAAATTTGAATGAGTGACAAGTCAGAGAGGAAATATTAGTTGTGTACTCACAGCACCTCAACATCAGTGGGGATTTCGTCTGAGGAATTCGACATATTCACTACGCGGGGGAAAGCTGGCAGAGTCGACTGGTAGTAATTGGAAAAAGAAAACTTCGTCAAGGTATGGCTAAGACCTGGTCACATTCCGCTCGGATATGCCTCGCCGAGGAACTTTATGGACCACGGGTGATGAATTTCCATGTCGACTGGTAGCAATAGGACCTGAACCTTAAAACTTGGTCCATCCAGGGTCACAAGTATCTTTTGAATAGCTTTCGACGCGTATAGGTAAATGTGTAGCGATGGCACGCGAAAAGCGCACGATCCCATCAGAGAAAGTGCATGCCTTCGGCTTCCTATGGAAGAGAGTTGTGCATCCTGAGATCCCCGCCAATAAGGCAACGTTAGAGTGATTCGAAGCCTCCTATCGGGGTCAGGGATGTGCATTTTACACTCAAATTAGTACGTAACATTTGAGTGACAAATCTGCCGTTTCTGATCTGTGAATAATTTGTATTTCTGCTCTGCAGATCTACAAACATGGAATCCCGATGATTCCGAAAATCAGTTAGAAAGTAGGGAGATGAAAGTGGTGATAGTTCACTTTGAGACATATTTTGAGACTTGGTAAAAATTTCATGTAGAAGATGCAGGCCAACGCTTTGCGGTGCTTGATCGAAGCAGGTTGGACGCGGTGGACTCGGAGAGAAAAGATCGCGTGCCGCGTGGGCGTGGGAATTTGGTGGCACCGCTCCGAGAATGCCGGAGTTGCAACTTTGCTTTTGCGTCCAGGTAATTACAGCAGATGATGAACAGTTGATGAACCTTCCTCCTCTAAATGAAATCCAGAGCATTTGACCATCGCATTATTGAAAAATCGACAGGCTGTACCTCTCACCAGCGCCACCTGGAATGACCATGTTGTCAAACCTATCCTCCCAACCTTCCGCTTTTCTGATCTCTGGTTTCTGATATCTACGATTGCAGGGTCATTTGATCTGTTTCCCTTTGATTCCCGTTGGCAGGATATGCCCAGGCTGCGCATGGACTCAATTCAGATCTGGCGAAAGGAGTGTGTGAGGGGTTTTCAACTTTTCCCTTAAAACGCGTTTCCGCGGTGGTACATAATCTCGGCACGTCGTGTAGTAGCCTCTCCCTATCTCTCTCTATCACCGTCACGCCATTTGGCCTCGACTCTGCAAATCATGCCTTTCATCTCTGTGGACGATAGTACATCTCAATCATACAATTATGTGCTTGTTGGTGCGTGTCTTACAAGCGTCTAACTGTCGAGTCCAAACCTCATTTCGCCATCTGATCATAGGCGGCGGGGTATGAGCGCTTCATCACATCAATCGCAGACCCCTTTTACCAATGGCCCACAGACCGCAGGTTTGATCCTTGCAGCAAGACTTTCAGAAGATCCTTCGGTATCTGTCCTCGTTCTTGAAGCTGGTAGCTTCAATCCAGGAGATCAGCTGATATGTGAGTTTTTGAACTTTGCCTCCGCGAGATATCGCTAGATCCATCTTCTAGCCCGTCCGGTGCAATATGGTGCACAGCTTGGACAGGACGCTTATGCATGGAGTTTAAAGACGGTAAGTGACATTGCAACCCTCTAATCATTTACATGGCAACTACAATGACTGCGTTTAGGTACCTCAGAAGAATGTTGCTGGAAGACAGGTTGGATGGGACCGGCAAGTACCATTGTTCTCAAACCATCGCCTATCATTTACCATCGTGGATTAGAGGTAAAATTCTTGGGGGAAGTTCTGCCATCAACTTTTCTGTTTGGACGAATCCCGCGAAAGGGGACATAGACGGTACCGTGCCACCTCCTATCAGCACATCACACGCTTGATCTCAGCGTACAGATTGGGAGAAGCTCGGCAATGCCGGTTGGAACTGGGAAAACTTCAGCAAATATCTTTCGAAGGCAATATCGTAAGGTCCCTTCTTTTTATAGGTCTATATTGTATCACGGATACATTTATTCAGCATCGCTCCGCCAAGCGGCTCTGCAGCACAGCTTGAACGACGGGGTAGTCTGGAAACTTGGAACTTACCAAAGAACGGTAAGCTTGTTTCTCAATGATGGCATGGAATTATGATGTTAATCTTGACCAACTTTTCAAGGTCCCCTTCAAATATCTTTTCCGCGCACTCTCCCAGACGTAGATATTCGTTTTCACGAGGTTTCTTCAGTCAATACCTGTCGCAATAGTGTACTGACATAATGTTCCCAGGCCTTGGTGAATTTGGGTGTGCCGAGAGCCCCGTTACCGGTTTGTGAGGTTTTGTTCAAAAGTCTAGTCACTTATAATATACAAATATTCTAGCTTGACGGAGATGTGAGTGTATGTGTACCTGTGTACCTCCCTCTGACTCCTCGCAGCCCCACGGTACCTTCTTTACGGGTAATACGTTGGATCCCTTGTCTTATTCCCGTTCTTACTCAACGGTACGATGTGCTTCCTTCCTGGACGGAGTTGACTCAAACTCGAGTTAGGACTTCTATCTTCGAAACTCGGATCGCCCGAATCTATCCATCCTACTATCCGCATATGCCACCAAAGTGGCACTTTCTGATGCGGAGGGAGACTTGACTGCTACTGGAGTTGAGTTTATTCATGGAGGCAAACCTTACCTGGTGCGTGCGGATAAAGAGGTGATTCTATGCCTTGGGTAGGTCACATCATTCACCATAACATCCAGTGAAGTAACCTTATTTCAGAGCCCTGAAGACGCCCCATCTTTTGGAGCTGTCCGGAATCGGACGCCCTGACGTATTGAAACAAGCTGGCATCACGCCGAGGCTTGATCTTCCTGTGGGGGAGAATGTGCAAGAACATGTGTTCGTGTCGCTAAGCTATGGTCAGTCTTTGATGATGTCACCCTACTTTGAGCCATTAACACCGCATCCCAGAATTGAAAGATGGTGTCGCAGACGACACTCTCGATGTTCTTGGTGATGAAGTTGAACGCCAAAAACAGATCGATTTTCAGTCCGTTTACGTCATACCTTTGACATCTTGCGCGCCTTACCATCTATTGCAGCGCTCGTGGCGAGGGAGTCTTCAATATGGGCATCGTCAACTTCGCCTTCCTGCCTCTAAATGAATTGTCACCCCGTTCAGGTGCTATATATTCTGCGACCATCAACTCCATCGAGGAGAAGATTGCTCAAGGAAAATATCCTGTCGGAGCCACAGAGACCCTCAAAATGCAAATTCAGAAGGTCGGAAGACATGCCCTAGACTGCGAAATTACCACTATTCCAGGGTTCCTTTCAGGCCCAAGTAAGGGTCTGCCGGTAGTAATCTCTGCTCCGCTCAATACCTTCTTCAGATCCCCCTAGGCCAGGAAAGAAACATTTCAACATCTTCTGCATGAATAACAGTTTGTTCTCGAGAGGCACGGCGGTATGTTTCTCCCCCGCAAAATCTTCGACTCACACCTGAGCATATAACAGCATGTCACCTCCAGTGATCCCCTGGTGCATCCCGCATACGATCCTCGCTACTTCGAAGATGAGGCTGGTAAGAATTACAACTGCAGGAGATTCATCACTCGTCTCAAGGTTTTATTAGATCTCGGAGCCTTGATTGAAACCGTAAAGTTTGCGCGGAAGGTCTGTCAAACGGCCCCGTTCAAGGATGTCCTTGGTGCGAGACTGTTACATTTTCTTGACCTTTTCGCTCATTTCACTTCTCAGATGAGGAGCCGGTAGAAGTTAACCCGGGTCCAAACGTCCAAACTGACGAAGAGATTGGTGGTAATACTAGACATCCTACATGAAATATGTATCTTCTCACTGTGCTGCTTCAGCTTGGGTCAAACAGATGTTGACCTCAACTTGGCGTATGTTATAACTCCCCACAGCTTCAAAACGAAACTCACGTTTATTACGTACAGATACGATCGGAACCGCCTCGATGCTTCCGAAGGACAAAGGTGGAGTCGTCGACTCCAAACTCAAGGTATCTTTCATCCATCCATCACTGCATGTCAGTGTACTCACAATAACGATTTTAAAGGTATATGGCACGACCAATCTTCGCGTTGTAGATCTATCTATCGCGCCCATCCTGGTTGCTGCGCATACCCAATGCAAGTAATCTATCATTCTCCTCTCCTTTCGTGCTTAAATTGGCCTATTTAGCACTCGCATATGGAATTGCTGAGCAAGGTCAGTTTTTTGTGTTCCGAGTCGGCCCTATACTTATTTCATCCATAGCGGCGGATATCATCAAAGGCTTGGTTTAAGTTTTACAATAACTTCAAGAGTCATAACCTTACGGACAAGACATGGAAAATCTTGTCAATACGGATTAAGAGATGGTGATGTGGACAGACCCAAGAAGCGTGTCCCAGAATGCTTTACAATTGTATTATATGCCTTCGAGGTTGAAATGAATCAATTGATATTGTCAAACGGTGCTGCAGATCTGACAATGCATCGGGTTTACCTCGTACTCAATCAGACCGATTTCTGTGTGTGATTCTTAGCCGCTGTAAAATACAAACGGCTAAGTTACTCCAATTATAATAATATGGTACAAAATTCATAGACTACACGGTTTCTTGATATCCTTTATCATACAACGCGATGTTAACAGATATACCCTTAGTCGAGCCTCTGCAGGAGCTCTTGTAAACGACGATCGTCGTAGTGACGCCTGTATTTATATTAGCTCTTAACTTCAGTGGAAGGAAGTAGCACATTTGAGACGCACAAAGAATCGTCAAAATCCATCCCATGCCTGCTGCGGCCGAGTCCGCCATACACCATACAGACGCTTCTCCGTCTGAAGGTATCTCAAAGTTGCACTGACGAGGAAGCTGCTCTGTGAGACATATCGACAGAACTACCACCGACTGAAGATTAGCCGCGCGCGGCGTAATTGAGATACATTCAAACGCATACCTAGCCATATAACCGCCAGGGTGGCATATGATACAAGGTGTGCTCTGGTGCTTGTGAGCGCGTGTCTTGAGTCAGGGCGGTAGTTGTATGAGAGCCTAGTATATAAGCGAGTCACAGCCGAGTAATGAAAAGTCAAAAAATGAGCGACGCACAAGACACTGGCCCATATCCAGTTGAACAGAGCGACAAAGCCGGCAATGGAGCCGAAGACCACTGGCGAGATATTCATGAGCACCTTGCAGTACATAGGTGACAAAATATGCACGTACTCTGGGCAGGGGTGTCAACACCATCATTCGCTATCCCTGCAGATACCCCAACCCGTTTGCATGAATGCAATGACAAGGATCCACGCTGGTTGGGTACAGTCAACATGATCAGACGATCACCTTTTGAATGTGCTTACAATACAAATGCACTCGAACTTTCGTCGGTTTCGGTACAGGCACATGGCGCGGTCTGTTTCTCTTATTCTGAGCGTCGTTTATGGCGACATTGTCGTGAAGCGACGCTATCCTTCTTGAGGACCGGAGCACCAGGTATGTAGTTACACAACCTCGATACAGATCATCAGCGAGTTACACACTGCGGAAGGGGTAGACCATACAGAATACGCATATGATGCATGCTAGCGTCACCGATGTTGCATTGAGAGAACACCATTTGTCCTCAGGCGTATCCGGTGGTGGAGGGATGATTGTGTAGTCGCAGTTGTACGGCAACTGAGGGGAGAGCATCAGTGCCAGCGCTGGAAAGATAGTAAGAGTGATACGTAGACTTACGGTGAGGAGACTCACCAAACCATATAATCGTCAAAGACCCGAGTGAATAGATGTGCGTCATGAACTGAGTAAATAAATGCGTCGAGTGCGGTTTAGCGTTGTGGAAGAGCCTGAGGAATGCATCAGCTGCCATTGATGAGTTCTCTAGAGACCCTAAAGAGCGCACAGAGTGCACATCCACATTGCCGTGACAACGGCAAAAAATGTCGTAAAGCTCTCGAAGATGGCTACAGAATATACGTTAAACACGACAGTCGCATTGAAAGAAGACTACTTCGTACTCTGTGTCACCCACGACCTCCGATTTGTATCCCTATGAAAAATGGCACCAGTTAAAGTGATGCCAGTCTGTAGTACAGACAATGTCAGGATGGTTGCTAGTAGGAAGTATGTTATTTCGTCGTTATGCGCCGAACAAGAGAGACGCACAGTAGAGTCCGGTACGTATACTGCGAGACATCTTGACGAGGAGGATAGGGAAGAAGTCCCACCGGACGCCTTGTTTAAGTACTGGAACACCAAGTCTGCAGTGCCTCACTACGTTTGATGGTGATTTGGACTGATGGAGATGGCAGTATCACCATGCTCCGGTGCCACCTCTTTCAACTTTTGGAATACTGGCTAGTCGCGTCCAAATTTCAACTGACAAAAGAAAGGGTCTAGTAGCGACACAATTCCAAACCCAAGCTAAGACCGCGTGTAGACGTGGCTGGAATCTCTATATTAACTGGAGTGAGATCTAAGAGAAAGAGAACCAAGATACAAAGTACCTGGGGGGTTTGGAGGTGAGTATCCTGCTTGTGTAGGGGACGACCTCCGAAGTGAGGAAATCGGGAAGGGTGTCCAAATGTCACTGCAACTGATGAAGCGGGAGACCCAGATGTTTGTGAAGTTCTCGACTGGCCGACAACGAGATGCGTGAAGCGACATGGAAACGAACCGGAACAACTCTCCAATATCAAGGGTGCAGGTAGGAGGGTCGCAAAATTACGAGGCCTGCGAGGAGGAATGGAGCAATTCTATAACACCACGAAACACGGCGAGCGACTACGTACAACCAGGTCAAAACAAGGCGCGCCACTACTGCTTCTAGCTGGATCGTACTTCGTCGAGCATGTGATCCAATCACACTGAAACGGACATCGAGGGGCTATACCGCCTGACACCAATTCCTTGAATTGGTGCAAAAGGCATAATGAGACTGGAGGAGGAACTGAAGTGTACGTTCACGTGGAGCATTGGAGCAAAAGGCAAGGGCCATCGTCGGAACCGGGCCGGTACCGACTCAGTTTTTTACCCCCGCGACGGGTCGTTCCTCAGCTCGAATGTCGAGCGAACTCCTGCAGTTATCTCAAGAGCTGCTCAATGTCATCATCGACTGTCTTTCGGGTGATATTCTTTCTCTTCATGCTTGCTCCTTGGTATGCAGGGTTTGGACAGAACGTGCACAGGAAAAGGCTTTTACAGTGCTTTTGCACGCCTAAAGGCACTACCTTCATAAATTCCGAGATATCCTTCGCATGTTTCCGCGCTTAGGTGCTTTTAAAGGTCATCAGGTTGAATGCTTTCCCGGATGGGTGGAAGAATTGGGTGCACCCTTGGAGGCACCATGAAATGGAAATAGCATCTCCCGAAGTTTTACCCCTGTTGACCACTTCGAAGTCATCTTCGTTCCAACTTCACCTTACGCACGGTCACGTCTGGGACAATGCCGTTGGGGTGTCCGTTGCAGACGCGTACAAGTCAACACTTCGCACCGCTTTCCTCACTGATGTTCATCTATCTTAGATGACATTCGACTCTATTCCAATTTTCTGCATCTTCTCTCAGACAGTTGCTGTTCGCGAGATCAATCTCTCAGCTATTACTATCAAAGCATTCGACGATGCCATGTCGGCCGACTCCGAGACGACAGAGGGTGCCTTCGCCTAGTCTCTGTTTACTTGAATTTGGATGCCGACCTACTACAACACTTTACGCGGTGGTTTTTGAGTGACAAGTCGCGCTTTGATCTTGGCCAAGTACCAAGGCTCACGGTGCTGTATACGTACAAGTACACCGAAGCTGGTACTTGGGTACGCTCGAGAGCATCTTGAAGCGCATACAAGCAGGCGCGGTCGTACTTCTCGGTCTCGAGAATGCTTTGCCTTGTAAGTGATTCTCTCTATATTGATTTATGACACATCTTATGTAGTTTATCATTTCAGGCCCCCTGTCATCTTTTGCGTCTCTCCGAAATCTGAAGACGATTAAATTGTTCACGCATACTCTCATGGGCCCTTGAGAGTTGACGTCCTTCTTTGCGCAGGATATCACGGAGGGAGAGCTGCATGCCGTAGAGGAGTTCACTGTCCACCTCAAGGTATTTCCTCAGCAGGAAGGTTTACATGGATATAACGAGAACTGGCTTGCCTTGGACTCGATTTCAGGTACAGACTGTCACGTTCGAGTACATTTTGTGTTCTTCGCAGTTCTCGATCAGCATTGGGACGAAGCCGTATCGCGTTTCACGAACGAAATACGCGCTGCACTTCCAAATCTCCACTGCAAAAACGTACTTCACCTCAGTACGTGAATAATTTATATGCCTGATTTCCTCTGATGATGAACTTGCCACTCGTAGATTTCCAGAGCTTCGAAGGAGACGACCGATATTAGTCATAATAGGAATACATATGCGTATTACATCCGTGGACAATAGCACTACTTGTTTCAAGATATGAAATAGGTACGGAGCCTGTAGGCCCCTCTAGCTCATAGTCTCGTGAAATGCATGTGCTATACGAAGTGCAGTTATCTACGGCAGCGGCTGCCTACAGAAGGGCCTATATTGAATACATGGTATATTCCGTCTTCATCTCATTGCTTCTTCATTCAGCTTCAAGGATTTACGGCGAGACAACCTCCATCAATTACAATTTCCTGGCCATTGGCATAACAGCCCGATGGCGACGCAAGGTACACCACAGTTCCAGCCATCTCTTCGCCGCTGTCATGTATCAGAAACGATTAGTCTCCAACTTCCATTATTACGAGACGCCAATCATGCTTACGTTCCGGGCCTCTTTGCAGGAATTGGCACCACGCCTTTGGCCATTTTATCGAGCTCCTCCGGAGAGATCACGTCTTTGGTCATCTCACTCTCATACATCCCAGGCGCGATGGCGTTCACTCGCACTGGCACGTGCTTGAGAGCAAATTCTGTTGCCATCATGCGCGTCAAGTGTGATGCCGCTGCTTTGGCAGCGTTGTACGCGAAGTGCTCTTGCGCTTGCTTCATCATGGCACTCATGCTGGTAATGTTGATTACACTAGATGTGTACCCAGGTTTCTGTGGGTCTTTGGCACCTTTGTCGAGTAATCCGAGGAACGCCATTGTCACGAAGAAGAGAGGGTAGACGTTGATGGCATAGAGGTCGGCCCAGCCTTGCTCTGACTCGTCAAATAAAGCCTGTCCAAGCGTCTCGGCGTCTTTGTGATTTGGCGAAGAGAGGTCGTTGAACCACGACGATATGGGTCCGACTTGGCCTGCGTTGTTGACTAGGACATGGATCTTGCCTTCCTTTTCTTGTAGCACCTTCTTTGCCTCTACAATACTTGGCTTACTCGTCACGTCCATAGGAAGCCTGAAGCATCTCTCCCATCATCAGTTGGGTCATAACAAGAGAACATCCGTGGACGTACGCGACGACATCACCCTTGATAGTTCCACTGTTGACCACCTTTTCAAGGATCTCCTTCCGCCGTCCTGTGATATATACTCGCGCGCCGTTCTCGGCCAGACCGCGTGCGATCATAAGTCCTAGTCGCTACGGATCAGCTAAAAGATGTACCGATCACGGTGATGCGCCCTACCGATGCCCGTTCCGCCACCTGTGACAACAGCAACCAGGCCATGGAGGTTGTATAGGTTCGGAAGGTGGTAGGAAGATGTAGGGGCCGCTGCCATGAGGATGCAATCGCTGCTGGGAGAGGGTGACGTGGACGAGAAGGGCGAGGTGGTGGGAACTTAGAAGGCGAGAGCTCGAGGTAATAATATCATCGCCATTTCACGCACAGGGAGCAGTTAATTTGACCTGTGACGTCATGTTCTCCGAATTTCAAGCGTTCGGGAGTTGCTGCATATTGCAATGCGACGTGTCAAGGCACCTTTATCCAACTCATCTGCCATGGCAACACCCTAAAGGGCAGGGTGCTTAGTGTTTGGGCGAAGAAAACGCCCAGTCGATCGTTCATGATCAAGGCCACATAGCTCATATCGGCATCAATCAGTGGCTCCATGCACAACAGAAGCCAATTTTGTATGGAAGAGCCAACGAATCACACGTTGACGCCAGAAGGGGAATGCTTATCGTTCTGCGGGTTCCAGAAGGTGGATGAACGCATATGGGTTTGAGCGGGCCTACCTTCGAACCTGGGGTGTATCCTCTACGCTTTAATTACCCTTAGGCGATTGTCGTAGACTCCGATGGTCTTGTGTGGGATCTGGTTCTCGTTATCGTGAACATCGCTGCGTCATGAAAATGAACGTGTGTACATCAAAGACTGATCAACTCACCATACCTATTTCTGTATCTCTGCTTCGTCAACGGGCTCAAGGTGGCAAGAGAACATGCTGGCTGCCGCGATGATATTTGATATGATGTCCGCTTATTCACACGCTCATGGAACTACACTTGCTGCCGAGCTTTTCTATGATTTCAGTTGCATGGATCCTGGCAAGTCATATCTCCTTTTCTGCGCTCCTCCAGGAAACAGACTGAATGTGACACAGAGCATAAATCACACTTGACCTAATTTGCCTGGGTCAATGAATGACTTGAAGATGTCAAGATTTAGAAAGTGAGACGGATCTTTGTTTATGTCACGAGTAAAGCATCAGACATAGACGGTTTGTGTATTACTAACGAGATGGTGTGCAGTCCCGCCCATCAAAGAGAGGATGTAAGGTCCGACCTTTCTGCTATGGCCATGTCCGCAGGATACAACGGTAGCCCGGTCGATAACGATCATGCAGTCCCTCCGGTACAGCTACCTACCCCGACCTCGTTGAGGGGAGCGCGCCCACAAATACCCGAGAAATGCACGCCTCCAAAATGGTTACAAGAGATATCAAATTTATTTCCAACGCCGACCAATTGTCCCAGCGGTATTTTATGATGGAAATAGTAAAGTAAATCGTCCGTTCTGCAAAGTCCAAATAACCAGAAATTGTCCATGCCACCCAACCATCGTATCGAAGCAGCGCGATTGCAGATGTTTCAACTTGATGCGGGTGGTCTAGAAAACAAGAGAGTGAAGAAAATGGACAGCAAAGCAGGAGAGAAGACGCTTAGCTCGTAAACCGTTCCACGAAACCTTTTCGACTTGCGAATGGAATCCCCGAAGCGGAATTAGAGACTGCGATCTCCCTTGCACCGCAATCGTGGCGGGTATCTTGGTGCGACTCCGAGAGAACTTGATTGAAGTCGACGCGATGAAGGCAGAGGACCCATTGGATGTCCTTGACCCAGTACGACCGTTGGAACGCGAGTGGGATTGATGACCGCGAGTGCAGGCGGGATCATTGCCGTACCATGAGGAGACCTTCGAGATGGTAACGGCGGTGGAGAACCCCGTATAATCTCTGACACTCGAACCGAATTGACGACGGCGGGTGGAGGCTGAGCTGCGACACCACGGGAAGACGGTCGAGGTGGTAATGGCGGCGGAGTACCCATTCGATGGTCCTGACCCCGGACAATGTTGGCAGGTTTGGCGACCGCAGGCAGTATAGGTGTGACTGCGACTCGACGAGCGGATGGTCGAGGCGGTAGCGGTGGGGGAGAACCCCTTCGATGTTCTTGACCCAAACTTGAAGCTCGAATGCAATTCGTAACGGTGAGCGGAGGTCGACCAGAAGACTTGATTATACGGTTTCTGGGTGAGGAACAGGCAGACTCGGATGGCGAAGAATGCTCAATGGTTGACGACGAAGGCAAAGGGTCCAGAGCGCGATCCATGGGAAGAGACAATGCACTGGCAAACGGAGATGAGGAAAAGGACAAAGAAGAACAGATGAAGGTCACATACTCTTCAGCATCTTCACATCCTTTCATTTCTACTTCAGTGACGACAGTCCGTGTTTCGACCACGGGAATTTCGACGAATGTTGCCGAGGGGAAAAACGTATTGACGTTTGCGACGAGATTACGAATGGCCCGTAGCGAAAAGCGGCCCAGGGGCTCAATGGCAAGCATCGAATTTAGGATGTCTTGAGAACCAGATGAAATAGCGAATTCCTTCGTGAAATATCCATCGGGATCATCGCAGTATGCCCGGAATTGACAGTCGGAAGATTTCGCTTGCTCCCATGGACTGTATGCAGTGATTAGATTGAATAATATGATTCCGAGAGCCCAAATATCGTTGTGCCGACTCGAGTACCGTTCGTAGATATCATATTCGTCTATAACTTCTGCAGAAGGGCGTCAACGTCTGCAGATGACGAGAAGGAATAGTAGCTTACCGGGACTCATATATTCAGGCGTCCCACACATAAAGGCATCCGATAGCTCATCCTCGGTCGATAGACCAAAATCGGCTAGAAACACTGTAGAACAATCCTCCGAGCAGAGAATGTTCTCCGGCTTCAGATCACGATGGTAGACTCCGAGATCGTGACAGTGTGAAACCGCATCGAGTATTTGGAGAAACGTCGACTGTATACGTTTGTCGTTGTCCCAAAATGCGCCTCTCCCGATCATAGTATAGAGGTCGTTGCCGGAGCAGAAATCCATGACCGCGAATAGATACGACCCTTCCTGGAAGGTGAAGTGAAGACGGACAATGTTGGAGTGTCGAGAGACTTTGCTTTGAAGAATAAATTCGAGAGGAATATCCGTAGTGTCGTAACTGGCTCGTAGGCATTTCACGGCATACATAACCCTGTTGGAGGGAGGAGTCTTGATGTCAACGGCATGATATACTGTGCCGAATGCGCCAGCGCCAAGGAAATTGCCCAGTTTGATATAATTGCGGAGAACGATATCGGTCATATTTGGGATGTTGCACGAAGACATCTGAAAGGGGGAATCAGTATGACCAAGTAGAAGAGGAGAAGAGGAGCTAAGCACTTGGGAAATTTCAAGAAAGGCTTTAAACGCGATAAGCAAGACTATCAAAGTCTTGTATTTGCGAAGAAGGTGAAGGTTCGATAAACGAATATAAGAGCAGAAGACTATCAAAGTCTTAGTTCTTAGGAGATGATGGGGGTACGAGGTTCAAAAGCAAAAAGGCGATTTTCAACTCCATTGGTTACTTATAAGCACTGTGGTGGGTCGAAATAGAAGTCCAATGTCTAAGACACGCCATAATGTGAAAAACTGAGCAAACAGCGCGCTTCAACAGAGAGCGTCGCGGTGGAAGTGAATGTGGACGGAAGAAAAACGGAAGAAACGCGTCGAGGGACATGACGTCATGGAGATCCAGATTCCCGGACCGTACATTTGGAGCAGCTATATATGGTCATGACCGCTCATCGTGAGCGGCAACGGTCCAAGTTTCACTTTTCTCTTCTATTTCAGTATAGGAGTCACTAAGAGTCGATAAGAGTCTTTTGATGCCAATTCGATACAGCTACAATGGCGTACTGTGACATACCTTGAAAATATCAACACCGCAAAACCAACTTGGACATTGTCGACGATGGGTACAGATTCCAGCGCGTTGTGGCCGGTAAAAAAATTGGCGCCTACAAGATTTTCACTTCTATAACCTTTCCTTGTCCTGCAAAGTCCGTCAGTACAATTCTATACCACGGTATGAAAAACCTTTCCCCCCATAAAACAAGGGACTTACGGTCGCTTTACAGACACAAGGGCATATGGACGGAAGCTGTGGTATACATTTATTCGAACATATTTCGTTCCTCGTCTAATGTTCGTAGCCGTCCACGCATGTTGTGTAATGCTCTCTTTCGTTGTCGAAGCGCCAACAGGACGACGATTGAATTTTTCTCTATTCCCTGACAGGAGACACAGCCATGTGATGATATTCTAAACTGATTATGCAACCGAGGCTGTGCTGCCATTTTCTACCGTGGTCCACGAAGATGTCGCCCACTCAAACTGCTACTTTACAATGCGTCGACGACGATGTGCTTTGTGTTATCTGTGCCACACTTGGACAACGTGAAGTGGGTGTTTACTTGTCGTCGTTACGCCCTCTATGTTAACCCCCTACAGTCAAAGCAAATGTCACTCGTAGATAAACGACTGAGAGAGATTTCTCTGTCGTTGCTCTTTCGACGTGTGTATTTCCACTTTACATACATCGAAGATGTGTGGAAATTGGCAACAGAGGCCATTGAGAGCATGCTTACTTCGATCGCTTTCGACGTCATTCTTCGGTACACTCGGTGGGGTTGTCACTAGAGTGGACTTCGTCGGCAACATTAACCTCGAAACTTCATAGATTTCTCGATATTCGCCTTTCAGATAATAAAAGCGAAAACTCGATGCCTTCCGTCTTGCCAACTTGACTTGCCGAATTTCTGTCCACCCCCTTCCGTCAGTTGCTTAGTCTTGCCTTTACTATCGACGAAAATGGGCACGAAATTTCGATGATAAATTTACTATAGCGCACATCGAGCTCCCTACTGTCACTAATGTCATGGTGGGAGCTTATTGTAACTTTATGATCCGCCTCTGCCCCAATGTTGAACATGTAGCGACCTTCGGCTGGGTATGGCTTCACTCGCGTCGTGAATCTATGACCAGAGAACACTCGTTGAGGCTCTTAGCCGCCGCGGCTGAGGCCAAGATGCTGAAGCAGTTTGAAATGAATGAATGGTGGTCTGCCAACCTGTTGCACGGTGAGCCAACTATATTATCGCTTCAGTGCATCTAATTTTCATTACGTTTTCAGCTGTATATGATGCAATGTCCTCCATCCAAAATTTAACCTTAGATGGTGGTCCGCTCAGAGACAGTTTGAAGGTACGACCAACAATACTACGTGACTTTCATGTAGGTACAATGCTTATACTACTAATTGTCCAGGAGCTTGTTCCGATACCAATCCAGTTCAAGAGGCTGAAGAAAACTTGGACTGGTGGACGCTTCATGTTTACGCTGACGGTTGGATTCAACCCTCCAAGGTGTGGGAACATATATATGGGTCCGAACGGTGGCGAGATCCGCAAGAAGATGCAAGCAAAGGCCGAAGCAGCACGAAATCGCGTTGCAGACACGGTCTTTGGCTCCTGCATCAATCTTGAAGTTCTGATTCTCGGAAATCGCTCCGAGAAGGCAATCGCTTCACGGGGTCCAGGAGGCAAAATTCGGGAAATTCAGTGGTGTGTTGAGGAACAGGCGAAAATCATGAAAGTTTGAAGTTATTCTATTTCTCTGATACTGCAGATGTATCGGATATGATTTATGGATGCGAACATCATTGTTACGTGGCGCGGTAAGTACCACTTCCGAATTTGATCAATGTTCGTGACAACCATCTGATGCTTCATGCTGATGCGTGGGCAGCGGGTACAAAGCGTGTACTATCTGATTCGATCTTTTCGAACAACACATTAACAAGCGCACCCGATCAGAAATGTGATGCTGTTTCTGACAATAATGCGAACTACGCTGGGATCCAAACCAGGAAATGGGAAAGGAGGGTTATCAATCTCATTTCACCGGCATGAAATACTAAACCTTAAATTCGTTAGCCGAGTGACTGGCAAATCCAGTAACGACAGTACAAATTAAGATGGGACACTACTAGACTACGGTAAAGCTAGCTATAAGATGATAGCTTAAACAAAAATTCTTTGTGACGCGAGAAAATCAGTCCGTCTATGTAGTCTGTAATACGTTTTATGCCTATACATAGCCCCATCCATCCTTCTTGTGACCTCTGTCCAGTAATCTGTCTGTCTGTCTGTCTGTTCATGATGACGGAAGCATGATGAATGCTTGGGGCACTTTTGGGATTGTAAGTAGAGATGAATATAGTACGTTGAGATACTGGAATAGAGGTGCAATAGTACAGGAAAGCTATAGATGCGCTGAATGCATGCAAGAGACATCAATGCACGTCGAAGAAATAAGAAAATAAACCATTTTGCTGTTCAGCCTTAGAGTCGACCGTATCATCGAACTCGACAACCTGGAACACCTGATTACTAGTAATGATCATCTGCTCTCCCCACAAGCGCGCAGGGATCTCACGATTATGCCGTAGTGAGAGACGTATACGCTCCAACCATTCCCTCAAGTGAGCAAACCTACATCCCGACCGAGCACTCGCTTCCAGCCATCCCAAACCGCTTTGTTCGATCGCATAAAGTGAAATTTGTGCCAGCCAATAGAATTGCAAGGTGTTGTATACCAAGGACGATTTGTTATAGACCGGTCCGACAACGTCGCAGCAACGAATCCACGTCTGGAGCCAGTTGAATAAAATAGACTGGAAATGGGCTTGGCACGAGGTGGGCGACGAATAGATGTCTTTGAGAATGGTGTGAATCAAGATGAAATGGGAAAATGGATTTGGCGGCGACGGGGTAAAGACGTAGCCGTGATGAGGGAGTAATGGTTCTGATTCCACAGCTAGAGTGGCGAGCGCCTGCTGCAAATTGACGCCAGACAACCTCGTTGAATCCGTGGAAAAGGACGAGGGTCTTCTGGTCAATTCAAGCCATTCAATAGAGTTTGGGGCGTTCCATAGGTCGTTATCGCATGGCAAGTTGACATCAAATTCTGCTGATTCAAAAGAAGCCGACCTCGAAAAATAGACGGGGTAACAACAATCGTGAAAAAACGAGAGCACCAGTGTGCTATAACGGTGTGGTGACATGGTGAGACTGAAACGCAGAGTCTAGACCAATACATAGGACATACCGTTTCATAGTCTCTTGCATGGCCCATTGACGCCAAGATTGCTCCAGTGACAGTGTATCATTTAAGTCAGGAACCGTCCAGTTGCGAAGCTGCGTAACTAACCCGGTTTGGCGGATCATCTGCAAGGCATATGAGTGAGAGAATGAAAGACTAACTTGGCAAACATACCATAACTAGCATGCGGTGATACACGCCAGTGGTCACTTGCTGTTCGGCGTCTTGGTGAAAAAGGCCGACAGTCTGAAGCAGAACACCGGCTAATATGATGAAGTTTCGATCGATTTCACGTTTGCCAGCCTGAATACAAGCATCAATACTTGAAGAATACTGAGTTCGGGGACTTACAAATTCCGATATGAGGAGATTGCGAGAGGATAGCGTTTCTTTAATGAACGCTGCGGCCTGCCTTGTCTTGACGAAGAGCGCACCACACGCTTGCATGGCGCGAATAAGAATAGAAGGTTTATGGTCTGCCGACCACGTAGCAGGATGCACCAAGGGAAAGTGTTTGCAGAAGTCGGAGAAAAAGTGGCGAACTAAAGAAGTCTCCATAAGAAGAGCAATGCATTAAAAACAGGGGCCCACTGTAGTCCTGATCTTCTGAAGTACTCGCAGAAACATCCGTCAACAGCGATGGATGGCCCTGCGAAAAATTGTATGGCTGAGCTCCATCGCGACTAGGGTTGAGCCATGAAACATTGAGACCATTGCTCAATGGCTCGTGTGAGTCTATGCAGTCGTCAACCGGATATAAGACGTCGAAGGGCGCCTCAGACCCGAGTTGAGTTTGACAATGTTCAGTTTGAGGTGATGCTGACTGAGAAACTTGATCCACTACCCACGAGTCTACGGGTGTGAGCGGTGGATGAGTCGTCTCGTCTTCTGATGTGATATTGGTAGACGTCAAAGAAGAGGCTGGAGACGGCGGAGTACACTCTGCCGGTAAACTAGGGGAGCGATTGGAGGCGTCTATTATTTCGCTTTCAGGGTACCGACGGGGAGGATGGCTGATAAACACGCATTCCCCTCCCCGAGAAACGCATCTCGAACAGGGTTGTTCAGGCTGTCTATCACATTTGGTTCTGGACAGAACACAGGCCTACGTATCAGACTGATGATCAGTACTAACTTCGGTTGGTTCTTAAAAATCACTCTACGTCGTACCTCACATGCCCTTCTCTTCCTCGAGTGTTGATTGAGCCTAGGGACATGTTTGGTTATCTCAATACGGCCGCGCAGCTAAAGAAACTTACACTCCCTTACAAGTCTTTAAGTGTCGCTTCAACACGTCGCGTCTGGCGAATTGAATTCCACAAAGCTGAATAATAAATCATAAATGTTGGTAAGAATATGTTATAAAACTGTATCTTGACTTACGATGCACTGGTGCATACACTTGTAAGTGTCTGTAAAGTATTGGCTATCTGCGCGAGAAGTTATTGAGATTGGAATACCCACGAGAGCGTATATGTTTATGCAAATGAGTAGGTCGAGTATATTTAGCAGAGCAGATTGGACATGTCAGACTGCGAGGCGACGTAGTACACCTTCCCTTCGTGTTCAGCACCTTCGTCGGATCGAAGAGCTGAAAAGTCACATAATCGTAGGCGGGAGAAGGTGCTGCCATAGACTATATGCAGGGAGATCAGGTTTGAAACGCAGGTCGAGGGAAAGGCGCTCTCAGCACTTGCTTTTATACGATGCATTTTTGGTTATAAGAAGCTAGTATATGCGGGCTAAAAGAGGGAGGTTAAACGGTATATACTTAACACAGCTCCATCAGTGCCGGCGGTTGCTAGATATGTGCAGGGATTCTGACTCTGAGATCCTATCAAGTCGCCGGCTAACAAGATAGTGCCTGTGAGCCACCAGTCAGGCGACTGTGACTCCACAATGTGAACATGACTGGTTGCACTTACCTATCAGAAAATATTTCATCAGGTTATGCGTGTATCATAGACGCAGTGGCCAACTGCCTGGCTAAAGCAGAATCTTGGAAGTCATCCGGCTTTTTCACTGAGCCGAGCATAAATTTCCCACCGTAGGGCTAATGGCCTCCAGTTCCCCGCTGCACGACAATCCCCGGTGCAGTACGTAGGAATAACATATCAATCAACTCTGAGCAGAATTTATAGTAGCGATCAGCAGGGCGTTAGGAACTGATAAAACAGGAAAGGTCATTAGCTTGATGCTGCAAAGGTATCTGAATAGAAGACCATGAGGTCCCCATCCAATGATCTAGGGGACTGTGGTACATCTCTTCCCGCGCGCTCCATGACGCGCGATGCCCTCTGCTAAACTGCACGTAATGCCGGCGAATACGATCTGTGAGAACTCGGGCATTTTTCGCAGGCAGGGTTTGAATCAGAAATACCGCAACAGTAGATGGGGCCGGGTAGATAATACCGCCCGTATCAATCTAGCTGCGAAGGTTAGCTTGTTGACTTAGATCCATAAAATTTACTCACTGCAATGTACCTGGCTTATAGAGTGCCTCTCAGAACCAAATTTTTTGTTCCGAAGTGGTCCAGCCCTTTGTATGCATATGTCACAAGAGATTTGAGTGAGACCAGCACAACTATGGCAAACTAAGTATATCTGCAATGCAGCTTGAATACGCAAACTGACCGTGTGACTTGAGCGCTGGATCACCAAGATGATATCGGGTTGCGGCTAGGTAAAAGTACTAGCGAGCCATGAATCGATAATATAGATGGGCAGTCAAGACTCCCGCAGTTTCAGCTCGGTACGCTGAAACTTGCGGGTCGCCGTGCTTCCTGAGCCAGCCACAATTCGCTTCCTATTTTCAACAAAGATAATGGATTATGTAGCAGTGCCATACTGAGCATGGAAACGGCGATCTTGTAATCGGGTGTTCTGTGTGGGTTTCAGTCGAGGTAAGTAGAAGTTACGATATACTTTTGCAGCGTACAGATATGGCAAATGAAGAGATCTAGACAATCGTGTTAAACGCCTGATATATAGCGAAACAGACGATGCGCACACAACTCTTCTTCCAACAACAACTGCACACTTGGCTCTCCCCTCCCTCCCCTAGCGACAACTTTAGACGTCTTCATAAGTCAGAACATGCAATAAAAATCTTTTAAGAATAAGAGGTTGAAATATGCTTCCTCTAAAGTCTGTACCATTTCTCTAGTCAACAATGGACGATGTAATGGGAGAAACCGGCTTGATCCTGGAGCGATGCTGGAGTCGTACAGATTTTAGCGAGAATCGGAGATGCAAACGATCAGCACGCAGGTCACGAGTCTTAATTATAACGAAAGAGAGACCGAGCACGTCGTCGTCGATACCATCGAGCGCCTGCCACATCATCGTGCAAATGTCGTGCGTGCAGCACGGACTGCGAAGTTCGTTCGGCTTAGGGTTATGACGCGTTGTTTGTCCCTGTTAGCTTAGGGAGGTGATCCAAAAATTTGGCGTTTCCTATTTTTCGGTTTTCCTCAATTTCGCATTTCGATGGTTTCCTCAAAATCCAAAACGACGGAAAAGCGCGCAAAAGGCAAAGTTATCGCTGCTCCTATTGCTGTGTCCGCCGAGTCTTCGGACTCAAGCGACGAAGATTCTGATAATGGAGGCGTCGATGAAGCAGGAATAGAGCGTCTCATAAAGGCCATAGGAGACGAGGGTTTGGATGAATTTGACCAGGCGCAGCTAGGAGCCCTTGGTGGTGACGATGAGTCGGACAGTGAAGGCGAAGATGAAAATGGCAGTGACGAAGAAGACGTCGAGGCCCTTGACCAAGAGAACGACAGTGAAGAGGACGAAGAGGAAGAACAAGAAGCCGATGAAGACGACGACGACGACGAAGAAGAAGTTGCTCTTGATGACGTTGAGGACGTCGATGACGATGTTGTACCTCGGCAAAAGATTGAAATTGACAACCATGTGCGTGTTGTTCTCCTTCCCAGAGGGTATCATCACTCATATATCTCTCTACACAGGCTGCTCTCGCGCGCATACGCGAATCCATACAGCTGGACACCTCATTTCCATGGACTGAGACCCTTGTCCTGTCGTATCCAGAAACCATAGATGTCGATGTAAATGACGACCTGAACCGTGAAGTTGCATTGTACGTATTCTCTCTTCGAATACATGAGCTTGTCCTGACATCCTTTACTCTCAGTTATAAACAGGCATTGCACGGAGCCAATGCCGGTAGAACATTGGCGGCAAAACACAAATTCCCATTCACGCGCCCTTCGGATTATTTTGCCGAGATGGTCAAGACGGACGCACATATGGAGCGGATACGGCAGCGTCTTCTGGACGAGAGCTCGGGCATCAAAAAGAGTGAGGACAAACGCAAGGAGAGGGAGGGGAAGAAGTTTGGGAAGCAGGTTCAGATTGAAAAACTCAAGGAGAGGGAACGTTCGAAGAAAGACATGGAAGAGCGACTGAAGGGCCTGAAGCGAAGTATGCTTCTATTTTTTTTTGTACATGACAAGAAACTAAAGGAGTCCCATAGAACGAAAGGATGTACTCGACAACCCCAATGCCGATGACGACGCCTTCGACGTTGCTGTTGAGGATGCTATCTCAGATCGCCCTGCGAAGCGCGGTCGCGGTGGAGGACTTTCACGTCAGAGTCGGGACAAAAAGTTCGGATTTGGCGGTGGAGATCGGCGGTCAAAACAAAACACTCGAGAGTCAACGGATAACTTCGAATCTGGGTCTCGGAAAGGTTCTTTCAGAGGGGGGAGGGGGGGAAGAGGTGGTAGAGGCACTGCCGCTGGGAGAGGGGGAGGCAGCGGAAGAGGCGGTGGAAGCAGTAGTGGACGCCATAGTTCCAAGAGACTTGGTAAATCCAGACGTATCACCGCTCGCAGTAAAACATGACAATATATTCAGGCGTGGTGCACTACCACCGTTTTCATTCTCCCCTTCTAGTGCTGCATGACTGGAGCGCAAAAACTTGATACAGCTTTGCAAGAGACTGGATGGTACGATACATTACTTACAAGATTATGCTGGTCTAGTGTACAACTACTCTTTCACCGCTTTTTGACATACCATGTCCTTCACGCTCTTTCAAGAAGAGCACGCACATCCCCGCAATGACAAACACAACAACGCTGGTGTATACGGGCACCGTTCTATCGATCATCAAAAGCATCCCACCGACCAGAGGAGCTATCATTCCTCCGCTAACACAAAATTCAGATATACTAACACAGCGTGATGATGATATGATACTGACATTCGTGACAGTGCAGACGCGATCCCACAGGCCGTCCCTCTAACTGTGAGTGACATGTTTTAGGAAAGGCAGAATTATCAGAAGAAAAGGAGGAATCTTACCTTTCGTGCCAAATATCTCCGGAGTCCAGCTGATAGTACCAAATCATCAGTATGTCAGCTTAGGCAAACGTAAGTACACATACCCGTATAGCACCGCCCACATCGTTGTCGCACTGAGACTAATTCCAACGGTACTTGCTCTAACGGCCCATGATGATTCCACCATCACAAACACCACGCAAAAAATAGCTGTTACAAACGTACTCCCGGCCAACGACCAACGGCGGCCGAGACGAGATTCTATCATGTATGCGCCAAACTGTTCGGGCCATTTAGTCATAAAGGCGATGTATAGCAAGAAGAGAGGAAAAACTGACAATAGCCCCGGGGCAGCCACCAATAGTAAATATTACTACATCCCATAAGCTATCTTCTAGCGATTTTTCAGTATCCCCAGATGATCCCCGACCAGTTTCAAGGAGTTTTGGGAGAAAAACGTTGAACATGGTATAGGCTACACATACGAGATAAGCACTCATCCCCGGAAGGAATTTTATTCTTACCGAGTGACATAGCGCACCAGGCTGCCCACACAAGCAAGGTCGTCCTCAACCATTCTGGGGTGAGGACCATCAAAATCCTATCCCACCATGCCCATAGCGGGCGTCTCAGCCAACTTGGTAAGACACTATATAGCTGTTTCTCGTATACAGATGACGTGCGCCTTCGGGATAGGGACGCAGAGCGTGATGGGACCTGACGTGGTTGGACTGTCGGTTCAACATCTTCTTTGGGCGAAGGAGGCTCTTCGTATGGGATCGTCGGAGTCGCGAAAGAATGCGACTCAAGCTGCTGCGCCGGCGATTCCCCGGTCGAATGATAATCAGCAACTCCGTTTGGAGAGTTGGTGCCATCATCGCCTGTCGGCCGCGTGTCCGGCGTCACAGACGGAGGTTGGTGCACACTGCGTCGAACATCTTCTACATCGTCGAGGTCGAGAGAAAGGGGGGCGCCATTGAATCTTGCTATCATTTGCAGCGACTCGACGGCTTCTTGATGACGTCCCGCATGTACTAGGAAACGCGGAGACTCGTGCAATCGAAAAAAGACCATTCGCGCCAAGAACATGCTGAGCGTCTACGGGATGAAGCATTAGTCAACCTATAAAACATTGATTGTTTACGTACGATAAGACCCAATGTAATGAGAAGATATTTCCACCCTTGATTCTCTATATCGACATTGCATCCGGTCGGGGTCGGAGAACACGAATGATGCGGTACAATGAGCAGGGCTACAATAGCAGACAGGACGGCACCAAAGGAGAAAAAGACAGACAACGCAGTCACCAGGTACTGCTTCCCTTTCGGCATGTGCTCCAAAAGTAGAGTGCCATCAGTGGGCATTGAACCCTGAGTACGCGTCAATGAAAGGTAGACCTAGATAGTGGACGCGACCTACGCCCACAGCTGTGCCCAATAAGAAGAGAAGGACACATAAAGACGTGTACGACCAGGATAAGGACGCCAATAGCCCAAAAAGTGAAGTGAAAAACAGCGTGGCGTTAAACGCGGTGCTTCGACCCATAAGGTCGGAACCTGGAAATGGAGATAAGGGCTGAGCAATACAGCAGAGGCAGGTTTCACGTACAGGTCCCCCAGCCCACGGCGCCGAACATCATGCCACAGAATAGCGAGGAGGAGACAGCTCCAATATACCTGTCCGGCACTAAAAAAAAAAAGCTGTAGCAGGCGATGTAGCATGCTGGGTAGGACACACCGGCATAATGAAGCTGTACGCGAGGTAAAATGATGGCCACTGCTTGAATCCACATCTGAACATCCTGTCAAGAAGGAAGAGTTTTGTGCAAATGCATACTGACATTGTCGGCCATCCAACCTAAGGAATACTGTTACACTCGACACAACGATGAGGAATACCAATAAGACTCACCGAAACCACACAGCGACAGGAGCGTCCACTGGTAGCTGCCCATACCAATGCGGTCTATCGTTTTGTCCAACTGCAGGCGACTGAGGAAAAAGCGACTACCAACAACAAGTAACACACCGGAGTCCGCCCATCGTCCAGTTCGTCGTCGCCGTCGATGAGCTGCTGTTGCTCAACATCGTCATCGTCGACAAAGTAAGAGTCCATTTCTGACCAAAGCACAGAGGCACGCGGGGTTATACTGCCCATTTTTGGAACCCCTCTGTCAGCAAGCGCAATATCGCAATTCAGTAATCACAAGTCGCAATTGGATCGCTGCTAAGCTGTGCTTTCTCGGTAGAACAGCTGTCGTCGAGCCTTGAGGATATTGGTGTCAGGTCACTAGCGTCTCCGACATCGACGTCAATGGCGAAATGGTCGTGGGAATCCGTTGTCATGATTGGCTAACGGACCGAAAACCGACGGCACTCAAGTAATATCTTACAATGACTGCTCAGTGCTTCTACATCGTCGTCAACGACGTCCTGGGTCTCCTCTACGCATCTGTGGGTGATGACCTTGCTCTGTCAGTACGGATGTCCATCTCGCTCAGGCGGCTGACTCGTTTCAATGACAGTCACTGCCAACTGGATATTTGCCTTACACCTTTCCAGCCGTTTTTTCACGGCGCCTCGCTATTTTCGCCGTGTCGTTTGGTAAACTCCAAGAGGTACAGCGTCCCTGACAATGATAGAGTACCTTCCCGGCGGATGTTTGTGTAAAACCTACCACGCTATCGCGTACCCGGCGCCCGCCTTCTGTAAAATGTTAATACGTCGATTTCAAGTTAGACCATATCTATTTGGCTCCCCCGCAAGAACCGCCTGGAATTGCCTACCCCTGCTAAGGAGTTCAGGGTAGCAAGAACGCTCTCCACATATCTCCGGTCAATTTTAGTTCGTAAATCCGTCGACGAACTTCTTAATATGGTTCAATTTTCCTTGGCCCGACGTTGACCTATTCACTTGACGTGGGTTAACACAACAGATACTTAACATACGTAGCATGCTTCATAGTAGGAGTCAATATATTAGTGAAGTGTTGTAGTTGTGACTAGTTTATGTATCTATAGGTATCTCGAGAGGGATATCCGTGTAATACGTAGATAATCAAAATAGGAATGGGTTCAACTTTACCTTGTAAGGGAAAGTTAAAATTTTTGTTAATAAGCTGGTTAATCGTGCAGGCTCGCAAACAGCAAGACCACTCTGTGGTATTGTGTAGAATGCAAATAGCTTGTAACATGTTTGTAAGGTAAGTCACACATTCGTTGGCGCAGCACTTGAATACTATCCTAGCTACGGCGGAAGAAAGCTTTGAAGAATCTTCTACGCTGAGTCGCACGACTGCGGCCGAGAGGCGAGTGGTAATTAAGGGTAACTATATAGTCATAAGGCCGTAGGATCATGGTATGATCGTGACTCAGTGTCGTGGGACGGGAAGGAATGCTAGAGGGATACATGAGAGACTGTGGGAATGCCATTACAGGAAGCTTCCTACTAGTAGGAGTCAATAGATTAGTGAAGCTATAATTACCTCAGGTTCCGTTAAATGAGTAGATTCGAACCAGTCTCGACTTCGGCTGATGATAGCCGATCAAAGCGGTCCGCCTGCCCGAGTTGATCGATTGTCATCAACTGGCGGTGAGATTGGTTCGAGTCTTTGAGATGAGTAACCGTGACCATATGTGAAGCAAGCAAGAAGATTTTATGGTTATAGATGAGAGGAATTGTTAGCAAGGTTGCGGAGTGGCAAAAGAAATTCGGGGCGATGAGCTAATGAACATTGACATGATATATATGAACCCTGTCAGCCCGCACTGTCGTTTATCTACAGCATTTCTCCTGTCTCACTAAGGGCTCGCTATTAACTACTATTCAGTCTAGCCTAGAAACAATACTTCTACGGCTATACCAGGCTGGCAGGCCAAACTACTGCCTGGGAGAATTATATTTTTCCTTCTATGATGCCCTTTTCGATTTTTCAACCAACAATTGGGTATTATGATATACATTCGAAACGCAGTGTGTCTTCAAGAAATCATGCCTAGACTGATCCGTCCGCTGACACCGCTAAAACACTTAAATTCAAAAATACTTCAAAATAATTGAATTCGCTTTCCTCCGATGTAAACTTAGATTCTTCACAACCGTCGCCGACTTATTTGCCTTAGCTGGACATGACACAATACCCAATATTTGGGCACCGACGATGATTGGGGGCCACAAATCTCGATTGATTGCCTATATAGAGATTCATGAGTCTGAGCCTAGGAGAGACTAGTGTTACCGTGAATTATTTACCAGGAACATATACAAATATATATGTAGCAGATGTAGCAGCTATCTTGTGCAAGAGGTGTATTAAGCGGGAGGGCAACAGCGTCCAGCCGCTACTTGGCCAGAATTCACTCTGCTTCTATTGGCTTTGTCTTACATATGGGCGCACCCGGCCCGCCGTGATCGCAAGGCTCTCTGCTGCGGCGGGTTTGTGGCGTAGTATACACCGACGTCTTAGACACATTAACAAGTACGGTGCTTGCAGTATACTGTCCATAATGGCCGTCCGTGCCCGATGACCAAATCCCCCGAGTGATACCCGTCAACGTTTCCTAAGTCAATGTCATTTATTAGCTCCATAACAGTAAGTAAGGAGTGGTTGAATCTGTTTTCAAGGACAGCAACCAGAGGAACGAGAGGATCTTGAAAGTCGTGTGGTCTTCAGAAGAGCAAGAGGAGACCGCGAAGTTCAAATCATTAAATACGTACGAGAATCTCTCTGGTGAATGTCGAAACTAGACGGAAAATAAACCTTGTACTTCAGCAGCGATAAATGCTGGGCTTGCCCTTTGCGCCAGTATTGAACAGATCATACTTTCGCAAAATCTGATCAGCCCAGCTCGGCGGGAGAGAGAAGGTATAGTACGCGATCCACTGACCCGATGGAGAGCAGACAAAGTACAGACAACTTTGTATGATCAGGACCCAATGATCATGCCGTGATCGCAATAAGTACGCACTCAATCGAGGTTCAAGGTCTGGGTATATCATCCGAGTTTGCTCCAGACGCACGTCCACCCGTTGACAATACGGCTGATGCGGTTCCAAACAGAAGCAATATACAGTCCTGAGAAGCAACTTCCGCCGGTAGGGACAGTAACAGATCTCCGCAATCCTCTGCTGTTCCTCGCTAAAGACCATGTCCCCATTACGCTTGTTTGCCGCCTCTCCTCTTCTTGTACTGTTTCCACGGACGTCAGGAATCGTATCTGCATCTGCACATCATGGAGGATTGAAACCTACGTTCAGAAGGGAAGCAAACATTAGTCAAGTGCGTAAGCGAGATAGTAGTACTGGCAATGATTACGAGACGACAAACCTTGAGGCTTTCTATGATCAGTATTCCGGTGGAGGGCGTTGCGTCACATATGGCTAGAAGCAAGGTAAAACCCAAAGGTGAGAGAGACAAGCTCGTTCACCCCGCAACAGATCGACCGACTACCTTTCATACATCTCAGAGTGCTGCAGCATTTTTCTCTTACTCGCTGCAGCACCCTGGAAGCCCCACCCGGACCACCAAGCCCAGACATAGGTCGCTACGCGTGCAATGTTAGGACAAGAAGAAGTAAGGGCCAACCATGAGAACTATAGTGACTGTAGGAACATCGATGTCTGCGTTGCAAAAGTTGGTCAAAGATTCGAGCCTTAGGACGAGATTGGCGTAGACAGAAATTTCGAAAGTCGACTGGGTAAGACAGAGTTCAGATTTCGCATTTATCATTAAAGATGCCAATATCAAGAATCTATCCAGCCTTTTGGATGGTAATGATACACCGAATCCATCTACTAGCTCACCTAGTGTGTCAGACAACAACGTCGAAAGCTGTCGAGGCAAGCATGCTTACAACATGGTCAGGAGAAGATTTCGACACATCCTCACTGTGTAGAGAATAGATTTAAACGGCGGAGAAGCGGCGGCAGAGAAAGTTATCGACGAGTAGGAGGTTGTAACTTAAGGCACAACGCTAGAAGAGTGAGCACAGCGAAAAGCAAACACCTATTTGAGGCTGTCAAATGATAGCGCTGATAATAGCTAGGACGTTATTGCTAATACCTTGTAGAGGAGACAAACAAGAGACAACTCTACTATGGATCCGAGTCGGACGGGCGGTTGCAAGGTTAACATCGCATGGCTACGTCTCCTGTCAAACAATAGAAACGATGTCGTTGATTTCAGCACATCAACAACGAAAAGTGTGGGTCAAGTCCTCAGAGTAGCTGGAAAAAATGCAGAGGGTGACGTATCGAATCAACGGCGATCTGGATCGTGGACGATCCGACCGTTGTTCGGCATGCTTCAATGGGGGCTGCAACGCACAAAGTGGAGCAAAATGTGACCAAATCAATGTACAAGAGATACGTATCGAGGTTTAGTGACTCCTATACTGAAATAGAAGAGAAAAGTGAAACTTGGACCGCTGAGCGGTCATGACCATATATAGCTGCTCCAAATGTACGGTCCGGGAATCTGGATCTCCATGACGTCATGTCCCTCGACGCGTTTCTTCCGTTTTTCTTCCGTCCACATTCACTTCCACAGCGACGCTCTCTGTTGAAGCGCGCTGTTTGCTCAGTTTTCACATGATGGCGTGTCTTAGACATTGGACTTCTATTTCGACCCACCACAGTGCTTATGAGTAACCAATGGAGTTGAAAATCGCCTTTTTGCTTTTGAACCTCGTACCCCCATCATCTCCTAAGAACTAAGACTTTGATAGTCCTCTGCTCTTATATTCGTTTATCGAACCTTCACCTTCTTCGCAAATACAAGACTTTGATAGTCTTGCTTATCGCGTTTAAAGCCTTTCTTGAAATTTCCCAAGTGCTTAGCTCCTCTTCTCCTCTTCTACTTGGTCATACTGATTGCCCCCTTTCAGATGTCTTCGTGCAACATCCCAAATATGACCGATATCGTTCTCCGCAATTATATCAAACTGGGCAATTTCCTTGGCGCTGGCGCATTCGGCGCAGTATATCATGCCGTTGACATCAGGACTCCTCCCTCCAACAGGGTTATGTATGCCGTGAAATGCCTACGAGCCACTTCCGACACTATGGATATTCCTCTCGAATTTATTCTTCAGAGCAAAGTCTCTCGACACTCCAACATTGTCCGTCTTCACTTCACCTTCCAGGAAGGGTCGTATCTATTCGCGGTCATGGATTTCTGCTCCGGCAACGACCTCTATACTATGATCGGGAGAGGCGCGTTTTGGGACAACGACAAACGTATACAGTCGACGTTTCTCCAAATACTCGATGCGGTTTCACACTGTCACGATCTCGGAGTCTACCATCGTGATCTGAAGCCGGAGAACATTCTCTGCTCGGAGGATTGTTCTACAGTGTTTCTAGCCGATTTTGGTCTATCGACCGAGGATGAGCTATCGGATGCCTTTATGTGTGGGACGCCTGAATATATGAGTCCCGGTAAGCTACTATTCCTTCTCGTCATCTGCAGACGTTGACGCCCTTCTGCAGAAGTTATAGACGAATATGATATCTACGAACGGTACTCGAGTCGGCACAACGATATTTGGGCTCTCGGAATCATATTATTCAATCTAATCACTGCATACAGTCCATGGGAGCAAGCGAAATCTTCCGACTGTCAATTCCGGGCATACTGCGATGATCCCGATGGATATTTCACGAAGGAATTCGCTATTTCGTCTGGTTCTCAAGACATCCTAAATTCGATGCTTGCCATTGATCCTCCGGGCCGCTCTTCGCTACGGGCCATTCGTAATCTCGTCGCAAACGTCAATACGTTTTTCCCCTCGGTAACATTTGTCGAAATTCCCGTGGTCGAAACGCGGACTGTGGTCACTGAAGTAGAAATGAAAGGATGTGAAGATGCTGAAGAGTATGTGACCTTCACCTGTTCTTCTTTGTCCTTTTCCTCATCTCCGTTTGCCAGTGCATTGTCTCTTCCCATGGATCGCGCTCTGGACCCTTTGCCTTCGTCGTCAACCATTGAGCATTCTTCGCCATCCGAGTCTGCCTGTTCCTCACCCAGAAACCGTATAATCAAGTCTTCTGGTCGACCTCCGCTCACCGTTACGAATTGCATTCGAGCTTCAAGTTTGGGTCAAGAACATCGAAGGGGTTCTCCCCCACCGCTACCGCCTCGACCATCCGCTCGTCGAGTCGCAGTCACACCTATATTGCCTGCGGTCGCCAAACCTGCCAACATCGTCCGGGGTCAGGACCATAGAATGGGTACTCCGCCGCCATTACCACCTCGACCGTCTTCCCGTGGTGTCGCAGCTCAGCCTCCACCCGCCGTCGTCAATTCGGTTCGAGTGTCAGAGATTATACGGGGTTCTCCACCGCCGTTACCATCTCGAAGGTCTCCTCATGGTACGGCAATGATCCCGCCTGCACTCGCGGTCATCAATCCCACTCGCGTTCCAACGGTCGTACTGGGTCAAGGACATCCAATGGGTCCTCTGCCTTCATCGCGTCGACTTCAATCAAGTTCTCTCGGAGTCGCACTAAGATACCCGCCACGATTGCGGTGCAAGGGAGATCGCAGTCTCTAATTCCGCTTCGGGGACTCTATTCGCAAGTCGAAAAGGTTTCGTGGAACGGTTTACGAGCTAAGCGTCTTCTCTCCTGCTTTGCTGTCCATTTTCTTCACTCTCTTGTTTTCCAGACCACCCGCATCAAGTTGAAACATCTGCAATCGCGCTGCTTCGATACGATGGTTGGGTGGCATGGACAATTTCTGGATATTTGGACTTTGCAGAACGGCGGACGATTTACTTTACTACTTCCATCATAAAATACCGCTGGGACAATTGGTCGGCGTTGGAAATAAATTTGATATCTCTTGTAACCATTTTGGAGGTGTGCATTTCTCGGGTATTTGTGGGCGCGCTCCCTTCGACGAGGTCGGGTTAGGTAGTTGTATCGGAGGGACCGCAAGATCGTTATCGACCAGGCTACCGTTGTATCCTGCGGTCATGGCTATAGCAGAGGCGTCGGACCTCACATTCTCTTTTTGATGGGCGAGGACATCCACATTTCTTCGTTACGAATACCAATCTGTTTCAATTTTGGTTTGTTATGTTATTTAACGGCAGCCACCGTATGAAATGGCTACCTCAGAAAAATACTTCGTGTTCGTAGATAAAGGAAGATTATCTTAGTTTCGAAATAATGTTCTCCCACCTCAGTGAAGGCAACGTTCCAAATTTTTTCAGACTGTCTACGACAATGAGGCAGAGGTACTGTGTAATGACGTAAAGTGGGAATCATTTAAATCCGATCATGTAAAGCAACGTGTGAGCAAATAAAGTATGTCTATGTATGAAGTGGTTATACAGCAGATGAGGATAAACGTATCGAGTGAAAGAGAAAAAATGATATGACTACAACTAACAAGCGGGTTTTGGTGACAAATTCTACGAGGAGTGAGCGTAAGACGGAGGCCCTGAATAAAGGACATTCAGCATTAGTGATTGTGGAAGAGATTGAACATAGCCAACCTGGTGAGCGAGAAGAGGTTTGTAGAACACCAATCAGCGACGCTTTCTCATCTTCAGACATATTGTCAGCTAGACGCATGATGCTGTTCATCGTTGCTTTGCGATCTTCTTTGGCAAGCTCCATTAGACGCCGGAGGAGATGGTCAGCGCATAGTTGAACGACAGTGGGTGAGAGGTCCAAATCCTCTAAATTTTCGGCCATCTGGCGGTAAGGTGTAGTCGGTTCGAGCGAAGCAAGGGTGTCGAGCAGCCTGGCACGGTACTCATACGTAGCTCCTGGGCTAGCATCGGCAAGTTCGCGAAGAGCAGCAGACCTTGCGACCCGTGCGCGCACGGCCCAGTAGAAGAATCGACGAGCGTCTTTCCAAATGGCTGGTTTCGCGCAGCCCTTAGCCTCCATGCGACCAGTACGGCTAGATTAAAAAGGTAAACCCAACTACAATGACATTAAATGGAGGCTGAACTTACTCATGGAGATCAGCAAACAGAATAGCAATCTGCTTGTACGTTGGTGCGAGCAGCTTTTCACGGCTCGATAGAGCAGCGTTAGCAGCAGCGCGCTCTTCAGGGGTCTTGCCGACGTCCTTGCTGTCGCGCTTGAGAGAAGCATAGGTCTCATCAAGTCGTTCCATCAGTCCAAGCAGCTTGTCGCGACGCATCTTGATCTCGACGATACCCTCAGGTTCCAACACACCGGCACGAGCATCGACATCAGCATACATCTCCATCTGCTCCTTGTTGATAGAAGGATCAAGGACGACCCAAGCACCGCCACGAAGCTCGCCATTAGGAACGATGTAAACGAAGATAGGTTGTTTGTAGCTGGAGAGACCGTCGACAATCTTTGAACCTTGTTTCAAAACTTCATCGTACATGTCCTGTTGACCTCCGGAGAAACCACGCCAGTTGGCGAAGATAATGAGAGGAAGACCTTCTCGCTCGAAGTCGAATATTGCCTGGGCGGTCTTGTAGGCGGAGTTGGGATACCACACTTGACCAGCCTCCATGATGTGCTGCTCGAATGATGCCGGGTTAGCGGGATCAGCAGGGACTATGCGCTCGATGGTGCGAGTCTCAACGGCAATTACTCCCATGGGAATACCGCCGAGACGGGCCCTGCCGACGACAACTGTTTGCGCCCAACCGCTCAACGTTTCTTGGAAGGATCCTTTGTCGAAGAATCCACTAAGCCATTCCGATGAAGTCTCATCCTCTTTTCCCTCGATGAACCAACGGGGATCATATGGGCCCTTCGGCGGAGTATAGCCAATGTCACGGTCCCAGTTGTCGGGGGTCTCACGAACTGGAATGGCGCCGTCCTTGACATCCGGAACGTAGGACATCCATTCCAAAATTTGGGTAGCGCCCTGGAGATCGCTGCTGGCTGTAAGGTGCGAAACACCGTTCTTGAACATGATCTGGGTGCCACCGAGTTGCAAGTTGGAAGTATAAACCTCTCGGCCAAGCACTTTGTTGAGGGCTCCGGCACCAGTGAGAATGATAGGCTGACCCTCGACTTGAACGGCACGCTCTCCAAGACGGACAAGGTAGGCACCGATACCAACGGAACGGGCGGTAACCAGAGTGATTGTGAAGATATCATCATATGCTCGGGACGTCTCTCCAGCAATGAGACCAGAGCCTTTCAAAGACTCTACACCTAAACCGTCCTGCAAACCGATAACGTCGGTGATCTTGTGTCGGCGTTCGCCATTCTCGTAAACCTCGACTGTCTTTACAGAGGGACCTTTTTCTTCCAATTTGAGGAAGTTCTCGTGTGTCAGATAGAGGTAGTCGACACCCTTTTCCGGCTGTGTGTCATCGTTCCACGCAGCAGAGAGCAGCGGTACGACTTCATCAGCAACACCAAGTCGGGCACCTGAGTTGGCAGACAGATAAATACGAGGAATACCATGTTCCCTAGCGTATTGAGTGACGAGGTAGAAGAACTGGTCTTCAAGTGGTCCGAACGAACCGATCTTGAAGGTGATGTCGTTGGCAACTGCAACTACCCTTCTTCCGTTGGGATACTCTGGAGTTTTCATGGTAAATACCCAAGCAACCATTCCGAAGGTATTGTTTCCTGGTGCACGGTCTACCTCTGTGATCTGGTCGTGCTCATCAAGAACAAGCTCCTTGGACTCCAAGAACGACTTCGGCGGCACAAGAGATGAATCAGTCTTGCGTGCCATAGCCCAAACGTTTTGCAATGCCTTCGAGAAGAGGTCGGGGAAGTCATAGACGTAAGTGGTCCCAATCAAATGAGCTTGGTACCGCTTAGGTTGCAAGGACTCCTTCGTAGGATACGCTTGATGGACGGGTTGCAGGTGAAGAGGGCCTTTCTCACCAATCGACTTGAGAATAGTGGTGCCCTTGTCCGTCGTGATCTCCTGATAGGCGTGGTAGTTCACGATGAAGCCGGATACGTTTTCAATGACACAACGAATGGGGGTTACATTGCCCTCGTCATCCTCCAGAGCGATCCTGATCTCAGAACCGGTGACATGTAAACGCCACAATCGCTTGCCATGGCGCTCGATGAAACCAGAGATGGCAGCTAGAACATCCTCGTAGGTCACAGCGAGTGTGTAGACGAAGTTGATGAAGATGTTGTTGCAATCGGCATTGCGGTATTGAGCAGAAACAAACTCGAGTCCGTCTAAAATAGATGTCACGAGTCGATCGGTCTCGGAGATGAGGTATTCAGCCGTGCTCATGGTGCCACGGAGACGACCAGGGCGGACCAACGCTCGGACGAAGAACCGGTTGTCCAACTGATTCTCCCGTGCAACGGCATGGTACATGTGGATCTGCTTGCTCTCGATAAACACAGGCTTCAAGATATAGTTCTTGAGACGGCTCAGTTCGATTTGGAAAGCGAGGGCAGGCTCGATGTTACGAATAGCCTGCTCCTCACCCCATACACCGTCGACCTCGCGTAGGGTAACATAAACAGGGTATTGACCTTGTCGGCAAAGGAGAATGGAAACACGGCGAACGCCGCGGCGAGCCAGAGTTTCGCGCTGTTGATTAATGAACGGTGTGATCTTCGCGAACCAGTCATCCTCGGACATATCGTCCTCTTTATTGAACAGACGTAAAGCGATGTTGATGACGTTGGGCGGCTGATCGTCTTTTCCATGACGCTCCTTGTGCTCCGCAGCATCGAATGGGGGCAACATCGATGCCACTTTCCCGAAGCCGCGGACGAGGGCAGCGAAGTCGGGGAAGGAAGCAATGGCGCCGGTGCGGATGGGCTGTGCCTGGCTCTTGGAGATCAAGTACGTTAGGTCGCTGACTGACCCAGACCGACGAGGTTCGCTGTAAAAGTTTCTAAGTGGGACGAGCATAATTGTGTAGCATAAGTTACCCACCCAAATGCGATACGCGGTGTCGACGGAGGAGAGTGGGATTGTCCAATATTGAATCGCCACGTAAGGACGCTAGGGATCTCGCCATCATCTAAGGTATCGCCCTCCTCGTAGTCAATCGAAAGCACGCTGTATGCTCGATATGCTCGGCGGACGTATACCTCGAACGCGGCTGATGATGGGTCAGAAGATCAGCCAACAAAGTATGATGCAAATAACCGTACCAAGAGTAACCATAGGGTCAGGGTGGTTGAAGAATGTCGGAAGCACATCATATACAGTGAATTGAGAGTCACTAAGCTCCTTCAAAACTTCAGCAGAAGGAGTCCTAATATCAAACGTCATATCCGGGTCCACAACATCGATTCAAAAACTGCTTACCTTCGACCCCGGCCTTGCTCGCCATAGTATTGATTCGTGACCGAGTTCTTGAGGACAGACTCCATTTGCGCCATGCGTTCCTCATACGACGGCATTTGTCCAAAGATCAACACTTCACGAGCCTTCAGAGACACAGACGTTGACGATCTACACAGAAAAGGATCAGAATCGGTATGAAAGTAAGCGTGAAAAGAACATACTTCGCCTCGAGACCAGCCAGGCCTTGCAGAACCTGGTAGAGTCGACTCTCCGGATCCGATACAGCGAGGCCACCATTCTTGACATGGTCAAGGAGAGTCATAACAAGCTTCGCCTTACTCTGAACCTTGATATGGCTCAAAACAAGTGCAACGACCTTGTCCAAGTCATCTTTGTGTTGATCACGGAGAGCTAAAACGCGAGCTTCGATGCTTCCACCAAAGAGTTTCTCGGTGGCCTCATAGCGCTCCAAAAGGTTCGTGATCGTCTCGGTCTCATGTCCCTTCAAGCCATTCTTGAACCGCTCGACAACGTCAAAGAGATCGCCAAGTTGAGCACGGAACATAGTCCTGTCCTGAGGAAGAACGTGATCCTGAACATAATGTTCAAGGAGTTTCTTGATTCTAACGGCGGGGAAGTCTTGGGTATCTCCTTTAGCCTTAGCCGCATCAAGAGCAGCGCGTATGCTGTCCTCCAACTTTGATGGTATGCGGCCCGAAAGAGCCGAGAGAATAGCACTGACTTCCGAGTAGGGCAGATCGTGGTCGTGGAGAACTTCAATCAAATCTCTGACGGTGGATGCCATGATTGCCTGGTTATCGAAGCCGTCCAAAATATCATTGAGGAGGGTCAGGCAATAGACCAGGCGCTGGTGAGTCTTGTTACCGACGACACCAGGTGTGCCCATCGAGGGAAGAAGGCCTTCGAAAGGCTTGGCGTGCTTAACACGAGCAGGATCATCGAGCGTGAGGATGCCAACGATGTCTCCAGGATCGAGACTGACACCAGGCTGCTTGATCAACTGCACAATACCGTCTTCTGAGGCAACAAGTGGCATGTACATTTTCATGACCTAAAACATAAATTTCAGTATAACTGAGGAGAGTCGGCGCACTAAACTCTCACCTCAATTTCCGCATACTGTTCACCGGCATTTATATGGTCACCGCTGTCGACAAAGTACCGGATCAGTTTTCCAGGACTTGGACTCCTCAGTTGCGTGGGATCGTTCTCCTGCTCGATCAAGCAGGTCTTGGCGTCAACCATTAACCTCAACGCACCAACCTCCTCCTGCCAGTACACAGAGTGACTCTTTCCATCCAACAAAACGAGCAGTCCACCATCAGCAAGAGGCCGTGCGCCGACCATGGTCCGTCCACCATTGAGGTAGAGAGTCCATACTGTCATAGAAGAGCGCGCAGCGGTGAACGAGTATCGGACGTTCTCATAGATAAACTCGATGCTGAAAATCGTCTTCAAGGTATCTCGAGAAGGAACTTGACCCTTATCCAGAATGCGCTTGTACTCGTTCCAGCAGGCCTCAGAGGCAAGGTATGCCTTGGTAACGGCACCGGAAATAACGGCCAAGGTCGCGTCAGGGCGCTCTGCAGTAAGCCTGTTGCTGATTAGAGAGTCGAGCCATCCAGTGGTGATGGTGTTGTTCTTGAACGCCTCCAATTCCAGCAACTTGATCAGATACTCGACAGTCGTACGGAACTCTCCGCGGATACTGATCTCCTTCAAAGCAATGATCATGTTCTTTCTACTCTCGCTCCTGTCTTCGCCGTAAGCAAAGATGTGACCGAACTGCGAGTCAGCGAATTCGTGTAATCCACCGGCGGTGCTAACGGAGAAGTAACCCCAAACGTTCGTGCTGGAGCGGAAGTTCAACTCTTGCAGAGAACCAGAGGATGGCTTAAAACCAGCGTCGGGATTCTCGGCAGTGATACGAACAGCGACGACGTGTCCCTTAGGGCGGGGCTTGCGCTGAAGCTGATTGGCGTCAGGCTTGATCATGTCAAAGTCAATCTCGGAAGACGCGTTTGGCGCGACACCATAGAGTTGGCGGATATGACGGATACGATGAAGGGGAATGCCCATAGCAACTTGGAGTTGTGCAGCGGGTAAATTGACGCCTGATACCATCTCGGTTGTCGGATGCTCGACTTGAAGACGCGGGTTAAGTTCAAGGAAGTAAAAGTAGTCTTCAGAGTGGCTGTATAGGTCTAAAGAAACGTGTAAATTGAACATCGACAGAAGGAAGAGAGCGATGACACGAACATTCGACAGTCCCTGCACTGACATATCCTACTAACTTAGCAAGACGAACAGCAGCCCTTTCCATCTGTTCAAAGGTAGCCTCAGGTGCAATTGTCACAGGCGCTTCCTCGATGATCTTCTGGTGACGTCGCTGTACGGAACAATCACGCCCGAAGAGGGAGATGGCATTTCCGTATTGATCGGCAAGGAGCTGCACCTCCAAGTGACGAGCCTGTCCGGCGAGCTTCATGATGAATATCGGAGATCCTATATCGCGATTAGCAAAGCAGAAACAATGTCTGAAATGGAAGCGCACCAGGTATTTCACCAGCAACAGCGTGGAACGCGTTCTTGAATGCTTCAGGACTCTCCACCTTTCGGATACCCTTTCCGCCTCCACCTTCACTAGCCTTGATCATGATAGGGTACCCGATCTCCTCCGCCCTCTTTAAACCTTCCTCGACCGAAGTGACACAAGCGTCCATATATGCTTTGTCAGGAACGGTGACATAGCCCTCCTTCGAGAGGATAGTGTCACAGATGCCAGTTCCAGACCATGGCATAGTAGGAACTTCAGCATGCTGAGCGACGATGGTACTCGAAATCTTGTCTCCCAAACTCCTCATCGCAGTTCCCGGGGGACCAATAAACACAATCTTGTGCTTGCTGGCCGCCAAGCTCTCCGGCAGACGCGGATTCTCGGAGGCGTGACCCCATCCAGCCCACACAGCATGCACGCCTGCACGCTCAGCAATATCGACGATGAGGTCGACGTTGGCGTAGTTGTTGTTATTGGAGCCGCCCGGAACCTCGACGTACCTGTCGGCCATACGAATGTACTCGGCGTTGACTTTCAAGTCTTCTGGAGTCGCCATGACGGTGAACTCGACCTCACGTTCTCGTCCAAACGTCTCGTAACTCCATTGACGAATGGAACGAATCTCCTTGACGGCAGCGATACCATTGTTCGCGATGAGCACCTATGATGATGATGATGAGCTGCCTCCGCCAGCCGGAATTTGTATTTCTACATACTTTAGTGATCACTGTATGCCCTCCGTGCTCCTTGACGAAATCAAGCATGCTACTCAATGGCGCCGCATCCAAAGAGTTGCCGCCTATGAAAAGTGCACGTTAGCCCCACATGAAAACAAAACACGCAAAAAAAAAGGCATACCGATAAAATGCTGCACTCTGGAATGATCGTAGGCCGGCATGGCGGTTCAAGAGTGGGCGCTGGGCGTGCAGAACGACAAGAAAGGTCGAACTGGTTGTTAAGAAAGCGGACCCAGAGGAAGGTAATGAAGGAAAAGCAAGGGGTGCCCCGGGTTTTGCTGGGGGCAATAACTGATCGGAAGCGCCCCAAAAATCTCGTTGATTACGTCATCCGTCCCACTATAAAGTCCTTCATCCGTTCTCCTTCACCCATGCACTCATCTACGGAGTCTGCCTAGTCATCGGAGTGGTGATGCTCTCTGAGAAAAATAAATTTGTAGAAATTCTGAATCCTAGGCTGGTCAATATCGGTATGGGTCTTTTTACGGCAGTCGATATCTCGTTCCTTGGTGTTCGATCTACCTTATTCTTCTGGGGATGATTACCGGCCACTATCGACGCAGTGGCGCCCCAAATGTCGTGTATCGGCCTATCCGAGGCGTGTTCGGATGTCAAGTGCGGAGGCGACAGTCTGCCTTTTTGTCGGCCCTTGCTCTGGTTCCAGTCGAATGATATCCGATTTTGATTGTAGCGAGTCTATCAGAGAGCACGGTAACGAAAGCGCATAGGAAAACCATGACGGTAAGTATATCTCTAGAACAAAGTAGGAAAAAAAATAATCAGCATTACTCAACTATATATATTCGAGAGCAACACAAGAACGCTAACGCATCACCCGTAGCTACTTCGGCTCCATTGCGACTCCGTGAAATACGGATATCCACACACCATAAAACTACTGATAGCAAATCCCGGTGCCAGTGCAATGCCAGGTCGCCACCCCTAGATCCGGCGATATTTCACCCCCTTAGACTTTATACGCCTCTTAACGCAACATTCATTCTCCTATGCTGGTTATGACCATCAAATGAATAATGATAAATTTGTTCATTGATAACGCGCTCGGAGTCTTGTCTTCACGCACAGCCCCAATCCCCGTAGAATGGTAGATCGTGTCCCCCCCAGTTGCAGCTTTCTGTGCCCATATGTACTTAGTCTAAATCTCTGGTGTACCAGAGTAAACGCCCCAACTTCGGAAACGGAACCAAAGCATCCGGGCCGCTCTTATGGGGCAGAACTCCTCCGCGGCCTAACGCGACTTGGTCTACCTGGGTCAGATAACATTTCAAATGAAGGCAAGATGGAGGATTAACTTGAGCGGACCTACTGTAGCCCTCACGAGAATATCTACCAGACAAGTTGGTTACTTGTTCTCACAAAGGCGGCACTTCCTGAGTGTCATTGCTGATTCCCAATAATTTTCGGCTCAAAGGAAACCTGACAGAACTGAATCACGTAGCTGAAATTTTTTCATAGACGCGTTTTCTCTGTTGTAAACCAAAGCTTGGCGGAAAGAATTCCGTTTCTGGTAGGAGGGAAGTACAACTGTGTAGAAACACAGGCATGCCAGGAGTGCGTCCCTGTGAAATACTGAGCTCATGACAAGTAGCAATATCATCTGCAAGGGAGCAACGCGCAAAGCATCTTACGAACTGTAAATAGACCACACGTGGAGACATGCTCTGATTTCGTTCTGGAGCATGCGCACTACTCGATTGAAATCATGATCATACAGTCAGTTGTTGATCAGTTGAGCGGATTTTGACTTACCAGGATTCGGGAAGATTACATATAATGTATTGTGTTGCTACTTCATGCAGTGCAACGTGCACATAATTTCTCAGGAAATCGGCGGCACTTGCTTGGAGAACCCGAACTCATACTGTACATCGGTTTACATGTGCGAGTCGTTATTGATCGTGGACAGTTTTGATGAATAAATCATGCCTACCTACCCGACGGAAATATCATGACTTGTGAAAGAGAAGAACGTTGGGAAATATACACCTGCTAATCGTGGTGATCTCGAACAGATCGGCAAGTACTTGTACATGCCAGAGGCCTCATCGATGGCCACACAAATTGCCAAGAGCGCTCTTTACATTGACGCAAGAACTCGAACGTGGCTACAATCAGCTTTGCGTCGTGTTTCCGTGAGCATTCCGACACTGTTGGAGTTTCTCCGGAACCGACGTATGATAGATGGATCGTCACAGAACGCGTGCGTTCTCCATGGCGCAAGACCTATGATAACCAAAAGATAGCGTCCGAAAACTGCGGATTAAACGCGATAGGGTCTAAACAGAACGTGGAACAAGCGAGTCGAAGGTAAAATAGACCATTGAAGCCAGCGAAGCTGGATGAGACAAGTATAGCGAACGCGAACATGTGGTCGGTGCATTGAATCAAGCGTAAAATACGATGCCAACCCACATGAGCGGGTGCTCAATTGATGGTCAACATGAGGAATGAGGTGGCTTCTCGGGTATTTATGCGTACGTGAAGAAGCCAATAGATTAACATCGAGAGATTCTGGTAAGCATATGGAGCAGAAGGGGCGGTATTGAGTCAGGAGAACACGAGAACAGGTCGATGATGAAACATCCCTGATAGTATTATGAATACGAGGCGGCAAACTCGCATTATTGGCAAGGCGAGAAAAGGACCAGGTACGATGATAGTCGAGGGTGGGAAGCACAGACAGGTACGGTGTCGTATGGTTGCACGCCACGACAGAGATCATGGCAGCCAGACCGAGAACGAGCAAATTTTTGAGGAGCGCATATGGGAGCATGTTCTCCGAGGAAAGGGGGAAGCAAATCACGAGAATCATTATATAAATTTTATTCCACTACGCCACGGCGGCGGCTTCTCAGAGTTGGGGGAAAGTCAACAAGTCGAGAACCAGTTCGAACAAGGGAGTAGTAGCACAGACCCGTGAGACGGAAGCATGTGGGCGCACAGGCTAGAAAAATCGAGGATGGCAGGCAAACCAGGAAACGGAAAACGAACCAAACAGATGGGAGATTGCTGGTAAATGAATCGCCCGAAAGCCCGAAAGGAGGACGACCGCAGCCGTTGGGGATGGGTACCATGTGCATGCTACTTTTACAGCCTGCCAGTGTCCGTGCCCAAGTCATAAAAGCCCAGACCACGTGCCCCAATTTTCAGCCCTGCCTACGACCGGCTCGTTTCACAACCACTTCCATTTCACTTCCCCTGCAGATCACGGAAGGGTACTCCTTCTCTTATATAAAGGCTTCCCCGTCTCACCGTATCGCCCAGATCCTTTCTTTACGCACCCATGGCAGAGAAAACAGACGCGCCCACCTCTTCCTCCACTGATGCCGGCTCAGGCCCCCGTGCCACCGACGGGGCATCAGCACCAAAGGCAATCATCAAGAATGTGGACATGAGTGAGGAGATGCAGCAGGAGAGTGTGGACATCGCGTCGGCGGCACTCGAGAAGTACAACATCGAGAAAGATATTGCCGCACAGATCAAGAAAGAGTTTGATAGAAGACACGGTCCTACATGGCACGTTGTCGTTGGGAAGAACTTTGGGAGCTATGTTACACATGGTGAGTGCCTCCGCCCTGCTCTACGGGTCTCAGCGCCCTCGACGCGTCCTGCTCAGCCTGCTCATGTGCTTGCTTCCCCCAGAAACCAAACATTTCATCTATTTCTACGTCGGCTCGCTCGCTATCCTCATCTGGAAGTCATAAAGAGCTTGTCGTGTGGTGTGTTGGCACCAGATGGTGCGGCGGTGAGGGGGGATTATCACTAATGGGAGCGGTAGAACGAACAATTGAACCTACGCTAGCTATCCGTTTAGTAGTCGACGGTACATATTATTTTTTTGTCTGTTCATGTTGTTGCTTTCGTGTGTACATATCTGACTCGATCCCTGGGGATAAGCTAAATAATGTTGCAACCAATACAACTCATGTCATTTGTGCCACAAACTTACCTCTTTGAGCCACCGGAAGTTACTCCGAACGATCATGGACGCCTTGGCCTCACTCAATTCGTTCAAATTTGAAAGGACTCTGAATGAAGGTACCCTCATACCCACTCCCCGGCCGATCCACTGGACTAACCCTTTCGGTTTTAGAGCCCGAAAAGAAAAGGATCGCCCTGCTTGGGTCATTCCCCGCCTCCTGGGCGCTGGTCCATCCAGACGGTACCGAGACCCGTGGAATTGAATATACATCGGAGCGCCAAAGGGCTATCATTCGCATCCAAAAGACCGCTTTCGCTCCAGAGCTTGCCGAACTTTTCTTCCACTCTGAACAGCCGACGATCGTCTCCAGCGTGAAGCTAATCCAATCAACCGACATCGTGGGTAGCAACTCCCATGGTCGATCGTCCTTGAATTAATATCCTCATACAGTACTCGTGGCTCGCAGGTTGGCTATCACCCTCAGTGGAGCAGCAACGGCAGGGGGATGTTAAAATTGACATTATATGCCCTGCCACAGATGATCATATTCGGAAGGTATCATGCGTACGCGGCCCTGGAGGACGATCTAGATACTCACAAAAAGTAACAGTATTCCCCACAGAAATTTACCCTCGTGCGTGAGACTCCAGAACTATATGCCAGCGTAGTGAGGCCCTACATCAACTCCTTTCCCCCCACTCGGACGCGTTGGTACGTCCGCCCCTAAATATTGCCCAGTTCTCGCCCTCATCATGATGATTTTCAGGGTAACAAAAATCCTTTCTGGGGAAGCTGAACAAGAGGCCGTGTTGTTCTCTTCTCCTGAATTTATAATCCTGCCTGACATGAAATGGGACCGACACACTATTGGGAGCTTGTACCTGGTCGCGATCGCGCGAGATCCCACCCTTCGCAGTCTTCGTGACCTGCGTCTCGGTAAGAGCATGCAGACATTGAGTATCGGAACTGCGGTCGCTATGATAGTTATCGTCTAGGGCACGTTCCCCTCTTGAAGTCCATTCGGAAGGAGGCGTATCGGGTCGTTCAAGAGAAATGGGGGTTGCCAGCCGGTTCACTTAGAATGTGGATCCATTATCAGCCCAGTTACTGTTCGTATCCGTGATCTTCTTTGGCCTAGATTTTTCCCATCTTGAACCAGATCATTTCCACATCCACATCGCCAATGCAAGTTACGAAGGGCCGGGATTTGGTATGGCTGTGGGGCAGGCATATCTCTTAGAGGACGTCATGTCTCTGGTGAGTGACAATGTAATGATGTATAGGTCATTACCTGATCCGTTCTATTCACTAGCTCGAGACTGCGGCTACGAGTGGCATCGACATCTTTGGGCGCATGACATTGACTTATGGATTGGGCGAACAACATGGTCTCTACCAGGCGATGATCGAAGCACAAGGCACTTTGGGCTGATTTTAAATTCTGCTGTGATGGAGACAATGTGCGATTATTTTTGCATCTAGTAATAATGATGTCTAGTGGTATGTAAATAAGGGTATAGAGATAGTATGTATGATACAAATAGAGGGACGTTGCTGAGTGGTAGTGCTGGATACATTAGGGCTGTTGATACATGTTATAGTCCGCGAGTAAATAGAGAAGAAAAAGAGAATGGAAGGAGATCTCATCCTCGGCCAATGACCTCCAAGTACAGTCGACCGACACAAACATCCCCATCGTACACGCCCGCATCGAACTCCCCTATGTCCGCAGTGCTGGGCACACCATAGAACGCTACGGCGCCCGATCCTCGTCTCAAATTAAGGTCAACATGTAAGAACTTCGGTAACTTTTGTCCAGACACCAGTCTCGCTTGCAAGCTACGAGATCCACCATATGAGCCTGGAGATGTTGCTTCGAGGGCAATACGGAATTTGAACCGCTCTCCAGCTCTCGCTACCATCTTGACCGCTTCGATCTCGCCCGTCTGATGCCCGTCGTGGGAAGACTCTAGCGAAGAAAATGACGACCGGACATTCGTTGAAACCGTCAGCGTCGATCCGGCAGTGTTTACGGGATGTTCTGCGCCAAGCGCATGCACATAGTGTATACCAATAGCGAGGTCGTCGCCGCTTCCGCTCTTCTTCACACCAGAGTATGGTGTCCGTGTCTGCTTCTCTACAACCGCTTTCTGGCTCACGACTCGTTGAGGGCCCTCGAAGCTGCTTTCGGGAGAATTAGGCGACGTCACAGACATACTGGGAACTGGGACACGAGTCGCACTGGTGAACGGTACTAGACGAGGCCGAACAACGACGGAAGATGGCAAAGGTTCGTGATGGTCGGAAGATGTAGACAAGGCACTTCGTATGCTGGCCCTGGACGCCGTCTGCACAACCGCTTCGGCAGCATGAGCGACGACAGATGCGATGGAGTCCCTGGATACATTTCGACTATCCTCGAAATGAACAACAGGTGGAGGACGAGTCAAACAGTCAGTCCGTCTCTGCGGAATAGAGCCATCGTCAGACGACGACGAAGTTCTTGTCAAGAAACTGCTGCCAGGACCCGAGTTGAGGTCGCTGAAAGGATCAGGAGAGGAACCAGAAATCGGAGCCGGGGTGACCAATATTGGTTTTCCAATGACTGGCCGGTTCAAATTGATGGCTCGAGGAGCTCGCCGTGATCGAGAATATTTGTCACTGACGGTTCGTACGGTTTCTCGAATGCGCGTGATAAACTCCCGCTTGCTCATTACTCCGGGACTCTGCGGTCCAGCACTGGTCGAATTGGACGGCAGATCTGAGTGACTTCTTTCCAACACGCGATGTAAACCAAGATGTCCATAGTTGAGAGGGCTTCGAGTATGCGCTGGTGGCTGGTGATATATAATCAATGATTTGGGATGGTTCAAGATGGTAGAAACTTACTTTTTCCGAATACCCGTACCCTTTTCCTTCTTCTACGCCATACCACTTACGGTCCTTTTCAGACCAGGCTTGCTGACCCACTTGCCCTCCCAAAGCCGTATCTTCAACTCGCGCGCAGCGCCTGAATAATGCTAGAACAATCCCTAGGCCAAGCATCCCACCAATTACCCCAAACGCTATGCTCAATCCCAGGACAAGTCTAGCGTGGGCTGGACCAGAAAGGCCGCCATGGTGACCTGAGCCATCAAAGTCCTCTGATTTGTGATTAGAAGGAGCAAGGGTGACGGAAACACTCGTGTGCGAAGTAGAATGTGTAGTACGGGAATACGCAGCGAAGGTGACGTTAACGGGCTTCTTGGAAAAATTGCTCGGAATGGTGCCATTCAGCAGGCCAGTTTGGCCATCGAAGAACATGACGTTACCGGCCTCACTAGGATCATAGGAAGCACTCAAGTCGACGTCGTTCGATTCGCTGGTGTTAGAGAAATAGGGTTTCAGATCAAATTGTAAGTGTCCATTTCCACCGACCACGATAGGCGGTATTGTGTCTGTAGAAAAATAAGAAGGAACCAATGCTATGGATACGTTCGTCTTGAGTGTCTCGTTAAAGACGGTGACCAACTTGACGAGAAGAACTGGTTCGCCGCTCTGAGGGACCGAAGCCGAATTTCCAGACAAGTGCCTTGTCTTTTGGTCATACGATAACCATGCACAGCAAGATGTATCGACTAACAGGTCAGCAAGGTATTCGGGTTGGAATGGTTCGCCATCTACTAAAACACCCGAGAAATCCAGCGACGAGTTCAGAGCTAGGCTGAAAGGTGTGCCGGCAGTGACATTGATGGTGGGGAGAACTGCACGAGATAAGGAAACGTCGTGATCAGCCAAGACAATATCGAATCGTTGTTGTAGCGCAGTTGTCCCTTCTTCATCTGATGTATGCAGGACCAGATTATATGCCGAAGGTATAGGCACAGATTCCCTTAACGGAGTGACGCCTCCTAGAGTAAATTCTTGGGAGTTGTACCGCATCCAAGAAGGTATAGGAGAGCCATCTGCTTGCAACAACGCGTAGTACAGGCGGTTCGAGGAAGTGAACGTGTTTCCCTGAAAGCCGATGCTGAATGACCATTTTGGCGGGATCCGTAGTGCAGGATTCTGAGTAGCTAGTGCAGAAGTCGCGTTAATTTCGAATACGGATGATAGCGAAAGATTAGGCAATCGAAACTGTGATGCAACGGGAGTGTTAAGGGTAGGTGCCGGGTTGGATGTAAGGAAAAGATTGAAAGACGAAGAAGCAGAGGAACCGCAGCCCCGAGCAATCACTGTGACGTTGATGCTCGAACTGTTTCCATCGTCCGCCGTGGGTTTCCCGTAGAATGTAGTCGAGTCGGGGTCAAAAGATAGCCAGGAAGGCAAGCCCGACGTCGACAGATTCAGCGCGTCACTGCATCCGCCAAAGGTACTGTTCGAAATGGTCCAAAGGTAGGTCTCGCCAACGCGTGCGACAAGTGGGAGTTGTGATGCTAATTCAACCGAGACGAACACGCCGGATGCCAGGACGGGTAACGCTGAGATCAGGGAGAGCAAAAGAAAGGATACTGTAGAGATGGACAAGAGCGAGCGCGCCATTTTGCTTGACGAGTCGCCCAGCGAGCTCACTGTTCGCCACGATGATGGCGAATTTCAGGAAATACTAATCAACACACACCAACAACGCGTCCGCTTTCGTCACGCGTAGCCCCTAGGCCGCCGACAGTGTTAACACAAGTAATACCAACAATATAACATGCTACTCTATAAATGATGAAAGAAAGTAAGAACATGCGTCGTAAGTAGATGGATCCATAACAGGTAGTAAATGTCGTGAAGGAAAAAAATATATATGAGATTACAACAAAAACATTTCATTGATCTCAAGCACCGGGTAAGAATACATTTAACCCCGCTGCTTGGATCTTGGCCGGGTCCTCCTGGTTTAGCATAGAGATGAGTTGAATCAGCTCTGCCCGGATCTCATCACCGATTTGGTCAGGTTGAGGTGGCAGGACAATGGCAAATTCTTGTAAAAGGGTATCAAGATGAGGGAGGAGGACGTTGGAGTTGGTTCGGAAGAGGTGGAAGATAGCGCGGAACACAGGACGGTTCTCTAGGAAGTCGTTCTTCAATGGAAGTGCATTGAGCCAGACAGGAAGGACTTGGTCGAGGGGGAGGGCAGCGGTATTGCGTACGATGAGGCGCGCAACAGCGCCAGCCGCATTGTCCTTGGCATTGAGGCGGGTCGCCGGACTTTCGGGAACGACGACGAAGAGAGGTTGAAGGGCTGCGAGGACGTGGAGATATTGTCGTGACAAGTCCATCTGAGAATGTTCTACAAGCAATCCGATACCAAATGCTGCATTGCTAAGAACCTCGGGTTCTTCGTCGCTTAAAGCGAGGTAGAAGAGCTCAAGAAGGGGTTCTGAGGATGGCGTAACTGACTCTTTCATGCCAGCAATGATTTCGGCCAAGCAGCCAATGGCAGATGAACGATCGCTAAGCGAGCGGCCTTTTTTCTGGAAATGAAAGAATAATTTAGTTGCCAGGGTGCTCAAACCGACAAAAAGTACTTACGTAGAACTTGGAGATGAGAGGGAAATATGTCCCGAAGGCAGGAGCAAAATCAGCGCCCAAGACATTAGCCAAAGCGGACACAAGGTCTCCAGCGGAAGAAATCAGGACAGAATCATATTCGGCCTGATCTTCGGGGGCTTCTTCAGTTTCATCCTGGTCAGGATCTTGTTGACAGAACGCCTTTTGGCCTAGGATTTGAAGAGCGATCTCAGACACTCGGTCGAGGTCTGTCAACTCATAAGGGTATGAAAGAGGTAAGATCGGCAAAGAACATACAGCCATCAACAAGTGCGGGGCCAATCTTGTTCAAAGTTTCTGCGAAGCCAACACATAGAGATGAGACGACAGACCTATGAAATGAAAAAAGATCAGTTCAGAGTTCCGTAGAAGATGGTTAATGTATATAATCAGGATAATAATAAAAATAGTCTCATGCGCATTTGCGTCGAAGTGAGCTGAGTTAAATTTTTCATCACGCAGCGATAATGCTGACACTAAAGTAAAGGCAGAACTCACTTGTTGTCTTCCGTCTGGTACATTTCCAATAGATTGGGAACAACATGGTTAATGAGGTCCCGCACGGTACTTTGAACAGGCACTTGCTAAAAGCGCTGTCAGGTCGTCGGTAATTCTGAACCTATGATTGCGACGCACCACGACTTTACCGGGGACCCAGTCTTGGTGATCACTCAGATCGTAGAAGGTCCTGACGATCTCGAGCAAAGAGTCCATCGCGCTCTTCCTAATGCCCTCATAGTAATGGTTAAGAAGCTCGGTGAGCTCCAAGGAGCAGGACTCAATATAAGGGAAGAAATGATGCTTGGTGGAAGCGAAGAGAGTGCCAATGGTGTCGGCAGCAATCTCTTTCTCAACCGCAATCGCACTATTGACATCCATCATCTTGTTGAGATCGAGATCGTCCAACTCAACGCCATCCGCATCGTGACCATCGTCATCAGAAATTGCAATGGCATTGGAAGGAGAAGACCCGGAGTCAAACGCCGCAACAGCATCCGAGACAGAGACTAGAAAGGAAGGCGTCAAAAATACAAAAAGATAACAGTGAATGGACGCATACACTCTGCTCCGCCTTCGTCTTGTTTGCAGCTCTGCAGCAATGGAGGAACAACGTTGGGCAGATAAGGGGCAAATTCTTCACCAAATACCCTGGCCATAACGCCAAAGAACAAGAAACTGCATTCTCTCAAACGAGCACTCTCCATCTCGATTCCTTGGAACGCCTGCTTCATCATGTTAGCGAAGTAGGGCCGGAAAAGATCCTTGCCAACGGCTTCGGCGAAGGTTCCAATAGCATCCATAGTGATGCCCCGAAGCTCGGTCTCCTCTCCCTCTCCGGTGAGCACAAGGAAATGTTGCAAACGTAGCATAGTGTGCTCAAAGTATGGAAGAAAACGTTCCCTAGAAGCATGTGCTGCACTTCCGATGGCGCCAGTGACGACGGCTTTTACGGAAAGAGGTGCTGTCTCCAGGAGACCAGCAAGCCGTTCCATGATAAGATGAAGATATTGATCAATAACATCGTGGAGGATCTCAAGGAGAGTGTCGAGAGCTCCACAGGCAGCACGCTGAGTGGGCTCATCATTGATGAGATTCATTATGGCCTGCAAGTAGCGAGCTTTAGATAAAAATACCCTTTATCAAGCACCAACACTTACTGGAACGAGCATGGCGTGTTTGGCAACGCACTCGTCCTCGAGCCATTCACAGAGGCAGCTAACAGCAGCACAGGTCGCTTTCCTGACACCAGCATCATTATCTTGCAAGCCTACTTCGATCATGGGCCAGACTTGGGCCATTTGAGATCCCATGAATTCACTGCAACCTTCGACAGCAACACCAAGAGCTAGCATGGCACCTCGCCTCTGGGTAGGGTCAGCCGAAGAGAAATACTGCACAATGAGGCTCCGCAGGAATGGGAAGACTTGAGTGGGCGGCAAGTTGGAGGATAGGCCATCAATGATGCGAAGAGCAGACTAAAATGAGGCTGTCAAGACAGAGTGCATGCTAAGAAGACATCACGCTCACACGGGAAGGCGCCTCGTCGTCTACGTCCTCGGGTTCTTCTTCGGTCGTGATTGGCATGAGATGCTCCAACATTACGGGAGCAAGACCGGCACTCTGAACTTTGGATTTCTTGCTAGTTCAGGGTTTATCAATTCAGCAAAATCCGGCGCGACAGATTCTTTAATACTCACTATTGAACGGTCCAATTCAATGCATTAAGAGCTAGAACTCTCAAGTCAGCCTCGAAACTGCGATTGCCTCCACATTGGAGAAGGAAATTGACAAGGTCAGGTATGTTCTTGCTAAGGATGGGAACTTCCTGTAGATAGTGTCAAGGTGACAATGTCAACACCGAAGACTGAATGATACCTACAAGGATGAGAAGAGTTTCCAAAACATCGAACAAATGACGCGCCCCTCCATCATTGCCAGTCTCGACCGTTTGGCCAATGACTTGAATTATAGAAGGAAGAAGAGCTTGATACATGGCCTAGAATGTTGTCAGAAGATATTTCAAAATGAAAATCAACGAGCACATACGAGCTCCTGCTTGTCGTCAGAATCGATGTACTGGGCGATAACCCCCAGCGCCCTATGTACTGAATCAGTTTCACGTCAAAAATTAACGATTCGTACCGACCTGACTGTGGTGATGCGAACTTCGATAGACTCCGGATCATTTATAGTTTGATTGAAGAGCTTGAATAGCTCGACAAGGTGAGTTTGGAAACCTTCACAGATGTTTTCGAGTACGGAATATAGCATGAATGTACCGACTTCGCGGTGGGCAACTACGGGAGATGTGCAAGCCTGATGGAGAAAAGGCAAAAGCTGTGGCCAAGTGCCTGCAGGGACTTCGATTGACGAGATGGCGGCTAAGACGCGTGCCGCAGAGTGTCTGACAAGCGTGCTACAGCCAATGACTCAGATAGGAACAAGGAAACTCGAAATGACGGTAGAACATACCTTTGTTCTTTTAAAATGAGCTCGGGGAAGTTGGCCTTCAACTGATCGCGCTCTGCTTGAAGAACGGACATCCACAACTTTCCACTATCGTAATCGATGCGTTTTCTTAACTCTACGGCTGCAAGTTGGCGGATCTGATACACAGTCGCGTTTATGCCTCTTTCCACCAGTTGACAAAGCAAGCGACACGTACGGCTTGTTCTTCGGAATTGGCGATGATATACGCGAGGGCAGGGATACACTCCGCATTCTTGTAATACTGTTGCTTCAACTGAGCAGTCGCCTACGATCGTGAAGACGCATCTGAGCATGAAGATCATAGGACCAAGATTAAAGGTGTCTCACAGCTTTCAGTTGTGCTGTGTCGTTGGAAAGTGTCTGCCTGAGCAGGGAAAGTAAACCCTCCGTGAAATTGGACTAAATGGAAGATTAGACACTGGTGACGCGCACATCAGACCAGCTAGAGAGCTCACAGCCATCGTAGCGGGCAGAAGAAGGGGGGAAAGGGGAGAGATGAGGGAAGATGGTGGTTAGGGATTAACGAAAAGAAAAGATCAAGTGAAGCCAAAATTTTTGTCGGAGTTGTAAAAAGTAACCAAAATAGTTTTTCCGGCATATCCCGCCTACACCTTGCCACCTGTCCCAGTTTGGCTTGGTGGTCCTGGTCCTGTTGCCACTTTCTAGCCCGGTGTCTTGGTACTTTGAAGTTTCGCCTGTGGCTTCCATAAGGTTGCTCAATGGACACGCTATCGTGGGGGCCCACACTACAGAACAATGTCTTCTAACGATCTGTAACTTGGGCCGTCCTCGTTCACGACGTTTGCTTGCAGTTTACGTGCTTCTTTGTTACCACGCATTTGTGTCACAATGAGGCCCTTGCCATTACCTTTGTCCTTCAAGCATCGACAACGACTTCTTGGGATAATGTATTCTTGATCGCACTGACTACCATTGTTCAACAAAATCCTTTGCCACAGTGGCTTGGTACTTCGCTCCAACTAATAAACCGCGTTCTCTCAGTTGCCAGTCTTTCTTACCCCATCGTTCCAGGCGAACGATAAACTACCCTAAACTCAACCATCTTCATCACATTCGTTCAAATCTCACCGTCCTTCCTCTGTTTAAATTATGCCGCGCAGCCTTTCATTCCGACAACGCCTAGCCAGCTCTCCTCTGCGTCGTTCTAAGAAGCTCTTCAAATCTGCGTGAGTGGCACACCTTTTGCGCACTATGTTCTCGCCTCTTATGTTCCTTCATTTGCATTTCCAGTGCACGTCCACACCTCTCATCGCAAGATTCGCACTTTGATCCAGATGCAGAGGGCGACGCTCAGCTTCCTCAACCTCATCGACGCCAACGTACATCCTTGAAGAGGTGGTTTGTATTGTTATGGAAGCGTTTTAGTCGGCCAAACCGCCCCAGGCAATCGGGGCGATTCTCATTCGTGCCTCCCGGCTTCACCTTTGTCTCCATCATCTCTATGCCCAGAAAGAGAGACAGTAGAGAAATTCGTCGTGCACGACGATTCGGGGTCCTCTTTGAAGAAAGTGGGTAGTCTCTACACAACTGAATAAGCTATCCTTTGACATAAGGCCACGATGTAGCTCCCTTCTCCCTCAGAGGCCTTGTTTAAGAAACTGGATTTCAGCGCGCTCTCTACCATCTATGTCTCACTCCATGTACATAAAGAACAATGGTACATGTTTATAGGACACTTATTACTGTAGACTTATGTCTATACTACGTCTGTACGACATCGTCGTCCCCATCTTCGGTGGCAACGTCAGTTTGAAGCCTTGCTAATCCGAGCAGCATTGAGGTCAAAATCAGAAATGCAGCCATCACGATGTACACGATCTTTAGCCGTCCAGTACTGGGCGATCTGTGCAAGGCGCCTTGTATAAAACTCGTCTTGCCCAACAGTCAATGTAAGTCATACCATACACTGCAGTAATACATACCGAAATGGTTCTCCCTACTTCTTGAATGGCGGCAAGGGTTCCAAATAAAACGGTTAGTCTCGATGTATGTCCAACCTGCGTGGCCTCAAGGGAAGCCAAACAAAATAAAGCCGGAATGACACCGGTGAATAGAAACGAAACGGAGGTGAAGAAGAGGTGGACAAGCCGTGCAGGTTCAGTGGTAGGTATTGCAATGACCAGCAGGGCCAGAAAAGCGTCAAGGGAGACACTATACTGGACCAGCCGCCTGGTGATATACAGCAAGGAATGTAGCTCTTTCCCATAGATGTGCTTCAGCAGGCGGTTTGAACCTGTATACAAGGTCATTTTTCGCTTGCCAATAATGGATCAGGACAAGACCTTACCAGGATATATATACACAAGAGCAATGGAGGTTACTCCAAAAATGTACAGGGTGTAAAAGAAAGCCTATCGCACTTTAGAAATTTCATCCTCTTCAGTCTTTGGACACTCACGAAATCGCTGAAATGTTTATATTGCCACAGGTGTTCATAAGCCAATTTGAGGTACGGAAAATCCTACCAAAGCGAATCAACATCGGGTAACTTTCGGATGCAAGAGGTGCTACCAATGTCAAAGAATAAAGAAACACTGAAAGACTTAGGATTAGGTATGACCGACGGTGGGGAGGTGAAGCGGCGAAGGAATATGGGAATTCGGCACGGAAGTCAGACACTATATCTCGACGTTCCTGGACGCCTATCGTTTGGAGGGATTCCGGAAGTATTGTTGCAATCCAGAGTAGGTTCGCAGCAAGGATAAGTGCATTCATCATGAACGGATAAGAATTTTCGGGACGTATCTGGCCACCCCAGGTGTTAAATTTGCCTAACTACACGTCAGTTCGCTTTCTGCTCAAGAGAACGAGAACAGAGTCAGACGCACCTGAATAACCATGACAGCTGTGACATATGCGAAAGCAAATAGCGTACTGAATTTTCCAAACCTAATATATCTTATATGTTAATAATAGAAGTGGGCGGTCTAAAGACTGCGCCCACCTGGACGATAACGAAGTACAGTCGGTAACGTAACTGTACACCAGATGACATTAGATCCATCGAATATTAAGGCAGATACGTACGCATGCAGGGTTCCATAGAGCAGTGCATGTCCGCCAAACAAGCCATGTAGTACAGATAGCGTCAAAAGAGTCGGGGCATTTGCCGACTTGTTTCTATCAATGCGAATTAAGCACACATCCCTAGAGGAAACTTCCAAATTTGTGGACTCGCGTACAGTTCTGGAACTTACAGAACAAGAAGAAACGAGCAAACTGAAAGCAGGACGAGTTTCCGGCCCCAAACATCTCCAAGACGACCCCACCATCCAATAGAAACGAGGGTAAACAAGACGCGGAATATGGTCATAACTTAGGAGAGGAAGATAAGACGCAACAGTTAGAAATCTCTGACAAAGAAGCGAAGAAGCTTACGGTCCCCAATGCCTACTCCTCCAACGCTGGGAGTGTACCAGACATTCTTGATATAAAATGGAATAAAGAATTCATGAATGCCCCACTGAGGTCCATCAATATAGGGCTACTCGCAATCAAACTATGCACCTGTATTGAAAACAGCAAAATAACAGGAAGGAGTCTGATAATTGCATTAGTATAAATGGCACGTCACTGAGCGCGATCGACGTCTTACGGAGCAATACTCCCCACATGAACTGCATGATTGACAGTGCGATTTTGCAGTAAAGGAGTTTGCTCAGAGATAACTTGTGTTGGATCTGCAGTCGGTGCTGTCATAGTAAGATGAAGAGAAGCTCGGGACCGATGTTACTTGTTAGCGTTACAGCACCATCAATTGGAGGCTGTGGCTGGTCAGGCGCCCGTGACAAATTTACCTTGAATTGAAAATAATGTAGCACGTTCTCCAGGTCGAAATTCGTAGTGTGCTTCATCCTCGACGCGTCCTACTCATAGTGATTTTGATTTTGATTTTGATGGATGAGTTGACTGGTGTAAACAGGACATACTCGTATTTACTTATGCTTCCTTGTTATGAATGACGACTGGTTCGCCCGACAGCACGTCTTATGATGCAGTCTGTTGGGAAGGGAAAAGAGAGACCAAGTATGAATTCTCCGATAACACCACCACTCACTAATATGTTGCTACTATAACCTCAAATCTTCAAGCATGGATTTCGACGCCTTGCATGATAGAATACCTTAATACAAACTCCATTGAATCGTGAGGAAATTGGGCGCTCTTGATACCAATAAGAACTCAATGTTAGTATTTAGGATCCTGTGTGAGAAGAAAGGCCGTGGGTGGATTATCCTGCTAATTTTGGATGCCGGTCCGTGGTCTTATTAAGGGCCGGCGGCCATCTTATCTCTTCCTCGTGACCGCATACATTTATCATTGCTATCTCATCATGTTGTCGTTTTCCCATCTTCAAGGCCGGCCACCATGTCTGAAAAGGCCTTGATAACACCCTGTGTGCTCCAGCAGTTCAACGGAAGGAAAAAATCGGCAGTTCTCACCCGACTCTTTGCCGGAATCTTTGTTTGCTTTCTGTTACTCGCTTCGCAGGTGTTATGGCTTCACTGGCCCAAGGATAATACTACGCATATTCCCCGTCATGCAGCAGAGACTTTGCAGAAATGCAAGCTTCTTGATGTGCCTCCGGGTCCACCACCAGGTTTCCACTCGCGGACAGAATCGGACCGTTTCGTACCGGGCACGAAGGCTACTTTACTCAAGAACGCGACGATCTGGACTGGACGCGTAAACGGATTTGAAATTGTCAGAGGAGACATCCTACTAGACAAAGGTATCATCAAAGCCGTCGGAGTCATTGATCCCGACACACTGGCTGTATATACGGTGCAGGACCTTGTCACTTACGACGTTGGTGGGGCATGGATTTCTCCAGGGTATGTGATCGATCGGCTGTGTACTTCCTTGCTCACTGTGTCATCTCAGAATCGTTGATCTTCATTCACATATTGGTGTCGGTAGTTCACCTCACCTGTCGGGGGCGAGCGATACAAACTCTCGCCACGGTATCATTCAGCCATGGCTTCGCAGTCTCGACGGACTTAACAGCCACGATGACTCTTACCGTCTCTCCATCTCTGGAGGTGTTACTACAGCTCTTGTTCTTCCTGGTTCTGCAAATGGCATTGGTGGACAAGGGTTTGTCATCAAGTTGCGTCCGACTGCTGAACGGTCGCCATCTTCTTTACTGTTGGAACCACCTTTCTCTATCAACGGCACTGAAGTAGATCCATCCTTGCCGCCCCGATGGCGGCAAATGAAGCATGCTTGTGGTATGTGCCGCTGGAACGACGCTTTTTAGAAGAAATGATTATAATAACATGTTTAACTGCATTATAGGAGAAAATCCCAGTACGTCCTGTTTGAACCTTCTCAAAAATGGCTAATCTTTGTGTAGGTCGGGTATATTCCGGCACACGCATGGACACGATATGGGCACTCCGGAATGGGTATTCCATTCCTGACTATGGAGCTATTCATAGTCAAGTCTCACGAACGTCTCTAGATACGAAAAGGCTCGCCAGATCAAGGAAAAACAAGATGACTACTGTGCGAAAGCACTTACCGGTAACTGGCAGGGCCTAGGCGCATTTCCAGAAGAATTACAGTGGGAGGCCCTTGTTGATGTGTTGCGAGGCAGGGTCAAGGTTAGCAGCTATTCGATTGAAAGGATCTTTCCTTCACTCCCAGCTAGGTTCAAAACCATTGTTATGAAGCTGTCGATTTGGATGGGATCGCCCGTGTAAGATCAACCCTGCACATTGAAGAGACTGTATTAACAAGACTGTCAGCTCACCAATGAATTTAAATTCTCCATTGCTGCTTTCCATCATGCACATGAAACATACCTGGTTCCCGACTTGCTTAAGAAGGCTTATGGTTAGGAATGCATTATGGACGCGTTTTTCCGTTGACCGTTTTCTAGGCAAACCACCCGCAATTGCTCTTTTTGCCACCAATGCTAGATATAAACGCGAGGCGTATCGTGGATCGGAGTTTGCGCCTCGTATTTTAGCAGATAATGGGCTCAATGTTGTCATGAAGGCGAGACGCTCTGATATATTAGTTGGCTCACCTACTTATATAATCTCTCAGAGTGACCACCCAGTCTTGAATTCGCGATACCTTCTTCACGAAGCTCAGCAAGCGCACTATTATGGATTAGGAGATAACCTAGCACTAGCGTCCGTGACATCTACGCCTGCATCTGTAATGGGACAAGATCACAGAATAGGTTTCATCGATGAAGGATATGATGCAGGTACAAATCTCTAAATGAAGTGTAGTACGCCTTTTTTATCTTACTTCTAGATATTGTCGTCTGGGATAGCCACCCTCTTGCTATTGGCGCGACGCCGAAACAAGTCTATATCGATGGAATCGAACAAATCGAAAAGCCGTATTCTAATCCAAAACCAACTGCGTTACAAAGTGTACCGAAAACACCCAACTTCGATGAAGAGGCTGCGGAAACACTTAAGCATGACGGGCTACCTCCATTGGAGACGAAGCAGACATCGTCCGGAACTGTTGTTTTCGTAAACGTTTCCGACGTTTATATACGAGATCATCACACAGTGAAGCGCAGATTCTCTGCTCAGCAATCCAAAGAAGCAGGTGTTTTAGTGGTCGAGGCCGGAAAAATCGTCTGCGCAGGTATCAAGGCGACTTGTCTGGCAGAAAACGCCTATCACGACGCTGTCGTTGTCGATCTTGTCGGGGGTTCTGTGGCGTGCGTCCGCAGGTCTCCGTGGTTCTGAAATTTTATTGACTTTTCCGCAGTCCAGGGTTTGTATCATTTGGCAGTGCACTGGGTCTAAGCCATATTTCCGGCGAAGCAAGCACCAATGATGGTCCAGTCATAGGACCGCTGCTATCTAATGTTCCAAGTATTCTGGGTGGAGACGGTGCAGTCATCCGGGCCTCGGATGGGTTACAATTTGCCTCAAGAGATAGCTTGTGGGTCGACCTCCACTGCTTAAATAACGTTGGCTGACGTAGGACGCAGACTCGCTTATCGCAGCGGCGTAACTACGGCCATCGTAGCACCTGTAGCCCGCGGCTTGATATCCGGACTGACAGCGGCATTCTCCACGGGTTCTGCCCACAAGTTGCAGAAGGGGGCTGTGGTCCAAGACGCGACTGCTCTGCATGTCATCGTTTCCCTCAATTCTCCGATCAGTGTTAGCACTCAGATCGCTACACTGCGCCGTCTATTATTAGGACGCGGAAGTGGTGATCTCGGGACTCAGTTCGAGCGCGTCGCGGCTGTATGTAGCATTGACGTAACGGTTGTACGGCCGGATTCTCATCCCATTTGTTTCAATAGGGCAAAATCCCGCTTGTTATTGATGTCGACAATGCTGACATCATGGCTTCGTTGATACAGCTCAAGTCCGAAATAGAAGGGACTACCGGGGTTCCGTTACGAGTGACGTTCGCAGGTGCCGCGGAAGCTCATCTACTTGCAGCCGAAATTGGGTATGCTGGCATTGGTGTCATTGTGGTACCGTCAAGGCCGTTCCCAGCAACATGGGAGCTTCGGAGAATGTGAGTCCAAATGAAGATTGTGAAATAATACGATGTCTAAGGGGACAATTTTAGTCTTCCTGGGCCTCCTTTGAGCGAGGATAATGCCATTGGTGTCTTACAAGCACATAATGTAACTGTCGGTATCGGAAGCAGCGGTACATGGTCTGTGAGGAACGTGCGCTTTGATGTTGCTTGGGTGAGTGGCTTTGCAAAGCTCCTGTCTAAGGAACTTGTATCTGATCGATAAACAGGCGGCTTTGGAGACGCGTGCGGCATTGTCGAAGTCTGAGGTGTTGGCCTTGGGGTCGGCCAATATCGAAACCCTCCTCGGCGTCGAAGATGATGCTAGTGATTTGGTGGCTACGAGGTCGGGTTCCCTCCTTGACTTTGAAGCCAAAGTGGTCGGAATTATTTCTTCGCGTCGAGGCTTAGTTGATATTCTGTGAATTGTCTTGCAATAGGATCATCGGTGAGACATCATCGAATCGCATGTGAAATTGACGCGTGCACGTCTCATTTACAGACGGCAGAGCCTCAAAAAGACAAGTGTTGAATGAATATTCCAGGAACTGAATGGAATGGTGCTAGTGTTTAGCTTCCGAGGTTGAATTTCACATGGTCTACTCCACGACTGATTTTCGTATTTCTTCCAAGGAATTGAATGTGACGCTCTTTGTTCGTCACCGTCTTGATCAGTGACTATAAATTTGTCTTGTGCTCCAATCCTTGAAATTAGGAATTTCCTCCTTACTTTTTTCCTCCATCATGGCCCACTACAGCACTCTCCCGGTGAGCATTGTGGATGCTCGCAATGTTGGGCACCCTACTGACATCTATTCTAGTCCATAAAGATCCCCCTTCCCGTGGCCAGTGTTCATACGAGTAAGACGACTGTGTCATCTTTCAAACGTGAGTCTTTGCACTTCCTTATGCCGCAGCATCTCAAGCTGCGCCTCAGATCTTAATGTTACGACTGAACTGCGAAGTATTTCGAATTCGCTTGATGTGTCCCAGGAACGGGCTGCCCTGTGAGTTCATATGTTATCACCTAGAACCTCGGTGTATTGACGGAATCAGGGACCGTATCGCGCATGCTTTTGCCCCGCGCAGTTACGAGACCGATAACTAACGACTTATATAAAATATGATCATTGCATCATCACACATGTTATTTTTACCGTATTGAAAATTCTATCATTTTGGGTGGATAGCCTTGGCTGTACTGTAGTACTGATCTTATCTGTAATATTACGTCATCATTTTTGAGGACGAAAGCGGAAACAAGGTGGGTGGATCCTATCGCTTGTCTTTTCGCTTCGACGACCATTGTCCAGCATGGCAACGCACTGCTTATCACTTTGTTCTCGACACTTCTTCTGTGAACAATGGGCCAACAGTGCGGCCATGAGCCATGAGCCATGTCACCTCCAAAAGTTCTCGAAGGTGAAAACAATACTATAAAGGGAGGGCGGCGACAGATCCTCAGGATCCTCATCCGTCCTTTTCACAAGTCCTTTTGAACATGCTTAGTCTGTCGTACATCGTCCTCACTCCTAGACGCATACGTTTGCCAGGCGAACTCTCAAAGCCTAGACATAGGAGGAGATCCATCTGGTGAGCGTTACTTGAGAGACTAGAGTCGTCTACAAGTATCTCATATTTTCCCAGCGTATCTCCTACCCGATGGTTCTCTCGCCTCGTATCAAGGAAACCAAAGCCAGTCTCAGTCGGGTCGATATACAGTTACCCTCAACCTTCTACACCGACCTTGAGGCTCCCGATGCATGAACCCTACGAGCACTATTAACCTTCGCATTCGGCGAATTTAGCTTCTTTTATCTTGGGATTCGGGTGCGTACTTGACTCACGGACTGCATAATATCACTCATGGTTTTTGCACAGGTCGCAGTTGTAATAATGTATCGTTGAATATAGAACACTGTATTACCATTGAACGCAGACTCCAGGCTTATACCTCTCTAATCTCACACCCTCGCCTACATCACCCGTCACCCCAGTTCGCATTCCTTCCGCGAGGACAATGGACCAATGTGAGATGGTCATTTTGTTCGGTTCAGCTGGACGCGGCTTTCGAAGCCCTCTTTCCCTGGCCGCCAACCTACTTTTCGTCCATTGAGGTATGCCATTACTACAACGGGGTCACAGAAATAGACCTGCGCAGCCGTAGACTCGCTTCGTCGTTTTCACGCTTAAGGCAGTTGCTTGTCATGCTGACCGACCTTGCTGTACGTCTTTTCCTCGTGTCCTTGTCATCGGGCCTTGTGCTCGTTCGGGGTTGCTTCTCCGATTCTCACTTGGCTGAGCTGCCTTGACACCAGACCATATGGTAAGACGAATGCTACGGCCCAGATCGTAATGGAAGTTGGCCTCCAAATGTTACGAACACTCAGCAAATATCACAATTAACATGTGGTCCCTTTTGCTTTGTGCTGGACCACATTGTAACTGGATGCGAGAAATAAGAGAGGCTCCATTCGTATCTCTTGAACGTCTTCGCTTCCCTTGTCCACGCTACACACTCCCCTGGCGAGACTGGTTCTGGCACGTTCGGATGATTGCGAGCACTTGCGTGGTCCTCATTACCGAAACTTCGGGCGTAGTGCCGCTCGGTCCGTGCTTACATCCGAAGTGCTGACTTGTTAGGTGGTTATGATTACCGTTGTTCCACGGCTAGGATTGATTCAGAGGGGAAGGGCTCTCAGTAGCTATAGTGATTACTTGATAATTGTGAAGTAGAATCACATTTAGCTGAGTCTGGATGCGTTAACTCGCAAAGTGCGGCCTTTGAAGTGGAACATTCGAAGCAGGCAAGAACTGGCTTTTCAGATCACGTGGTGGTGGTAGGCGGCCTACAAATTCAGCGCTACCATTCAACCTGTCACCCAAGTTTTTCGAGGACGAGCAATGCTCACCAATATTATTCTACCCCTTCTCCTCTTTCCAGCCCTTACGGTGCTCGAAGTGACGCATATTTTGCCCAGTCTCCAGTTCCTCGGCCCAGAAATCCGACCTACTTGCAAACCAGGATCACCTCATTTCATTCCTCACACCAACTACGACGTCTTCGACAGTCGGCTTTGCGGCTTAGTCTCGGTGTTCCATGTTGCCCTGAAACCAGAGCTCGTGCCCTTCCTGGTCTACTTCATTGGAACCCTCGCTCCAGTTGCCGTCCTGTTTCAATCCTTTGAATCTGCAAGAAAAGGGCGGCGTTTCGCCACCAGTTATTCCGCTGTCCTATTCGGCATCCTGGGGCAATTGGTAACATTTGCAGCAGTGACTCCATTCTACTGGGTATACCAGATCCTTTCGGGCAATTTGGAGAGGCAGAAAGGCGGGAGAGTGACACAGGCGCAAGCAGAGGCGGCGGTCTTTGGCCTGTTCATAGGATGGGTTATCCCTTCGGTGGCAATGGTCGCCATGCAGGACCCAGGGATTACGGGACTCTGGCAGTTTGCACCTATCATTGGCTTTATTGCAGGGAGCATACACCTCCTCTTCCGTCCCCCTACTGTGCACTCGCAGTCAGGCTTCCGTACTGTCCAAGCAGCGTATATCGGCGCCTTTCTTGTGGCATCGTCCCTCCATCTGTCCGCCCTCTCCAAGTTTGCGTCGTTGGATGACGCCCTCGCCTTCTTCCTTCCTGCATCATATGCAGTAGCGCCCACTGACGTAGTCTTGTGGCACACCGCCAACATTTTCCAGTGGGATTTCGTTGTGGGAGTTGGGTGCTGCCTTCTTGGCTCTCTGTGGTTTGCTCAGAGTGTATCGCAGGTGCTTGGGCTGGCGGCATGGATTGTGGTCGGCTCGGTGGCTGTTGGGCCTGGTGCAGCGTTTACGGCCATTGCGTTATGGAGGGAGGCGCGGCTGAGCGAGTCGTATCATTACGACGAGAAACCAAAAACATTGTGATATATGTAGACACGAAATCCAGGGCATAATTGCTCTCTCCTTCGCCTCGGCATTTGGATGGAACTCCGCAAACAAAAAACTCGTACGCCCTTCAATGCACATACCTCTTTGTTCTCCTATGAATATTGCCTTGAGAGTTCAGGAATCTAGGTGGGCAGTCCTTACGTTCAACCTCATAAGATTTCTGGATGGTTGCTGCGGTCACACCATCCTCATGGACCAGCTACCGTGGAGCAAATCGGCGACGATAGCACACTTTACTCAGCGAACCCACCGGGATTGGAAGGCGAGATGGAGCACATCACCTACGTGTCGCTTCCTGAAGAAATTCGACCAAACGCCGCCCTCCGCCAAGACAACGAAAGTATACAGAAAGCTATCACGCCATGAAGCGAGCATCCTGACGCAACTTCGCACGTCCCATGCTGGCCTCAATGCTCATCTCCATCGAATCAAGGCAACGCCATCCCCAGACTGCCCAGTATGTAACGTCCCCGAAACAGTGTCGCATTACCTTCTCTCCTGCCGTCGCTACGTCGAAGCCAGACAAACTCTACGCCAACGCACCAAGATTGGGAACCTACAACTACGCCACCTCCTCTCGTTGTCCTCAACGAACATATTCGCCACCCTAGCCTTCGTACACCGCACGGGCCGCTTTGCAGAGTTCAATCACACCTCAAATCCTCCCCCGTAGAAAGTAGCCCGAGCCGACCGCATGGATCTGTGCCTTGGGCATGCGAGGGGGAGGAAAACAGGCGTCGTTAGACCCTCCTTTCCTCCCACCTCTTGGGTGGAGGAAAGTACATCCTACTCTTTACACAAACCACCACTAACTCCCACCTTCTACTCCGCATTCAAGTGCGACGTACAGACCAATAACAAGACCGGGCCTGCCTCCCCCATGGATGTAGCCCGAACACCACGGTTTCTCGTGCCTCGGGCATGCGAGGGGGAGGATAATTGTTTCGCAGACAGTTTCTTCCCACCTCCTCCAAGGAGGACAGTCCTTATTTATGCAAATCTCCTTTGCCTAGCTAACAGTTTACTCTCAAATGCTCTCATAACGCCGCAAACGGCACCAGCGATCCCCTCCCCCCCACCGCCGCATTTCCCCCTCACACAAATCCGCCAACCCCCTACAGGTCACTTCTGACCAAAAACCCATCTCGCGCAAGTCCAACACAAGTTACCACAGTCAACGCACCTCCTCAGACCACCCTCTCTCGGCACGAAAAGATATTACTACACAGCACAAGCATACAACAAAGCAGCCTCCATGTACGAAAAGATGAGAAAAAGCAGTGCTAGTAGTAAATAGATGTATACATACGCCCTAAAGGGCGTGATTACAATAAACTGGACTTATTCATTCATTTAGCTTGCCTTCGCCAGTACTGAGATGCCTGACTTAGAATATTTTGGAGCCAACCATTCGTCGCTTCCTTTCCACAGCTCACCGTGTCCAGCAGCACTCGTGAACGAAACCGGAGCCTGCAAGACTCATTCGTGAATCTTACGAAGATGCAAATGGTCAGGACCCATCTGCGAGCACTTGAGAAGGAACGGAGAAGGAACGAGGAAACTGAGGAAGACATACAGCAGGTCATGTTTCATGCGCACTGGAAGCCATTCTTGGCGCAACCAAATGGCGCGTCCTGAACTGTTCCTAACATGTTGTTTCTGATATCGATCTTTTGATCCCTGAATCATCCTTTGTATACTATGAAAGATCTCTGATGTTATCTCGGTATCCAAAAGTTGTCTGTAAAATCCTTGGGGTCACTTTGCGGGCGATGGAACATATCGTTTACACTGGCAGCAATTCGCTTCAGATTTCAACCACTGAATAAATGAATGAGTCCACGACAAGTACTATACAAATAGTTTGACTCGCTATGTTGCTAAGATGAAGACGCGCCCAGTGCGCTTGTGAATTCCCGCCGTGACTCAGCTGGACGCCAGAAGAATGCGCGCTCTTACTCGACGTGTATTCCCGCTATGTTAGTAGTCACACCGGGAAGATGTCATGACAATCTTTAGTAAACCTGAGTTTTGAGCCTGCATGTAACATTTTGGGAGCAGATTCAAGTTTGGGGGTCAACAAAGGTCGTGATTTGGAGGATCTGAAACCCATGCCTCCCATCAAGATGAATTTCGCGGCAGCATTGAAATTTCTTGTAAAATAAGTGCCAAGTTCAACCTCCCCAATTGTGTGAATTCTGGTTGCTCATAAATTTCTCATTTCCGGTGCGAGTAGGTCTTATAGAGGGATTGGCGGCGGAATATGTTTTCATATAATTCATCCAAAGATCTACCACCTGTGAAGCAACAATTGACGGTATAGCGAGGAATTCAGCAGCAACGCGTAACTTCCTAGAACTCCCGAAGTACCAATTCCAACGAACGACAGAAAGTGCCTAATTCCACGCAAACTGCGCGTATATGCCCAGGATGCTGCTTGACCCAAGCGTGCTATACGTCCCCACGTCGCTCGACGCATATTCCTTATCCGATTGTACAATATTCAACGTCTCCAACACTTGATTCGCCACGAAGTCAACGAAGACAAAGTCGATGAGTGTGTCGTTCGAGACGTCCGGTGGGGTGGACCCAATGAAGTCGGGTATAGAGTAGAATGGAAGCGGCGCATGAATAACATCGTCACCAACACCCGGGCAAGACTGGGGGGAGAATAAGAATGGCAGGGGTGAAAATAAGACGGAGGACTTACATCCTGAGTAACATATCCCAATGTCAAATTATTTGTAGCACGCCTTCCCAGCTCGGATCGTCGGCCCATGTCGCTTAGCCAGTCCATGTACCTCGCCCGGACATCCCCTCGTTTGTATAATTCCTCTTCCCGCCCCAGGCTTCTCTTCCGATTCTGCGAACCATTCTCGTTCATCATCTGCAGAGTATCCAATGCCACCTTCCGTGTTACTTCTGGGATGTAGAAAAATAAATCCGTGAATGGAGAAGCAGTGATTTGATCGTTCTTGGTGAACGTCCCGGCATATATGTCGAAACGCTGCGAACCGGAGTTGGTGATGATGTAGTTGGGGATGTTGGCGCGATCGGTGTTGATGGATAACGCATACGGTGTAGCCTAGAAGTATTTGTGTGAGACGCTGGATGCTGGAGACGAAGGTCTACATACCAACTCAGCAAAGAGAGATAGCGAAGAGCCGTTGGAAGGATATGGAGCCCTATATTAGCCGAGGTGTGAGTGCTTTCATTGGGAAATCACAGCAAAGCGTATACTGGGTAATCGTGAAGTCATGCGGTGCTGTTCCGTATGTAAAGTTTAGGTCAAAGTCAACAGCAAGTTGATTCAATCCCGTGGTGATTGATTTTCCTTGCTCGGTGTCGAAAGAAACTTGGGTTTCTGAGGTATGGTACTGAGAGCCAAATCAGTAGGAACGTCAACAAAAATAAAACACGTACCTCATAAGTGACACGGTTAGGATCTAAGTAGCGCCTGCTGAAAGTGAGGTCCTGGGAACTCTGGGCATCATCAAGCTTGACACCTGGACGGGAACACTTGGGTTAGTCCAGGCCAGCACAGCGTGATTGACGTACTCATCCATCCAACAGTCTCCATGTAACGCCCACTTTCAAGGGCCATAGATCTTCCGTCAAATTGAACTGATAATGAATTCAATACACTAGTGCCATGCAAAGTATATTATATCACTTACCGCAATCCCGGATGTGCGTGTGTCCTGGTATCAAAATAAGCGTTGGATCTTCAGTACTTAGTGAGTGAAAGTACTGACCACCGAGAATGAGAATGGGTGTTGTTGTATGAATGGCGCGAACAGCATTGAAAACCAAAGGCCCTGCAAGCCACATCTAGAATGAGTACGGAACGAACTTGTGCAAAACCTCCGAGAGGTACCAACAGTTATCGCGAGAAACCGGCATATGTCTGTCATTCATACACATCAGTTTCATTCACAAAATGGGAGTTCTTAACTGACCCGGCTAGTAGGAAGAAGTCAGGTTCATCCTTGATAGCTTCCGAGAACTATATACTACGTAAACATATATATTCTCTCCGGTGTGATGAGAATCCGACATACCCAAGACTCTTTGACCATATCTTCGACTTTCTGGACAGTGGTATTGTGATCATTTCCGGTGAAGTCAAAGATAACTCCGAGTGCAGTAACATTTCGGCCTCTGACAAGGAATTACGCAATTGTTTCGGTTAAAAAAGTGTGACTTACTTCCGCGTCTTGAACTTGGCAAACCGACCTGAGGAAGAGATACGTTATGCACATCGCGAACTATCATACTAACGAGAACACGTACTCCCCACGGGAATATCAACAATCTCGTCGTTCGTATCGGCCAAAGTAATATTGACGTTGGACGAAAGATATCGACCATTCAGCCTCGGCACAAAATTTTGATGCCTGGATGTATGCGAGAAATGAGCATCTGTGAAAGATCGTATTCAAACTGTGCAGACGAACATGTCAAGAGTGTTAGCGTAAACGTATAGCTCGTGACTACGTTCAAATATCAGACAGTTCAGACGGTCATTCATCGATCACGAACTTTCCGATGGCCATGACATCGTAGGGAAGTTCGGTAAGGAACTTAGTGGACTGAAGAGACGAAGATTGTTAGTGCTTGAGTGCAATATGTGATAGCAACAATCGAACTAACTTCATGGCCGTCGACGTCACCGGGAGGGTAACCATCCGATAAACCGGTGCCTATTCATTTGACATCAGCAGACGTATTTAATTCCAATGTGTTTGAATCGTACTCACCATCGTGTAGGTCTCCGGAGTCAACAAGTAAAAGATCCACGTCTTTATTCTAGTATACACGGGAATTACGATCAGCGGGAAGAGGTATAGGCAGGTGCATACTCACGATTGCAATTTCTTTCATGTGCGACACGAACGACGCGAAGTCGCCAAAATCGCCACTTTCATCGTCCCATATGAGATACCGCATGGAATCCTTAGATATACTAGCTGCTCACCTGTAGTTAGGCTCCGGGAACGAGGCCTTTTGGTGACCGAGAAGCCATCCATGCGTGTCCGTGGTGTGAATGATGTTGATATCCCCCCATTCCAGGGGTCGAGTCGGCGGGGTCAGTGGAGACGAAGGGTTTGCTCTTCTAGGATGTTCGTGGGCGTGTCCATCACCGTCAGCGCAGGCCCAGACAGCCGAAATCGCAGCAAATACAGCTAGGAATCGCGCCAGCATGATGGTAGTCCAAGTCTGTGTAACTATTGGAGTGGTGAGGCTCGAGACGGCAATAAAAAGAGGGCAAACGAGATGGCGCATATTACATTAGTACGATCCTTTTTATGTCCGGTTCTATATGAAATCCTCGGGTAGAAGCAATGAATACTACCATACAATGAAAGGTTGTTTACATTCGGGGATTTGATGAGCAGTGACTGAGAAGGGGACCGACGAGACATCTGTATTCAAAAGCGCCGTGCTGAAAGGACTCGTGCGTCACGAGCCTCGTCATGAGCCCTCGAACGTTCGAAAGGGAAGCGAATATGGATAGTGGAAGACCCATAAGAGCGAGTATTAATAGCACCCAGTACGATAATGTCAGGTTCTTGCAATACAGTAGCAGAAGTTTGACAGAACGAAAAGGAACAAGTCAGCAATGATAAACTTGACGACGCTAGTCCGGGGACGCCGTGTGGCACAACAATAAGGAATTCATAAAGTTGATCATGAAGAAGATGCGAGCAAAAAAAGGCGATCTAGCGAGGGCAGTAATTGATCGAGGTATCACTGGCAGGATTCTATGGTTCAATATAATTCATCCGCATATCTATCACCTGTGAAGCAACAATTGACAGCGTAGTGAGTGAATCAGCAGCAACGCGTAACTCTCTGGATTCCCTGATGCAACGAAGTATAGAAAGTGCCTAATTCCACGCAGACTGTGCGTATATGCCCAGGACTTCGCTTGTCTCAAGCGTGCTATACGTCCCCACATCACCCGACGTATATTCCTTATCCGATTGCACAATATTCAACGTCTCGACCACCTGATCCACCACGAAGTCGACGAACACAAAGTCGATCAGTGTGTCATTCGAGACGTCCGGTGGGGTGGACCCGATGAAGTCGGGTATGGAGTAGAATGGAAGCGGCGTGTGAATAATATCGTCGCCAACACCCGGGCAAGACTGGAATGAGAATCAGAATAATGAGGGTGAAATAAATCGGAGGCCTTACATCCTTGGTAACATATCCCAATGTCAAATTATTTGCAACACGCCTTCCCAGCTGGATGGATCGTTGGTCCATGTCACTTAGCCAGCCCATGTACCTCGCCCGGACATCCCCCCGTTTGTATAATTCCTCTTCCCGCTCCACGCTTCTCTTCCGATTCTCCGAACCATTCTCGTTCATCATCTGCAGGGTATCCAGTGCCACCTTCCGTGCCACCTCCGGGATGTAGAAGAATATATCCGTGAATGGAGAAGCAGTCAGCTGATCGTTCTTGGTGAATGTTCCGGCATAAATGTCGAAACGCTGCGACCCCGAGTTGATGAGGATGTAGTTAGGAATGTCGCCACGACCGCTGTTAGCCGATAACGCATATGGTGTAGCCTAGAAGTACTTGCATGAGACGCTGAATACTGGAGACGAAGCTGTACATACCAGCTCAGCAAAGAGGGATAATAGAGAGTCATTAGAAGGGTATGGTGCCCTATTTTGGCCGAAGCATGAGTACCTTCATTGGGAGATTACACGATGCGCGTACTGGGTAATCGTGAAGTCATGCGGCGCTGTACCGTATGTAAAGTTGAGATCGAAGTCAATAGCGAGCTGATTCAATCCCGCAGTGATCGACTTTCCCTGCTTGGTATCGAAAGAAATTTGGCTTTCTCGGGTGTGATACTGAGAGACAAGTCAGTAGGAACGTCAACAAAAATAGGACACGTACCTCATAAGTGACACGGTTAGGATCCAAGTAGCGCCTGCTGAATGTAAGGTTCTCAGATTGACTCCGCGCATCATCAAGCTTGACACCTGGATTGGAGCACTTGTATTAGTCTATGCCAGCATAGCCTGACTGACGTACTCATCCAACCAACAGTCTCCATGTAACGCCCACTTTCCAGGGACATAGATCGTCCGTCCAGCTGAACTAATAATGTACTCAATACACAAGTATCATGCAGAGCATGATCCGATCACGCACGGCAGTCTCGGATGTGGGTGTGTCCTGGTATCAAAATAAGCTTTGAACTACCCACTAATTAATAAACGAAAGGACTGACCACCGAGAATGAGAATGGGCGTTGTTGCATGAATGGCGCGAACAGCATTGAAAACCAAAGGCCCTGTAAGCCACATCTAGAATGAGGACGGAATTTCCAAAACCTCCAAGAGGTACCAACAATTATCACGAGAAACTGGCATATGTCTATGTCATTCATACAAATCAGTCTCATTCACAAAACGAGAGTTCTTAACTGACCCAGCTAGTAGGAAGAAGTCAGGTTCATCCTTGATAGCTTCCAAGAACTATATACTATGTAAATATATATTCTCTCTGGTGTGATGAGAATACGACGTACCCAAGACTCTTTAACCATATCTTCGACTTTCTGGACAGTAGTATTGTGATCATTTCCGGTGAAGTCAAAGATAACTCCGAGTGCAGTAACCTTTCGGCCTCTGACAAGGAATTACGCAATTGTTTTTCTTAAAAAAGCGTGACCTACTTCCGCGTCTTGAACTTGGCAAATCGACCTGAGGGAGAGATACGTTATGTCATATCACGAACTATCATAATAACAAGAACACGTACTCCCCACGGGAATATCAACAGTCTTGTTGTTTGTATCGGCCAAAGTAATATTGACGTTGGACGAAAGATATCGACCATTCAGCTTAGGTGCAAGATTTTGATGCCTGAGTGTATGCAAGAAATGAGCTGTCAAAGGTCATATATGGAACTGTGCAGACAAACATGTCAAGAGTGTTAGCGTAGACGTATAACTCGTGACTACATTCAAATGTCAGCAAGTCCATACGGTATTCATTCATGACTCTCTTACTTTCCAATGGCCATGACATCATAAGGAAGCTCGGCGAGGAACTTGGTGGACTGAGGAAATGAGAATTATCACTGACTGTGTCAAACAAGGTAGCAGTGGAACTAACTTCGTGACCGTCGACGCCGCCGGGGGGAAAACCATCCGATAAACCGGTGCCTGTTCATTTGAGGTTAGTAGACAGAATTCTGATGTTATTCGTTTCGTCCTCACCATCATGTAAGTCTCCGGAATCTACGAGCAGAAGATCTACATCCTTCTTCTAGCATATATGGCAATAATGGTCAGTTGGAAGAGGTACAGGTAAACACAGACTCACGACTGCAATATCCTTCATATGCGACACGAATGACGCGAAGTCACCAAGATCACCACTGGCACGAATCTGTATGAGATACTGTTCAGATTCTTAGAAATACCAGTCACTCACCTGTAGTTAGGCTCCGGGAACGAGGCCTTTTGGTGACCAAGGAGCCATCCATGAGTGTCCGTGGTGTGAATGATGTTGATATCCCCCCATTCCAGTGGTCGAGTTGGCGGGGTTAGTGGAGACGAAGGATTTGCTCTTCTAGGATGTTCATGGACGTGTCCATCGCTGTCAGCGCAGGCCCAGGCAAAAGAAACCGCAGCAGATACAGCCAGGAGTCGCGCCAGCATGATGGCAGTTGCTGTAAAGGCGCCGAGCGCTGAAAGAGCCCAAGCGTCATGACCCTCAAACGTTTGAAAGGGAAATGATGATTTTAGATACTACACATTAGATAATAGGTCCACATGCGCGTGGGTATACACATGATCGCATCCTTATCAGGCGGCCCAGAGCGGCCCTGGATACTCTGGTCTGCCCTGCCATACTACTCATCCGCTTCCAGTCTTCCATCTCGCGGGTCGCTCAAGCAGCTTGGCGTCGAACGTTGAAAGTTAAAACATCATTTAGATAACATGACCAACCTGGACATCCTACTGCATGAACTCGTACCAACACGCCAACAGCTCGACTGCGTTCTGACGACAACGAAGAGATATACATCACCTCGGATCGAATCATCTCCATCTGCTTCCCAGGTACCTGCCAGTGGTTTGGCACAGTAAATTCACGTTAGGAAGCGACCTATCCCTACTTCACATAGTTGAAGGGTTCGGTTCTCAGAGTTTGAAGCAACACCTGCACCCTTGGGGACACATCTTTCTGATTCTTGCTCCTTCATTATGACTACGGTTCCTCTAGAACTTGTAGAGATAGTCATACATGAAGTGTGGCAGTCCACAATGCCCTCCTACTACATCCGGAAAGCTGCCTATTTTTATCGCTTCTCAGGATATGTACCTTACCAATCCCTCAGTTCTAGACAACTTAGGCGACATAGCCCAGTTCCAAAAATCTATCATCTGCCATTGACTTCTCACACGTACCAACAATACCTATCTTGTCGACCTCCGAGGATACGAAATGAAGAGGCAAGAGAATTATATCGTTATCTCGTCGCGCTACCTGAGTTAGCCAAATCTTAGCGCTCTGTCTTCGCATGGCCGTACATATCTTTCCGGCTCGTTGAAATGGATATTCGGCAACCTTCATATGTACCGTCTTTAAGTGGTATCATCCCGTTCACGTCCGGTACGACCGGTTCCTGTCTTATGACCCTTCGCGTCACTGCCAACATGGGAAGACACGAATGCACACATATCCATGATAGATATGAGCCCGTGGATCGATAGGCTGGTTTGGACTTATGCGTATTTGGTTACTTCTTTCGCACCGCTTTCTTCTACCCGGCATCGTGTCATGAGACGATACACCATGGTGTACAACGCATGCGTCAATCCACGTACGTGGATGAAACACAGTTTGGATCCTGCAATTCAAGGGAAACTAATCAGCACTTGTGTAGGCCGGCCCAGTACGTGACTAGAGCCACTTCAATCCCACAAGTCTAGCACCCCCATTTTAGGGCTTGTCAGTCTCTTCTACCATTAAGAGTCGTATTTCCCTCAGCGCGCCATTCTACCGAGGAACGTGTAACAACTATTCTTGAGAAGGAGAATCCGGTCTAAAAAATGCTCTGCGTCGAAACTGGAATGCTGTTTGGATATTCACTAATTAAAGAACCACGGGGAGTGGAATTCTGTACAAGGAAACGGTCTCTGTGATCTCGCTTACTGCTTCTCTGCGAAAGGATTCCTACTCATAGGGAGTCCTGTGCTTGTACCTTCCAGTCATTTAGACGGTACACCCAATATGCTTTCTTCAAATTGGAGCCATCAAACTTAGCCATCACAGGCACATCCATCACCATCATCATCATCAGTATATGGCACGATACTACTTGGACACACCGGACGCAAGTATATCAGATGTAGCACTACAACACTCCATCTATTTCGTCTACAGCCATGGAATAAGTCTCACTTCATCATCATATTGCACGACATGGTTCAAGAACTGAACTTTATGAGAAGGACAATTTCTTGCCTACGAGGGCGGCCGGCCCTAACGTATCATTTGTTGATTGCCCCCGAGGCCTCCTCCACACTTTTTCACAACTTTTTATTGAACATACATACTCACGGTCCGTTCTACCCGCACATTTCTCTGCTGGAGAGCACTACTAAAGACACAGCAGATAAAATGAGAGGTGCGAAACGCCACGAAGGCGTCGTCGTCGTCATTTATGCGAGATCACAAAAAGATCCCAATCAATTCCACGGCCGCCTTGACAGCAAGCATATTCAATACCCTCGGTCCCACGCGTATGTGCCCGCAGTTAAATTTAGTTTTCCCCTTTGGCACGTCTGAAGCTCATGATATAAAGCGTTTCAAATTTCAATAATGTTCTTCGTCTTCACAGTGGACTTTCGTCATGCTGATGCGACTCGTGACTGTATTTACTGCGGTATCCGTCGCTCGGGCATGCGGTGGCGACGATGGACATGTCCATGAACATCCTAGAAGAGCAAATCCTTCGTCTTCACTAACCCCGCCAACTCGACCACTGGAATGGGGGGATATCAACATCATTCACACCACGGACACTCATGGATGGCTTCTCGGTCACCAAAAGACCTCGTTCCCGGAGCCTAACTACAGGTGAGTGACTGGTATTTCTAAGAATCTGAACAGTATCTCATACGGATTCGTGCCAGTGGTGAACTTGGTGACTTCGCGTCATTCGTGTCGCATATGAAGGAGATTGCAGTCGTGAGTATGCGTCCGCCTGTACCTCTTCCCACTGATCGTAATTCCCGTGTATACTAGAATAAAGACGTGGACCTTTTACTCGTAGACTCCGGAGATATACACGACGGTGAGTACGAACCGAATCATGTCATAATCATGTCTCTTCAACTCAAATGAACAGGCACTGGTCTATCGGATGGCTTCCCCCCGGGAGGCGTCGACGGTCACGAAGTTAGTTGAATTGTTGGCATTATTTGACTCAACTAGTAACCTTTCACGACCCCTCAGTCCACCAAGTTCCTTGCCGAACTTCCTTACGATGTGATGGCTATTGGAAAGTACGTGTGTAACTCATGCATGACTACATGAGCTTTCTGATACTTGAATGTAGTCACGAGTTATACGTTTACGCGAACACTCTTGACATGTCCGCCTGTCCAGTTGAATATAGCCTTCCTGAGCTGATTTTTGTACGCATCTGGCAGGCATCAAAATTTGGCACCGATGTTAAATGGTCGATATCTTTCGTCCAACGTCAATATTACTTTGGCCGACCAGAACAATAACACTGTTGATGTTCCCGTGGGTAGTGCGTACTAATACCACCGTGATGAGGTACGGTATAAATTAACATGTCTCATTTCCAGGTCGATTCGCCAAGTTCAAGACGCGGAAGTCAGTCCTATTTTTCAAATGAGAATAGTCTCTAAACCCTCGTAATTCCTTGTCAGGGGCCGAAACGTTACTGCACTTGGAGTTATTTTTGACTTCACCGGAAATGATCAAAACACTACTGTCCAGAAAGTCGAAGATATGGTCAAAGAGTCTTGGGTATATCTTATCTTCGTCAAGCCGGAGAGAAGAATTTTCACGTTGTTTTCATAGTTCTTGGAAGCTATCGCGGATGAACCTGACTTCTTCCTACTAACCGGGTCAGTCGCTTCGTCCAATATGCAGACAGTACTGAAGTGTTTGGATAACATAGACATATGCCTGTTTCTCGTGATAATTGTCGGTGTTTATCAACTCGTCGCAAGAACTGCACTTATACTAGCCACGGCTTGCAGGGCCTTTGGTTTTCAATGCTGTTCGTGCCATTCATGCAACAACACCTATTCTCATTCTCGGAGGTCAGAAATCATCATCTAGCAGTCAATGATTCTAACCTTATATATTTGATACCAGGTCACACCCATATCCGAGATTGCGGTGAGCGATCTGATCAGACTCATGAGGCTAATGTATCGAATGCGCTGTTAGTTCAGCTTGATGGACGATCCATGTCCCTGGAAAGCGGGCGTTACATGGAGACTGTTGGTTGGATGAGTACGTCAGTAACGTTGCGCTGACCTGGACTAACCCAAATGTTCCCATCCAGGTCTCAAGCTTGATGACCCGAGTGGATCCAAGAGCCTTACTTTCAGCAGGCGCTACTTGGATCCCAATCGTGTCACTTATGAAGTACAAAATCTATTCCGATACATCCGTCTACTGACCTATCTCTTAGTATCACACCCAAGAAAACCAGTCTTCCTTCGACACCAGAAGCGGACAAGAAATCACCGCAGGACTGAACCAGCTCTTCCTTGATTACGATCTAAACTTTACATTTGGGACAGCTCCGCACGACTATTCGATCACCCGGTCTGTATTTCAGACTATGTCCCGATGAAAGTACTCATACTTCGACCATTATAGAGCTCCATATCCCTCCAACGACTCTCAATTATCCCTCTTTGCAGAACTAGTATGTGGTTTTCGTTAAAGTATCAATCTCACACACATATACTTCCAGGCTACTCCATATGCCATATCCGTCAACAACAGTCGTGCCGACATCCCCAATTACATCCTCATCAACACCGGGGGACAACGTTTCGACATCTACGCTGGACCATTTACCAAAAACGACCAGTTTACCATTGAGCCATATACTAATACGTTCTTCTATGTCCCTGAGGTACCGCTTTCTGCGGCACTGGATACCCTACAAACAATGAGTGAGAATGGCGAAGAGACCCGAAAGAGGAGTTTGGAGCGGGAGGAGGAGCTATACAGACGAGGAGATGTTCGCGCCAGGTACATGGACTGGCTAAGCGAAATGAACGAAAGGTTTTTGGACCTGGAAAGGCGTGATACGAACAATCTGACCTTGGGATATGTTACCACTGATGTAAGATCTCTCGACACTCACTCCTCACCATCTCATTGTCATTACAGTCGTGTCCGGGTGTTGGCGACGATATCATTCACACACCGCTCCCATTCTACTCTATACCTGATTTCGTTGGATCCATCCCACCGGACGTCTCGAATGATACCCTCATCGACTTTGTCTTCGTCGACTACGTGGTGGATCAGGTTGTGGAGACTTTGAATATCGTGCAATCCGATAAGGAATATACGTCCGACGACGTGGGGACATATAGCTTGGTTCAGACGAATGAAGTCATGGGCATATACGCGCAGCACGCGTGGAATTAGGTATATACTCTTCAAGTCTGTAAGTAGTTCAGTCTTTTCGGCAAGGTCATACGGCATTTGGCTTCTATCATTTGATGTTATCATGGGCGCTCGTCGCTTAAGATACGGACCTTCATGGTCATATGCTTGTTTTTCCGTAGACTCTTTTCTTAAGTAAAATTCCGACGACGACAAGACATTCGACAATGACATCTTTTTCTCGGGTCTCACTTCTTTCAATGCTCATTGGCATCGTACGTCTCATTACAGGTGTTCTCTTAGCAATGATCTGGCTCACGGAGGCATTCTATGGTTCTCACATTTTATTCTAGAAATCCGAACCTAGGGTTCTTTCATTCCTCACTCTTGTAGCTACATACTTCGTCTCGGCTTTCGTTTTTGCTCTTTCAGAGACTAGGGATGTTCTACATAGCGGTATCTTTGCGTCGGTGGCGCTCAATGATTTCTTCGCTGGTCTTTCTGTGTCTATTGGTGTATATCCACTCTCCGCGGAGCACAATCTATGGGTCCACGATAAACTTGTCGTTGAATTGAAGTCCTTACCCGAAGCTTGATGGTTGTGGTTGTTCTTGACACGCTCATAGCAGCCTTTTGTGATCGGCTCACAATCCTATTGATCTATTTCAGCACTGATCCTCGTCTATCTATCTACTGAAATATCACGAAGGCCTTAGAGTGCTCTGTAACACACGCTCTAAAAACTGGTACTTTCTTGTACTTATGAGATGTCGAAATTCGACCGGTGTAGCAAGATATTGGAACATCACACATCGCTTCTGTGAAAACGAGTTAGGAACAATTCAAGTCTGGAACCAACTAACAATTTGTTGGAAACAGAAATCTGTGACGTGTTTCTTGCTTTATTTCCCACAACAGATCATTGATATTGGTGTCTTGTGGCACTTGAAGGGAATCATTCGCTTCCCAAGTTGAAAATTGGTAGAAAGCCGGAGATCCATCATATTCTCTCGACCACCTCACGCGGCATATGAAGATGCCTGTTCAAGGAACAATACAGCTGCTCTGGCGAGGACCCTGCAAGTCCATGTTTGCAAGTGCCAAGTTTCCACGACCTCAAATACAATGTACCGTGTTTGAAATAAACCTCAAGTTGTAACAATTTTTTAGTCTTCAATTGATTATCGATTGGTGGGATGGCGGCTAAGGTGACGCTCACTGTGGAATGTCTGCTAAAATGTGGAATATGAAGGAAAACGGGGTTAAACGAATAACAGGAACGAGTGAAGGCCAAGTATTATTTGTCAGAGTTCACGCGACACCTTTGGTACCCTCCTCCATTGGCGCCCGTGTTTCCCGCGCTCGCAACCGAAGACTCGCTTCTTGTTGTCCAATTTCTACCCTCTCTCAGTAATACTTTTTTGTTTCGTCTGTGGTTGTCATTAACTTGCTATATGGACCTGCTATTATATGATTCCTTCGTATCCACTTTCTCGAACTGAGACTAACGGGTTGCATTGTTCGTGGGAGACTGATATTTTGCTTCTGTAGTAATTGATGGTCTGAACGCTCAACTGGCGGTTGTTCTCAAGATTTATCCACGAGTTGCCAGGTTCTCCAACCATAACATCGGTATAGGTCTCTGACGACATATGCGTTTTTCTTCGTAAATATGTGTAATCTTCCGGCGCCAGTAACTTCAACCTAGAATACTGAGGATACTACTTAGCTTCGAAGCTCGTAGCCACGACAAAGTCGTTTGTATTTTTTAACCCCCATTGGGAATCGGTGTGCGCACGAGGTTATTCGACAACTGAGACCTCAAAGTCTCAATACCAGAGCAGTCGCTAGAAATTAAGTATAACTGTAACAACAGGTTGGCATCAGGGATCGAACCCGTGCGGAATCCAAAGCGAGAACATAGTCGCACCAGGCCCCCGGGCCGTTCACCAAATTTTCACCACCATGGATCCCCACAGTTCAGACGAAGACGACGACGCACCCGAGGCCGTCTCCCTTTCCCAATCAAGGAAACTCATCCAACAACAAAACTCTTCTATCCGGCAATTCGAAAATGCTCAGAAGGAGAAAAAGCGAGCGAAGAATCGTGAACGGGACCGCAAGTTGAAGGAACAAGCCCACGGACGGAAGAGGGGGAAGGAGAAGGAGAAGGAGAAGGATGAGGAGAGCTCTGGTGATGAGGGAGATGATGATGCTATTTCTCGGATGCGGCGAGCGATGAAAGAGGCTGGGGAGGAGAGCGACGAGGACATGGACGCCGAGATGCATGACGAGGACGATGAAGGCGATGAGGAAGAAGAAAGCGACGAAGAGGAGGAAGAATTCCATGGTTTTGACGCGCCACGAAAATCGAATCACCTTCCCGACCACCTCTTCGCCTCAGCAGCTGCATCCGTACCCTCTATCGAGAAGAAAACCAAGTCAAAATCTTCGAAAGAGGCCGAAAAGACTAAGAAACGGAAGAGAACTACCGCCAAGGACCGTCTGCTTGGGTACGTTCTCTGTCAAGATTCCTTCATACAGTGGTAACTGATATGTTCTTAGGTCCCGTGTCATCAGAGCCTTACCCGACCCCAATAAACCCCCTTCCGGTATACCCTCCATGGTCCCTACAGCCAAAGTTCGCAAGTTTCTCGACCGCAGTCTGTCTTTCAGGAGGACTGACAAACGTGTCGGTGGTTGGGAACGGAGATCTGGTACGTCCGTTCTCTTGTAACCAGCAGTCGTTGTACTGATCTTGTGTCAGCAAATATTGGAAGCATGAAAATGGACCATGGGCCAGCAGCACATTTCGTACGACAGCAGTCATAACACATTCCCGTTCTCCTTCCATTGCGCTACTTTGTATATATATACGCTGCTATATCGACACAGTCTGATGACCATAACTGTCGCTATCTTGTGTTAAGAATTGCAAAATATCCACAGATTCCTCCAGCCCACACCTTTCTCCAAAGTTACCTGCTACGGCTTTCCTATCCTCATTCACATAGGACACGAAATGATCCAAAGGACACGTCGATCCGGGACCGTAGGCACATCCAGGAATTGGAACAGGTGCACTGTTCACTCTTACTCGCACGTACACACTCTCATCACCCGTTGACGTAGGTGCCATCTGGTTGGCGACATGGTACACACTGTCACTGCTGTTCTGAGTCGAGCAGGCCAATCTCTCTAGAGCAATGTATCCGCGGAACGCAACAAGATATGAAGAGCGGAAAGTCCGGTCCGGTCGGCGCTGAGTCTTGGATAGAGGGTAGATGCCAAAGTCCGACGTATTCCACAAACCCAAGGCGGATATGATAGGAGAGAGATTGTTGTCGTGCTACAAGCGACAGTGAGGACTATACCGAGCTACGGATATATTGGACATACTGAGAAACCCATGATGAGGGGAGGTGGGACCAGAGTGCCGCCTTCTACTGTTTTATTGGGACCAACTTGGAAGAGATCGGAGATAGCCTTCACCCATGGGTAACCAACAGTGGCAGATAACGCATTCCCTGGCCCGGACCTTGGAGAAAAAGTTATTGGCTGTCGGTTCGGAAAGCAGATGAATGTCAAACCCGTAATAGTAGTTCAAGTCGTGGGCGTACTCATAGTCCAGCCATTCCGACTCTGGAGCATATGTCAGTAACAATAGCGAGTGCAGGAGATTCTCGTACCTTCAAACACATCGCAAAATCTACGATCACCGCTAACTTCGTAGAGAAAACCACAAAGGTCTCCCATTACTCCGACGTCAGTAGCGTCTAGGACCAAGTCTCCTTCTAAGAACTGATTCAACCTGTCTGCTACGGCACCCTGATAGAGAGCCCTATATGCGCTACCGATGGCAGACCCGTTGTCTGTCTTGGCATATGCAGGGCATGATGCAGAAGTCGTCAACGAGTCAGCATATGTATCATTCACAGAGTCGGGAAGGGTAACAATGCGCCCTCGGTTGGAGTCCGTGTCGTTGATGTAGTTTCCTTGAGACAGATATCCCCGCAGGAAGTAGGTAGTTGTATCGACACATCGTTGTTGACCAGCAGACCTGCATATTGTGAGAAAGTCATCGGAAACGCGAATGTTTGCAACGTACCAGGCTGTAAAGTTGTCCCCACCCGGTGTAAAATGGTATCGTTTTCGCATATCTACACCAAGGGAGAACGCTTCACCAGCGCCGGTACTCGACAAATACAAAGGCTGGTGGTCGACATCGTCAATTGGTGGAACCCAAGACGAGATAAATTTGAGAATTCCACGCGCGGAGTAAGTATGGCTCTGGAATTTGTTGTAGAGGTTCTGCCAGCCTGTGTAAGAGCCGGGCTCTGGATACCGGCTATTATTACGCGTGAGTTTCTGATAATAAGGCGAAAGCTTGGACGTACGAGCCATGTCGAAGGATATATGCGGCCTGGTCGACGATACATCCATTAGGTGTTTCCTTTGGGATGCCAAACTGCGACGGTGCGTCGAAATACGGCGACGCAGGTCCGGAATGATGTAGCGGGTTGAACGCGACCGAAGTGTAGAAGAGAGAAGACAGCATGAAAACGATGAACGAGAACATCATGGGCGAGCCGACATTGCCATCTGACTATTATACCGGAAGACGGGCCAGGGAAGCAGCACATAAGGGACACAATGAGAAACGTTCGTGCGACGGACCGGTTCTGGTGAGGCCTGGGAAGATAAACATAGCGCAGCGTTGGAGTGGTCGTGGTAATCGACAGAGTCCGAGGCACTGCCACGGTGTCACTCTCTTCCATCAACCATCGTCGACGTCGAGCACAACGATGACCACTGATTCTCAACGCCCGAAATTTTCAGAACGATGTCAGTTCAGTCTTGCATTCCTAAATTATCGCTCAAGCTCCCCGCAGTTAATGCAGTAGATTCGGATATTACTTTAGCTTCACACGACAACGTCCACTTCAAAGTTCACCGCATCAACCTCAAAATGCATTCCGACATCTTCGCCGACGCTGAGGACATATCGTCCTCGACACCAGCTACCACCTCCGAGGTCGTCTCTCTCACAGAATCTGCCTCGGTCCTCGAGTTGCTGCTGCAATACATGTATCGGCAACCGCCACCTGACCTTTCAGAAATCGAATTCAGTCGAGTTGCAGATCTCGCCGAGGCGGCTGAGAAATACAGGGTGTATTTTGCTATTGATGCATGCAAGCGGTCTATGTGGTACGCAGCCCCTTCTAGCGTCAAGTGTAGTCATTTAGCTGGCAGCAGCGACGCTATTCCTCAACATTCCTTTGAGGTCCTAACGTGGGCGGTGAAGCATAAACATAGCAAGATCATTGACCTGGCTGCCCAGCGCACCGTTTCCTTACCTACAGATAATATCTGCGAGGCCATCTCTCCACCGATACTAGCTCCCTGGGTGAATCCCGTACGGTCTTTTCTCTGCTTCGCTGATACCTCTCTCTAGTTGCAATATCATAAACACTGGCTAGACGCCTTGAATGCCGAATATGCTCGCTATCCGCCCGCAGCTATGCACTGGAACAACTCAACGCGCGAGTGTGACATCCCGTGTGAAGCATGGACGCATAGCTATGCCATGATCGCGCATAAAATGGGTGCGAGACCTCATCTTCTCCTCAAGCTTGATGAAGTCTTTGGTCCGAGCGAAGACTATCTACAGGCACGCTGCGGCGAATGCAAGGAAACTTTGGCGACTTGGCGGGCAATCATTGGGCGGGAACTTGAGCGGATACCCAAGTTCAGTACATTGGTGTAGACTATAGCCATTTCCATCGATATAGACTGACAATACTAATAGCGCATATACAATTAGACTTTGATTTTTCAAACTTCACACTCCCTTCAACTAAGGATGCGACAACATCTCATCAGCCGTCGAGTGTCTCCTGAGATCCCCGATGTCAATTCTGTTGCTGGAATAAAAGCTTCTTGACCTCCCTCTCTGCGTTTCTTAGTAGAGGGCGTCTACTATTCCTCATGACGACGTGCTGCGAGTCGTGATACCAAGTTTTAGAGGACATATGGTGAAAGAACAATATTCACACGCAGTCGGGAACACCGCGGATCTGTACCTACATCCGCCAAGTCCACGTGCATAGCCGCGGAGAATAAACATTCAAACGACGTTCTCTTGCGGTAGCTTTACATCTACTATATACGTGGTTTGACGGACGTGTCTGACACCACTACCCACGGACATCTTGAAGGCAAATGGTCTCGAATTGGCTAGAAAGAGAAATACAGGAAAACCGACATCTTTCAATTTGCACAATATGAGAGACCAGGTCTCTTTGTGTACGACTGCCGAATGATTCGGGTCCTTCATGGCGTATACGTCCATTCGTGTCTTCCAGTGCTTGCGCGAAAAAGCAGGGGACATGGATCGGTCGTGACGAACGTGAACGGAAATGCCACGGAGGAACTTGAAAGGTGGATACGGCCCAATGCCGATCCAAGCGAGCTCGAAGGACATATGTGGAACATGCGGAAACAGAGCATCAAATCAACGTACCAGAATTCGCATACGATGATCTCGACAAGTTCTGGAAGAAGTGTAGTCATGGTGAAGGAACAAGATATTGGTCTCAGAATCTCAGATAGCAACCCAGGTGCAGGGTGCCGCTTCATCGTTGGCACTGACAATGGCGAGATGGTAGATTTTTTGGCTGCGAGAGAAGAGGAAAAAAGCAACGCTTGTCCTTACGTATGTAATTACTGTATTAATCATGGAATATTACAGTGTGATAATGAGAGACGTGGAACACTAACAGATCCTGGTAAGCCTGCGAGTTCCTATTCTATATTTTGTTCTGTAATAGTTGTCGCCGTTTCGAGGGACTTGCAGAAACGGGGACCGACGTGGTCGGCTCCATTCTTGCACTATTATTGCACAAGACCTGCGAGTTTTGGGTGGGTATTGGCTAGATACAACGTCAATACGACGACGCGAGCACAATCTTGAAGCCTGGGTAGCAAAGGAAGCAAATTTGGTGTACCAAACACTGCCACTAGGGAATAGGCGGATGGGAGGAGACAATGAAGAACCTGAGAGCGAAATGATAAATCCACTTGCGCTTGTGTATCGGATCTAAAGGCTGACAGCGCGTACAATATCAAACACATTATAAGTAGGGACACGAATCAGGATTGAGAAAGAATCGTGCAATAGTGTTGCATGTACAGGCAGCTCCGGATGACAACATATCTTTAGATCATACACTCCCTCTCAAGAAGTCCCTCTACACGTGGTCTAGACCAGAATGGCACCTTGGGTAAAGATGACTGCGCGCGTTTAAATCCCCAACGGTACCAGAAATTAGCAAGACCGTGACAGCTCAACCCTAGGAGAGATGCGGATGTTAGACTGGTTGAATGCAAGCGGGATCTGACTACTTACAATCGTGTCGCCCCTTGGAAGCCACCCACATGCGCTGATTTATATTCTTCGAATCCCAATATCCAAGCTGATTCTCGTGTATGTACGTGGTGTGACGGACGCAACGAATGCCCTTATGTACACGCTCATAATGCTCCAGCGGGAAGAATAGAGTGTCGAAAAGATGTTCAGGGACACCGACTGCACGCAATTCGGTCAACGACAACATCCAGGAAAACTTCATTGAGCCTTCCACACAAAAGCCCGGGTCAGTCATGGAAAAGCACATACGCATTGGTGTCATCCCAGCGCAGCGTTCGAAATCATACGGAGCCTTGTCATTTGATAGGAACCGGTCGTAACGGGCACGAATGTGAAGATGCTTCAGGGATAGTATCGAGAAACGTGTATTCGAGCCAATACTAATCCAATAGAGCCGGAAAGATATATAACGAACGTACTTGAACAGAGCGTCAAAACCGCGCAGGTTAGGGAGCACGGTGAGGTAGAGATAAACCTCTTTTGCCTCTCCTTCCAATTCGCATTCTTCGAGGTTAACGAAGCAGGTAATTGTACGAGTAAGTCGGGGGATGAAGTCGTGGTAGATGATAGATTTTTGGAGTGGGGCTATGCGGCACAAATAGCCCAGAAATGCGAAGTTGGTGATGTACATATCCCGAGAAGCGATAGGGGCATAGACAGCTTTCCACGTCCGGTTAATCTGGGGGCAAGTGGTCATGAGTCTTTTCCGAACGTAGGATGGCATTTCAGAGTGCCAGGCATCATAGACGATTATCTCTACAAGTTCTGGAGGAAACGTCGTCATGGTGAAAGAGGAAGAGGGACTTGAGACAGTATAGAAAAGGCAATGTCGCATTCAACACATCATGCCGGATATTCGGAAGCCCTTTACCGGGTCACGTATCCAGACAGGACTGAGAAACAAGTAAACGAAGAATATAGTTAAGCAAGGATGAAAAAAGAGATGACAAAACTTGGACAAAACAAGATATATGGACAACAGAGTCTGTTAGAAAGTCACGCACTTGCGAGGGTGCGGCAAGTGACGGCTGGTTTGCCGAGGTGGCTGCCGACCTAGCTGAACTTGATCGTGCGTTACGTCCAATTCCACACAATGCGATGAATCTTCACGCACATGCTGCACACATCCTTCTTGCACGCTCGTCTGCTGAGAAAGATATCGTAGCTGGACCACTGAGGCCGGCCGATTTGTATAGACGCTATACAACTGGTAAGTATGTGAACCCTTGCTTGTGTTGATTCGTCATAGATCGCTAGCAAAGCAGTCTGTGGACAAGAACACATCCTGGATTCCTGAGGATCAACGACATATCCTCGCAGCTGCGATGCAATAACGCCCAGCTCTTCCATTCGGAAACTGAACTCAACATCACGAGTACCTGCGCAACAACAATCTTCGGTTATGGGCTTTTCGTCGACTCCTTTGTCTTTGCTAATAACCATTAAAGGGCGTGCAAACTCCCCAATGTGAATGCGAATTCAGAATCGCGCTCAATTCAACGTGTAGTATGCACGACGGGTCAAAAACTCTGTAGGGTGTAGCAATCTCCGGGGCAGGATCGTAGGCACTGGGGTATAAGACACAAATATCATCCGCATTGGGAAATCTTACCAGATGTCAACGCGCACTATGGCTGGTATTTGCGCTTCCTGGGGAATATAAAAAGCCACGACAATTCAACAATATTTCCCAACTCTTCCTCCTGCTATCGTCATCTCTATCTTTCTTTCTCCCCTCCACGTTCCACCCCCACATTGCCACTCTTTTTCACATCGTCTATACTCCAGGACAACAATGGAGGCGGCCTCGGGAAATTCCCCTTTAGGACCTCGCCGACGATGAAGATAAAGAGGCGGGCCGGGCCGACGGCGACTCGGCATTATTGTTGGACTGGCTAGAGGGTCCTGACGTGCAGCAACGCCCTCCAACCAGTCCAGCGATGATGCCGAATCACTGGCGAGCCCTGCCTCTTCTTCGTCATCAGCGACGTTAGGGCCCTCTTGTCGTCGCCACACCATGGAAGGGAAAGGGAAAGGGAAAGGGTGACTGCCAACCCCCGCATCGCCAGATGCAGGCCCTTCCACTTTCCAAGGCACACTGTCCCCTTGGGCCTTCGTGTATGCTCTAGTGGCTCTCCATGACGCGAAATCATCATGCCCATTGGTTCATCCCTCCAGCCAACTCCAGTGACGAGTACTCGCAACATCCGAGCATCCGAGTCGTACTGTGTGATCACTAGCTCATTTGTTTGTTCATCTAGCTCCCGAAGATAACGCCACATTTGTCAGACTCCAGCGCCTTCATTCTCGCTTGCTGAGAGCTAAAGATAATAAACATCATCTCAGTTTTCAATTTCCCTGCCTTCATGTGCATGGCGTCATGGCAGAAGGTTATCGGTGTACTTCCCTAATTCTGCCTCCATCACTATCATGTAGCGTTGAGTTAGTCCGGCAATGACAACTATCACCACGAGTGCATATTCAAACATTCCCATCCAAGAGCTTCATTTGTACAAGCAGCTTCATACGTACCAGAAGCAACTGCTCTCTTCCAAGGAGCCCTGCTTTGCCCCTAGCCGGGTAGATTGGGATAGGTAAACACGATTGCACGTTCTCATACTCCCAGTGGTTGGAGAAATTGACAAAACGTTTGTACTCTGGAGGTGAGGATATTAGATGAATCAAATGGAAGTGACTCTAATCACGTACTCGCCCTTTGCAAGCCATCTACAAACGCACATTGATATCCCTCGGATCCCAGTCTCGAATACTGCCCTCTTCTACATGCGTATTTTGGCATAAGCGTCGAGTACCTGCATTTACCATCTCATATGGCCCTGGGGATACTACAATGATCAGGGACGCCGACGTTGCGCAAGTTGCACAGCGTGTCAGACCGGATCGAGTCGCTGATGAATGCCGAAGGGCCCGGGTCTTTCATAGCAACATATACGTCCAATCGTGTTTTCCAGTGTTCGCGCGAAGAGACAGGGGACATGAATTAGTCGTAACGAACGCAAATGAGAATACCACGGATGAACTGGAAAGGCGGATACGGCCCAATGCCGCTCCAAACAAGCTCGAAGAAAATATACGGAACATGTGGAAACAGAGCATCGAAATCGCGCATATTGGGCAACGCAGTGAGAAAAGAATACACCTCTTTTGCCGCTTCCCTGTCGTTTTCTCGGAGGTTGACGAAGCAGGTAATGGTACGAGTAAGTCGGGGGATGAAGTCGTGGTAGATGATAGATTTTTGGAGTCGGGCTATGCGGCACAGATAGCCCAGAAATGCGAAGTTGGTGATGTACATATCCCGAGAGGCGATAGAGGCATAGACAGCTTTCCACGTTCGGTTAATCCGGGGGCAAGCAGTCATGAGTCTTTTCCGGACGTAGGATGGCATTTCAGAGTGCCAGGCCTCATAGACGATTATCTCTACAAGCTCTGGAGGAAACGTCGTCATGGTGAAAGAGGAAGAGAGAATCAAGACACTCCGATTATAAATGGGGCAATGTCTCATTCTGGACATGCCGGAAGCACATACTAGATCACTGCATATCACAGATTTACAAAATTTGTCTTCGCATGCAGAACTTCCATGCCTACAGAAAGACGCAGGATCTATCAAGGTGAGCAAGAGTATTGCGCGCGCGCTTTAGAATAGACACAAAGCATTCTCCTTGAAACCCAGATACACATAATCATTCCCCCATTATCTGCTCTATCGCACTTTGAACCAATTATTTTTACTTGCCAACTTCCTACATCATTTCCTGAATTTCCACAACCCCGGAATTTCCGCTATCGCCCGTTGCAGTTCGGTACATCTGTCTCTGTTTCATCAATCTAAAAGTATTCCTTTAAGGCCACGATCCGAAATTCAGGACGCTGTGGATCGTCGAGGATTCTGATAATGCTTGATTACAGTTTTGACGCATTTCAGTTAAAACAACGGAAAAGGAGGCGTGCGCTAGCCACAGAGAGCACTGACAGAGTAAAGACAGACCATCCACGGTAAATTTATCGATGTCTACACTATAAATAATGAAATGGGAGTATGCGAAATGTCCAGGGTACAAAATCGATGCAATATTTCTAGTTCCAAGCATATTGAGCGTAGAGACCCATTATTTCATTCAATTCCACAGTGCTATACGTCGAAACATCGCTTGATGTGTACGCCTTGTCCATTTGAACAGTATTCAAAGTCTCCAACAGCTGGGCTTGAATGAAATCGACAAAGACGAAGTCAATAAGCGTGTCGTTTGACACATTGGGCGGATTGGAGGCAATGAAGTCGGGAACATCGTAGAATGGAAGCGGGATGTGCAGTGTATCATCACCAACACCTGGGCATGACTGAACGGGTGTAAGTATGATGAAAGGCAGAGAGCATGTTGAGGAACTTACATCCGTTGTGACATATCCCAAGTTCAGAGCATCTGTGACATAGTCATTGCGTTTTCCCAGCTGTTTATACCTTTGGTCCATCTCGCTTAGCCATTCCATATACGTTGTTCGTACATCTCCCAATCCATACAACTGCTCATCTTTCTCCAAGCTCCTCCTGTTCGATGCACCATTCTGATTCAGAGCTTGGACGGTTTCTAGTGCGGCAGACAGAGGCACCCCGGGGATGTAAAAGAACGTATCTGTGAATGGAGTGGCAGTCAACCTGTCGTTCTTGTCGAATGTTCCGGAATAAATATCGAAACGTTGTGAACCGGAGTTTATAACCACGTAATTTGGAATGTCAGCGCGGCTGTTGTTAAGAGACAATGCGTACGGTGTGGCCTGTAGGCATTTATTCAGAACCTTGAGCGTCGTAGAAAGAAGATTTCATACCAATTCGGCGAAAAGGGACAGCAGGGAACTATTGGAAGGGTAAGGAACCCTATATCACCGCGGTTGTAAGTATACCGGAATGCTTTCATCGTGGTGGCATATGAATGAAGCTTACTGGGTCAATGTATAATCCTGCGGAGCTATTCCATACGTGAGCCCGAGATCGAAGTCGACGAACAGTTGATTCAATCCTGCAGTGATTTCTTGCCCTTTTATCGTATCGAATGAAGACATATCACTTTTAGTGTGATACTTAGATGCAGATCAGTACAAATACTAATCATAACAAGCAGAGATTAACCTCATAAGTGACGCGATTATTATCCAAATAACGTCGACTGAAAGTTAAGTTTCCGGACTCGTTCTGTTCGTCAAGCCTGAGACCTGGACGAAAACAGGTTAGATACTCTAGAGTGATGTATCATGACTGACGTACTCATCCAGCCAATAGTTTCCATATATCGCCCGCTCTCCAATGACATGGATCGTCCGTCGAGTTGGACTGTTGACTATTAGAGTTGCAACAATGGTTGATAAAAACTGAATGACTAACGGCAGTCTCGGATATGAGTGTGGCCTACCATCATACACGTTAGCTTCTAGGTGCAGACAATCTGACATAAGTTACTAACCGCCGAGAATGATAATGGGTGTCGTTGGATGAACAGCGCGTACAGCATCAAATACGAAGGGCCCTACGACAAGGACCTGAATCAGGATCACAAGTTCTGACAGAGAGTATCAAATAGCACCAACACTTGTCACGGGCAACAGGCATGTGTCTGTCATGAGAATGAATATGACGGTTTATTTGCAAAGCGGAGAATTAGACCTACCCAGCCAACAGGAAGAAGTCAGGCTCCTCTTGGATAGCTTCTAAGAACTTTGAAATTCTGTCAAGTGTATGATCTTCGACTTAAGCACGGAAAGAATTACCCAAGGTTCGTTCACCATATCCTCTACCTTCTGAACTGTAGTGTTGTGATCATTCCCGGTGAAGTCGAATATAACTCCAAGAGCAGTGACTGATCGGCCTCTGACATTATGACCCGTTAGAACAGTTTTTCATGGCCATCCTAATGAAAACTTACTTTCGTGTTTTGAACTTGGCAAATCGATCTTAGAGTTGAAAGGGTCAATACTCCCGTCGTTATGGCTCGAATAACGTTATACGTACTGCCTACAGGCACGTCGATTGTTTTGTTGTTCTGATCGGCAACAGTGATATTAACATTCGATGAAAGGTATCGCCCGTTTAGCTTCGGCGCCAAATTCTGATACCTGAATATTCCAGAAGTCAATTTTAGTACAAAGTCGTATTTACTTGGGCGAACGAACATGTCGAGGGTATCAGCATAAACATAGAGTTCATGGCTATGATGCGGAGATCAGAGAAGCGAAGACACGGTTAAAGAATTTACCTACTTTCCAATGGCCATAACATCATAAGGGAGTTGGGCTAAAAATTGAGTGGTCTGTTAAGTAGGCTTTGTTAGTGCTTGAGCCAGACTAAGACCGTCCATGCTAACCTCACGACCGTCGACACCGCCGGGCGGATATCCGTCAGATAGACCGGTACCTAAACGACACTAGTTTAGATTGATTCGCCCCGTGAAGTTCTTTTTATACTCACCATCGTGTATATCTCCGGAATCGACGAGTAAAATGTCCACGTCTTTTTCCTATGTGATACAAACCATTAGGGAGAAGGGGTAGATCATGGGACAGACTCACGATTGCTATTTCCTTCATACGTGCTACAAATGATGACAAGTCACCTAGATCGCCGCTGGCAAGGTACCATATGAGCCAATCCTGAGTGTTTAAACTACAGCGTACCTGTAGTTAGGCTCCGGAAAGGACTCCTTTTGGTGACCGAGCAGCCATCCATGGGTGTCAGTCGTATGAATGATATTGATGTCCCCCCATTCCAAGGGTTGAGATGGTGGAGTCAGTGGAGACGACGGATTCGCTCTCTTACCGCGCCTATGGACATGTCCGTCGTCATCGCCGCAGCCCAAAGTGACGGAAATCGCAGCACAGACAATAATGGATCGAAACAGCATGGAGGAAATCGTATTGAGGGGCTCAGCATGATTGGAACTTTATATGCCAGAGGACAACCAAGACGTCTGGAAAGAAAAGGTTATTTTTACGTACGCGCCACCATCACGTGAGTATAGATTCGTCGGACGAACTATATCTAGAAAAAGCAGCTAGATAGGATTCTCGCGATCAAAATGTCTTGAGCCACTCATGTTTGACCCTTGGCACTGCTGTTTCTGGAATATACCTTCTGAAAAGTACCACATGTCTCCAAGAGGTCTTCTGTTGAAACACGTTGTACTCCTTCGCTGTCTTGAGATTCGAGACCTGGTCTTGGGCTATCTGCACACAAGTTCAAGGATCTAATCGATTAGAACTCACTCATATTCTGTATCTTGCGACCCCATTCAAAAGGAAGACTCCTGGACGATGTGCCCATCACACTGTCTCACTGTGAATACAAAGGTGCTTAACTAACCTTCACACACGGTGAACGTTGAGGATAGGTGAAGGATGGGTAGCCTTGTTGTACACTTGTAATTTAGCATTTGCATTACATTTACTAAGCTAGCTCACTCCGTCTTCGCCTTGTCCACGGAATGAGATCTATCTGGCAAGACGGCAGCGACATCGTCTATCTTTTTGAACTGCCATGGGAAGCGGGAGGGGTACAAGAATGGGCGCAGATCAAACCCTGACAACATCAATCAATTTATGGCTTTTTCGGAACTCGAAATACACTTACTATTATCGTCGGGGCTGTACGATTCCTGGAGAGACCATGAGTGGCGAATTGAGCCTGTGAGAGAGTGAACATACTGCATGATAAGACGGCGTCAATGTAGTCATTTTGTGACGGTTACGGGCGTGTTCGAAGAAGAAAAGCTTGACTTTTTCTGCAATCTAAGAATGGTGGCTGTCAGACCACATCTCTAGCCCCTTGATGTGGAGCATTCAGACCTGTACTGGAGACAAGAACAACCCCCATTCATGCACAAGTTTCGTGAACATGCTATAGGGACCACATTTCTCCACCTTGCGTAGTCTACCAAAGACAGATAACTCGTCGTAGGTCATACCCATGTCGGCCTAACAGATAGGTGAGATTCAAGCGGCCAGATGTTAGAGTGAACCTACTTCATCAGCCTGTACATAGTTCTCAGTAATTGGTTCTAGCTCAGCCGTGGGAACTGCATCCAAGAATCTGGTACGATTAGCGTAGAACTAGGTCTGAGAAAGGAAACCTCTTACTTTGCCAAGATCGGCATGTCAAAGGAGTCTTGGGCGTAAGCTATGAATTTCTTTAGGTCGGTCTTACTGATGCCTCCAATGGGATTAATATCAGCTAGAACGCGTTATGAGGTCATGGCAGAGTTACTGCTAGGTGGCTACACACCTGACGAGCAGTCATACTTTGTAAGGTAGCCACGCAGACTGTGTAGATAGCATTATCGATTAGACGTATTGCAATAATAGGTGCGTCACAGTACCTTTCATCCACGTTGGCACTTCCAAGAACCAGTAGTCCGCCGACACGTCCCCGAACCCACGGAAGGAGTTGAGCGAAAAGATAGGCAATCACCATTCGCAGTCTGGCCTAATAGAGAGTAATCAGATAATGACGTGGTAGAAAAGAACTCTTCTCACTTGAATGTTTTGCAATGCTAAATTCTCAGCATTGCTGCCACCATGGGCGCGGAACTGGGGCTTTACACCAGTAACGAAACCGAATAGATTTCGAACAGCTGTGACGAGGGAATCCATATTCAAGTCGATGTGATAACTGGAAAGGGTGAGATCTCGATGGACATATTGGGTCGGTAGACTCAGTACCTTCCGATAGCATCCGATAGGTCCTTCGCTCGTTTACGAGTCTCCGCACTTGAGTTCTCAGTACCCATGTAACAAGTATGGAAGATTCTACTGCAAAACTCGCGTGGATCCGAAGGAATATACCCAGAGTCGGCGGGTTCACCGACGATGCGTCGGGCATCTGCGATCACCAGCTTATCTACACCAACAGATAAAGAAAGAGAGCAGGGATGGCACGTAACGACGGACCTGCTCTGCGCGCCGCTTCTGCAACAAGTCGGCACATGGAGAACACGATGACTGCAGTCGCACAACTGTCGATACCACCGCTCAATGGTACGAAATACCCTTGCGCGCGCGATCGGCGAAGGTAGTCCCAAAGCCAGCACGCAGGGCCCAAACTTTGAAACTTTGAGCTTTAGAATAGTTTGTGGAACACTACTCACGCAATCTCCTCTTCGGGTCGGTGGTACCTCACCTCGTAAGGGCGGGATGACAAAAATCCCACCATATCTTCGTCCCTAACTTCCTCAAATTTGCCTGCTGACAACGAAAAAGGAACTTCAATACGGTGATATCTTTCCGCGGAGGCCGCCTGCATGCTTCGACTGCTTATTGCACGGTGGCTGCGGACATCCTCGATATCGATTGTGGCAGTTATGACTTCAACGTCATTCAGAGAGAACTGGGATCCCTGGGCTACAATCCTGCCGTTGACAGCAATCATAGCGCATCCGTCATAATATAATCGATCACCGTCGCATCCTTGTTGGTTTGCGTACAGATAAACGCCTCCTAACTGAATATTCGTCAGTGAATGCTATCTTCTACATGCAACGAAGAGAACCTTTAAAGTCGCCTCTTTTATTAACTCAACGCGAGTATAGAGTTTCCGGAGTTCGTGATGACTGCCGCTGGCATTGGTGAAAATTTCAACACCATCTAAGCCCATGAGAATATGGGGACTAATATTACCGACTTCAGAGAGACAAATCAGCTGGGTTAAATTGAACGGACCTAGCAGGGGTAAATAGCTCTTCACACAACTCGACTCCAAAACAAGTATCCGCAGTACTAATAACGGCATCTCCGAAAGGCACGGTAACCTCATTTGCTATGAGTCGCAGAACAGGACGAAACGAAATGAGATACCTGCGCAGTGACAGCCTGGATGATCCTCGGTAAGAAATGGTTCTCCCACTGTCTATGTTTCGTCCATGGCGTAAAATATCTGAGTTCACGATAGTTCCCGTTGTTAGCCATCCACATTTTCGGCCTGATCAAAAGAATCTTTCTATCATGGATAATCACCCTACAGTTATAGATAACGTTCTTGTGCACGACGGGCCTGGTTTCGTTTGAGAGTTGAAGACGAGACTTGATTGTGACAAGACTTACATTCCTAAGTCGCACACAATTCCCATGGCATCTTCCGATGCCAAAATCTTTGCCAAGACTTCCCAGGAGTGCAGAACCGTGTCGCCTGCAAAAGATAAACCAGCGTCAAAGAGTAGATGATGACATTATACCTTCGAGAAAATGATCCAGACACCCATATCCACTGAAAACAATCAAAACCTCATCATCAGAGCTGACTATATGCGCACGGTATCTCAAGCTCTGGTCCCACTCTCAATGTTGCGCCTCGACTCTTGGCAATAGCGATGCTAGATAAGATTCTCTCAAAGTTTCCCTGACGCGCCCGGTTAGACGAAGGTATGAGTTCCGGCCAACTATTGCAGACGTTACTTGAAAATCAAGGGCCCATTGGTTGAGTGAACTGGAAGATATGAATATTGAACGGAGCATGAAATCGCGGCAGTTTGACTAACCATCTGCAAGACAAAAATAAGAGCAAGCAACAAGCTTTGGAAGAATACTTACGTTGCGAGTGTGATGAGGTGACCCATATGGACGGAATAAGAAGATAAGTACACTGACAGGGGAATGAATCACCAACTACACGCCGGTTGAGCTCGGTCCGTGTTTGTTTGGAGCAGACTGGTTTGGTCAACTGACTGTACAGCTTGACTTCCGATTCCAAATCTTCGAGCTACGGCAAAGCTACGGCGGCTCTTCCTTCCGGACACCACCATTGAGCAGTGTGTGTACAAGGCATATCTACTTTACAGTCGAGGATATGCTGGACTGAAATGCCCTTGCCGGTATACGTGGCACTGTCGGAATTTATACTAGACAGGAAATATCTTCGTGCGTGTCAAGAATAGATTTTCCAATACAATACCTAACATTGCAATCGTTCCAGTATCGCGGCATTACCAGACATGACAACGTCATCCAACGAACCCGACGCAGCTTTGCGAATTACCGTTACTCCTTCTCAGTCATCGTATTTCGCTGGAGAACCATTCGCGGTGACGATAACCTTCACCAATACGCACTCTCCAGAGGCACCAGTACAGCCCAGATCAGCTTCTCATACTCACAAGAGAGGAGCCCATTCAATAAGCTCTGCACCCATTTCTCGACCACCAACATCGCCTGGTATCCGTACTCCAAATCTATCCGTTCCTAAACGGACACGTAGGGGAGATGCTACTCCATCGAGAAAAGGTCTCATTGGTCACAATATTGGACCCCGGGGATCTGATACACTCCCCGACTTAATTGAGCAACGGCGAAAACGATTGTTAGCAAAGTCATTGTCTGTTGCCATTGCTCCCCACGAACTCGAAGACGAGCTTGCGGACATTCCCAGGTCCGCGTCGTTTCTCCAGCGTGGATTTGATGACGGGCCCTACATAAGTACGTCGTAGCCTCAGTCTTTTTGTCCATTGTTACTCACCCTTCCTAGGTCCTACGTCTCCGAATGTTTCTTCGCCTCTTTCCCGGTCAGATACACTTCCCCTCGCCGCGAACCATCCCCACGCACGGAAGAATTCTTTGCTTGACGGACAACTGTCCCTTCGTGAAATGACATCCCCGACGAGCGTATCTTCCCCGTACACGCCAACTTCTTCCACCTCAACATTTTCCCTGGTCCTCGATCCAATAATAGAATCAACAGGCACGCCCTACTCCCCTGCGCCATCGGTTTCGTCGCCAATAGAAACACTCTCTTCACATCTCCCTTCAAACGCCGTCCACGCGTATCCATCGTCCTACCGTCCCTCGCGACGTCCAGTTCAAATAGGACTGGGCCAGCCTCCACCGGACACTAGGTTCCGTATCCCGCCTCGAACTGCATTTTCATCCACCTTTCCACAAACAAACATCGAATTAATACTCTACTCATACGTCCAGCTGACGGGTTCGCTAATGATCACAACATCGCCTACTTCGTTAGAGCAAACGCAGACCCTCAACTCCTTACGATCCTCTCTTCTCAAACGCCCTGTCGTTGGTGGAGGAAGTATGGACATTACATCTTCGCAAAACTTACGTCCCCGTAACCGACGCACGCATAGTCGCTCTTCGTCTATATCTTCAGGGATAATGTCTCTTCTTTCTCCTTCTCCATCGACTCCACACTTTCCCTCGACCCCAGGGCCATCATCTGGAAGTCTACACATACGAACACCTTCAACGTCCTCGTCCCTTTCCCCTTCATCTTCCTGGATGGGACTCGGCTCGATCGAAGACGTTGATCCTGATGCGCCTCTCCCCATCATTGAAATTCAACCTGTGATGTTAGCTGTGGACCTGTCCTTGTTGCCTGGCGAGTCAAGAACCTGTACGCCTCCCCTTGTTCGGTTCTGTCGCTGTTTCTAACTGGAATACAGATACGTATACTGTTTCACTACCTTCCAATCTACCGCCGACGTTCCGAGGCCGGTCATTCAAATTCTCCTACGAGCTAACGGTAGGTACATGCCGTGCGGGAAGCACGAGTTCAAACAGTATCAGCCGGGTAATGAAAGTGCCAATCAGGATGTACAATAACGTGCAGGGTAAGTAGCTGGTAATAATCTTTTATCTGAAACAAACTCACAAGGACCTAAAGTCGGTCGTGTGCCGCGTCCATATGATCTGCTGTGGCCAGCCAAGACCCGGATGGATATCAGTGGATCTGTCGTGGAAGATACGCAACTGCAGAAAAAGACAAAGGCGGGTATAGGATCACTTGAGGAAGTGAAAAACTACGCGCGACATCTTCTGCTTTCAATTCCTGATACAAATATCAATGGTGCCAGAATCAAAATGCCCCCAGAAACAGTTGGCGAAGGGAGAGAATGGCGTCGACACTATTCACATTCAGAGGAGGGCTCGGGAGGGCTAACCGGGTGCAGAGAAGCCGTGGAAATCTTGACACGAATTCCAAAGAAAGGTGGGCGCGCTCTAATATTGTCGCCAGGCACCACTAAAAGCCCCTTGTTCCTCTAGCTTCTTACGATGTCACCAAAGACGGTGTCAAAGTTGCTGTTCTCACGTTCACGAAGTCTGCTTACCGATTAGGGGAAACTATTCAAGGTGTTGTAGAGTTGAACGAGCGGACAAGCCGATCAAGAGTTTTACAGATGTCTGCTATGCTTGAAACACAGGAACATCTTCCTTCATCAATAGCTAGTCCGTCTAATTCCAGACACTTGCGGCGGGTTCACGCTGAATACCACTCCTCCTTCACTCTATCCACATTACGCACCACTTTTTCCCTTGACATACCATCTGATGGCAGCCCCGCTTTCCAAATTTCCATTGGTGACGATTTCCCCACCACGCTGGGCGGATTAGAGTGGAAAGTTCGGTTGTGCTTACTAGTTTCTATCGCCGCGGAGTCATCGCATGCAGGTAGCGAAGGTGTAAGGATGAAGAGTCTTGTTCGGGACGGGCCTGAAGGGGAATGGGGTGCCTCATGGTGGGGTACAAAAAGCATTGCGCCCATGGAGAAACCCGTTGTACCCGTTCGTCCACCACAGCCACAAGGATGGGCGGCATATTTGGCTGCATCTATCCTAGGAACAGGGGAGAGTGAGTATCACGATGGGGATGAAGCAGAGGTCGAAGTGATCGATGGTATAAAAGCTGATCCCGGTGGCGGAGTGGGGGTTGGAGTCGATTTTGGTGGCGGTCGCGAAGGTTGGAAGGCCGTCAAGGTTGAGACTGTTGAGTGTGAAGTGCCTGTCAAGGTATGGCCAGGAAATACGGCTTTCAAAGCTTTGGACGTCGTGTTTACGGTATAAGCTTTCTTTTTGCGGATTTCGCTTTCTTACCTGTAGGCGTGCGGATATTGTAACTGTATTTATCTACATTAAGTTATCGTGTACCTGGATTTGCTATCGCATTCAAAGCGCCTTCTGTGCTCAGTCATGCGGCATTCTGTCGGTTAATTTTTGGTGAAACGGTTAAAAATAGAACATCGGCCTTTCTCACACCTCCTACCAATGCTAATACCAATACCTACGCATTGCGATTATCGCGAACGTGGGTGTGAGAGCAAATCTAGTTGGTCGAACTGCAACTCCCTGTGAATTAAAGCATCGGAGGGCGTCTGGACGACTCTGGTGGAGAATGGCGCAGTTTCGCCCTTGCCGAGCGCGTTTGCGATCCCCATCGTCCAGTTCCTTTCTGGCTGGAGAAATGGTGGGTGAGATCTATTGGCGCTAATTCTATATATATATCATCATCATCCCGCGCTACAGCCGTACTTACCTTCAAATGCAGAGCTTTTTACTAGGACGCCACCATTAGTACGTTTCGTGCCATTGGACGTACTATAGGCACCGATGTACTGCTCCTGGCGGGCCCTAAAACTCAAGATATAAATGCACTATTACATGCCAGCTGAATCGTCCTAGAATTCCGACCCATATGTTTCGCCTGGCTGTCTTTCTTAGTTTTCTCGTTCTGCGTGTTTCATGCTATAATCCCGAGGTCACGATCTCCAATGGTACACTGCATGGTCTCGTCATCCCGAGTATGGGCCAAGAGGCATTTCTTGACATACCATACGCCCAGTCTATCGCTGGCGAAAACGTGCGTATGCGTCCGCTTAATCTTTCGTTATCTATCGCACTGACTATGTAATTACTAGCGTCTCATGCCATCTAAACCTCTGAACACATCCTGGGATGCCCCTCTAAACGCGACTTCGTGGGGAAAAGCATGCCCAGGAGGGACTAATGCGCAGTTCTTTGGTGTTGAAGAAGACTGCCTGCATATCAATATCATCCGGCCAGAAGGTGTATCCGACGGAGATGAACTGCCTGTCCTCCTGTGGATGTAAGTAGTCCGGTTTCAAGAATGATGACTTGGTTATATAATAATTTTGCAGATACGGCGGGAACTGGTATGTAGGATCTGCAACAGATCCTCGTTTCAACGGGAGCTATATCGTACAGCGATCGGTTGAGCTGGGAAAGCCTATTGTGCGTGGTGACTCTGAAGTTGCATCGTTTCTGACGCACTATTCGTCTTAGATTTTCGTTTCCATCAATTATCGTCTATCGGTTTTTGGGTTCCCGCTAGGGGAAGAATCTGCGAATGCCAGTATACTCAACCTGGGTATCCGAGATCAGGTAGGTACCTACCAAGTTTTTACATCCTTTACGCCTTCTGACGCTTCGCTGGGACAGCGACTTGCTTTGCAATGGTTACAGGATAATATATCCGCTGTGAGCTATAGATCCTCCTCTCTTGCGCCTAGAATTAACTCTCAAGTTTGTAGTTCGGCGGATCGCCTAAGAAAGTCACAATCTGGGGAGAGTCTGTCGGTGGAATCAGCGCCACCATACATATGGCCGCTTACGGCGGTCGAAATGAAGGTCTATTTCGGGCAGCCATAGTGGATTCAGGTGTCTTCTCCATAAGGAACGCGTCGGTTACTTCCCAGGCCGGTCTCTGGAACTCTCGTAAGTTGTATGTCATATTTGACTTCGGTTTCTGTTGAAGATCTTTAGTCCTGGAAACTTCCGGTTGTAACAACTCATCCGACACAATTTCATGCCTTCGCTCTATGTCGTTTGATGATTTGTATGCAGCCACCTTGAACGTAACTTATTGGCCACTCGAAGTCCCGGATCACGATCTCATCGAGGAGCTTCCGTACAAGGCCCTGCAAGATGGAAATTTCTTCAGCGTTCCTGTAATAGTCGGCAATAATAAAGATGAAGCGACATGTGAGTACTGGCATCTTCGAATTGGCGTCCCCCTAATTAGCGCCTATGCTAGTTGGCTTCAATCCTCCTCTTGGTGTGAACGACGAAGATACACTCAGGCAGGGCATCGCTCGTAAGGATTATTGAGTTCAAGAAACGTAGACGGCACTAATTAAATTTTAGATGGCTTCGCAGACTTGAATCCCAGCAATGTAACCATCGACAAGCTACTATCGCTTTATCCTAATATCCCGTCAGAAGGATGTCCTTACGATACTGGAGAAGGTGTACTATCTTCTGGACTCATGGACAAGAGGTCATATGCCATATGGACTGATAGCATTGTTGCCGGAACGCGACATCTACTTTCCCGAAATTCTTTGAGATCGCCCAGTTGGAGTTACAGGTTTCACCAACTTCCTCAAAATGGGACTATGGAGGCTGGCGTGGGTCATTTTCAGGAACTTCCATATGTGAGGCGACAACCACAGTTCCTGTACCTATCTATCTAATACGCCGTTCGTCTAGATATTTGGGGTCTTGGAACGAACGCAACGAACGCCACTTGGTAACCGACCGGGAGGCTTGGAAACTTCCAAACTGATGTATCTCTTCCTGTCTAATGCTTGCAACAGTTGATAATTGATAATTCATTTAGGCAGACATATTGGATTAATTTTGTTCACGATCTTGATCCGAACGATGATAATGGTTAGAGGTTTCGATATGTAGATTCGAGGCACTACGTTGATGCTGACATATTCCCTAGTTTCGATTTTCTGGCCATCGTATGTCATAAAAAATCCACAGAACATCGTATTCGTCAACAACCGAACTCAAGTGCTCTCCGATACGTATCGTAAAGAGAAAGTTCAATTTCTCCGGGACATTGCACTCGGTAGAATTAAACATTAGCTTACTTATGGTTATTTTATAATAATGTATATTACACTATTTGTGCTCCACCCTTTGTGGGCTGGAGTAACTCTCCGAATGTAGCCGTTGAGTACTAAACGACCGCTAGCGGCACCGCGACGACGCCACCTCGGTGTCTTTCCATAACACCGGAGCACGTGCACAAACGTTTTCTTACCTGAGTCTGCGCGCTTCCCATTTATTTCAACCTTCATCTTAGTGGTCATAACATGGCGCGTCAGCCTAGCGCGTCGTCCGATAACATCAGCGCGAGAGATACTAGGACAGCGATGAAAGTCAAGGCCGAGAAAGTGGTGAAAGCAGAGAAGGTATCCAAGGTTAAGGCCGAAGACGCGAAGCAGAACAAAGGGAAAAGACGTGTTCGTGACGAGGAAGAGGACCACCGAGGACGCGATGAGGACGGGGAGGACGATGCCGAAGGAGATGAAGATGCCTTCGACGAGGAGGATGGGAGTGGCTCCCCCAAGGGTCGCAAGCGGACGCGTTTGAACACTAATGGTGACTCGCATCCTGCCGACGACAACGACGATGCTCCGGAACACAAACACGTCGCGACGCTACCTAGAGACACGGATGGGTGAGTCTCAGTGTGCCTTGCCACCTGATTTCCCTGCTCATGTTGCAAAGGTTCATTCCTGGCTCTATTGTTCGCATACAGCTGCAGAATTTCGTGACTTATGACTGGGTTGAATTCCGGCCTGGTCCTTATCTAAACATGATCATTGGCCCTAACGGTACTGGAAAGAGTAGTATTGCGTGTGCTATCTGTCTTGGTCTCGGGTGGTCACCCCAGGCTCGTCTCTTTATCCACTCTCAGAAAAACTGAACCTAACATAGTTTGTTGTAGATTCTCGGCCGTTCCAGCGATATTAATTCGTTTGTCAAACAAGGCAAGACATCAGGACACATCGAGATCGAACTGAAAGGCCCCAAGGGAAAGCCGAATTTGGTTATTCGTCGCAATCTGACATCAACATCCAAGACTTCCACTTTCACGTTAAATGGCGTTGCGGCTATTGGCAGAGAGATATCGTCACAAATGGCTGCTCTGAATGTCCAAATCGGCAACCTGTGGTATGTTTGACTTGAAATTGTTTTTAAAGGACTACTATTGATCTAAGGTCACCAGTACGTTCCTGCCTCAAGACAAAGTGTCAGAGTTCGCCGCGATGAGTCCTCAAGATCTTCTGAAGGAGACACAACGCGCGGCCGGTGACCAGAATTTAACAGCGTGGCACAAGACTCTCATCGAGGCCGGTGCGGATCAGAAGAAGATTAACGACGTGAATGCCATTTTGCATCGTTTATTCATACCCTGATTCTCCTTCAATACAGCTCATCAAAAGTGAGATGGATCAATTGCAGCAGATGCGGGAGCGGAATGAGGCCATTGAACGGGATGTTCAACGGTGCCTTGAGCGCCAAAAGATTGAGCAAGAGGTGTGGCTTTATCCACCAATACTGCTTTTATAATGACTCACATCATGAAGATTGCCCTACTGGAAGTACTGGTTCCTGTCCAAAGATACCGGGAGGCACGCGAGAGGTATCAAAGTGTTAAAGCAGAGCAACGTCGGTGCCACAACAAAGTAGTTGCACTGAAGGACAAGAATGCACCCGCTCATGACCTATTGAAGTGCGTAGTTCATATGCTTTGGCTGCTGTTGGTTGACGATTTGCAAGGCGACTTGCAGCGCAACACAAGAAACTCGAGAAGGATCGGGAAGATTCGAAGAGATCTACTCAGAGCAAATTCAAGAAGATTAACGAGAGATGGAGTGAGGATGAGAGATTGGTACGTGCCGTTCACAACCTGACACGACTCTGCGATGAACATGCTCCTAGGAAAACGCTGTGGAAGACCTCCAGTTGAAACTTGAAACCCTCGATAAAGAGGAGAGGGACCGGTCAAAAAAAATCAAAAATGCCCAAGCTAACATTGACACCATTCGCAAGGAGCTGGCGAAAGAGGTTAAACTTGAAAACCAAGACGATTTGATACGCGAGATGGTATGCTTCACCTGTGAATTGTCTCTGAAGCGTGCCTTGACGATGTTCTCAGAATGAATTGCGACAAGAGAGGCAGAATGTTGTCGGGCGCAAGCGAGAATTTGAAGCAGAGATGACAACCAATCTTGATCAAGAGTACCAATTGAAGAGCCGATTGCAGCAGTCGTTGGACGAGTATGTATCTATCCATCAGTCATTCGGGCGGTAACTCATGCTTGCCAGGCTTAAAAAGCTTGACAATGTTGAAGTTCGCAAGTTGCAGATGCTGTCCCAATGGGACCGTGATACGGCAGATGCGGTCATATGGTATCGTAACAACAAGGACAAGTTCAAGATGGAGGTTTTTGAGCCTCCCTACCTTTCTGTGAATGTTCCAGATCATGCTTTCGCCAGCGCAGTTGAAATGGCTTTTAGTGGTAACAATATGAAAGTGGGTGCATTGCTTAGGCAGTTTGCAGCCCATCGTTGATCTTTGTGACGCAGACCTTTGTAGCTCAATGTCAAGAGGACTACGATACTCTGAATCGCAACATTAACGACAACCAAGTGCTTGGCAGAAAGGTTTGGGTGACCACTTGGTACAGGGACCGTATTGATCGGCTCTTCGTTCCGTCACCTATGGAACGCGACGAGGTGTGTGTTAACTTCCTGTCAGAAAAAGTATCTGACGCTGGTTTCTCATAGTTGGCCAGACATGGCTTTTCCGGATATCTGCTTGACTATGTCACTTGTCCGCAGGGTTTAGAGTGGTTCTTGCAAGTTGAGCTGAATCTACACAGGATTGTAAGCCCCATCTCGTTCATATAAATCTGATAGGCCTGACGTAAATTATCACAGGCGGTTGGAGGCCACAATGTCGATGTCAATCGTGCCATGGATGCAGTCTGTCGTTCCCGAACGGGCCCGGCAAACTTCATTGCTGGAACGAGCTACAATATTGTCACACGCTCTAGATATGGCAAGAAATTGGCGCAAAACATGACTCGAGATATTGGTCAAGCAAAGAGTTTTATTGCTACATCGGGTAAAACTGTCCGTGCTTACACTGATTCTTTGCTGACTTGGCTTCAGTTGATCCTGAGGTCAAGAGGCGAATTGACGGGGAAATTGCTGAGCACAAACAGCAACTTGACATGCTCAAAGAGGCAATCGATAGGCTTCGTGTGCAATTGTCAGCTGTTGAAGCGGAAGACTCCAAATTCCAACGGCGGGCTGTTAGTGTTATCTCGCCTCCTCCTCCGCCTCTTCTGATAGTTCATCAAGGACGATATCGTTGCTCGCAAAGATGCTATTCAGAAGGAAGTACAAAGACGTACCACTTTGACGACCAAGCAAAGTAATAAGCTTTGTCCCCAGCTTTTCCAACGTGCTAATGTCTGCAATGCTACAGAACGGGCTGAGGCTGAACTGAAGAATTTACTTAACAAGCCTTCTGCAGACCAAGAGCGCGCTGAGATCAAGAAAGGTATCTATAAGATATCGAAGCAACGCGTCGCAATCGTCAAGGAATACAAAGTGTGTTGCCTTCCCACCGGTGCAATTATACGAGACTTATTTAGTCACAGGAGTATGCCAAATCCATCATCGAGGAGCAGGGCAGGGCGACGCGTCTTGGCCTAGAATTTCTTCAAGTCGGTGCCAATCATGCTGCTCTAAGAGAGCTTTGCAACAAAAAAGATGAAAGGTACAACATCGCCCTTGCCGAGTTCAATAAAGGTTCGTACTATCATGTCCACCGTGGCATGGGTTGATGTCTGTGCAGCGGATGAAGCCTTCAAAGAAATCAAAGCCGAATCAAAGCAACTATTACTCGAAAGTCGAACTGCCATCGACAACTGTGAGCCCGAGATTCACAAACTCTACGAAGACACACAAATTACTCGTTTTCAATATGAGAAGGAGCTTGAGCAGGCCGAAGCAACTGGGAAAACGCCTCCCCCGGACGAAGGCATAGATCTACGAAATACAGAGGAGCTCGAGGCCGAATTCGACGCCCAGAAAGCCCAGTTGGAGATCATGTTGAATACTAACCCTGGCGTTATCGAAGAGTACGAGAAACGGAAGAGAGATGTTCGTCGTCTCCGTTTCGTTTACCTTACTGCATGATTGATCATCCGTGCTCAGATTGAAGCGTTGGAGAGAACTGTCCAGCAAAAGCAGACAAATGCCCAACGGGTAGAGCAGAAAATCAAGAAAGCCAGGGTATGCATTGTTCTTCGTTTTCGATGAACCTCATGAACACTTTTACAGGACAACTGGGAACCTGCCCTCGAGCAACTCGTCGCAAAGATCGGGGAGAAATTCTCGGCGGCCTTCGATCGTATGTATATCTGTTTTTCTGTGTCTTTCCGACTCAAAGACAGGCTTCGTTAGGTATTGGCTGTGCTGGAGAGATACGCATCGGTCAGCACGAGGACTATGACAAGTGGACCATCGATATTCTCGTCAAGTTCCGTGACGACGAAAAGTTACAGCTTCTTACCAATCAGCGACAGTCTGGAGGGGTGCGTCATCTTTGGATGTCTAACAAAACCCGCTAATTTTAAGCTGTTTAGGAACGTTCACTGACAACAATATTATATTTGATGAGTCTGACGGAACAAGCTCGTGCGCCCTTTTCACTTGTAGATGAGATCAATCAGGGTATGGACCAACGAGCCGAACGAGCGGTGCACAACAACATGGTTGAAACCACCTGCAAAGAAGAGAGCGGGCAATACTTTCTCATTACGCCGAAGCTTCTCGCCGACTTGCAATACCACAAGCGCATGAAAGTCCTTTGTGTCAATAACGGCGAATGGCTACCTGAAGAGCGGGGCTTGGGCAATATGATGAACATGATAGAAGGATATGTTGACCGCCAAAAACATCGCACCGCTAATTCTGCCTGATCTTGTGGCTTATCATTATTGCATTTCGTTACCTTACAGCGTTAACAGATTCCCTAGTCTACTTATAGTATTGGCTTCTTGTACTACTCTACAGTGAAATTATACTTTTCCTCGGAAGTACCTGTGTCGTGAGCGAAGACCTGAGCGAATAGCTCCGAAATGACCAGCTATGTCAAGCGCCGCGATCACAGATGAATCCCAAGCTGACAGGGAAGATATACATTCATTCGTGTCTTCCCAACCTAATTCATGATGATGTGAGGAGGTATTAGATGCTAGGAATCGGTCATAGCAGGCGTAAATGGGAATACCACAGAATGACCGTAGAAGTGGATTCTGGCCAGTACGGATCCAAAGGAGCTGGAAAGATATATAATGAACATGGGAAAAAAGAGCTTGGAAACCGAGGATGTTGGGTAACGCAACGAGATAACGATAGACAGTTTTCGCTACTGTTCTTTTCACTTTCTCGGAGATCAACGAAGCAGGCAATGTTACGAGTAAGCCAGGGGATAAAGTCATGATAGATGATGGATTTCCGGGCCTGGGATATGTCGCATAGATAGCCCAGCCATGAGAGATTGGTGATGTACAGGACCAGAGAAATGATAGGGGTATACACAGCTTTCCATATTCGATTGATCCGAGGGCACGTAGTCATGAACGACTCGGAGTTGCGGATGTGAGAAGGCATATCGGAGTACCGGAATTCGCTCACGACGATTTCTACAAGTTCCGGAGGAAGTGTAGTTGTGGTGAAAGAGAAAGAGCACTTTGATGGAGTATCCGGAGTTTATTTAACTTTACGGTTTGGGTGAGCGTGAACCCGGCCCTGGAGTCCTTATTGGGACCTTGCACCGATATCTTCCTAATATAGCTGATGACAGAATGTTTTGTCATGTTGCTACTTCAACGTCAACACCCATTTACACCACTCGTTTTTCTGCCGGTCTTTACTTCTACCACATCATGGAACGGAAAATCTTTACTCTTCAAAATGTGCAAGTATTGTTGTAGGACTAACTCGACACCTTCATTACCTGATAGGCTGGAAGAGTCGTCTCAGCAGTCTACATCATGACCTTCGCGTAGCATACAACTATTGCCTTCTATATCTCCCGATGGCATCTCACAAGACTCTCTTCCTGTCTGCCTCATGTTAATTCCGAGTCTCTGAGACTTCCCAGCTTCAACCCCCGGCCCAGAACTGTTGAGTTATTTGAAACGTCTCCGTTTGCCAGAATCTTGACTGTTAACGACCTAATCATGACTTACTTGTGCGTGTTGAGCTGATTGCCCCGAGCTGTGTTTTTCTCTATATGCAAAACTTCTTGGCGCCCCTAGGGACGTGGTCATAATGTGTTGATCAGTATGGCGGTGACCTCGGACAACAGAAATGCATATGCTAATAGTTCTTCCGACATGCCTTATCACTTCGTTTATACTAGCTGCCTTGTTCTCAGCCTACACCTACTCTTCCCTATGTAAAGAGCTGCTGGGGGTAAGTTTGCAGAAGACACCCCCGATCCCGATTCTTCACTGGCTTCGGTCAATCTCAGAGTGTTCGTAATCTACATCGCTCAAACCAAGTTGCCTTCGGAATTACTGTTTCCCAACCAATCACCATCTTGAGCCGTCCATCCGAATGAAGATCTTGATTCTTGCACCAGTATGCCTTCAGACGCTAGCTGATGCCAAGGTTTCTAATATTCCCCATCATTGTAATTGATTGCGAATGACTGTCGTCGCTGCTGCACAATTTGAACCAATCCGACGCGACGCGGTCAAGCGCAGCAAGGTTCGGCTGACACTGGCTTTATAGTTTGCCGTTCCGAGCCGTGAGATCTAACTGGAATGCCTGGATTTATAGGGAGCATTCTCAACTTACCAAAGGTTCACTGGTCACCACCACCCTCGACCTCCCATACCCAACAATGTCACCAGTTGGTTTCAGCCTGAATATCACGCACATTAGCACCGCCGCTGCCATCTTCGAAACCGATGGGGTCAATCTACTTACTGACCCATTCTTCTCCCCCGCTGGCACTCAGTGGGATCTGGGTATCACAATCTTGGAAAACTCCGACACCCCGGCTTTAGGGCTGCAGGATCTCCCACCAATCGGTGCCGTGCTCCTAAGCCACGAAGACCACCCGGACAATCTCGACGACCTGGGGCGCCGCCTGCTCGATGGCCGCAAGGTCATTACAACCATTGACGGTGCCAAGAAGCTGCACCCGCGGTCCGGCGTCCGCGGCATCCGGCCCTGGGAAACGGTGCCTCTTGAGGCGGGTGGGAAGCACTTCCAGGTGACCGGAACCCCCTGCCAGCACCTACCAGGGGGCGAATGCACCGGGTTTATTCTCACAGCCCCCGAATTCGGGAGCACCAATGGGTTGCCGAATGCCATCTATTTCTCGGGCGACACCATTTACTTCGAAGAGCTAGTCCAGATACGCGACAAGTTTCACGTCGTCGTCGCTGTGCTCAATCTCGGTGCTGCCACGGTGCCACTCCCGGGCGGCCCGCTGCAGATTACCATGGACGGAAAGCAGGGCGCTCGGCTGTTCCGTGAGATCAAGGCGGATATCTTGGTGCCTATGCACTATGAGTCGTGGGGACATTTCAAGCAGAATGGGAAAGCGCTGGCCAAGGACTTTGAGGAGGAGGGTATCCTAGACCAGGTTTTCTGGCTCACGCCAGGCGTGTCGAAGAAGGTCTTTTGATTCCTGGCCGAAACCTTTTAGCAAAGTTTAGGTTCAAAGATACGAACAGGGTTGTTAGGATTTATAACGTGACAGAACAATTGGTTCTACTTCAACTAGGGTGTTATCCACACAAGACCAAAGACGCCCTTTCGCTTGAGATGTGATATATGCATAATTTACGAGGATCAATCAAGGCTCCGATGATGTCTAGCTTTTGATTCGGCATTTGTACACGAAGATCTCAATTTTGTGGAGTTCCTTCATCTCATCCATATGCTGCGTGTACCTTTGGTATTACAGAGACAATTTCGAGTGAGTGCCACTACACCATTTTGGAAAGCAAATAATTGCATGTACCTGTCATAACGTCAAAAAAATTCCCATCTCAACACTTAAATTGTGCCTCGGATGATTATCGCCGCTGTCGGGAAGTTGTGAGGGATCGACAAGAACATACATGAGGGTACTAACCTTTCTCGGCAATCCCGTAGGCCAGTGCTGCATCCAACAAGTCAGCAATGCAAGGTATGTGCATATTAACTGGAGCCTGCTAACATTGTGTGTGTGGGAAACATGCATAGGTGCGATGGACAGATCCGCAACACGAATATTGGTGGTACCGTACACCTACCGGTTACTCAGAAGTTAAGCAACGGAAATGACGCAAAAGCAAAGTCTACCTTGAGCCTCGAGTCTACCACCCCGCCCTTGTCCCTTGGAAGCATTGAGGCGGTTCCGACCGTGTCTATCATGAAGTGAAAACACGCGAATTACGGAGAAGATTAACGCATACAGTAAGTTGAGGAAAGCGTCTGCCTAATCCAGGCTAATGCAACATCATGAGCAGGCACTTGAAGGAAAAATAATACCACATACCGGAAATCTCCTCGTCACTCTGGACTTTGAGGCCCGGATTAACTTCTACGGGTTCCTCGTCTGTTTCTGACGTTAAATAATTGCTAACTACAACATTGGAGAGATCGACACACCGAGGACATCCTTAAATGGAGCTAAGGCTCCAACTAAATACTATATGTATACGCTTCGCAGCCTGTGTATACATATACAGTATTATATATAGTATATACTGTATAATATATAGTATTTAGTTGTTATATACAGTATTTTCCAAGAACAGTCTTCCTTGACTTCGGCACACTTGATGAGTGGCTCATTGACCTTAAACAGCCCATTGTGAGTTCACACCTTCGATAGCAGAGCCTTACAGATGGGTCTCTGCCCTTAGATAGCTGAACAATTCTGCACAGAGGTGGTGAGACTTGGAGAACACATGCTCGATGGCCAGAATAGCCAGTAAGAGTTGCAGGCCATCAAGAATATGGTTGGAAACATCCCATATGGATCTGAAATCTGTTAGAAGGTGCCACAACAGGAACCTAACAATGCACTAACCTTCCACCACCGAAGGCAGTCCTCAGGAGTGCAAACGGCACCCTCAAACCCTTTCTGCATCGAGACCTAATTCCTTTGCCGCAAGGTGCGAGTTTGGCATGCACGTGATAAGAGCCGGGATGTACTCTGCCGGTTGTCGGACTTGCTGCTTCGCCGTGGTCATGCTGAGCAAGGGGGGGACTCGGCAAGCGACAGAATGCGGAACGTGGAAGAAAAAGTTTTTACCATGTAGTGCCGATCAGATTTAACAATTATAGTGCCTCCCAGATCATGTACTGTATACTATATATATACTGTATGTATACTCTATACTTCATCTGCCATTGGGGCGTATACATATATAGTATACTTATACAGTTTAACTGTATATATACAGTTATATATAATATTTAGTTGGAGCCTTAAATGGAGCTGCTCGGCACACTTGTCTAGCAAATTTCACTGTTTCAACTAGTGCTTCGATGTCTGAGGAAGTGGTGAATACTTGATCGAGTCAGCCAACAGTTACACTCCCGACCTGCGTTATCTTTGAAATAGTGAGGATCATATGCTAAATGCACCGACGGATCACTTGAAGTTACATGCTAGTTCGTTCTCAGATTAGATTTTGTCAATAGACAAAGAAGCATACTGCCATTCCTCTTGAGAAAAGGCTGTTATTGAAGCAACAGATCGAGAAATGCTTCTTGCCTTTCCTGGGAGGGTCTGGAAGAGGTCCATGAATGAAAACAGACCTTTGATGGGGGGATCTTACTAGGAGCTGAAAAGAAAGTGGGCATAGTCGCAATCTCACAATCAAGGCAATTCCTTTCAACTTTTTGCATTTGCATTCTGAGAGTTTCCATAGCTCCAGGAGGGTATCTTCCCTGGGCAATTTTCTCCTTGATAGATTCAACAGTTTCTGCGTAGATAGAACTAGAGCGTGAAGTTAAGTCACTGAGTGATAGAAAGGTAAAATGGACGATGCCCATGGTAAAGACTCCTTGACCATGAGCACTGAAATTGGTGAGCCCAATCAACTCTACATATGAGGTTAAACCGTACTGAAGATCAATATGCTGCTGCTGCTGAATTTCATTGCCCAGAATGTCGAGTGTTTCACCTGGTACACCATCTTTCAATTCTGGACGAAAGTATGAATTATAGAAGCTATATGACAGAGGAGACGACCTGCCGTAGCTCAGAGAAACGTACGTGTGCTCTTGCACATTTTCACCTACAGGAAGATCAAGGCATGGAGTGATGCCAGCATTTCCTAGTATGTTGGGGGGCCCAATCCCTGAAAGTTCTAAAATCTGAGGTGTCTTCAGTGCTCTGGAGCACGAGTCAATAACACCTCGAAACCTTACAAAGATGGCTCACCCAGCGCAGACAATCACTTCTTTATCTGCACACGCAATGCGGGATTTGTCACCATGGATGAATTCGACTCCAGTTGCCATCAAATCTCCTTCAGTGTCACGAATTTTCAGTTTGATGGCGTATGCATTTAGAAGAACGGAAAGATTTGGACGAGTCAAATTTTGAAGGAAAAAACTCTGTTGTCAGATAAGTTGAAAAGATGCTCATTGGTTAATGAGGTGGGATATACCATGGAGTAAGAGCGATAATTGGATAATGGATCTAATGTGTTCAAAGCAAAGAATGTGCCATGAGGCTATGGGAGTTTACGATGATGAGCATGGTGCGGTCCATGAACTGTGGATATGTACTAACGTCTCCCCCAAGCTGAGGTTGCTGCATGTCAGTAAAGAGATTTGATAGCCAGAAAACACACAAACCGGCTGTGGAGCTTTCGGGATACCCATATTCACCAAAGTCTGTTACCGACTGATTAATATAGTGATAGTTTTCATGAGAAATGCCTATGCAAACTTCATGAAAACGGATATCTATATCCAACAAAGTGCACGGAAATGACAGTTGTAGAGGACCTTGGAAATATACTCAGTACTACCTTTATGTTGTAGATGCCAAAAGGTGGTACCGTTCGTCGTTCTATTCTAATTTTCCAAATTGTATATCTTTTCTGGAGGTGTAGCGCTTTATGAATGCATCAATGAGGAGCCTAGCCTTATGATAAGAAAAGATTTTATGAAGTTGTCTTCGAAAGGGCTTCGCTAAAGCTTTCCCAGTTCCAACCAACGTTTCTAAGCATTTCCCAATCTGCATCGGAATTAGACATGTCGAATTGGTCAGAAACTGTATACAGTACCGTCGATATCCTCCTTGGCAGGATTTGTCCATGCTAAGAAGTTGACTGCGGAGCTACCACCAAGAACTTTGCCTCTGACAGTGCCAGGTAAATAATATAACCATTGGAAATGAACTCATCTTTACCGCTCCCATCCAATTTGTCTTCCTGCAAGATTCTCCTGGGGGACCTGGACCGAAGCATTAAAACAACAGTCTTATGTCATATTAACAAATGCCATCACTTACTGTTTTGAACTGCCAGACATATTCATCTTGACCAAAATGAGCGCCAAATTGTGCTGGACACACTGAATGACAAGATTTTTAGTACTAGGCATGGTCGCTTGATGAACTTGTAACTCACATATCAGCTGATCATCAGGATTGAAACTGCTGGCTTCGAGGACAAGGACAGACACAGAAGGATCCTCGGAAAGTTGGCCTGTGAGAGTCAAACCAGCTGTCTATATAGTATACAATGAGATGATTTTTGGTGGTTTGCGATGTGAGAAACTATACCCTGCCACCTATCATGTACATGAGCTGAAGTTTACACCCAGACCATATGGCACTGACTGATCATGACATAATCATATGACCGAGACAAGCATTCTTCGAGAGATACAAGAGGCATATTTCCAGAAGTCAGAGTCAAACCTTGTGAGGCGAAGGACCAAACAGAACTAATTTGAATCACCCAATATATGCGACCGTTTGAAAGGATCCACGTTCTCCGCTCGCTACTGAATCATAAAACTGCTAGATCAGTTCACATGCTCAAGTGCTCAGGCCAAAGGTCTCGATTCATTCAAGTGCATCTGTCACATGAGAAGCCAGTCAATTAATGGGTCAATTCACTGAGGACCGACAAGAGGGCTCCGGAAAATCAATTACACACATGACCTACATTAATTTGTTTAAGGCCGGCTGGACCCCCCCCTCCCTCCCTCACCTTCCTTTTACAGTAATGAATTCCCACGATTTACTGTTCCTGTCATTCATTTTAAGACATATATTCCCACAGGGTTGGACAAAAGAGCAACCCTGGAACAGATTTTTGATGCCATGTTCCGATAGTGAGAGATTTGAGCATGACAGTTAAGTTTAAGTTTAAGCCTTGAAAAAGCATGTAATTTGAACAGGTTTCTGAGAACTGTGTTCTTGGAATGTTCATAACTATCTAAGTGATTGGACCACCAACAAAGCAATTTGTATATCATGTCAACACTTGAGTGAGACAGATTTATGGTAACATCAATTCATTAAGTGACATGAGAAGGCATACAACATGCTTACTGGTTATTTTCCCACCTGCTGAGCAAATACAAGCTTTACGAAATTGCTCAATTTGGTAGTTCCTCAATCATTTGGCCCAATTCTGGCTAGAAAATGGCATGGAATGTAATGATTCCACTCAATATATCACCCATTGTGGTCAAAATGTTTCATTTCCATCAATATATACTACTAAATTTTGGTATGTCACTTACGCGTTTAAGGTCTACTCCCCTCCCCCCCCCTACCCCCCTACCTCATGTTCTGGTTTGCTCCGATGCAATCCCCTTGGGGACCGATAACATCATGACCGTGATCTCGCGAGGAGGCAAGGGAGAGATCTCGAAATTGTGTACGCACCTGGCACGGACTCTGATACCCTCGATCTGATAGATGTTCTGCATCCTTTGAGATTGGAGGAAGTAGGACATGTCGCGGGGGCTGCAGCTTTGGGAGGTAACAGTGTGGCAGTGGACTAGCATGCCCACGAGACGCATCATGATTGATTCTCAATCATTACTTACCCTGTGCTTCCAGGCCCAGGACTATGCCAGATGAACTCTGCTGTCACGCCCTTGAAAGCCTGACATTAATGTAGCATTGACAGTCAGTCAGTGGACAGTAGTTCACTCAGATACTCCACTACGAACATGAGAACGCATCATGGCAAGCGAGAGCTTGCAAAATTGAAGTTATTAGACAATACAAATACAAAATCTAGGTAAGATTACAATATACAGTAGAATACCTCATATGGAATACTGCTGGTTCCCAAGGAAACAGTATTCCATATGGCGGTTATTCCATATCACATATATTCGATTTTTCAATGAATTTTTGTTGGGATTTTAGGCACAGCGGTTGAAGGGAATGTGATGGTGGGGCTCGATGCAGGTATATTCCAGAGTACAGGACGCATGTGTTACAATTTATTAACTTTTTTCCTTTGTTCTCAGTCTTATCGCATCTTATCAGTGTCATCGCGCTTATGCACTATCATCACCTCATCACCGATATCAACTTCGACAAAACTTTCATGATGGACAATGCATGATATTGCATGCTCATCGCCCGACCAGCATGCCTCTTGACTTCAATAAATCTTTTGTATCTAATTATAGTACTCACACTTTCATATTTAAGTAGCTACAATTTCACTGTACAACCTCAGCTTCGAGCTAAGGTTTACCTACCACATAAAACTTACTCTTTGCTCGCTTGCTGAGGGCTTACCAAGTAAGCGCCTCTCTCATCACCTCGGGTCATCCATGGTATTGCTCAAGTGATTGTCCGAATGCAAGACAGCTTGCCAATTACCCGACTACAAGTCACATGAGTCACATGAGAGTCAGGCCCTAACAGTTAGCTCGAAGCTTCTCTCACCCTTCCACGACACTAGATGCAGGAAGGAATCCATATGACACTCCCACGAACTCCTGACATCACAGAAACAACCAGAAATGCAGCCATAGGAGCCTTTGTAGGAGCAGCAGCATTTGTTGGACTTATTATCTTTGCTGCCATCATCTACTTCACAAACAGAGACTGGTTCGAACGACATGGACTAGGACCTGGAAGACCATTAACCTACCCCCCCCCCACCCTTCCATGATTTTACATTCCATCTTACTATGGTCAAGTTCAGCCCATTCACATGATATACGAGCCCTACCAAAGGGACCAGTTCTACATGCCCCCTGTCTCGCTGAATAGGCAGGACAGGTCAGGAGCCCCCAGCCCAGAGTCAGATGCCAGGGTCTATCATGGAAGAAGAGGAAGAAGTCCAAGCCCCATCGCTGGACCCTCTAGAATTAGGCAGTCCCCTAGGACAACACCTCGCTCTCCCTCTATCGAGGGAGACATCACAGAACTTATCTGAGCCTACGTCGGGCCCAGAACTATCGAGTATGACGAGGCAGAGTCGCGTCGAAGCAATACAAACATACTTCCAGCCAAGGGCACTGAGCCCACTCCCACTAGCACATCCTCTCCCTGTCCGGCCTTCCGAGTTACAAACCCTTCTCCGTCTTCAACAAGCAGCTCTGTCATCGCGGCATGGATCGAGACCTTCTACTGAGAGAACAACGCAGGCTTACAGATCCACCGCGACCCCCTTTATGACCTCGGCTGGACCCTGCCCGGTACACCTACGATGTCAATTACATGGGCCTCATCCTCTCCCACCCATTCCCCAGATGATTCCCTTCCCCGAAACCTCCCCTGACCCGAACAGCCCCGAGAGCAGGGAAGCAGCCAGAGTGCTGAGCCCCTCGACAGCATCTCAGACCACTCGTCAATACGGGTCAGTATGGACGACATCAGAAGAGGAAGACTTCAGATCCGCAATATTGGGAGACCTTCCTACTTCTGATGAAGAAGAGCTTGGGAGACTGCAAACGCCTTCCGACTATGAAGGCTGGAGGAGGACCCCAAACAGCCTGCCGGAGAATGAAGGGATGAGCTCAGATGGGCAAGGAGGGAGTTGGAGAGCAACCCGTTCTACCTGGGAGCTCCAGACAGAGCCTGGACCTCCCTTTCCATACAGCAGCGAATTGCGCTCGGACCCTATCATGCCCAGGCTTGGGCCCTTAGAAGAGAGGACTACATCAGAAGAGGAGGAATTGACGAGTCTCTGGAGGAACACTGTTGACGACTACACCTCTTTCCAACAGAGGAGCTCTACCGCCACGAGCAAGACTACGGCCCCACCCCTGGAGTCTATATGCGAGGACTATGACCAAGAGCAGAGGAGGAGGGGCGAACCCTCCAGAGGAACCTGGAGGATATACTCCGAACCTGGAGAAGCGACGAGCAGGAGCGAGAACACCTGGCCCACATATGAATGGCCCAGGCCAATGCCCGATGAACCGCCTAGAGAATGGCAGAAGAACGGCAACCCATGGAAAGGCAAGAGTAGATTATTCATGGGCTCCGGCGAAGCTGGACCCAGTGAGCCAATGGAGACAGAAGATGAACGACGAATTTGGGAGGCACAGGAAGCTGAAGCTAGGAGGCAACAGTTCCAAGCCGAAAAAGACGCCTTCCCCGATGTCACCGCAGGGCTAGTAGCCCAACTACAGAGGACATGGGCCTTTGCCATGGCCCACAATCTACCCATTCCAAAAGAACTCCAAGATGTCCCTGACCAACCGCAACCACAACCCCGGGGATGACCCGCTGTGCCAGCCCCCAGAAGATATGGCAGTCCGACTCATTGGACTGACCAATGGTCAGTCCCACGACCCCCCCGATCCCCCTTACTGGCCCTCCGGAAATGCCGAGGAACAAGACCCATGGCTCCAAGTTAAGCCAACCCTGGTACGACTACCTGCTGATTTCCTAGGGAAAAGCAGCGACATCCACCGCTTCACTGGAGCCTGTGAAGACTACTTCTCCATCTTCAAGGCCTACTATCCCACCCATGCCAATAAAATCATGTTCGCCGTCTCCCTATTCGGAGAAAAGCCCCAGAATTGGTGGTCCCAGTATCGCTATCAGTTCTAGAGCGAAACTGAGGAAAGATACCGATACTTCTCCTGGGACGAATTTAAAGCAGCCCTCAAGGTGGAGTATGGAGATCCTGCTCTCCAGGAAGTAATGGAGAAGTGGATGAATGAGCTCAAAATGACAGGAACGGCATCCGAATACTTCCGATGCCTTGAAGAGCTAGCCCGACAAGCCGACCAGCTCACTGACTTAGGGCCGAGGAGTGCAATCGTCAGGGCAGTTCGTCGAGGAGTCCCTGAATCTTACACTGAATCCATCGCGAACCTAGGCATAATGATTCCCTCCACCTATCCAGAATGGAAGCAACGTATCTGTAGTATATTCAACGAAAGGGCCTGCAAAACGGCCTTCGACAAAATTGGGCATGTTGACCGCCCAAAGAACCAAAGTGCTGGAAGCTCCAATAAAGGAACTTCTGGCACAACAAGTTCCACGACCGACAAACCCACCAGTAAGGGACCATCAGGTTCAGGGTGGACTACTTATGGAGGAGCCAGGGAGCCGATGGACATCGACCGCCTCTGAAAGGAGGGCAGGTGCTTTAACTGTGGAGGAAAAGGACATATGGGGAAGGATTGCAAGAAGCCGAAGCAGCCCAGAGACCCCAAAAGTGGGCGATATACGATGGCCCAACTTCGCGTGATGTTGACAGAAGCCAAGGAGCACGACAAAGAAGAGCATGGACATAGTCACGAAGAGAAGGTCGAGGAGAAGACACCCTCGACAACGAGAATCGAGGAGGTAAAAGGCAAGGCTAAGAAGTGAGTGATTCCACTTCCTCGGCCCAATCCTCCTCTCTGGGTGGTCGGTCATCGGGTCCCACTGCACGGACTTTACCTGATTGTACATCATTTTTACATACATCTACTTGTGTATCAAAGCATCCAAATATACCCACCACGTTTACACTTTCACCTGAGACCACCCCAAAAGAATCGCAAAGAGTTCAAACTCCGACTGAAAAAACCTATATAATCCCCCAGAAACGAAGCAAAACCCATTCCCCTTCGCTTACACTTTCTGTCCCAGAATTCCTCACCCTCCAGGACCTTCAGACTCGATGGGGGCCAGAGTTCATCTGAACAATGTCAGGGATCTCCCAGTCCTTAGGGATGAAGGAGGTGCTCCCTGAACTGGCTGAGCCCATCGTCGCTGAATGGGAACATCAAGACGGAGGCCAGGATACGAGGTCGATGCCTGTCGACCATATCTGCAATGATTCGCCTCACGCTCGAGGATTGTCACAGAAACATGACCCCCTCTCCCCCGGTCTGGAAGAAGAAACGGAAGATAGCAGCTCTCGTTGTTCTCTCGGAGATGTTACACTGATTGAGATAGCGCCCCTTCCATCCCTGACCTGAAAGGAAGAAGCCATCGCAAGAAGGGATAGGGATCCGGGATAGGCACCGAAGGACCCGATGGTAATGTGGGAGCACGGTTCATGCGACAAGAACGCGACGTGCATGACTCCCTCCATTCGTCCTGATGAGCCCTTCGGTCACTCCAGGAGCGACCTGCTCCCCAAACCCCCGAGTCCCAACGAAAACGCCAGCAGCAGGCGATCCCTGGGGAAGGAGCATGCCCCAACCAGGGAGACTCCTCGAAGGCCCCCGACCGCTGAAGGATCAAGCAGGGTTTCAACATCGGATGCACAATGTTCATGGGCCCGGAATACCACGGTCATCAAGGTCCCCAACGAAGAGGATGATACATCATTCAAAATGACTCAAGCTAAGGCGCAAGAGCAGAAGGAAGAAGAATCATTGAGGGTGAGGCGTTCTGAATCAACCCCTGTGAATGTTTCCTCCCCGAAGTCCACCTGGTTCAAGCCGTTTGGCATGGACTGGACCCTTCAGGCCATAAGGGAAGCACGCATGGATTCGGAAGCTCTAGCCTCGCTCCACCTATAGGCTCACCGAGAGAAGGTCAATGAAATCGATGATGAACTTCTCGCTTCCCTGAGGAAGGAAGGAGAACAAGCATGAGAAAGGCTCTACGAATTAAGCCAACCAATTCAATATCAATGCCGGATGTCCACTAAAGGCGCACGTGAGCTATTTCTTGATGCACAGCTTGAAACACTAGAGAACCGCCAAACCCTCAAGGCCCAAGCTCTAGTGGACAGTGGATGTACTGGGAGCACCATAAACGAGAACTACGTCAAAAAACATGGACTCATCACTCGACCCACGCCGACCCCAATCTCCATATACAACGCTGACAGAACGCACAATAAGGCTGGGGAAATTACCGAGTTCGTAGAAGTATGAATGACGATTGGAGGCCACTCTGAAAGAATCGACTTTGCCGTCACCAATATCGGCAAGGGGGATATCTTTCTTGGGCATGACTGGCTCCTCCACCATAATCCGGTCATCAACTAGACCACCGGGAAGGTTATCTTCACCTGGTGCCAATGCCAGAAAAATCTCTTCCCCCTACCAGATGCTGATCCCGAGGATCCGTGGGATGAAGAATTGGAAGAAGGCGAGACTATCCTTATGATCGACCTCAGAGAGGAGCTGGAAATTCGTGCAGTACATCACGCAAACAACTTGGCAGCCAAGGCCAGCGAGGGGAAGGCCAAAAGGACCTTTGAGGAGATGGTACCACCTCAGTACCGCGAGTTCGAGGACCTCTTCTCTAAGGAAAACTTTGATGAACTGCCCGAATGCAAGCCCTGGGATCATGCGATTGAACTGATCCCCAACGCCAAGTCCACCCTCGACTGCAAGGTATATCCACTCAACTGGCATGAACAAGAGGAGCTAGATAAGTTCCTTGATGAAAACTTGGAATCGGGACAGATCTGCCTGTCCAAATCCCCCTTCGCATCCCCCTTCTTCTTTGTCAAGAAGAAGGACGGATCTCTCTGACCTGTACAAGACTATCGAAAGCTCAACGAGATGACAATCAAAAACCAATATCCATTACCCCTCATCTCAGAGCTCATGGACAAACTCCGCGGCGCCAAATATTTCACCAAATTAGATGTCCGCTGGGGATATAACAACGTCAGGATCAAGCAAGGAGATGAAGCCAAGGCCGTTTTCCATACAAACCGAGGGCTATTCGAACCCACGGTCATGTTCTTTGGACTGACAAACTCGCCAGCTACCTTCCAGTGGATGATGAACAATATCTTCCATGACCTCATCCACGAAGGGAAGGTGACCATATATCTGGATGACATCCTGATCTTCTCCAAAGACCTTCAGGAGCACCGGCGCATCGTGAAGCGAGTCCTTCAATGCCTGAGAGAGAACAAACTTTTCCTGAAAGCCGAAAAGTGTGAGTTCGAGGTATTGGAGACCGAATACCTGGGGGTTATCATTAGCGAAGGATCGGTTCAGATGGATCCAATAAAGGTCAAAGGGATAACAGAATGGCCGACGCCCACCAAGAAGAAGGAGTTACAGTCCTTCCTGGGCTTTACGAATTTTTATTGGAAGTTCATAAAGGACTACTCCAAAATCGTACGACCAATGACTCAGCTTACCGGCAACGCCCCCTGGATCTGGGGAACCGCTCAGAACGAGGCCTTCCAATGCCTAAAGAAGCAAATGGCCGAGGATGTAGTGCTCGCCCTTTCCAGGGAAAGTGAAAGATTCAGAGTGGAGGCTGACTCTAGCGAGGGAGCAATCGGCATGGTCCTCAGCCAAGAGCAGGACGGGAAATGGAGGCCAGTCACATTTCTATCCAAAGCACTCACTGTCACTGAGCGAAATTATGAAATATACGACAAGGAGCTACTGGCAATAATGCTCGCACTCGAGGAATGGAGGCATTACCTCATGGGAGCAGTGGAGGATTTCGAAATCTAGACAGATCATCAGAACCTTCAATACTTCTGCCAACCTCAAAAACTGAACCACTGTCAAGCCTGGTGGGTTACCAAGCTTGCGGAATACCACTTCACCCTCCATCACAAACCGGGCACCTCGAACAGAATGGCAGACCTACTTAGCCAACAAGACGATCATGACCAGGGGAAAAAGGACAAGGACAACATCATCGTCCTCCAACCTGAACATTTCCAGGCTATGATCATGCCCATGACCTCAGAAACTCACCAGCGCATCAAGGACGTGACCCGCGATCATGACAAGTGGGATCAGGGGATCCGAAACTCCCTGGATCACGAACATGGTATTTCTGAAAAAGGAGGACTCCTCTATTATGATGGATGGGTCTATGTCCCTTGAGACAACAAACTCAGGGGAGAAATTATTGCCGCCCACCATGACCATATCACAGCAGGACATCCGGGGATTGAAAAAACCAAGGAACTCGTTCAAAGAGAGTTCTGGTGGCCGAAACTCAAACAGACAGTGGAAAAGTATGTCAAGGCATGTGAAGCATGCCAGCGCACAAAAACGGACACCCACCCGAAGGCCGCACCCCTCCACCCCAACGAAGTCCCATCGGAACCCTGGAGCCACATATCTGTTGATATGATTACAGGGCTTCCCGAGTCCAATGGCTATGATGTGATCCTGGTAATCGTCAACAGGTTCTCTAAGGAAATTATCCCAATCGCCTGCAATGTAGAACTAACCTCCGAAGGCTGGGCCAAGTTACTCCGAGACCACGTCTATGCCAGACACGGTATGCCTAAAACTGTTATCTCGGATCGAGGACCTCAGTTCGTCTCAAAATTCATGATAGAACTCCTCAAACTCCTCGATATCACACCCAATGCATCCACAGCTTTCCACCCCCAAACCGATGGCCAGACCGAGTGCGCCAACCAAGAAATTAACAAATATCTCCGCCTCTTCATCAACCACAGACAGACAGACTGGAGTGAATGGCTCGCCTTGGCAGCATTTGCTCATAATAATTGAATGCACTCAGCCACCGGTCAAATGCCATTCTTCACTAATTATGGGACTCATCCTCGTGTACTACCGGATTCCATCAAAACGAATGCCTTCACCAATCCATCAGCCAAGTTGTTTACGGAGAACATGCAGGAGGTACACCGTCAAGCCAAGGAGGCACTCGAAGAGGCAGCGGGCAAGATGAAGGCCCAGTATGACAAAAAGAGACGAGAAGCAGTGGAATATGCCATCGGCAACCGCGTATGGCTCGACTCCACAAACCTCCACCTACCCTGTCCCAAGAAAAAGCTCGACGACAAACACATCGGCCCATTCCTAATTCTGGAAAAAGCTGGCACATCTGCCTACAAACTCAAACTCCCACCACACTGGAAAATCCACCCCCGCTTCAATGAGAACCTGTTAACACCCTATGCACCACCGGCGTTTCCTAATCAAGAACAACCCCTGCTGCCACCACCAGACCTCATTGAAGATGAGGAAGAATACGAAGTCGAAGAAGTCTTAGACTCCCGTACACGATGAGTCCGAGGCAAAAAAGGATAAAAATCATGACTTGTAACAGACTACTTCGTGAAGTGGAAAGGTTGGACCCAGGAACATAACTCATGGGTCCGAGAGGACGATATGGCTAATGCCCAAGAAGCCATCCAAGACTATGAGAACAGCATTTCCAAAACAAGGGCTGTCATAACAGCACATAAAGTCATCGACAGATCAGAAAAAACAGTCAAACGAATAGTCGACCGTTCTTATCGTGAAAACACTATCACAGGTGGATGGAGCATGTTCTACCAAGTAGAACGCACTGATGGGAAGAAGTTCTGGATTGAAGAGCCCGACCGGGAAGTCTGGAAAAAGTTCATTGACGACTATTGGGAAAGGGAAAGCGAGAAGGAAGTCACAGATTGCATACTCTGCGACCAAGAAGAAGAAGACGATGAACCCTGGGAGGAGGATATAGGGCAGTCAGGACGACTGCCTTAACGAGAGGGTAATGTTATGATTTATTAACTTTTTTCCTTTGTTCTCAGTCTTATCGCATCTTATCAGCATCATCGCGCTTACGCACTATCGTCACCTCATCACTGATATCAACTTCAACAAAACTTTCATGATGGACAACACATGATATTGCGTGCTCGTTGCCCGACCAGCATGCCTCTTGACTTCAATAAATCTTTCGTATCTAATTATAGTACTCACACTTTCGTATTTAAGTAGCTACGATTTCACTGTACAACCTCAGCTTCGAGCTAAGGTTTACCTACCACATAAAACTTACTCTTTGCTCGCTTGCCGAGGGCTTACCAAGTAAGCGCCTCTCTCATCACCTCGGGTCATCCATGGTATTGCTCAAGTGATTGTCCGAATGCGAGACAGCTTGCCAATTACCTGACTATGAGTCACATGAGAGTCAGGCCCTAACAGCATGATGGTGGTGGTACGAAGCCTAAAATTTACAGTAACAATCGGTAATGTAAATAATGGTCAAAATAATGTAAAATAAAAATGGTGGCTGGTGGCTGTGAAACTCCATCCTCAACAATTTTTGTTATATTTTATATTCCGAGTGTTTCCTACATATCTAAGGTACTACAATGCTAATTTGTTAGGGCTGTCGCTCACGTGACTTGTAGTCGGGTGATTGCTAAGCTGTCTCACGTTTGGACAATCACTTAGACAATACCGCAGATGACCCGAGGTGGCAAACAAGGCACTTACAGGATAGGCTCTCGGCAAGCGAGCAAAGAGTAAGTATTTAGGGGATAGGTAAACCTTAGCTCGAAGCTGAGGTTATACGGTGAAATTGTAACTACTTAAATACTAAAGTGTGAGTCCTATTATTAGCTACGAAAGATTTGTCGAAGTTGTAAGGCGTGCAAGTCGGGCGACGAGCACACAATATCATGTGTTGTCCATCATGAAAGATTTATCGAAGTTGATATGGCGATACAGTGGTGATTATGCGTAAGCATGATTATGCCGATAAGATGAGATAAGACTAGAAAAATGAAAAAAGTCAATAAATTGTAACATTACCCTCTCGTTAAGGCAGTCATCCCGACTGCCCTATGACTTCCTCCCAGGGTTGATCGTCTTCTTCCTCTTGGTCGCATAAGATGCAGTTTGTGACTTCCTTCTTGCTTTCCCTGTGCCAGTAGTCATCGATGAAGGTTTTCCAAACCTCACGATCAGGTTCTTCAATCCAAAATCTCCTCCCGTTGATCCGTTCCACTTGGTAGAACATGCTCCATCCGCCCGTGGCTTGATTTTCGTGGTATTTGCGGTCGACTATTCGTTTGACTGCTTTTTGGGATCGGTTGATAACCTTGTGAGCGACTACGACAGTCCTTGTTTCCGAGGTAATGTCTTCGTAGTCCTGAATGGCTTCTTGAGCATTAGCCATGTCATCTTCTCGGACCCATGAATTGTGTTCCCGTGTCCAGCCTTTCCATTTGACGAAATAGTCTGTTACGAGTCGTGACTTCTGTCCTTTCTTGCCTCGGACTCATCGTGTGCGCGAGTCTAGGACTTCCTCGACTTCGTACTCTTCCTCATCTTCGATAAGGTCTGGTGGAGGTGGGGGAGGTTGTTCCTGATTCGGAAACGCGGGCGGTATGTAGGGTGTTAGCAACTTTTTGTTGAAGCGTGGGTGAATTTTCCAGTGCGGAGGAAGTTTTAGCTTGTATGCAGAGGCTCTGGCTTTTTTGAGGATGAGGAAGGGCCCGACATGCTTGTCGTCGAGCTTTTTCTTTGGGTGGGGTAAGTGAAGGTTGGTGGAGTCTCGCCATACTCGATCCCCGATGGCGTATTCCACAGCATCTCTCCTTCTCTTGTTGTATTGTGCCTTCATTTTGCCTGCAGCTTCCTCTAGCACCTCCCTGGCTTGTCGGTGTACCTCCTGCATGTTTTCTGTGAATGACTTGGCCGATGGATTGGTAAAGGCAGTCGTTTTGATGGAGTCGGGTAAGACTCGAGGGTTCGTTCCGTAATTGGTGAAGAACAGTGTCTGGCCTGTGGCTGAGTGGGTTCGGTTATTATGGGCGAATGCTGCTAAAGTGAGCCACTCGCTCCAGTCGGTCTGGCGGTGGTTAATGAAAAGTCGGAGATATTTGTTAATCTCCTGATTGGCCTGTTCGGTTTGGCCGTCGGTCTGGGGGTGGAAGGCAGTGGACACGTTCAGCGTGATGTCAAGGAGTTTGAGGAGCTCGCTCCATCATGAATTTGGAGATGAATTACGGTCCTCTATCGGAGATGACGGTTTTGGGCATGCCATGGCATGCATAGACGTGGTCACATAGTAGCTTGGCCCATCCTTCAGAGGTAAGTTCCACATTGCAGGCGATTGGAATCACTTCTTTTGAGAATCGGTCAACAATTACAAGGATGGTGTCATAGCTGTTGGACTCCGGGAGTCCGGTGATCATGTCGACGGAAATATGAGTCCATGGCTTGGAGGGGGTTTCGTTCAGATGTAGGGGGGCAGCCTTGGGGTGGGTGTCAGTTTTTGTCCATTGGCATGCTTCACATGCTTTCACGTACTTCTCCACTATTTGTTTGAGTTTGGGCCACCAGAACTCTCGTTGGATGAGTTCCTTGGTCTTCTCTATCCCTGGGTGTCCAGCTGTGATGTGGTCATGATGGGCGGCAATGATTTCTCCGTGCAGCTTGTCGTCACAGGGAACATATATCCGTCCATCGTAATACAGCAGTCCTGCCTTTTTGGAGACACCTCGTTCGTGGTCGAGGAAACCTTGGATTCCCTGATCCCACTTGTCATGGTTGTGGGTTACGTCCTTGATCCATTGGTGAGTCTCACTCGTCGTGGGCATGATCATTGCCCAGAAGTGTTCAGGTTGGAGGACGACGATGTCATCATTGTCCTTCTTCCCTTGGTCATGGTCATCCCTTCAGCTCAGCAAGTCGGCTTTGCGATTGGAAGTGCCAGGTTTGTGGTGTAACGTGAAGTGGTATTTGGCCAGTTCTGTCACCCATCAGGCTTGGCGACGGTTCAACTTCTGAGGTTGATGGAAATATTGCAGGTTCTGATGATCGGTCCAGATCTCGAAATCTTCTGCGGTGCCCATCAGGTAATGTCTCCACTCCTCCAGTGCGAGCATGATTGCTAGCAGTTCCTTGTCGTAGATTTCGTAGTTGCGTTCGGTAACCATCAATGCTTTGGAAAGGAAGGCAACTGGCCTTCATTTTCCATCCTGTTCTTGACTAAGGACAGCGCCAATCGCTCCCTCGCTAGAGTCAGCTTCCACTCGGAATTTCCCATTTTCTTTGGGGAGTGCGAGTACTACATCCTCGGCCATTTGCTTCTTCAGGCGTTGGAATGCCTCGTTCTGGGCCGTACCCCACACCCATGGTGCATTGCCGGTGAGTTGGGTCATTGGGCATACGATTTTAGAGTAGTCCTTGATGAACTTCCGATAGAAGTTTGTAAAGCCTAAAAAGGACTGTAGTTCCTTTTTCTTGGTAGGCATGGGCCACTCTGTAATTCCCTTGACCTTTATGGGGTCCATCTGTACTGATCCCTCGCTGATTATGATGCCGAGGTACTCTGTCTCCAGGACTTCAAATTCGCATTTCTCCGCTTTCAGGAATAATTTATGATCCCTTAAGCATTGTAGGACTCGCTTGACAATTCGTTGGTGTTCTTGTAAGTCCTTTGAGAAGATCAGGATGTCATCTAGGTAGATCGTGACCTTTCCTTCCATGATGAGGTCGTGGAAGATGTCGTTCATCATCCACTGGAAGGTAGCTGGGGAGTTCGTAAGCCCGAAGAACATGACGGTTGGTTCAAACAGTCCTCGGTTCATACGGAAGGCAGCCTTGGCTTCATCTCCTTGCTTGATTCTGATGTTATTGTACCCCCAGTGGACGTCTAGTTTGGTAAAATACTTGGCGCCACGGAGCTTATCTATTAGTTCAGAGATAAGCAGAAGGGGGTATCGGTTCTTGATCGTCATTTCGTTCAGCTTTCGGTAGTCTTGAACGGGTCAGAGGGAGCCGTCCTTCTTTTTAACAAAGAAGAAGGGGGAGGCGAACGGCGATTTAGATGGTCGGATACGGCCTGATTCAAGGTTTTCATTGAGGAATTTGTCAAGTTCTTCCTGCTCATGACAATTGAGCGGGTAGACCTTACAATCGAGGGTTGACTTGGCATTGGGGATTAGCTCAATTGCGTGGTCCCACAGTTTGCGTTCTGGCAACTCATCGAAATTCTCTTTGGAGAAGAGGTCTTGGAACTCGCGATATTGGGGCGGTACCATTTCTTCAAAGGTCTTCTTGGCCTTTCCTTCGGTGGCTTTGGCAGCTAGGTCGTTCACATGATGCACTGCATGAATCTCCAGCTCTTCCCTCAGATCGACCATTAAGATGGTCTCGCCTTCTTCTAACTCTTCGTCCCATGGATCTTCCGGGTTGGCGTCGGGTAGGGGGAATGGATTCTTTTGACATTGGCACCGGGCGAAGATGAGCTTGCCAGTGGCCCAATTGATGACAGGGTTATGGCAGAGGAGCCAATCGTGTCCAAGGAAGATATTGCCCTTGCCTATGTTGGTAACGGCAAAGTCGATTCTCTTGCTATGGCCTCCCACCGTCATCCTTACTTCTACGAATTCGGTGATCTCTCCTGCCTTGTTGTGTGTGCCATCGGCATTGTATACCGAGATGGGAGCGGATGCAGGTCTGGTGATAAGGCCATGCTTCTTGACATAGGCTTCATTTACCGTACTCCCCGTGCATCCACTGTCGACCAGTGCTTGGGCCTTGAGGGTCTGACAGTTCTCCAGCATTTCGAGTTGGACGTCGAGGAATAGTTCTCGGATGCCCTTAGTGCTTACTCATCGTTGGTATCAAATTGGTTGGCTCAACTCATAGAGCTCCTCTCTCGCTCGTTCTCCTCCCTTTCGAAGGGACACAAGGAGTTCGTCGTCTATCTCGTTTGCTTTCTCCTTATGGGCCCAGAGATGTAGTGAAGCGAGTGCTTCTGAGTCTGTGCATGCTTCCATTACAGCCCGAAGGGTCCAGTCCGCACCAAACGGCTTGAACCAGGTGGACTTCGGGGTGGAAACACTCACTGGGGTTAACTCGGAATGCCTTGCCCTCAACGATTCTTCTTCCACCTTCTTTTGCTCCTTGGCTTGCGACATCTTGAATGCCGTATCGTCTTCCTCGTCAGGGACCTCTACCAGGGTGATATTCTGGACCCGTAAGTGCCACGCATCCGACGCTGGAATCCTACTTGATCCATCAGCAGTCGGGGGCCTTCAAGGGGTCTCCCTGGTTGGGGCATGCTCCTTCCCCAGAGATTGCCCGCTTCCGGCACTTTTGTCAGGACTCAGAGGTTTGGGGAGCAGGTTGCTCCTGGAGTGACCGAAGGGCTTGTCATGACGAACGAAGGGAGTCGTGCACGTCATGTTCTTGTCACATGAACCGTGCTCCCTCATTACCGTCGAGTCCTTCGGCGCCCATCCCAGATCCCTATCCTTTCTTGTGACAGCTTCTTCCAGTGGGGTCGGGGACGAGGGGGGCACTGTCTCAATCGGTGTGACGTCTCCGAGAGAGCGATGAGAGCCGCAACCCCTTGTTTCTTCTTCCAGGTCAGGGGAGAGGGGGTCGTGTATCCACGACGGTCCTTGGGCGAGGTGGACATGGTCATCAGGCATCGACCTCATACCTCGGCCTTCGTCTTGAGGTTCCCATTCAGCGACGATGGGCTCGACCAGTTCGGGGAGAACCTCTTTCATCCCTAGGGACTGAGAGATCCCTGACATTGTTCAGATGAACTCCGGCCCCCATCGAGTCTGAAGGTCCTGGAGGGTGAGGAATTCTGGAACGGAGAGCGTGAGCGAAGGAGGGGGACATGTTCCGTTTCACTTCTGGGGAATTATATATGCCTTTTTAGGCGGAGTCTGAATGTGTTGTGATTCTTTTGGGGTGGTCTCAGGGAGTGGTGAAAACGTGGCTGGTATATTCGAATGCATAGATAACAATGACGTACGTAAGATAGTATTACAATCGGGCGAAGTCTGCACAGCAGGACCCAATGACCGACCACCCAGAGAGGAGGACTGGGCTGAAGAAGTGGAATCACTCACTTCCTGGCCTTGTCTTTTACCTCCTCGATTTTTGTTGTCGAGGGCGTCTTCTCCTCGACTTTTTCTCCAGAGCTATATCCGTGCTCCTCCTTGTCATGTTCCTCCACTTCTGTTAGCATCGTACGGAGCTGGGCCGTCATGTATCGCCCACTTTTTGGGTCTCTAGGCCGTTTCGGCTTCTTGCAGTCCTTTCCCATGTGTCCTTTCCCTCCACAATTAAAGCACCTGCCTTCCTTTCGGAGGCAGTCGATGTCCATGGGCTCCCCGGCCCCGCCGTATGTTGTCCATCCCGATCCCGACGACTCTTTGCTGACGGGTTTACTGGCCACGGAACTTGTCATGCCGGAAGTTCCTTTGTTGGAACCTCCAGCGGTCGAGTTCTTGGGTTGGTCAATTTGCCCGATTTTGTCGAAGGCCGTTTTGCGGGCCCACTCGTCGAAGATATTGCAGATTCGTCACTTCCATTCTGGATAGGTTGACGGAATCATGACGCCTAAGTTGGCAATGGATTCAGTGTATGATTCCGGGACTCCACGTCGACGGCTCAGACAATCGCGCTTCGGGGTCCTAGGTCAGCAAGCTGGTCGGCTTGTCGGGCTAGTTCTTCAAGACGCCTGAAGTACTCAGATGCCATTCCGGTCATCTTGAGTTCGTTCATTTGTCGCTCCATTACTTCTTGTAAGGCAGGATCTCCATATTCCACCTTGAGCGTGGCTTTGAACTCGTCCCAGGAGAAGTAGTGATACCTTTCCTCGGATTCGCTCCAGAATTGGTAGCGGTACTGGGACCACCAGTTCTGGGGTTTCTCCCTGAAGAGGGAGACGGCGAACATGATTTTGTTGGCATGGGTAGGGTAATAGACCTTGAAGACTGAGAAATAGTCTTCGCAGGCCCCGGTGAAGCAGTGGATATCGCTGCTTTTTCCCAGGAAGTCGGCTGGGAGTCGTACTAGGGTCAGTTTGACCTGGAGCCATGGGTCCTGCTCTTCGGCATTCCTGGATGGCCAGTAAGGGGGGTCAGAGGGGTTGTATCGGGGAGGGGGTCATGGTACTGACCACTGGTCGGTTCGATGAGTTGGGCTGCCATACCTTCTGGGGGCTGGCATGGCAGGTCTTCCCCGGGGTTGTGGTTGGTCAGGCACGTCCTGTAGTTCTTTTGGGATGGGTAGGTTGTGGGCCATGGCAAAGGCCCGAGTCCTCTGTAATTGGGCTACTAGCCCTGCGGCGACGTCGGGGAAGGCGTCTCTTTTGGCTTGGAACTGTTGCCTCCTGGCTTCAGCTTTCTGCGCCTCCCGAATTCGTCGCTCCTCATCGGTCTCCATTGGTTCATTGGGTCCTGCCTCTTCTTCTCCGGCCCCAGCAAGGAGTTTACTCTTGCCTTTCCATGGATTGCCGTTCCTCCGCCATTCTCTGGGTGGTTCATCTGGCATTGGCCTGGGCCAATCATACAAGGGCCAGGTGTTCTCGTTCATTTTCATCTGCTCTCCAGGTTCGGAGTACATCCTCCAGGCTCCTCTGGAGGGTATACTCCTCGTCAAAGGTCCTTCTTTGTAGACCTCGTACATAGACTCCCGGAGTGGGTCCGTAGTCCTGCTCATGGCGGTGGAGCTCCTCTGTTGGGAAGAGGTGTAGTCGTCAGCGGTGGTCCTCCAACGACTCGTCAACTCCTCCTCTTCTAAGGTAGTCCTCCCTTCTAAGGGTCCAGGCTTAGGAGCGGTAGGGTCCAAGGGCGATTCTTTGGTGTATTGTGAGGGAGGTCCAGGCTCTGTCCTCAGTTCCCAAGTGGAACGGGTTGCTTTCCAGCTCCCTCCTTGCCCACCTGAGTTCATCTCTTCGATCTCTGGCGGGTTGGTCTGGGTCTTCGGCCACTCGTCGTAAGCGGAAGGCGTTCTCCATCTCCCAAGCTCTTCTTTGTCAGAAGTAGGAAGGTCTCCCGATATCGCGGATCTGAAGTCGTCCTCTTCTGATGTCATCCGTACTGACCCATGTCAATGGGTGGTCTGAGATGCTATCGAGGGGCTCCACAGTCTGGCTGCTTCCCTCGCTTCGGGGCTGTTCGGGTCGGGGGAGGTTTCGGGTAAGGGGTACATTTGGGGAATCGGTGGGAGAGGATGAGGCCTGTGTAATTGACACTGTAGGTGTACTGGGCAGGGTCCACCCGAGGTCGTAGATGGGGTCACGGTGGATCTGTATGGCATCGTTCTGGCGGTAGAAGGCCTCGATTTGTTCCACGACGATGGCGCTGCTTGTTGAAGTCGAAGAAGGGTTTGTAACTCGGAGGGCCAGACAGGGAGGGGGTGGGCTAGAGGGAGTGGGCTCAGTGCCCTGGGCTGGAAGTATGTTTGTACTGCCTCAACACGACTCTGTCTCGTCATACTCGATAGTGCCGGGCCCAACGTAGTTTCTGATAAGTTCTGTGATGTCTCCCTCGACAGAGGGAGAGCGAGATGCTGTCCTAGGGGACTGCCTAATTCCGGAAGGTCCAGCGATGGGGCTTGGACTCCTTCCTCTTCCATGATAGACCCTGGCATCCGACTCTGGACTGGGGGCTCTTGATCTGTCCTGCCTATGCAGCGAGACAGGGGGCATGTAGAACTGGTCCCTTCGATAGGGCTCATACATCGTGTAAATGGGCTGAACCTGACCATCGTATTGATAGGGCAGAATGTAAAATCTGGGGAGAGTGGGTGGTGGGTAGGTTAATGGTCTTCTTGGTCCTAGTCTGTGTTGCTCGAACCAATCCCGGTTTCTGCAATATATAGCGGCAGCGAAAAGGGCTAGTCCAACTAGTGCTGCTGCTCCTACAAAGGCTCCTATGGCCATGTTTCTGAGGGTTTCGTCGATGTCAGGAGTTTGTTGGAGGGTCATGGAATCCTTCCTGTGTCTAGCATTGTGGAAGGGTGAAGGGAAGCTTCGAGCTAATTTGTTAGGGCTGTCGCTCATGTGACTTGTAGTCGGGTGATTGCTAAGCTGTCTCACGTTCGGACAATCACTTAGACAATACCGTGGATGACCCAAGGTGGCAAACAAGGCACTTACAGGATAGGCTCTCGGCAAGCGAGCAAAGAGTAAGTATTTAGGGGATAGGTAAACCTTAGCTCGAAGCTGAGGTTATACGGTGAAATTGTAACTACTTAAATACTAAAGTGTGAGTCCTATTATTAGCTACGAAAGATTTGTCGAAGTTGTAAGGCGTGCAAGTCGGGCGACGAGCACACAATATCATGTGTTGTCCATCATGAAAGATTTATCAAAGTTGATATGGCGATACGGTGGTGATTATGCGTAAGCATGATTATGCCAATAAGATGAGATAAGACTAGAAAAATGAAAAAAGTCAATAAATCATAACATAATTCTTGATGAAATATGCCATCAGATTGGTTTGAACTTTTCCTGCATCTTGCTCATGATGAATTTCACCCCAGAACTTGTGCAGGAGCTTAGAAAGCTCAAATGATGAGTCCAAGTCACCATGGTTTGCACAAATCTCTTCAAGAAGAGCAGCAGCTGATGAAGCCTTTCCAAAGTCAATGCTGTAAACCTCTGGCTCAGCCTCCTCTTCCTCTTCCTCTTCCTCTTCTCCAGCCTTTTCCACATCCAACTGCTTCCTAACATAATCAATCATCTGACACAGGCCTTGTGAGGATTGTTGGAAGAGGATTTATGAGGGCCATGAGGTTTAAACTTTGTGCTAGCTTTAACATTCTGGCATACAATGCATGTTTTCTGAGTAGAGGGGACAACCATGATGCAATGAGTGAGGGTTATGGACTTCTGCTCCATCTTATATAGCTTTGGTACAATCTTGTTGTTCATATGAACAATAAAAACAATTGTTCATTATGCCTGCCGGGCCAAAATTACTAAAAAAGGCAATTACCATATGGAATATTCACCCTCTCACAGTATTCCATATTCCGGATCACGGTTGCATGGAATATCTCCGCCTACCAGCTCCGTGGACATCAAAAGTTGATTCCATATCGCGGTTATTCCATATGAAATAATCAACTGTATATCAAAGTTAAACTTATCATGCAAAGGGGACCACTTACGAATATCAAACCATACTCTCCTCCTCCCATGGTCTAGCGCCAGAATGTTCCTCCTTGTGTCGTGCTTTCCAGTCCGCTGTTTGACATTCTTGGCTGCAATACAAGGCACGGCGTGGCTTGTTCTCCTTCTTACAAAGCGTACACATCGATAACTTGCTGTGTGTCTTCCTATTTTCGTTCTTTCCGCATGTTCGACACTGTTCAATGACGTTCATCACATAATCCTGGGGAATATGGCGGAATACGTCGAACTTCTTTGCTCGAAATCTTTGCGCGATAGAAAGACAGGTGGAAAAGTCCACAGATGATCTTGCATTTGGAGTTTCGTCCTCCGAGTGGTCCCGACCTACGGCAGAAAGCAAGTTGGACAAAGGCGTAAGGCTGGTGAAATATTCCGCCAGAGGAGGGAGGATTGATAGGTCGACCATGTGCACGTCGCCGTGATGGAAAAAAACGAGGTGTCTGTCAAGTTGAGGCACCCCGACAATACCCTCCTTCTTGGTGTTGATACTAGCCCCGGCGTGGAGTGTCTTGGTCACCCAGGTTTCCAACTCCAAGACGTATGGAGCATGATAAGTAACTGCGCCGCCGTTATAGTCGGTTTGAAAACGATATGAAGCGCCCTTGTACCTATAATCGACGCCAATTACAGGTAGAACACACGGTACAATGAAGACGGCACGTACACTTTGCACTTCCCTTGGCGCGTATCAAGTTGTCGGCCTGTAAATTCGAGCCCGAGTTTCTCTACATCAGATCGACGCATGTAAAGGCCTTCGTCGGCACTACCAATAAGGGGTTGAAGAGTCAAAGACTAGAAATGGCGCACTGGTCAGCTTTGAATTGTTGATGGAAGGGTTTGTGTTTACCTTGGCATTGACGTTGTTAGTGATGATACAGGGATGAGTGCAAGGTCGGCGGACATTTGACGGGCGTGCATATCGCATCTCTTGGAGCTTGGCGGCAAGCTCGTCGCCTTTCTTGAACATGATATAGTCATTCGTTTTGTCTGGTCCAGGGAAAAAAAGGAGATCAAGTTGCTATCACAGATTCCAGAATTCGTGGTTCAAAATCAACAATGAACAACTATGGGCGACTTACAAGGAATAGTGGCTGTCCAAATATTGCCATTCTTGTTGGACGCGACAAGGCTACGGTAGATAACGGGGCGAATGGTGTTGATGATAGAGGATTGGTGGTAAGAGTAACAGAATTTTTGGGACTTGAAAAAGGTTACATTAAGGGTCCAGTAGTCCGTGCTCGCGCGATCGCTGTACGAACCATATTCTTTTGCCGTGACTACACTCCCTCCCAAAGCTTTATAGAAATAATCGTACGCGGAGTCTAGTCCTCTAAAATACCGCCTTCTATTAAAAAGTCGTTCATGCATCTTGCTCCCAGATTAACCGAATAGGAATAGAGAAAGCCGTATATGCCTCTACAGGATGATATGTACATTGTTGACTGTTCAACAGCATTGGCAGCGTGTGACTTAAAATGGGGGCCGGATAACAATGGTGCTTCCTTCATACCCAGTCCTCTACACTTCTGAATGTGGCCTGTGTGTGGTTGCCTTGCATAAATATGGATGCAATTGAGTGAACAGACTGTAATACAAATGTGGTGTCCGTGTACTATGACTACAAGTGATGACAGCAACGAGATAAAGACAGATGAGAAAGGGTAGTTAGAAGCAGCCTCTACCGGTTGAGGAATCTCGAGAAGGAATTTTGGATAGCAACTCTCTTCATGATAGTAGGTTCAGGAGCTATGAGATTATGAGGTGACAGCAACGAGAAATTTATTGGATACTCACGATCACTTAACCCTTCCTCTTTAACCTTCCGCTTGATACTATCCATAACATCGCTCACCGCAGAACGATCAAGGTCACCACGAGCTTTCATAAGGCTTTCCACAAACGCAATATTGGGACCATGAACCCTCGCAAACGACCAAAACGACAGGAAAACGATATCCTTCGAAGCCTCGAGAAGAGCCAGGATCATCTCAATGACTTCAAAGTACGTTTCCAGTTCCTTTGCTTGCTTGAGGGTGGAGAAGAATTGAAACACGGTTCGGACGTCGTCCCTGATTTGGTCCGTCGCCGCTGGTATCCTCAGCTTTGGGGTATTCGCGAGGGCGTTGAGGTAAAGAAGGAGGTACGCGTCGAGGAGGTCTTCTACGAGAAGCTCCAGAAGAGAGGGATTCAGGTACGTTTGGTAGTCGGTCATATAATCGCGCATGGTCTCCACAATCTGGCGCATTATTCCGTCGTACCAGGGTGGCTGGAAGAGGTTTTTGGTAGCAGGTTTGAGATCATTGAAGATCACGTCAATGAGCGTCTGTGTACACTTCTTCGCAACATCGAGATAACCATCAATTGCGTCGTTCAGCCGTTCATTGATGGTGCCTCGGTATTTATCGGAGACCACTGGTTCGACGCGGGCAAGGAGAGCCTCGGTATAATCTGCACACTTGATTTGGTCGTTCGCGAGGGCTATTATGTACTCCACCAGTCCACCGGCCACTTCGTCAGGCTTGTCGGCCTGCTTCTTGTACTCCGCTTCTATCACCTTGACCCATTGATCCTGTAAGGACCTCATGACCCTGTTTGTCTCTGCGACGACACGAGCCAATATAGCACCCTGCCCACTGTCCATAGCCAGATCAATCTGCTGATTGACCATCTGGAACAGAATGGCAGCTCCGCCTTGGACGCCATACAACCCGTCCGCGTCAAGTTCGGGCGGATCGCGACGTGTCGTGAACTCCTCGACTTCCGTCTTCATGAGGTTAGCGGACCACTCGTCAAGTTTCTTAACGATGACCTGCAAATAATCCTCGATCAACGATTGCTCCTTTCCATCCAGGAGAGGCGGCTCCATAAGCTCGGGCGGTACGTTCAGTTCCTTCATGGACTTTTTGTACTCCTTCAACCATTCAAAGAGATGTAGCAGTACGTTGGCGCCTGGCTCAGACGCAACCATCTTCTTCACGGTCACATTTAGGGCTTTGTGGTACTCTCGGATGTAAAGGGAGTGGATGTCGTACTCTGGAGGAAAACAAGGAACGACCTCGGACTCTATCCGAATGAGGTCTTGGTACATCCATTGAAGATTGTCGAGGAAATTAACGGGATCCTGTTCATCGTGTTTATAGGCTTCCTCGAATTTGACTTTTATCGAATCTGCAATAGCTCTAGTAATCTTCGACCGATAGTGCTTGATGACACGAGCGTTTGCTTGCATGGACTTGAATTTCGATGCAGCATCCATTTTAGCAGCCTTCTTCACCAAACGGATAGCAATAGCCTGTCGTGAATGCATGAGCGTGAGTTTAGAAATACGGTGACGGTTGCGACCTTCTCGTCTTCCCTGCCTTCTATTTCAGCGATCTTGATTAATCGAACGACCACGTCCGGATATCCAGCGCGAACAATGTCTAGGACATGCCCTGCCAACTGTAGAGTGTATTCGTCGAATTGTTCGATGACAGTGTTCAGTCTTTCAAACCAACGCGCCAAAGTCGCCCGGGAATCCGAGCTGGCCTTCTTGGCCTGATGCATGGTCTGGTTACGAAATGATTCAAGTTGATTGAGAAGGTAATGGATGACGAGAAGATTTTGTGCGGGACCAAGAATGTCCTGACGGTCGGCATTAAGCAGATCCTCTATCATGGCAAGCTTGGAATTCATTTCGAGGAGATTATTGACCATTTCTTCGGTTTGTTCGAAATGACGGTGGACCATGGATACCTGGTATCGTGGTCAGGACCTTCCCATTGAAACGCACAGAGAATACGTACTCGACTGATCTGGTCAAAGGTAGTGACGGTGTTCTGAGGATCGCTGCATTGCTTGTCGACGGCGACCATTTCGTCCTTGATAGCCTGGACATTGCTGCGAGTGCTCAACAGCTTCCGCAGTCCCTCCCTTGTTGCCTGCAACTGCTCTTTGACCCCATTCTTCAGCCTCGCATCAATCGAAGCCTTTTCCTTCTCCAGCTTCTTCCTGTACGCTGAGACCTTGACGAGGTCGTCGGGGGACTGTAGGTATTCGCCTATGGCTTGCGCCGCCGACGCTGGTGCTGCGGTCATGGTAAAGCGGTATCAAGGAGAGAAACAGATGGATTCATTTAGTATCGCATTGCCACACGAGTGGAACAAAAACAAGCAGCACGTGCACGTGGTATCCTCGTTTCATTCCTAATTTACTTTTCGTCATGCTGCGGTGCTCGCCAGCCGTGGCGCGTAGCTGCAGAAGGCTGCTGTTGTCTCGCAGGCTTCTGTCGAGTGCCAGCAGTCAATGTGAAGAATACGACGTGGTCATCGTGGGCGGTGGCCCCGCGGGACTTGCTCTGGCCAGTGCTCTCGGTATGGGTCCATTTGTTTTGCATGTTTTGTATATGTCCAATGCGTCGTTACCGCCAGGATCCAGCCAGAACGTCAGAGATAATCTCAAAATATCGCTCATCGAAGCTGGAGACCTGTCGAAGGTTCGCGAATGGTCGCCGGTCGACGGAGCCTTCAGCAACAGGTGCATCTCTCTCACCAATGCGTCTCAAGCATTCCTAAAAGGCAACGTAACGTCACATATATTATGGTGTGCTACTAAGCAGTCACCGTAGACATTGGTGTATGGACGCATGTGGACGAAGCTCGCACAGGTCCTATCGAGGAGATGGAGGCATGTCCCCGGTTGGTTTGCATTTTCCTGAGATTTACACCACGCCTCTGCAGGTCTGGGATGGGATTACAGACGCCAGAATACATTTCTCTGCTTCTGACCTTGGACTGGATGCGAATGGAATGTCGCGAATAACAGAGAATATCAACCTTCAACGAGGGCTGCTGCGATATTTAAGTACCATGCCAGACTTGCACCTCTTCGACAAAACCAAGGTCATGTCTATTATCAGAGAAGATGAGGATTCTGGCGGCTGGCCATTGGTGCATCTGGATAACAGTAGAATACTTCGAGCCAGGTTGTTGGCGAGTCCTTCAACTCGCTCTTCGTGATATCTCACTCACGAGTCTTGCCCAGATTGGCGCCGACGGCTTTAACTCCCCCGTGCGCAAATATGCACAGATTCCTTCTTACGGTTGGTCTTACGATACACAAGCCATTGTTGCTACTATGTTTCATCCTCCCCGCAGTCCCTTCCAAGGACCTAATACCACCGCCTATCAGAGGTTCCTGCCTACCGGACCCATCGCATTCTTACCCATTTCTCCTACAGCCTCGTCTTTGGTGTGGTCCACTCGGCCGCAGATAGCAACAGCGATTATGGCCTCTGGTCCGTCCGTCGTAGCCCGCATGATAAACGCTGCCTATCGTCTACCTCACGATTCCTTGCAATACTTGTACAATCGGATTCTCGAGCACCACAAAGCAGGTACTCCCATCACCCCCGACGAAATCATCGAAGAAGTTGGGTTCCGTGAAAGGGCCCATGGCATCGATGCAACCTCGGCCTACTCATCGTCCCACATGGTAGAAAATACAGTCGAGAACCAAGGTATTCCGCCAAGTGACTCGGAGATGTTACCGCCCCTTGTGACTTCAATTCAACCCGGAACGGTTGCATCGTTCCCTTTACGTTTCAATCATACCGAGGCATACCTCGGTGAAGGACAAGGGAGCCGTACAGTTCTTGTCGGCGACGCGGCGCATACTGTACACCCTCTTGCCGGGCAGGGCCTAAATCTTGGTCTTGCTGATGTAGAGTGCCTTGCCAGAGTCATCAACGACGCTGTGCTCAATGGCTCGGATATCGGCAAGTAGTTGAACTCTGTCTTACAATATCCATTTGACCTATGTATTGTTACCAGGAACACATACATCCCTACTTCCGTACACCCGAGAACGTTATTTCGAGAACCACAAGATGATGTCCGTCTTCGACAAACTCCACAATTTGTATACAACATCTTTCGGACCGATAGTACAGGCTAGGTCCATGGGCCTGGAGGTGCTTAACGAGTTCGACACCATCAAAGCTGCAATCATGCTGAATGCGGGCTCTCGACCACGACAAAGTGAAGCTAGCCTGAGGTCGACGGTATTTAATTTGGCTGGAACCGCGCTTGAAACAGCCAATGGTATGAAGAAAGCTGCCGATCTTGCTGGAGGGGCTGTCAGCAGCATGGTCGTGAATGGTATTCAGCAGTGGATGAAGTCGCATCCAGGATCGAGCCCATGACAGATGTACCTAATAAAAACACAACTGACATTGATCATATGTTGCGTAGACGTTCACGGCTGGAGCAGTCTTGTATATATGCACAATGTGTGTCTCCCGCTCAAGTTAGCTTAGTGTGAGAGATTGAACTAGGCCAACCGACTGAGGTTTTCATCCAATGGGTCGTTTGTTCTTTGCACGCTGTTGTAAAGGTTTACTTATCAGCGCGGTCCAATTTTTCTTGTCTTTAACTGTGTTTCATACAAAATGCGCTCTTTTCGACATGCCAGAGGACGGGCACCACACACCGGCTGTGTGAAGACGGCTATAGTGAGGGTACGGGATGTTCACGGAATTCACCTTCTGGTGGGACAGCATATTAAAGTAAGATCGACAGTTCTGGGGCGCGAATAATGCCTCGTTCCTGAGCATTGACACAATACAGGGTTATAATACTCAGAGGAGATGGACGAATATTTACTGTACTTCGGGGTGGATTATCATGCATCTCGTGGTCATCCACTCTGTAGGTTGTATCCTGAACAACCCTTCAAATTTAGCATTCAGAAGCCGAGATTGATACACAAATGCGTCCGGAATAAGTTTAGTTGTGCTGTGTGAAGGAATTGCGCGGTTTTAAATTTTTGGTTGTGATCATGAATGTCGACCCTTAAAAGTATTCGTGCTGCCCTGCTACCTTCCAATCAAGTACCTGCTCCGAGAGACCGCGTTGGTCGTGCAACTAGGGCGTTCTCTATTCAGTACCCGACGTACTAGACAATAAGCAATAACGGCACACGTTTCAATCGCCCGTCCACCCCATACGCTGCAGATCCCGCCGGCACTCCTCGGTCCTTTTCTGAATTTGACTCCAGTCCTCCAGAACTTGATGGAAACCGGACCCACTTCCGTCGACCACATGCAAGAGACGGTGGTACTCATGAAGCTGATGGTCCAACTCAGCCTCTTCCTCCTTGAGCACTGATTCTTCTTCAGTAAGCCTGTTGTGTATTGCCGCAAGGGCAGAAGGCAGGTCATGGGCGCCGTCCCCGAAACCATACAGTAATTGGTGGCACCGGGCGCGAATGAGAGATAACTTGATCAAGGACGTTTCGATAGTTGTTGCTAGAATATTGTGATGAGCCTGTCGTCGACTATTGAGAATAGGCGGCCATTTCCGCAGTGATTGTACAAGCTCTTCTTGGAGCAAAGGGTACATCTGACAATAATCAGCCGGATTAAAATCTCAAAGTCGGCGCTGGACCGACCTCTCGAATTTCTCCCATAATTGTCTCGATCCGATGATGGCTGCTATCTACTTCTTGTCTAATAGTACCGCTTTTCTCGATTTTTTCTCTCAGGCGCCCGGTAAGCGAGTCTGGTGGCGATTCTTTATCTCGGAACCTTCATGAGTGACGCGATAATGAACCGTTACTCAACCAACGTACCTTCGACTTCCAGGAAATCTGATATTGCCTGGAACGTGGCATCCAGTTCTTCGGTCAAGCGCCGTTCTATAGACGGACTGACTTGAAAGGGCTGAACCTAAAGACTTAGCACAGAAAGACATTGTTCTGGAAAGCGCGAACCTGACTTGATGCAAAGGTCGTGATATCAGAAATCGCGAGACTCCCTTTCAGAGCGGAGGTATTTGATAGAATATCTTTCAGAGCGAAGGCTTCTGCAAGTACCTTGATCCCCAATGAACACGTTATTAGTGCTAGACGATGCGTTGACTTACTCTGTTATCTAGAGCGGCATCGGCGAGAAGATTAGTTAAGAGCTTATTACGCAGGGATACGCGACTCTGTCCAGACCACTTAGAGTTCAGCAGAATCGGCGGAGTTGCATTGCGTACCTGGCCCGACATTCGTACATGAAGTGATTGTCACTGACAAAAGAAATCCTGCAACTCCTCCCCTGCGCGTTTGTCACGTGATATCGCGATGTGCCATTTTTAGCATTTCCGGTCTACTCGGCGTACTTACTTAGAATCCTCGCACCAGATATTCGGAGTTACTGTGGTACAAGTATTGGATAACTACCTCCTCCGAGGACGTATCCACCGTACCATGAACGGCGCGCATAATACCCCAAATCTTCCCTGCGAAATTTGGCTTGAAATATTCAAGCTTGCCTGTCTGGATGGCCGCTCAGGGAGTGCTCTCTCTCTAGTCTGTAGGCACTTCTACAATCTTGCCAAAGAAACGCGGTTTCACACCGTTTTTGTATACGGCCTGAGTCAACTAAACGCCCTATATTCGGCGTTTCACAATATCTTTCCAGCACACAGACGTGTCCATCATTTCTATTTCGACATGGAAACCCATCCTGATGATTCTGAGAGTTCCAAAAAGGAGCTGGCTGCCTACAGGTCGAACCGCACCGTATTTGTGAGTTGTATCTTTCAAATCCTTGGACCAATACTAATAGTGACTTCGTTTACAGGACTTTTATCAGGATCACCTGTATGAGCGCCTTCTACGCATGATGTCTCCGACGCTTGAAACATTCCATGTTTATCACAGCGGATTTTGCGCCTGCGACATGCTGCCACCAGTGCCCCTTCCCTTCCTTGTAGAGTTGACATTTCGTGGGCCATTTCCCGTTCGTGCGTCGGAAAATGAGCAGTTATTACCAGTCTTTCCCCGTCTTCGATACCTCCGCTATGAGGATTTCGACGATTATCTCCCTGATCTATTTTCCCGCCTTGCTCGTCAGGCACCTTCACTTACCCACCTCTCCTTGAAACCTACACGGCCGTCCAGACGGCTATACGCCGAACTGGAAAAATCCTTGAGCATAGCAAAAGACGAGTATCCACATCCTTGCATGTACATGGACTTCCCATTGTCTGTTCGCAGAGTAAACATAGAAGTAGGTCCGGAGGTGTTTTCTGTCACCAAGGGGATGATGAATCTTCACGGGATGACATTAGAGAGGCTGTCTTCTCTTACCTGCGGCGATACAAAGGTCGTGGTGACGATCAATAGAACTAGCGCGTAGCACAGATGATTTCGGTGAACAAACTTGGGTCACGGATTGAGTTGAAAGACAACGAACTTATCACGTAGGCGGATGACTCGTTGGGTTCTTGTATTAAATTATGCAATTAGCTCTAGCCTTTCATGTTTAGTAAACGAATATGCGCATTGCGGATACAAGACCGTCGGAGCACATTCTATCTAGTGAATATCTGCGAAAACATATGATCGATCTTAATGAAGTCAACTAGAAATCTTCGTGACATTGCCTACTGTTAAGGTAGTGGACTGACATCTGAGGTTGTCATCACCGCTGTCGCACGACAAGAAGCTAGTCCTATCATCGGCACATCGTTGTAGTAGCGAGGCGACACAGAAAGCCACACTTACCAGTAAAAGTTCTAGAATCAAGTCAGATGAACACTCGCAGGCTCAGCAGTGGCAAAGGAGAGATGGAAGATGAAAAACGCACGTCGGATTGACTGTGCGATCTAACATACCTTGGCCTCTCATTTGACCCATACGGCCGACAGAAATCGCATCCTCTGAATGATGTAATCAACGGCGTCCTGAGATCCACCAAAAGTATGTATTAGCGAGAGCGTATGTAAAATCACACTAGGAGAAGATCGACTGGCATCAACGGTACGGTCGCTTCTCTATCTCTGCTCGGGACGTGGTTCTGTACGGAGAAGACGATCAGACATATACTCTTTCCGTAGGAAGAAAACTCACGGCTCCATTGTACACTCAGAATGAGGTTGTCGTAACCGAAACCATTCATCTTCTCCATTGCCCTCTGCGCATGGGCCCTTTCATCGAAGCTGACAAAGGCAAAGCCTTTGCCCGCACCAGTTTCGCGGTCTCTTCCCACATACACACGCATGATTCTGCCAAAGACTTGGAAGAGCTCCCGGAGATCGTTCTCTTGTGTATCCTCGCTGACATTCGTGACACGCAGTGTAGGGTAGTCGTCCCTGTTGCCACCGGAAGAAAGGCCGCGCATAGATTCACCCGGCCTGCTAGCCCCAGCACGCATTGAAGGTGGCACGTACTTACCACCCGTTGTGGCTGGCGCAGCGGGCGTGGCGTCGCTGGTCAGACCATCATCGGGTCCTGCACCGGTGTCTGTTTCCTAGCATTCAAAAAATTATGTTGGGCCCAGGATAATAGCAGCTCACCAGGATTGTCGAGGGCACCCAACGTATCCTTGTAGGGACATTTCGCGGTGAAATGGTCGCCCTTACAAATCCTACAGTTGACCTTGCCAGCGCCGGATTTTGCGAGCTTGCTCTTCATGCTCTCTTCTTGCGTGGGCTCAGCATCGGACGACTGTAAAATAAGATGGAGCAATTCAGTAATAGACACGATGAAGAGTCCGAACCTTGTTCCCAACGCTCAGTTTCAATCCCACATTTTCTCCGACAGTTGTTGTTGCACGATCAGGACCAGGCTTGTTTCCTCGTTCTTGACCAAATTTCGCCCATTTTTGACGCTGCGCAATCTTAGGATCGACAGTAGCTTTTTGAAGGGTCCGTTTAATTCGTCGGGTAATCTGATGAAATTTTCAGTATAGGACGGAAATGAAGCATATACCGCTACGCACCTTCACCTTCTTTCCTTCATCATTCAAAACATACTCTACAGTTGTTCGTATGCCGTTCTCATCGACAGAGTCGGATATTTTCTGTACCGGTGCCTCTATGCGAAAATTAACGACCACGAAGATGGCTCAGCTAAAGCGATGCGCACCTAGTTCGTCGATTTCATCCGCCCAAGATGTTTTTATTCTAAAATTATTGTGTGAGGCAGTTCTTTCAGAGATAATATTGGCACATACGCTGACATTCTGAAGCGAAGTGATGAGTTGACAGAGATTGCTCAATAATAGGACACGCCGGCACCGAAGTCGTTGTTTGTCTCTATTTTATTTAAAAGGTTTCCAGAAAGGGGCTTAATCTCTCGACCGCAACTTGGATTTAGCGATAATTGTCTCTCCGCTCACCCAAATTTTACAAAAATATGCGAGCGTCGACCTCGTTCATCTGCCTTATCATAGAAGCAGTGCGATATATTAAGAAATCGAGAAGAAGAACACCATTTCTTTGCCTCGCAACTGAGTGTGTCCGCATATCTGCGCAGTCGGGTTCTTCATCATTACAACACATTGCATATAAGTAGACGGCAGTAATGTGTACCACAACATTCCATTTCCGAGTTCGCCCGGGCTGTAACTACTAACAAGCCGAAGGATTTCAACAAACTGATATTACATACCACAATCTCAACTCCGAATTGTATTCCTTTCAACCTTGTCCTAACCCTTCAAGATACCTGCTGTAGGAGAGCACTGAGGAATCTTAATATCAACGTTGGGATTCATCAACTTCAAATTATCTGGTGTGTAGGGTGGGTATCGGATTGTCAAAACCCGCTCCAACCTACGTGAAGGTTGCATGTAAGCATAAGATAAGACAGAAAAAATAACAGCACATACTCTAACGGCATGTCGATTGATGAACGCAGATAGCTGAACGATTCAAACCCGTATCGGCCATGTTGACGACCGTCTACCATTTAAATACAAACCTTGTGTAAGACTGCTGCGCGTCAGAACACAGTGATATACGCACAACCAGATTCGCCGACTCCTCCGAATGGTAGCTCGGCCACTACAGGAAAAGATGAGCGGTGGTTTTAAAATCCTATGTTTTACATACCACCTAATTGTATGAATGTGTCATTGTAAACAAGGTTTCCACTCGTTGTACCGTCCCGAACTGAGCATGGGGTTAAGTACAAGTCACTTCGTAAGAGGGAGGCGATGACGCACTCAGGGTCTTGATATCTTCGTTCTGTGTGAATGCATATAAAACTAATGGATGATCCCTGTCACGGTAGTAACTATTGTCGGTAGAATTGTCTATCCAAAAAATAATCTCACCCTTGTGACACCAATTCGCAGGCATCCTCGAACGTGCCAACCTCGATGATGGGTAAGATAGGGCCGAACAGCTCACCCTCCATCAAAACATCATCCGGTTGAATGCCAGTAACGATAATGGGCTCGATTTTCAATCTCTCCGTGTCCATTTTGCCTCCAATCACTATCGTGCCTTTCGTCTGTGCCAGGAGAGAGTTTAATCGGTCAAAATGACTTTTCGACACGATCCGGGCATACGATGTGGACACCAAAGGCGGAGCATCAGAGAAGAACGAATCATACGCCTGTCTAAGAGCTTCCACCACTTTATTTAGGATTTCATGATTTCCGTTAGTAGGAACTATGAGATAATCTGGAGCGACACAAATCTAGACGGCTGTGCTTGATAAATGAGAGAGAAGACGACCGAGGAAAACCAACCTGGCCGCAATTGAGTACTTTCCCATACATGATTCTCTTCGCGGCGATGTTGATGTCGTACGACGGATCTAAGATGACAGGGCTCTTACCACCCAACTCTAGCGTGAGAGGAGTCAAATGTTTCGCCGCAGCGGCTGAAATGATTCTCCCGACATGCCCATGGCCTGTGTAGAAAACTACAAACATGGTTAGCACTGATCGATCGATTTGTGATGGCAACATACTGTGGTCCCCTGAGGAAAGAAAGAGCTTAGCTCTATGGAACGAACGGGCGCGATAACGTACATTTCAGCTCCAGTGTCTTTGTGGTCTCAGGAACAGCGCCCAGGATGATTTTGTAAGCCTCTGGGTCGAGGTACTTGGGAATGAGATCCGCCAGAAGATGACCAGTATGAGGTGCTATTTCAGAAACCTTGACTGCACAACAGCACCCCGCCGCTATAGCGGTGATGAGGGGTTGGACTGACAAAACCAGGGGGAAGTTCCACGGTCTATGAGAACTGCATATCAGAATTTGGATTAGCGAAGCGCACACTCGTCATACGGACACAATCACGAGTACAACACCCTTGGGTGCAAAGTATACTTTGGGATTCCAAGCCTTCTGATTAGGATCAAAGAGGTCGGTCTTGTGCTCTGGCGTCGTCCACTCGGGAAGGTTGGTAGCCGCAATCATGGCACGCTCAAGGACAAGGCTTATCTCGTAGGAGTAGGCTTCCATCGCCGGTTTGCCGACGTCCTGACGTACGATTGAGAATCGTTAACTGGAAATAGGTTGATACAGCATACTTTGAAGAGAGCCTGGGCAATAAGAGCTTTATTATCTTGTACCATGCGAGCGACCTGCAACAGCTGTTGTTGGCGCCACGGAATAGGTATCGTTCTGCGCGTCCGAAACGTCGCTCTGAGCCTACTATGTATCTAGAGAAGCCGTTCAACCCTGTCGAGTCCGAAATGTACAGAGAAAAGTCTAGCACACCTCAGGTATCTCCGCAATTGGGGTGTAACTCGTTCCGTCCATTATGCTATTAGGAAGGGGGACCTCGGTGGTGGACAAACGGAAAGCAATGTGATTTTATAGCTACTAGAGTTTCGTTACGGTCCGCCATGGCAGGTGATGAGTTTGATAATCTTTAGTAAAGTCAATCAGGCGGACGGAAGGAGTTTGGAGCTGACAAAATGTGCGTGATACCGGAAAATTTACTGGGCTGATAATGACTGGGGCCGTTAGCCTGCAGAAGGTTCGCCACACCGCAATATCCACTAATGCGAACTTGAGGACAGTACTAATGATTACTACTAAGAACTGTTCAACGAGATAACCTTCAAGTTAAACGTACTTGAAATACAAGGTGAGATGAGATATGCAAAGTTGGGAAAGAAAAACGAAGAAAAAGATTTGCTAGCAGTATTGTATGTGGGGGTAAAATAGTCCGAGTGGTGATGCCCATTCCCGCGGCCGTCATATACAGTAGTGCAGTCCATAATAATAACCTTACAAGGATGCCTACGACAGGGTAGAGATAAAAGGATATGTTGATTGTCAGGGGAGAAGAGCAAGGGGGAGCGGAATTCACAGCGATATGCAAATGGTAATGGTCGGCCAGCACCAGGACTGCAGATGGAAAGCGGAAGGGAATCATGACGAGTGCGTTGGCAAATGCGAATGCGTAAAGAGTAATAATGAAGGCGGACAAGAGAGAGAAATCCAAATTGCAAAATCTAGATGAGACATGGAGGAGGACAGAGGGCAAAATGGGAGCAAGCGAGTTGAATAGCACAGAAGGGAATAATGGATATTAGGGCATTGTACAGTTGACTTCGGGTATACAGTTCCTTATACATCATCGACGTCTATGTTGTTGCTGCTGCCACAAGGCAAGTGGGACGTCTTCGTCTTCCGCGAAGCCGTTGACTTGAGGATCTTGACCCTCTGCTGTCCGTGGTCTTCGCGCGCTGGAAGGCATCCCAGCATATGCGCTGTGACCCTTGCGAACCTTTCCATTCACGTGTGGAGGTGTCTGAGAGGGTAACACGGTTGCCGATAATGAACGTCCCGGTGTACGACCTCCCGACATCATTTCCTGTCAGAAAAGCGTCAGGTTTTTTTACTTCATAGAGCAAAAGCGACTTACGTGCGGTGGCGGCGAGCGTGATCGCCGTGGACCAGAAGCGGATGGAGGTGACGTTGAATTTGCTCGACCCTGTGGCTGTTGCCACCCTGACTGGTCAAGAGGCGCCATGGCACCGGGAGGAAGACGTTGCTGCTGCTGATTCTGCATCATGTCGTTTGGATAATAATACTCCGGTGCATTTGGATCGACCGTGCCCTGTCCCATATTAGAGTACATTTGCGGTTGCTGCTGCATCCGATACGGTTGTCCCATCCCCATGTTTGGAGGCGCTGAGGATGTCCGGCTTGGGGGATCGTTATACCCGCCGTAACTATATTCCTGCTCCATCACTCGATGCTGCATCTCGTATTGAGGACCTTTGACAGGTATTTCAGCTCGTCGGCCACCTCCGCCCGGGGGTGCTTTCGTTAGAGCTCCGCGTCGAGGTGAAGCCTCCCTCTTCTTACTCTCCATCTGTTCTCTTTCCAACCGCTCCTGCTCCGCACGTTCTCTCTCCGCCCGTTCCTTCTGTTCCCGTTCCCGCTGTTCGTGCTCCTTCTGTTCTTTATCCTGGTTCCCAGCACCCGTGCCCGCAGCGTTCGTCTGACCATTGGCAGGTGTCGCCGGGTTCTGCGCCTTGATAACACCAAGATACCAAAACATGAGATTACTGATCAGAACTTGCTCGTACAGTGGTCTGCGAGGATTTGCAAGTTTTATGTGACTGAGCCTGTAAATGGCGCGTTCGACGTGTATAGGATACCGTGACCAGTTGTTGACGCCTGCACCTCCTTGTGAACCGTTTGGCGATGGAGGAGGAACGTAGGACTTGGACGATTTTGAGGCACCTAGTAACGCGGCGGCAGCTTCGCGGCCAGCCGCACCACCCGAAATACCCATCGATGGGGGACCGTCGGAGTCTTTGCTCTTCTTCCCGCCAAACAAAGATCCAAAAAAACCAGACTCCTTCTCTTTGTCCCCACTGTCTCGCTCTTTTTCTCTCGCAAGCTTTTTCCCTCCCTTGTCGCTTCCCCACTTGCCAAACAGACCTTTCTTGTCCTTCTCTTTACGGTGATGCGCAGGAGGACTTGGAGGTACATGGAGAAATGCCGGTGGAGAAGAACCAGTAGGTGGATCAGGTGAATGAGAGGGAGATACACTCGGAGCTAAGGATTCCTGAGGTGAAGGCGTTCGCGACGGTGGTCGCTGATCTGCAGAAGGTTCAGGAGCGAGCAGTTGTTGGGGCTGCGGATGATGCAAGACGGGTTCCAGTGCTTGGAGGAGAGTTGTTTGATCATCGGGGGATGTCGATGTTTGAATGGAGGGTAAGTCGTAGGCCAGCTCGTCCGGCAGAGAAGGTGTGATAACGACAGGCGTGTTACTTTCTTCGTCATCCTCCCGTACGTAGGCATCGAAAATGAAGGCCTCCTCGCTATAAGATTCTGGTCTGGTTTGAGTTTCGTTTTCAAACGTCCGTCGGCGCTGTGCTGCTGTCAAGACGTCGGGTTCTCCATGATCATTGGAAGAACGATCACTTGAAATCCGTTTTTCGAGAGTGATTGGCGCTGTGCCAGAGCGAACAGATGGACCCCGTCTGGTCGAAGAACCGAAACGGCTGCCACCTTCTCCAGCAGAGCCTTTCCGGATTCTTGTGCGCGCGGCACGGCGAAGGATCTGGCCGGGAGGCGGAACGATTATGGGAGCATCTGCTTCGTCGCCCATCTCTGGGATTGCGTCTATGGTGTCGATAGCTGTAAAACGTATATGTTGAATGAACGAAACAAAGGAAAACATAGCTAGTGCTCACATGTAGGGGATACGTTCAAGCTAAGACTTCGTCGCAGCACACTTCTCAGCTTCGACGGGTCGTCGCTCTCTGACGCCTCTTCCGCCAGCTCCTCCAGCCTTTGCAAGTCGTTTATCGTGAGCTGAGGCCCCCGATTAGCGAGAAGACCGGACCGATTTCGTCTTAGCGGCACAATCTTTTCCTCCTCTTCGACGCCATCATTCTCCGATGGTTTGTACTGACGACTTAGCATCGACTTCTTCCTTCCCAAACCCCCAGACGAAAGCGATGATATCGAACTGGACCGGCTGGGAGTGATACTTCCATCTCCAGACGGTGGTGATCTGGCGTGTTCCTTGAGAAAGGCACGAAATTCAGCAGGGGCAATTTCAGGATGGACGCTAGCTGGGACCCAGAAAAGGTGGAAGGGATCGTCTGCAGGGTTGTTGGGGCCATCTATGCCACTCAGGCTGCTGCCGTGGTCGGAACTGGAGCCATCGTCGTGTGAACTACTTGACGAATCACCGTCTGACGTCTGTGCTCCTGACCAATATGTACTCGTTGGCGAGGCTGGTGATGACTGATTGGGCAAATCTGGGTCGATGGCAAGTGCACCGGGCGTCGTCGAGCGCCTCTTGATGTCACGGAGGGCTTCGACCTCGCGCTGGATGTCGTACGTCGAAGGCTGCATATGGTAGGCAGTGAAGAAGCTGCGAAAGCGCTTAAAAGTGTGACAGGACCAAAACAACCAAGGCCAGGGTGGTAGAGAAGGGAGCGATGAACGACGAGGGCGTCGTTGTCGTCGTGGTTGACGATGAGCAAAGGGACAGATTAGTGCGCAGGTACAAGTTTGGAATTACCGAGTGAGTTCGGCCGCCACAACGGCAGGAGCCACCTTCGCTCGATTTGGTCACTTCATTTACAGCTGTTTTACTTATTATGCGGAATCCCCGTTTTGAAAATATTATGTGCTCATGTTTGGATCAGACGGTCCCGGCTTTCTGTCTTCCCACCACAATCCCTCGATGTCATCCCCTGCACGTCCTCGACTATGCTACAATGCTAATTTCCTGCATCTGAAGACACTTACCGGCTGTACCTACACTATCTACCTAATATACCATATGGGCGGGACCCTGGATGCATGACGAACATGTCAAATCTGAATGCTTGCTTCAGCTCTTGCATAATGTTGCCAGTCGTAGTCCTAGGAGAATACTTTGAGCATCAAGGGATATTCCATTCTTTCTCCTCCTTATTTTTCACTTCCTAAAAACTGCCTCGACTCAAAGTGCACATGTCTGTTGACGTCGAAGTAGGTGTGGATGCAGCTCACTGCAAAGGTTCATGGTTAAATGACAGCGAATTTGTACTGAATAGATATGTATCGAAATGGATGCTCTTGCGCACTGTTCATTGCATTAATGGTCAAACGTATCAAAGGAGCAAGGGCGGGATGGGGAACAATGAACTGTGTCCATAAAAAAAGCAAGTTTCTTGCTCGCACTGGGCTACCTGTTGATCCAAACAAGACCACATAGATTTTTCAAAACGGCGATTCCGCATAATAACGAAAAGAGCTGTAATCTACGATTTTTTCCTGTAGGATATACCCTTGCTATAGTAGATTTTATCCCCAGATTCACTGTTTTTCTCCAATGTAAAATCGATGGTAAAGTATTAAAATACAGCATTATCCGCACCACCACCTGATCAGGCAACTACTACGTCGCCAACCTCTGATACAAATCTCAGCGCCTGTAGTTCAAACGCTGCTGAAACAGTGAAGAGCAGGACCGACACAGCAGACTCCATTCTTTCATGATTCCGTTCAAGTGCCGCGATGCTTGTTAAGAACTAGGGTCCAATCCAGAACTCTCTCGTCGAAGCTCTTGGATCACGGCCTGTGATGCTGGTCGTCAGATGGTCCGTTATCGCGCAAGAAAGACGCATTCCCGTACCGCCAATGCTTCAGGATTGACACCGCTTTCTATCATCCTCACGCATGTTGTTAACGTCTCTCGGTCCAATCGCGTATTCAGAAGCTGTGAAATTTCGTGAAGAACTATATGAAAGGTGAGGCATGTACAGGGTTCGTTATGAAAGCGATATTCTTACTGTCCAGGGTTTGCTGTGCAGAGCTGATACGTTCTGCTTCACGTGAGGACATGGCGATAGTGGCGAGAGAACCGTGTACGTTCTGAAATCCGCGAATGGTAATCAACGCCGCCCGGGTGTTAATTTCGGAGAGTTCGAACTTCGACTAAGTTCGACTTCTTGGATATTTACGACAACCAGGATGATAGTGGTTATAAACCCCGCTTGGCTGAAAACAAGAAACACTGCCACATCAAAATTAATACTTGTAATTAATTAATTGCTCCCAGGACATACTGATACCTCTTCACTACCTCCTGACATTTCTGCACGTTGAACGTTAACCGTGGAACCGTAAATTGAGAGCAGACGGTCACAAGCGCAGATTCGGAGCCGCCGTTGAATGAGATGTTTGGCTCTCGATCGCTTATTGCATTGCTATGACATAGGAAGTCCGGCGGCAACGCTCGGCATCTCATTTTTTTCCGAGCTCAACCTCTCGAACTTGAGGGCAAGCAGCTCTCGACAATTGAAATCACAAAAATCTTGTAAGAGACCACACATAATCTCGGAAGACCGATCTCTGACGGTTGCTACGTTGGCCAATTAGATACAACACCGATTTTTCCCACAAAATCCACAAAATAAAACGCTATAATAATAACCATTGGATTTACTAGTGTCCCAATATACTTTCTTAGAGATTCACTTAGAGGCGAATAGGATCCTTCCTTGTGCAGCACCCTGACTACCGGCAATTCTCTATACCCCAACGTTCCAGGATCTGGATTTCAACACAATGATGGACCAAGTCTTGTCTACTTATACCATTCTATTGAGATAGGCGCTAGCAGGAATATTCGGGATCTATTCCTGAAACGCTGCTACCCCGAGAATGAGCACCATTCTGCACAGCGCATTCATTTGGGAACGTGAGCAACGTCAGTCCACCGTTAAAGCGGCCTTACAAGTCGAATTACAGCAGTGGATAGACGCAAATCGTCATAGATAATAATATCGTGGGGCTTCGTGGGGCTTGTGGTTTCATCTCCTTCAAACTCCGGCGAGAGGCTAAAATTACAAGTCTCTCGGGCAAAGTCCGACAAACTGAAGTCGTAATAGGCGCTTGCAATGCTGACATCAGGTATAGGCAATGACAAAGCGTCATCAAGACTGTAAGGAGGGATTGTCTGTTACATATTAATCATGCTTACACATAAGTTAAGGAAAGAGGCAAGTTCTTAGTACGAGGTCACTGCTGTTCGAGTTAATATCTCCAGATGACGAATCTTGACTTGAAAATCCCTCTCACAGAGCCCATCTTGGATCTCGGGGCCCAGCAACTCTAGTTCTGAATGTGAACGGCGAAAGGTGCCTAAAGGCAAAGCATACCCATGCACTCACCGAGTCATGATGTACTTGAATGGAAGCAGAGACGCCAAGCGAGGTTTGATCGCGTCATCCAGTCTCAGATGTAATGCCTTGTATCGGAATGAAGAACCCCAATGAAACACCGTCGAAAATTTCCGGTGATGAGGAAGTTAGAACAGCATCCACGGAAACCTCCCAAGACAATCTTGATCTCATGTTGGGGCTCAGCGTCCCACATCAGAAAGGTCTCAGGGACAAGTCAGAGGTTTTGAGAAGATCGGGACAAACGCGGGAGTCTAATGAGGAATCAGTGGAATTGATAGGCAAGGAAGCAAACTTGTATTCATAATTCCGAGCGAACACTCTCTGCTGTGAGTTTATATTTGGGCAGCGTAGCAAAAGATAAACATCACCAACTATAGACGTGGATTCTCTTCTGCACGTATCTTTATGCGGACCGAAGGCGCATGAAGTTGCTGTATTAAGTATTATCATGGCGGCGAAGACTTATGATCGAAGAAAATCATCTGCTAGTTCATCCACGATTTCTCAATTTGATTGACACGCGAGCTGGAATGAGGGTAAATCAGTAAATATTGGGTAGTAGGAATTAAGTGTACTGTAGGAGAGATAATGAAAATCGTCAGGGCACGAACGGATGCGCATATACGTTACCTATCCTTGAAGATAGTTTGTTTGGAAGTTCCAAATAGAAGACCTACCTGAGCAACGAAATCAAGAAAACTCATACATACTTTCGGCGCGACGAGCAGAGCTCCCAGGGCAGTGTGAGATGAATCCTATTGGCGTTAGTGATGTAACCCACTGGCAAGTGTCAAACATGGTTATCATGACTGACAGGCGAGGGAAGGGGGTCAGCCTGCGGCAATACAAGATAGCACATTCCCTGTGCTGCAGACCTAAGAGATCAGTATTTATAGCTACGCAGGGCGCGCTTGTTAAAGTGGGCCATGCCGGGCCCGGCCCGATTGTGCTTGTCAGAAGCCCAATATGAAGAGAAGAAACAAGATCCCCGGGACGGCTATGACTGACAAGATGGAGCAACCTGAATATTATACGATAGTATTTCAAGTCAAGCGAGCTGGGATATGTAACCGATACTTTCGAGAGTCCTAAGGTCAAAAAAATATCAGCGTTGTGCCGAAGATTATGTCCCCCATAGCAAGAAGGATTTTGGTACAACCAAGAGATCCACAAGGGATAAGGACCAGAAACAGTATAGCTGGTGGTACGCCATGTAGAGTGACTCATACGTACACGCCGGTATCAAAGTAATGTAAGCCGGTTCCCCGGTGATGGCAAGTTCGACTGAGAGCGAATGGCATCAAATAAAAAGTTACAGCGTCCTTCAGCCAATGACGCGGTCATATACACGTAGAGAGTTTATCTCCCAATAAGCCTCGGAGAAAGCATAGGGATTGTTATCCACGACTGCAAAGTGATGATTCACATAACGCGCAACGAAAAGAGATATTCACGACTTACACTCCTGGCAAGAACCGCAACTTTGATCACAACCTGACGAAGCGAAAGCGGCGCCTGCCCAGTCACCCTATCGTGCGAATTCGCGTTAGAAACCTCCAGAGGAAATCGAGAGCTTACGCAAAATGTAATGTCAAAGACAATAATATGACCACCACCGAAGTGGGTGTCGTATCCGCATTGATCGACGGGGAATGACGCGTCCGGAGTTCCCCAGCTATCCGTGCAGATTTGATTAGACTGTGGTGGCTGAAGTACTTCTGGCGGCATAGAATCGCTGTTTCTGGGCCAAAACCACACCTTGACACCGTTAATATCGTCTTTAGTCATGGCGTAATACCCTCCGCCGTTCTGGTTGAACGCGGTCCCATACGAATTAGATTGAGTGAACGCGGTCCCGCAGCCTTGATTGTAATTGACGGCTGCATCACAGTTGCTAGAGACGGGATTTCTTTCCAAACGCGTTTGCTCAATAATGAAAACAACTAAGCGAAGAGGACATACCCGCTTTGATCACGCGTGTCCGGCATGGTACAGTTTCCGGTTGTGTGAAGAGAGGAGAGATTGTCACAGTTCATATTAACGCCTAGATAAGTCCTAATCACCAAGAGAGGTCTGGCAGGTCCTGACTGGTACACACCTTCAATGATATCAATTTCTCCTCCTCTAGGCCATGGTCCATCCTCGCTCACAGTCCAAAAGGCGGGCCAAGTACCGCATCCTGTTGGCATGTGCTGGACATCCAGTATCATGAGCGATTGACAATGTGAGATCCGAGAAGATATCCGGACGCTATCTCTGCCTTTCGCGCCTTGTGGAACGATACCATATGCATCTACGCGCATGATGAACTTTGAATTGTCAGGCGATGCTATGATATGTTTGAATGTTCGCCTAACACATGGAAGAAGAGGCGTTACCGTAGGAAAGATTGGTAGCCTTTGCCGTGTCTTTGTCGACATAATTGACGCGTCCATGGGTTGGGTCATCAAAAGTCTCCCATATGAACGAATCGAAAAAATCGTTGCCTTGAAGAACCTCTGCTAGGCAGAATGTCGGATTGGCAGTTACGATAGAAATGCAGATGAAAAGAGCGAGAAGACATAGAGAAAACATGTCCGGGATAGCGAGGGTAGTGGCGGTAGTGAACAAAGTTGACAGACTACAAAGGGTCAAGCGATCCTAGCCTGTCCCGATTTGGGATCCACATTGCCTTCTCTTTATTTCCTTTCCTGTCAGTCAGACCTTCGACTTCTGTGGATCAGGGATCTTTGGCACCGAACCAAGCAGCAAAGATGTAACATGAAAAACACATGAAGACTTCTGGAGGCATAAGATTCATTTATTGCTAGAAGAAGGTTTGCTTTATAGTGCAGCTCGCCTCGTTTTGTCAGTTACTACTACGGGGGGTATACCATACCATGTCATAGAAGGGGTTGTTTTGAGCCGCCATTTCGCGAAGACCTGCGAGGATGTGTGGACGACAGGCTGAATTGCGTTGGAAAACGCGTCAGTTGAGTATTAGAAGAATTCAGACGTACTTAGCTGTGGGCAAAAACTCGGTAAAATACCGTCTCTATTTCTATCGCTGTCTTCGCAATGTGGCAGGGAGAAATAATTACTTTCCCAGAGTGCACCATACTAGAACTTTAGGCGCACCAGGTGCTGGTGCTCAGCTTCACTCGAGAGATCTAGTTCGGTTCTGTAGCCTAGCCCTGAGAAAACCACATTCTGGAGATTTAGACGGGCTAGCGATATGACCATGCCATCTATGATACCGACCATGGCGCAGAAAATCTAGAAAGCGACGATGGAAGAAGTACAACCCGGTACCACATAGTAGTTCGATGTTATTCACAGGCAGATCCATCAGGAGACGAGACTCATCCCGGACAGTTCGAAGTAACCTCGTTGCAAACATAGAGCATATGGATCAAGCCGAGTTCGACCGGCATCTCCCGGAAAATGACCTCGATCGATTGATCAGCGATGGGACGGGTAAATCCGATGGTAGTCGGTGCCGTCTTCTCCATATACGGTCATCCGCCTTGAGCTTGAGGGTCGAATCATGAATGGATCCTCGCCGCCGAGTTGGAAATTTGGCTACCAATTGCGGAACTATCCGTTTAAGTGAGCCAACCCTGAGTCCACTCAAACCCAACCATCTGCACTCGTCTCCTCCAGATGAAATATTTCAATGATGCACTAAAGTTCAGTCATCGCTACCTGCTTGAGTGTCAAACCTTTTTTGTAAGGTTCCGTTGATTGGTATCGCCCATTACAAGTCTTCCGGATCTTGCTTCCCTCATAACGGCGACTCCATGTTTTTCGGTAGAACATAATAACTCGAAAGTTTTTGCGCCGCGGTAGCTCCAGAGTTTTCACTTGCGACAAATCCAGAAAGTCTAGATGAAATTTCCATCTATTTGGTCTGGGTTGGAAAACTAGTGTGTCAAAAGAGCCACTGTAACTGCTATCAAGCTAACGGTTATTTCGTATGCTTTATAACCTCCGTCATCGTCAAGGATAATGCACCGTGTCTAACTTGAGGCAAGTTTCCAGCGAGCAAGCTCTGGTATATAGCTCACATATTCCGAGGGCATACCATGCGTATTTGGGGACTCCGGGACGCGTGACATGACGCGTAGTTTCGTGGAGACGCGTAAACCGAAGTCGGGCTTCAAACATGAAGCTGAAGGGCCGCACATCTCCACCTAGTTATCGATAGGCAAGGCACAACTGATCGTACTAAAAAATTCTGTCGTTTGCTCAAACACCCGCTCCATAGATATTGCGCTGGTTCAAGCAGAAGGACTATTGACCTTGTGCATCATATTTGAAAAAGAGAAAATTGTTGCACAGTACATAGAAATAACCACGAGTTGTACCCTACAGATCATGTCGTCAAAATATCGACCCTCAGAATGAGTCTGACATCCAAAGATAGCACTCAACGCCGCAGGAATCATTACGTAACATTTGAAAATTTGTTTCTTACCACCATCTGCAGTCGTCATGGCTCCTTCAAAGACAGGCAAGGTAGCAGCCGAAAAGACGAAGAAGGAAAAAATACACCATCCACAGTCCCGAAAAGCAGGACAGCTAGCGCGCAAAGCGCTCAGAAAGGGCAAACTCGGAGGCCAAGCGTCTAATCGGGGCAAAAAACATCATTTTCTTGGTCCGTATACATACTGACGACTTGGACATTGCTGACTGTGATCTGCCAGCTGATTTCTACGGATTTTTCTACCACTCTCTTCCTGAAGAGGGCGTTTTGACGCTCGACGAGCTCCACGGTCTCCTGCAGGATGTATGGTTGACGAGACACGATGCCGAGTTGGAGGAGGAGATAGCTTTACGGAGAAAGGGCAGACCCAAAAGTGTGAAAGAAGTCAAATTGGAGGAGATAAAACTGCGAGAGTCGGAAGAGTATCGCACTGGGTTCGGTATGTGCATATTGCCTATATTTCCTTCTTCATCCAGCTTAAGTGGGGCGCAGAAGTGATTGATCTAACTCACCGACCCACTGTGGATCTATTTCGACGATGGGATCAGAAGGAAGTTGCTTTCATTCAGTTGTTGCGATTCATTCGTATATCAAGTACTAATCCAGGTTCCATTGTTATCTCGAGGCCTGGGAAGCATCACAGCATGGTTGAATCAGTGGAACCGAGTCTGGCGGACGTGGAGATGATTGACAGTTGAAGTAGGCATAGTGCGATGTGATGATATCCTTTGGGTCCATCATCTGTCGACACTACTTGACGATCCTATCAGCGAAGCTACTTGCTCATGTAGTGTTTTGGAATGTCATATTGTTGACTTCCCTTTTTGTAGGAAAAACTGACGAAACCTTGGCGACGGATGCCCTGCCCTGCCCGCGACGGGCGAAGAGCCGGTGACTTGAAAATGAACAGTCACATAACCCCATTGTCTTTGAACTTAACTGCATCATAGCATGACTCAGTTGGACCATTTGGTTTCTCCTACGATCTCATTGGGTGTGCCTGGACACGGTAGATCGAGGGGCCAATGAGCATCCTCTCCGGTTGTCTAGACCGCCTAACAGGGTCCAGAACTTACATCAGAAACACGATCTTCCGGTCCCTAGAATTGCAAAAATTGCCTCCGTGCCGCAGGTACATATTATGGTAATAACATTTGCAGATTTTGTTTTTAGCTTTTGCATCATTTGCTTTATAAACGCGGATGATCAACCCCAGCTCACCCACTTCCTCTCCGCATTTCGCCACAGTATGCCACTGGACACCAAGCACCCCCAAGTTCTCGTGGTACGTTTCTCCTCTCGTTCTTCCCTGTCGTGTGGTGCTTATGCGCGTCTCGCGATCAAGGTTGGTGCTGGACCCTCTGGCCTTGTGCTCGCTCTCTCACTTATTCAAAATGGCGTGTCGGTCCGCATCATCGACAAAAACCCTGAAATACGCACGGGTCAACGGGGAGCGGGGATCATGGTGAGTCACGTTTCATCCTCGCGCGCTTCTTACTTGACAATTTTCAGCCACGGTCAATAGAGTTGTTTGAACTCCTTGGCATCTCAAAACCCATCCTCGACATTGGTTTCGTTACCCCTCCAGTAAAAACATATGACCTACACAAAGGCTTGGAATGCTCGGGAACCTTTGAAATAGCGCCGTACATGGAGCCCACAGCCGCGTTCCCATATGTAGGTGGCGCTTCATGCATCTTGACGCAACGCGGAACTTAATCTTCGCGTCTTGACAGCTTAACATACTGTGCCTCGGGCAAGATCATCTAGAAACTATCCTTCGGAGAGAACTAGAAGAGAAGTATCATTGCCCGGTCGAGCTGGGCACGGAGCTTCTTTCGTTCTCGCAGGAAGAAGACCACGTCAACACATCATTAAGAACGCCTGACGGTACGCAGCAAGATCTTACGTTTTCATGGTTACTTGGAGCAGATGGTGCACGGGGAGTTGTGCGGAAAATGCTGGGTCTGTCATTCCTGGGGGAAACCAGCAATATTGATAAGATAGTGGTGGGGGATATTTTCATCGAAGGGCTGGAACAAGAGGCGTGTCTATGGTTCCCTTTCTGCCCGAGCCCCACGTTCTAATTAATTCCTTAGTTTTGGCATATGTGGGGTGATGCCGGAAGCACATTGTAAGTTCACGAAATCTCGGTCCGTCGAATGTTCCTCATTTAAGTAACCCGTACAGAATCAGTCTCCGACCCACGGAGACACCTTCGTTATTCAATTTCATCTTGACCGGAAAGAACATTGATAACGCTTCAATGTCTCATGACTTGGATGGTCTTCGAGAAACGTTTATCCGGTGTACGGGGACCGGCAACTCTGTCAAATGGGGCAAAATAGCATGGGTCTCAAACTACCGGTATGTTTAAGCGTTGACAAAGTGTTGGCTCGGCGCTGATAAAACAGACCCAATATTCGAATGGTTGACAACTTCGGAGAGGGGAGGGTTTTCTTGGCCGGAGGTGAGCACAGTCGCTACTCTTACCAAACCTTGTGCAGTCATCTAATTGTTTTTAGACTCTGCACATGTGCATAGCTTCACTGGAGGCCAGGTGCGTCGAAGTCTGCATAGCAATGCAGGGAAACACCCTGACTTTGATCCAAACACACAGGGCATGAATACTGGAATCCAGGACTCGTTTAACCTCGCTTGGAAACTCGCATTAGTGCAACGGGGCGTAGCATCTCCTTCCCTCCTCCGAACATACACCGAAGAGCGCCTTCCCGTTATCGCCGAAATGCTCAATCAGACCACCGTTCTACTGAAGCAAACATTCATAAAAAAAGAAAAGCCCTCTGTCTGGCGTCGGGGCGGCAGCCTCCTCCAGCTTGGCGTGAACTACCGCTGGAGTTCCGTAGTGGTTGACGAGCAATCTGACGCTGAGGATGATTACTCTGATGACGAGGATGAATTCCCTGATTCGTATGGAGAGGACCTCGGTGCCCAACTACGTGCCGGCGACCGTGCCCCTGATGCTCCGGGTCTGCTGAACTTGGCATTAGAGGAAGACAGACCTGCATCATCAAAAAGGCTCTTCGAACTATTCAGTGCCTCCCACCATACAATATTGGTCTTCGTGCGGGACCTTCACCGGTGTTCTTCAATACTAAAAGGGATCTCATCGTCATGTCCGAAGGGGCTCATTCAGACTGTTCAAATTATCCGAGCTGACATTGGACGGCATGTGGAATGCGGCCCATTCTGCGCGGATTACACGGTCGAGGATACACGAGGGCATGCATATGATGCGTATTCTTTGACCGAAGGATGTTGCGCCGTTGTGGTTAGGCCTGACGGCTTCATTGGGGCGATCGTGCAGGATAACAATGGCCTACGGCAGTACTTCCGTGGAATATTCGGCTCGAATTGATGCCATTATTGCTCTTTGATTAGGTTCCTCATACCACTACGCTAATTGATATACATTAATCAATGTAATTCCCCCTACTTATCATATTGGGCCCGGGGTCGGTTAGGCATTACTTTTGTAGCTGTACTGTTGTAACATATCACATTGATTTTCGTGACTCCATTGACAGGCGAAGCCATAAAGCCGCTGTCCGCGGAGCTCGGGAATACGGCTCAACCCAACGACTGCGCCCTTGAAGCCAAGAAGAAATTCTAACTCAGTCGTCACTAGTTCGATTCCATACTGACAGAGATCAAGGCAGAGGACCTCGGGCCGACCTCAGACCTGGATATAGCAGCCGCCCGTTATCATAGGAATTTATGAGCGATTGGTTGACCAAAGTCGTGTGGACATGTCGATCACCCGCACAGTACCGAAGGGTGCGTTAACGTTCATTTGCAAGACATTTGACTTCAATCGTAGTGGTCATCCTTAAGGGCGCAAGTACTGCATGACGCTGTCCAGGAAGACTACAGATAGGTAATTAAGTTTACGTGCGCATGAATGTAATGAGCGTGTGTCTTTCAAGATTCCCGTCGACTAAGGACGCTGTATTGGTATCAGAATAATGCTGATGGTTGGTCAGATATTTATTTGGCTACAAGATGGGCCCCCAAGGTACCGATGAAGATAATACTAAATAGGATCCTTGTGATATTCTCAATCTTCAGCTGAATTACAGGGTCCATGGTGGTGAAGGATGTCCAACGGCAAGTTTCCCTGTGTCAATGTCCGCTTCAGTGCTGGTGGACCGAAGAGGTCAGCCACTAGAGCTGGAGTTAAACCTAATTCACCGCGGTCGTTACCCAAAAGGGGCCTTCATAAAACCGCGATGCGAGGACCAATGCTGATTAGAGAGATAGACGAAAATTTGGCATGCACGGAGCTCCTTGATTACTGCGTCGGCCTGAAGCTTTTGCGCGTTGCTATTTGATAAGCTGACACCTAAGGCCTAACAAAAATCTTCGTGAATGGAGGTGTTATCGCGAAGGTTACGCCACTGCTGTAAGCCGATCTTCGCAAGACGCCTGAGGCCTAGGCATTGCAAAGCGGACTAGCACCAGGCCACCCACAAACCATCTCTAGGGCCCCAGTGCAATCCATCTGCCGCATTAACGATAGCTTCTTTGCCACCAAGTATGGAAGGTGGACCGGACAATAGTGCTTCAGGGGCATATCCCATCATCATTCATAGAAGCTTCCGATGTGATATGATTCAGGCCCAAGGGACTCTGTCCAGGGCTACATGGAAATGTATTATAAGTAGGAAGTAATAACTCGGAACCGAAATGAAAGGTGGACGAGCGCTCCCGAACCGCCGTGGGAGGGAATGCACACGGAGAAGCACATGCGTTTCGATCAAAGAGCGCCTCCGTTCCGGCACATATTACTTACTTGCCTCGATCGACTACCCGTGTACGACATCGCAATGATCCGTGACGGTGGAGGGAATTTTTCAACGCGGCCACCATTCCTCGATGAATTTTCGTGATATCGATAAAGATGACTCAGCAAGACTGGGATACCGCTAATATCTGATGGTCCTGCGGGAGAAGATGCTGCGTTGTTAACTTGTTGGCTAAAGTCGGGTGCAGATCAATGAAGCCTGATGAAGTGTGATTTATTCAAGTGAAGATTTCCGTCCATGTACATAGGCCCAGTGATGAGAGTCCCAAATTACGATATCTGTAGGGCTTCTGATCAGAGGTCAAATAATACCGCTATTATTAATGTCACGAGTAAAGTGCCAAGTTATGGAATCAAGGTAAGGTGCCTTGCTGGGTTAAAAGCAGCGAAAGGTGATCATAGGATGATCACTCTGGATTCGAGAAGGATCACTGATTTAAGTCTGAATTGTACTGTGAAGAATAACCCACCCTCGCGGTATATACACACCGATCGGTTAGAATAGGCACCCCATATTCTGAACCACGGTATGCAATCAAAGGAGGTGCCGGAAAAGCAACAGCGGTGGATCAACATTGTGATGCGACAAAAATGATGAGCGAAGGGAATCAGTACTGGAGCCGTGCAATATTTACCGTAAGTTTGGGTGGGTTTCGTGGTCGAATTACAGCAAACCAACATATTCGGCAATTGTCCAGAGAAAGAAATTTGGTTATTTAGCTAATAATGCCTGGCATAGAAAACAAAGGCTTTCCGCATCCAAGTCTGCTTCATACTGAAATTAACAGAGTATGTCTTTAGATCATAGCCGTCTCACTGAAGAGGTAGTTTGTACTAGGCCCCCTCTCGGTCAAGGTAACGCCGTAGCAACAATGAAATGAAGATTGTGACAGTGATAGTGGCTATGGCCATCCTCGCAGGCTGCCAAGACGGACGTCGAAGGATACTTGGCGAAAAGGTAGTTATGGGGAGGCTTCAGTGAATGAATAACGCGGTCCTAAACAGTGCACATAAGCCAGGCCACATAGATAGTACAGAATGACACATGTAACAGTTACGATCAATACCGAGTACGTGGTTTCTTGAGCTCTTTCAATACGTCTAACATGACTCCCAAAGCTACGATACCAAAGCTCTGGGGACCGAAGGAGGCTGTATCATCCCCCCAAGCATCATCCAATGCCTCTTGGGCTGCCACCCAACCCGCACGAGCACGATTGAACTTGATACAAAGGCGCTGAATATCTCGTTCGAGTTCATCGTTTGAGATCAAATCCCATGATTCTTCGTCATAGTAGTCATCGTCAAATTCCTCCTCGTCATCATCCTCCGGAGGAGGAAGAAACTCTTGCCGTATTGCCCTTGTGAGCTCTTGCGTCTGTAGCAGGCAGTGTTTCAACCTCTAATAACTACAGGAGATCGGAAGCGTAGTACGCACCTGAAGGTTCATGGATGCAGTGGCCTCTCTGCGCTTCCTGTGATCCGAGTAATGTTCCATAATACACCAACAGACAAGTTCGGCTTCAGAGAGATGTGCTGTCGACAACTTGTGGACGGTATGCGCTTTGGCTATCGCTAGCAATTGCTGGCAATATTCGTCCAAGACATGGCGCATTTCTTCGAGATCATTTTCATCGGGAACCATGCTCAAGTCATAGGCCAAATGAAGGTGAGACTCTAACAAAATGTCTAGCAGTTTGTGGTCGACAAATTCGGCTTCATCTTTACGTGGATGATAGTCATCGACAGGGACACTGCGATAGAGTATGCCGAGTATCTTCTTGCTAGGGTAATATCCTGGTCCCTCACCGGGGTTGACACCCTCACCGGACAGGTAGTCAGGTCGTCGCCGGGCATCTGGGGGAGGGGGAAGGTCCGAAAACTTGACAGGAGTTCCGACCTTGGGAAAATCAACAGCATGTGAAGCCTTCTCTGCTAGAAGTAGACACTCTTCACAATCGACACCTTTGAGATCAGAGATTCTCAAGTGGAGTGTGGAGATGTATCCCAGGAGATCAGATTTGATCTAGTAAGAGTTAGAGTATTGCCCGTTGTCTGAAGAAACACGCTAACATAGTTGATAACAAACTCCGCGACTTCAACTTTCCCACATACATTGGATCTGACATCAGAAGGCAGCGATTTGTACGCGCCAGGTTCCGCAGTGAACGATTTGGGGGGGTATAGAGTTTCCTAGATTCAGAGTGAGAACATCCTGGTGTACAAAAATAGCGCCTTTGACTTACATCAAGGATGATATTGTAGATATCACCGTCAAGATCACCTCCTCCAAGACAGGAAGGCAAACTTCTGCTTCCCCTGGTTAGAAAATGTGAGACACCAAAACTGACGCACTGTTAATTAAACACTCACTTGCACGAAAAGACAACCACGTTGACTAAATGATTCAATTCCGGCTTTCGCACTGCCGTGGCAAACTGAACGTCCCCGGGATGGATTTGAGGGCTACGCGTAAGGAGAACTCGACCTTCAACAGCCACACGTCCGTTTGTCCGTGGATCAAATATCGTGGCATACACTTGACCTTCCTCAAGACAATTCCACTCGTCTGATACACCGATTAGAGTGTACGAACCCGGAACCCGGATCCGTGCACGATGCTTGATTTCTCTCAAGATATGGGTGACACCGTATGCCATGGCTGTCTTCAGTAAGCCATAGTGTACTCCGGATTCGGAGTCAAGATCTTCAGATAGTTCCACTTGTAAAATCCTTGCTATATTCCGGAATAGAGATTCTAAATGGAAGGAGGCGCCAAGACCATGGTGGGTGAACGTGGTAGCTGCGGCGTCCAGAGATTTCTTAATCTGACGTACTTCGGCGATGGCTCGATCCTGTAGATCTTTAAAGCTCTTGTGTGGGACTCGATGATGCTCCAGAAGGGCAATCATTGGCCTGTTGAGATAACAGTAGATAGGCTTTGATGAGGTAGTTGTTATGTCTAAGCTGCGAATGTTCTTCGAATCAAATTTCGTCTGTGACGGACGAATCGTCAACATCTTGCCTGTCAAGTTGGAATCTACAAATAAAACACCCTTGGCTCCGCCAAGCCGAAATTGGATCGCTGAGGGGGGGAATCTAGCATGTCGGAGGACTTTTTCCTTTACAATTGTGATGAGATCGCGTGAGATGGTTGAACAGCCGTCGGTGAAAAGGGCATTGACATCGGAGCCGGCAGTTCGGTCCGGGACACGTGTGATCATATCGGGAGAGATTTCTACGGAAGGCATTGAGTTGAAGAACATCTGGCCCCAACGGGCGCCCAACAGAGCGGGACGGTAAGCGGCCCTTGTAAAATCACCCTGCACAAGGTAAGCCAGGAAAGAACGATAATTGAGATGACTAATGCTCACCAGCTCCCCACGGATGACATCTGCGTCCATACGTCTACGGCGGAAGTTGAATGGCCTCACGAAGGTGAAGGAATATTCCCTCAGTCCACTCATAGAATAACCAAGAAAGTCAAACTTTCGACCTGCTACTATCACTCCGCCAGTCAGGACGGGACTGTACCGCTCCACTAAAAGTTCGTCTATGGAGACAGACAGTTCGCGGCGAGGCTTTCCTTTGTCCTCGTCCTGGAACGACACACGAAGAAACGCATCATTCTTTTTATACCGTCGTAGAACGCTGTTAGACTGATCGGGGAGCGGGCCCTCTAAAATCTGCGTCGTGGGAGTGACGATGAGATGGTATGACTGGTATACGGCTGGAGACGGAGCAAAGCGTCGCTTTGGCACCCGAGCCTCGGCTATGTAGGTATCTACTGCATCACGGAGCAGACCAGTAAGGTCCTGTTCCGCTCTGTTTGACGCAGTTGCGGCCAACTGCCGTTTACGAGTCCTGCGATTTCGACGTTTCCGACTCGATTTGGACTTGGCCTGCGACGAGGTTGGATTCGACGCCTGAGATGATGAGGCAGGTACATGTAGTGCCGTATTTTCTGCTCGTGGAGTGCGCACTGCGTCCCGGAGACTGGGAACATCCAGCACAGAGGTGAATTGGCGGAAGGCGGAGGCCGCGGTCAGACGGTCATGTTGTGCCTCTAATTCACGCAGCGCATCACGGAGGCTCAGCAGCTCTGAAGCCTCCAGAATCCCTGCCCAATACGCTTTTTCAACCTCAAATGCAAGAGGGAAAGATAAAGATCGCATTGTGTTATGTAAAGCCTGAAAATTCCTGCTGCTGTATTCTTGTCCTCGCTCGACTCGAGTGATATGACGATGAACGGAAGGGGGTAGATGTATCTTTTCGCAACGATAAAGGAAATCGGATGCATGAGTTTGTGTGTCGAAACGTAAACACAACCCTTGGGAAAGAAATGGCATGAGACGGCCATCACTACGGAGCGTAGAGCGCCGGTTCGCTGAAGTATTATACGGACTTTCGTGCTCATGAACAATCGTCGCCGGAAGAGACGATTGAATATAGACATCACGTCCGTTCCCTGAAGACACAAGCGTCTTGATGTTGGATGTGCGATACCAGAATGAGGTGCTGTTAAACATAGCCTCTACGATGTCTGCATAATCAATATCTGGACCGTCATCAATAGATCCCTGGCCATTTGACACGTTATCAATATCGACCCTGAGCCTGCGTAGGCTAGGATCGCATACAACACGACCCCGAACGGTGAGCTCCGTTGCGAAGATGCTCCTGCGGCAGATGCGCCCGAGGCTAATGGAGATCGACGACGAAGCGCGCGCAATATCCGCACGTCTCTCTCGTTCAAGACGCACAGATTCAGGATCGAACCAAGGGCGGGACGCAACAGACGCTACAAGCGCTTCATTGGTGGGACGTGTGGAAGGTGCAAAGTGTACTGATCTCCCGGCTATACTTATGTCCTTGTACAGCTGCAGAAATACGCGGGCCGAGTTAACATCCGGAAATGTTACAAGACCCATGCCACGGTGTGCATTCGATCCTCGTTTGCGAAAAAGCCCCACCTCAAAATTCAACAGTGGAGAGTGAGGGTTTTGAATCGGTGGTATGTGTATTTTTTCCGCTAGATGGATGCGGAGGCGTTCTTCTGTTATCGAGAAGGGTACATTCCGCACGAATACTTCCATTGCACCCCGCTGAGATATGAGTGTAATGACAGGAGAGACGAGAGGATTGTACCTCGAAGGCAGAAGGAAGATGGGAGTGGATGATATACCCTCGAATCATCCACTCCCATCACTGGTGCCACATATATAGTTGACTTAGGCGCTGGAGAATCGATAACGGCTTGAAGCGGTAAGTTCTTCTCTGCCGTCCTCGGAATGCTTCAGCATCAGCTGATACCGACTATAGAACACTCGAACTTGTTGATCGTAAACGTCCAATGCTATGAAGAAACCCAAAGCTTACCTGATATTGACATAGTATCAGACCCGTCCGAGTGGAACCGAGGAGGTAATATCGTATAGGTTTAGTACGCACAACAGTAGTGTCAACTAAGAGTTAGAAAGTTGTAATCTGTGTTCCATTGCGAGTTCCGGCATGAATTCGTCGCCTATCTCTGACGAGTGGCTTCCTTGTTTGACTTTACGTATATAGAAAAGAAAAGGCGGTGAAAATGTTGGAATTATAATACAGAATGAGACACGGCTATTATCAATACCGAGTACGCGGCTTCTTGAGCTCCTTCAATACATCTAACATGACTCCCAAAGCTATAACACCGAAGCTCTGGGGACCGAAGGATGTTGTACCATCCTCCCGGGCATCATCCAATGCCTCTCGGGCTGCCACCCAACCCGCACGAGCACGATTGAACTTGATACAAAGGCGCTGAATATCCCGTTCGAGCTCATCGTTCGAGGTCAAATCCCATGATTCTTCGTCATAGTAGTCATCGTCAAATTCCTCCTCGTCATCATCTTCCGGAGGAGGAAGAAACTCTTGCCGTATTGCCCGTGTGAGCTCTTGGGTCTGCCGCAGATAGTGTTTCAACCTCTGATGCACTACAGGATAAGAGATAGGAAGCGTAGACGCACCTGAAGGTTCATGGATGCAGTGGTCTCTCTGCGCTTCTTGTGATCGTAGTAATGTTCCATAATGCACCCACAGACAAGTTCAGCTTCAGAGAGATGTGCTGACGACAACTTGTGAACGGTATGCGCCTTCGCAATCGCTAATAATTGCTGGCAATATTCGTCCAAAATATGGCGCATTTCTTCGAGATCATTTTCATCAGGATCCATGCTCAAGTCGTAGGCCACATTAAGGTGAGGCTCTAGTAAATCGTCTAGCAGTTCGTGGTCAACCCTTTCAGCTTCATCTCGACGTGGACGATACTCATCCACTGGGACACTGCGATAGAGTATACCAAGTATCTTCTTGCTAGGGTAATGCCTTGTTCCTTCTTCGGGGTTGACACCCTCACCGGACAGGTAATCAGGTTGTCGATACCGATCTGCGGGTCGGGGCAGCTCCGCAAAGCTCACAGGAGTTCCAACCTTAGGGTAGTCGACAGCATGTGAAGCCTTCTCTGCTAGAAGCAGACACTCTTCACAATCAACACCTTTGAGATCAGAGATTCTTAAGTGGAGTGTGAAGATGTATCCCAGGAGATCAGATTTGATCTAATAAGAGTTAGAGTATTGCCCGGTCTGAAGAGACACACTGACATAGTTGATAACAAACTCCGCGACTTCAGCTTTTCCACATACATTGGGTCTGACATCAGGGGACAGCGATTTGTACCCGCCAGGTTCCGCAGTGAACGGTTTGGGTGGGTATAGGGTTTCCTGGATTCAGAGTGAGAACATCCTGGTGCATGAAAACAGCGCCTTCGACTTACATCAAGGATGACATTGTAGATATCACCATCAAGATCACCTCCTCCAAGACAGGAAGGTAAACTTCTGCTTCCCCTGGTTAGAAAATGTGAGACACCAAAACTGACGCACTGTTAATTAAACACTCACTTGCACGAAAAGACAACCACGTTGACTAAATGATTCAATTCCGGCTTTCGCACTGCCGTGGCAAACTGAACGTCCCCGGGATGAATTTGGGGACTACGCGTAAGGAGAACTCGACCTTCAACAGCCACACGTCCGTTTGTCCGTGGATCAAATATCGTGGCATACACTTGACCTTCCTCAAGACAATTCCACTCGTCTGATACACCGATTAGAGTGTACGAACCCGGAACCCGGATCCGTGCACGATGCTTGATTTCTCTCAAGATATGGGTGGCACCATACGCGATGACTGTCTTCAGTAAGCCATAGTGTACTCCGGATTCGGAGTCAAGATCTTCAGATAGTTCCATTTGTAAAATCCTTGCTATATTCCGGAATAGAGATTCTAAATGGAAGGAGGCGCCAAGACCATGGTGGGTGAACGTGGTAGCTGCGGCGTCCAGAGATTTCTTAATCTGACGTACTTCGGCGATGGCTCGATCCTGTAGATCTTTAAAGCTCTTGTGTGGGACTTCGTGGTGTTCCAGAAGAGCAATCATTGGCCGGTTAAGATAGCAGTAGATGGGCTTTGATGAAGTTGTTGTTATGTCTAAGCTGCGAATGTTCTCCGAATCGAATTTCGTCTGTGACGGACGAATCGTCAACGTCTTGCCTGTCAGGGAGGGATCTATAAACAAAACGCCCTTTGCTCCGCCCAGTCGGAACTGCAGCGCTGACGGGACAAATCTGGCGCGTCGTACGACTTTCTCCTTCACGATTGTGATGAGTTCGTGCGAGATCGTCGAACAGCCGTCGGTGAAAAGGGCATTGGTACCCGAACCAGCAGTTCGGTCCGGAATATGTACGATCATGTCAGGGGAGATTTCTACTGACGGCAATGACGTTGAGAACATCTGGCCCCAACGGGCACCCAGTAAGGCAGGCCGGTGAGCGACCTTGGTAAAATCACCCTGCACAAGGCGAGTCAGGGTAAAAAAGTAGTCACGAAGCTACAATGACACGATGCTCACCAGGTGTCCGCGAATGACTTCTGCAGTAACGGGGTTACCTTGGAATGTGAACGGCGTCACAAAGGCGAAAGAATAATCTTTCAGGCCACTCATCGAATAACCAAGAAAGTCAAACTTGCGCCCTGCGACTTGAACTCCGTCAGTGAGGACAGGAAGGTACCTTTTCACTAAGAGCCGATCTATTGAGAGCGACTGTTCACGGCGTGGCCTCCCCTTGTCCTCGTCCTGGAAGGATACACGAAGGAATGCTTCATTATTGTTGTAGCGTCGTAAAACACTGTTGGACTGATCGGGGAGGGGGCCCTCCAAAACCTGCGTAGTGGGCGTGACGATAAGATGATAGGATTGGTATATCGCTGGAGAGGGAGCAAAGCGCCGCCTTGGCACTCTAGTCTCCACTATGTAGGCCTCAACTGCTTCATGGAGCAGGCCAGTAAGGTCCTGTTCTGCTCTGTCTGACGCAGTTGCAGCCAGCTGCCGTTTACGGGTCCTACGATTTCGACGTTTCCGACTCGATTTTGTCCCTGACTGTGACGACGCTGGATTCGGTGCCTGCTGCATGCCTAGCACGTGAGATGAAGTAGATGCATGCGGTGCCGCATTTGCTACAGGTCGAACGTATACAGAGTCCCGAAGGCTGGGGACATTCAGGACACAGGTGAATTGGCGAAATGCCGACGCAGCGGTGACGCAGTCGTGATGTGCCTCTAATTCATGCAGCGCACTACGAAGACCCAGAAGCTCTGAAGCTTCCAAAAGGCCTGCCCAATAGGCCTTTTCAACCTCAAATGCAAGAGGAAAAGACAAAGTACGAAGCTCGACTTGTAAAGCATTCAGCTGGTTTTGGCTATATCCTTCCTCTCGCTGAATTTGAGTTATTGAACGCTCAATGCGGAAAGGTAGATGTATCTCTTCGCAGCGATGCAGAAAATCGTGCGCGTCAACTGGCTTGTTAAAATGCAGACATAGCCCTTGGGAAATCAAAGGTGCGAGTTGACCGTCCGTGCGTAGCGAGGAGAGCCGTTCTGGTGGAATGGAGCTAAGCGAGCCATAAACCTCGTGCACCGTTTCGACCTGAATGGTTGCAGAAAGAGATGATTGGACATAGATATCGCGTCCGTTAGCTGATGACAAGATGGTCTTGATGCTGGCAGCGCGGTACCAAAAAGATACGTCCTCCGATATGGGCGGTACAAAGTCCTCATACTCGGGTGGATCAACGTCGATCTTGAGCCTGCGCAAGTTAGGATCGCACACAACAGTGCCCTGAATGGTGAGCTCCGTTGCGAAGATGCCCGTACGGCAGATGCGCCCGAGACTAATGGAGATCGACGACGAAGCGCGCGCAATATCCGCACGTCTCTCTTGTTCAAGGCGCACAGATTCAGGGTCGACCCAAGGGCGGGACGTAACAGAACCTACGCGGGCTTCATTGGTGGGATGTCTGGAAGGCATAAAGTAGACTGGTCTCCCGGCTATACTCAGGACGTTGTACAGCTGCAGAAATACGCGCGCCGAGTCCACATCCGGAAATGTTACAAGACCCATGCCACGGTGTGCATTCGATCCTCGTTTGCGAAAAAGCCCCACCTCAAAATTCAACAGTGGAGAGTGAGGGTTTTGAATCGGTGGTATGTGTATTTTTTCCGCTAGATGGATGCGGAGGCGTTCTTCTGTTATCGAGAAGGGTACATTCCGCACGAATACTTCCATTGCACCTGCTGAAATATGAGTGTAATGACGGGAGAGACGAGAAGATTGTACCTCAAAGGCAGAAGGAAGATGGGAGTGGATGATACACCCTCGAGTCATCCACTCCCATCACTGGCGCCACATATATAGCTGACTTAGGCGCTGGAGAATCGATAACGGCTTGAAGCGGAAGGTTCTTCCCTGCCGTCCTCGGAAAGCTCTAACATCAGCTGACAGCGGCCTAGGAACACTTTGACATTGGCACCCATAGCATCAGGCCTGTCCAGGCGAAACCGCATTGTATAGACTTAGTATGATTCCCTGTGAATTTAGGTAAGCGTCCAAGAGTGGCCCAATCAAGAGTTTTTTCATTGAAGATAACCGCTATCCGAGTCAGCCATATCCCCCTGGTTGCTGCACCGTATCTGACCACACCGTATAGTTCCTACTGAGGGAACGAAAGAGAGGGATTGTAGCGTCAATTAGACAGTATATCGCGCCTACTGAGACATCGTCAAAGCGGCTGTGGAATGTCGAGTAAAATGATCTTGTAAGATCGATTGCAGCGAGGTGGCTGTAATATGCATAGATTCATGTGAAGTCATAGAGCGTACGGGATACATATGAAACGAGCCATCTTTTCCTCCCCAGATATACAGCCAGCTCAGATGTTAAGCTTGGTTCGTCGCCAGTGACGCCTCTTGGCATTGTACTGCACCCCAAATCAGTCAAGAATTCATGGAACTCGTTGTTCACGCACCTGTATCTTAGTGTCTGTCTTTAGGCGGAACCATTGGGGAATTGGCCTACGTCACACAGTCAATACAGTGCGGCAAGCTTGCACTCCAGAAATGTACCTGTTTTGCCTTCCAGCCTTGGCCAAAATACGCTTTGTTCTGAATGTCTTTTGAGAAGGCTAGGTAATTCACTGCTCAGTACAGGAAATCTGAAGCATCGAGCAAAAATGCCCACCATTTGGGTCCGTACGGCGTCGTCGATGGAAGGAAAAATTAAGGTTTGAACATTGCTTTGTAACTGTGTAGTTCCTCTTTAGGATATAAACTCGCACGCTCTCTGGATCGCCGGACCACCGGCAATCTCCTTATGGCCAATCAATTCCAGTAAGTAGATGAGGGTAGGTCCAGACTCCTTTAGGGGTCACGATAATAAAACAAACTACTCAAAGAATTTACACAATCTGTCCGATTCAAAAGAAAGGAAGTCATCTCTCACTAATTCTACCACAGCCCACTCATCGTAGTAGAAGACACATTCGAGCTTTCATCGAATTGCCATATGCTATGCGTAAGCTCGTCTACATTGTTGAAGAAGGAGCCCCAGTCATCCAAGCTAATTGAAAGGATCATGAGAATGCAGTGTTACGCTACAGGCATGGAAGATAACCGTACCTCATTTCATTACTCTGCAAGTCATGAAACTCGTTGCTCGTCGGCAGGGTTTCGGAGTTCGACGTACTAGCGCTTTTGTTGAAGAAATTCGAAGGCTCAAGGAAAGAATCTTGGTCGTCAGTCATGAAACCATATTTTCGCAAAGTTTCGGTCGCATTGGCGCGAGGAGGATCCAGCCTTACGCTTTCCGAAGGAGTGAAGGATAACTGAGGCTGTGCATTTGCTTCACCTAGGGATATTGATGGAAGTTCAATGCCAGAAAACCAGCTTGACTCATCTACAGCAAGCACGTCGTAGAAAGTATTGCTGCCGGGAATGTTTTCGGAAAGATTCTCAATAAAGACCTCATTTCGGTTCAATATCGAGTCACTGTCGACACTCAGATCCTGGGGGCTCGCTGAGTTGGGATGTAGATCGCCAACAAAAGTTAGCGAGTGAAGGACATCCCTAACGGATGATGTATCAGTTTACCTGATTGCTCAGAGAAATCAGGGAAAACTCCTCTCACCAGAGCTTGCCTGCAAATGACCACCTGCACTGCTGTTAGCGACATGAATAGCAACAACTCGGATGTAAGCACTTCGTTTCCAGGACTTGGAGAGCCTTCATGCATGTGTCCACATGTTTTATGTCAGCGGAGTTTACGGGAAAGCCGTTGCGCTTTGTGTGCCAATAGTCGAAAAGGAGCACTGCAGCGGCGTTGAATGCGGCAAGCTAAAGGGACTTTAGAACAAGCACCCAAAGAAAGCATTGTCTTACACCATGGTAGGGATTCAAATGCCCTTTGCGACGTAGTTGGGTAGCGATAATATCTGCACATACGCGAGCGGTAGTTGTGCAGATAGTTACTGAATGAAACGGAAATTTCTCCGAGTCATAAGGCATTGATATGAAGGGCCTATGAATTAGCATCTGCAAATGGTGATACTGTAAATGTAACGACGCCGATTGAGCAAAGTGAATGGGGTCTTTGCGATGGGGGTCCCATCGTACTGAGGGAGGTAGATTAGAATTAAGATAACAATAGCGTCAATAACTTTACGTACGATGATCAGGCATTACATCCATCCAGTGCTTCAGCTTTGCATTTAACTGCTCCACGATTCGTTTCTGCCAGTTTTTATCCAGAAATCTGAGCCTGATTTGAGATCGGTTCATTGCATACTATGGTGATCATGTGTACTTTAACTAATGAAATAGATAAAAAGAGGACTTACTACAGTGCGCAGGCAAAATGTTATCAGGGAAGTGAGTTTCAGGTAACAGTTGAAGTAAGAAACGATTGCGGGTCGTCCGGGCGGTTGCTTAAAGGCATTAGCAGTACTTTGAGGCTCCCAGTACTCATCATCACATTCAATTGGTAGGTCAAGGTCGATCCTGCATTGATTAGCAATGAGACATACGGAGAAAGGCGCGGGGACGTACTCTTCGTCGAAAAGACAGCATGAACGACCTAGAAAAGCGCTGCTCTGCCTGTCCAAGTATACGAGAGTCCTAAAGCAAGTCAGTAAAGTGCATGCATAGGGTAGCGATATCATTACCAGAATGCCCGTTTCCATAGTTCGCCTTCTACAGTGGGCCTAGCATACTTCACTTTCCTTCTGTGAGTGCCCGCCTCCTCAGATAATCGAAGTCCAATGCTAGTAATCGTCCAACATAGATGAGGCGCCGTTGATCCCAACACGAATTGGGCGAAAAGCTGAGTTGATATTGCAGATAAAGCGACAGCATCAAGTGAACAGCAACCGCACTCACACATATAATTTGTAAGACATGTAAAGCCGGTGGACTTAACAAGGACTTGCGCGCGTCTAACACCTGATTGAACCATTTCCATCCACTCGACTGCTTGGAAGTCACTCCATCTGATAGAACTCGAGGGTCATCTGTGTACTTTGAAGCGACAGCGCACACGAGTAGCAGCACCATAGCAAAGTCTTTATCCTTCAGATAAAGTTTATTCTTGACCGACTTCTCGAAAGTTGGACGATGCAGCAACGGGACGAAGGGGTTCACTTCCGCAAAATAAAGATCGACAAGTGATGTGAGCAGGTCATCCTCTGGAAGGGTGATATCTGGATACTGAGCCTGGAACCAAGAGACTTGGCGCCAAGTAGGTGCATCCCAGAATTCGGACCGTCTGAAGCTGGTTCTGTTGTCTGGGAGTTTACCGGTATGTCCTTGCTTGAAATCCCTCGCTGTCTGTATAAATTGGGCAGTGCTCGATTTTCCGAGATAGATGTAGCCCGATGGATATGCCTGGGCTCGAGTGAGATCGTCTTCCATCGCATCACGCTCATAATCGTCCTGTCGCAGTCGATCCTCAATCTCGGCAGTGCTCATACTCCCAATGTAGGTCTCGGGAAGGATCTGCAGCAGAGTCAGTTCTGCATCCATGTGCGCAGACGGTACCCACCCGACGCAAAAGGTTCTCCATCCTTTCTAGTTTGTTCTCCAGCTCCTGGACATAACTACCTCGAGTATAGGCTGGTGTATTAGCAAGAAAATCATCGCGAACCTTTTGGAGGGCGCCTTTACAAAACCATTAGCCTATGCATAACAGAAGAGTAGATGCCTGACTTGCCAGTACTCTACGACTGTCAGAATACTTGCAGTCAAGGTTGCATGCTGCACAGTTCGAGCACTGCTTCCCCGGTCTTTGAGCGCCGTCGCCTGCAGAGGTAACTCTGAGTATCCATTACAGAACGTCTTTAAGCGTGAAGCCTCACATCCAACTAGAGCGCCGATGACCTTAGGAACAGGTAAACATGTATAGAACACTCACTCTTTCTTCGCCTACAAAATTCACATGCCGTCTGAGGCCTTGTCTTTTTGGTATGACTGGAGCCATAAATTTCTTCCCCCGGTGGTATAGACATCGATGAACTCAAGGAGACTTGGGGCTTTGGAATTTATTTTGTTGGCAATAAATAGCAGTGCAAGTAATGAGTCAAGACACGGGAGATGGGTGCCGAAGCCAGAACGGGTGCCGATCACTCCAGTACCGAGTGCGAGCTGTCAGAGTAGGGGAATTATATCTGGATGGATAAGGGCATATCTCTACGCCTTCTGCACATTCACTGCAGAATTACCTCCGAATTATATACATTTGTACTATGAACTGTTCCAGCCGCCTCCAGAAGGAGAAAACCACGATGCCGAGGTGATACGTAACAATGACAAGATACGTTGTACGTACAGAAACAGGCGACCTGCTGTGACACGGACAAACAAACCGGAAACGAAAAAAGAAAACTTCCATGCACTCTCACTTTATCATTCTTAGTCTTCGACGCCCTCGCTTCAATCCACAGTTCCAAGAAAGAGTCTATTCCAGCCTTATAGCCTGAAAGGGATGCAAGAGTATCGCGTCATCATATGAAGGGGCTGGTTCAGAGGCAGGATCGTTCGAAGAGAGATGCGTCGCACAAGGCGGGACAACGCCGTGGTACTGAAGAGCGTTTGACTCGGCATATTCCATAGGCGAGAATGAGTAGGCAGGACCACTCGTAGTGAAGGTGAATTTGACACCCGTATCGGGCTCCGACGACGACACAGATGAGTTGGATGAGGAAGCTATCGTGACTTCTGGACGAACAAGCTGAGCATTTCGCCTTTTGTGACGGCGAGTTTTCTCTCTGCGAGCCAGAGTGAAATTGACGCGTCGTCGTATGGGAGATTGCGGTGTGGGAGGAAGAGACGACTGGCGAAGACGCGTCACCGACGACGACGACGACGACGACGACGATTCGGGACAAGCACCATCCGACGCAGGAAAACTAGAAGATAATCAACAGACAAGGCCTACAATGGCGCATATACTCACCGGAAATCATCGATGTCGTCTACTTTTGCCCTTTTTCGACTGCAGAGCTCAAAGTCAGTAGTATCCTCGTCCTTCAATGGGTTCTTCATGATGTTGGTCGAAGTAGAAGAGTGAAGGTAGCTTTGCTAGATTGATGGTCACGGTATGAGATCAAGATCGGCCGTGGCCGGCGTGCTTCTGCCACGTTACCGTTCGCGTCTTCGTACCTGCTAGTCATCACCTACAAAAATTCCAATTTTACAATAGCATCGAAGGCCAGTGCTCTTTGGATATTTTCTCTTCTTCGCCTCTCCCCTCTTTAGTACTTGTTAACGTGCCGGACTTCCTATTACTGGTCATCACAGAGCCCAACTTGAATTTACACTGACTAAGATATCTATCATTTCATCCATACCATCCGTCGACCTATTCTTCATATAGTGTCTTGCCAAGGGTCAACAGCCTAGATTGTACCAGCCGACGTCGAACCCTCTGAGAACGGTAGAGAAAGAGCACCGCTTCGAACCGTTATCGATGCTCCGGCGCCTGAGTTTAACTATATATGTGGCACCAATTAATGATGGACGGTACCTGGGTTCATACTTCTTGCTCGAGAGTGGATGTGTATATGTTTCGTTGTCGGATCTCCTAGAAGTGCGCAAAAAGGGTATTCGACGTGCTGCTGTCAATTATTTCGGTTATATCACCAGGAATCTGGGTCCGCAAGACATGTTGTCGGTCAAAGGACTTGATCGACTGTCATCAGTGTCGGGAGGGACTGGTTCGAGTCTACGCAAGAACGTCAAAGTCGTGTGTGCACTGTACTGTGGCTATCACCATTGTCGCTGAGACTTGTGGGCGTGAGTGGTTATACTAATTTTGTTCAATAATATATTACTGACACTTCTTTGTTCTCGTAGCCTTCACCTGTATACCCACCATTCTCGACGAATACCGTACAGCGGAGTTGAGCGAGGGGCATAACATGTATAACCGGCATCCTTTGCAAGCGTCATATAATATGCCGTATTAGTACTAGGGTTTACCGTGTAACAGTATTGATAGTTCAATAAGCGTTTCTCGATTCTGATGTTGTCTATGCCGTGAACCAAATCTACCCTTTCCAAGTGCGTGTAATGCGTTCTGTCACATATCTACAAATACATATCGGTACAGATATCTAGTGGGCGGTATATACTCGGTACTCTCTTTTTACACGACGAACTCGATCCTCCTGAGCTATTAATTCGTCGTTGCTCCGAAAGTGTTTAACACCTGGAGTTACCGCACAGCCACAGCGTATGTTAAGTGATACCCACCATGATATCACTTGTCTGAATCGACTCAGAATATCACAAGTGAGTCTTGTTTCTCTTTTGCTGCCTTTTGGTGCTCAATTTCTCATTTTGTCCTCTCCTCCAGTGATCTCCATTGCTTTCTGTGCTAGCTGTCGCCATGGCTAACAAGCAAGAGACTACTCTCCCGTCCCCTCCGTCCGAGAAGGAGGCCAACTTCTACTACTCCGGCCTGCCCTCTGGTCCACTCTTGGTTGCTCGCACTGTCACTATTCCGTGGAAGGCGCCCACCGGTCCAGAGGCGTACCGGAGGATCAGGGATCTCCGTCCCGTCGGCAACCACGCACTCAAGGAGGTCTGGGAAGGTAACCTGGCTCTCAAGCTGCACGCGCTTCTGGACTCGATGAAAGTAAAGTGGACAAGCACCGACGTCGTCCGCATCGGGTACCCCAAAGAGTCTTCCGCCCCCGTCATCCTCTGGATCGGTGTGATGCCTGCCTCTCTCTCTGGCGATGACGGCGTCGTCGTGGCTTCCCAGTGTCGGGAGCTTCTAAAAGAGCACAATATCGATGATGTCGACGTCGAGATCCATGAGTCGGTCGTCACCCGCTCGGCTGGTCCAAAGCTCCTCAAGCCCGCTTCCTGGTACAAGCCCACTGCAGAAGTCCGTGAACCTCTTACCGCTACGCTCGGTCTCCCCATCTGTGCCCAGTCTACGCCTTGGGCTGAGGGTACAGGCGGTTTCTTCATTATTGAGGGCGGGGATACCAAGAGGCTCCTCCTCGTCACCGCTCGCCACGTCCTCTTCCCTACGAACCAGAACAAGCACTTTGAGCGTAAGAACACCGACGAGCCCCGTCATGACATCACGCTCTTTGGCGATGCGGCGTTCAACGAGTACCTCGAATCTATCCAGGCCGAGATTCGAGGCAACGCATTTATGACGCATATTCACGAGCGTCATATCAAGATGGTTGAGGGGAAGGACGACCCAGTAGCGAATAGGGCGCGCCAGCAGGCCCAGGACGAGTTGGACGAAGCGAGAGAGGCGATAGAACAGCTCAACACCTTCTACCAGGAAGTGTCGACTCACTGGGCCACCCCGGAGAGCCGCATTCTAGGTCATGTCATCCTCTCTCCTCCCATGAGCGGCAGCGAAGGTTACACCGAAGACTGGGCTGTCATCGAGATCGACGCCTCCAAGGTCGACGCGAGCAATTTCAGAGGCAATGCCATCGACCTCGGTACCCGCATCCCACTTTACAAGTTCACTCGTATGATAGACCCCAATCCCCAAAGTGCCCATTCCTTCACGTATCCGATCGACCGTCTTCTGAGGCTCAAGGGCACTATTCCGGACGAGGAGATGTGTCACCCGACTGCACTCGACCAGAACAACGATCCGTGCCTTATGGTGATGAAGCATGGTAACACTACTGGTCTGACCGTTGGCCGTGCCAACGACGTTTGCTCCTACGCCCGTTACTACTACAACGGTGACATAGCCGAGACCTCCAAAGAATGGGCCATTCTCCCGTTCGACTCCAAGTCCGGCGCCTTCTCGGACAAGGGCGACTCAGGTTCTGTCATCGTCGACAGCCAAGGGCGCATCGGCGGCCTCCTCACCGGCGGCACCATTGGTGTCATGCCTTCCTTCGATCTCACTTATGCCACGCCCATCAGCTTCCTCCTTAAGTGCATGCAAGACAAAGGACTCCACAACCCCAACGTCAACCCGGTCCTCACCGCCTAGATGCATTTATCAGCCTCTTCTTCAAATTGTATCAGTACTAGTAGGCTTTACCGCGTAACAGTATTGATGTATCAAATAAATGTTTCGCGACTCTTGTTCAACTCCACCTTTTCCAGGTCCTGTTACACGTTATACTTCTGAAAATACATATTGGAATAGATATTTAGTGTCCGATATATACTAGGCATTCTCTTTCACGGTTTGCTAGCAATTGCGAGCACAGCGAGTAGAATTTGGTTAACATGTGAGAGACCAGTCCGGTCCGGGTCCGGGTCCCAAATGTTACGGACCCCGATAAGTTGAACACTTTTTCGTCGACTCCGAGTCTGCTTTTCATCGCGTCGTATCTCTTTCATTTCTTATCGTATCCGTTTGAGACTCGACAATGTTGTTTTTACACGTACAAAGAATGCCTATGTCGCTTTTCAGCGGGTGAAGATGAGTACGTCGTCGTTTTCCTGTTTCCTTGCTGGCGCGGTATTGCCTGCTCTCGAATCTCCAGCTACTCTGAGAAGTATATGTGCTTGCCTGCGCTCGCAAAATGTGGGTACCCATGGTCCATATTACCCCAGGATTGATGATGGTCATGATTGGCGATCACGATCAGCCACGACCACCGCATAGTACGTGCTTCTGCCACGTTACCGTTCGCCCGTCACTGTTTGTACCTGCTAGTCATCATCTGCGACTTGAAAAATCTCAACTTTAAAACAGCATCGATGGCCAGCGCTGTTTGAATCGTTTATCGGCTTCGCCCCCTCTGCTCTTTAGTATCTGTTGCGACGCCAAATTTCCCGTTACTGGTCATCGCGAGTATCAATTTGCATTGAGTGAGAAGTCTATCTCCTCATATAGTGTCTTGCTAAAGCGTAGACAGTATCAGCTGACGTTAATTCACCTTCCGAGGACGGCAGAGGAAAACTCACCGCTTCGAGCCGTTATCGATTCACCAACGCCTAAGCTAAGTATATAATATGCGGTACCAATTAATGATGAACGATACGCCTTGTTGTATCGTTCCCATATACCTTCAACTGTCCATCAAGGTATGGTCGTCGTTTCTCTCGTGTCATTGTACTCAAGTCTATCAGTAGGGGTCATGGAAGTCTTCGTGCGCAACGTACCTTTCTCAGTATCAGAAGAGGACCTCCGCGTCCATCTAGCGAATAAAATCCACATGCCACCGATTCAAAATCCTGATACTCCCCTGCTGAATTTCGGGGTGGAGCTTTTCCGTCAGACCGGATCGGCTGCTCATCGTGGCTTTGGCATCGTAACCTTTCCGGAAGCAAACTCGGCCGCGACATTCCTTCAGTTGTACAGTGTCATGAGCATTGGCCGGGGGTCGATCTACTTTAAGCAGTCCAGGGAACCTACCAATCCAGAGCATGTAGCTTCTCTTGCATCCCGACCTTGGGTCGATCCTGAACCTTTGCGCCAGGAAAGAGTGAGGCGTGAAAATATTGCAAAACCTTCTCCTTGGATCACTATCCATCTTGGACGCATCTGTCGCAAAGGCATCTTTGCGTCAGAATCCACCATTAGCGGTCAGGTCGTGTGTGATCCTGACCTGCGCAGGTTGAGAATCGACGTCCAACCTGAGTCATCCAGCGAGGACGACATCGACGACGATCCGTCATCACTTCGTAATTTGCTAGCGGACCTTTATGACACTCGCCTACGTTTTTGGTACAGGGCATCTAATATCAGGACCCTTGCGGTTTCAGAGGACGGAATCGATATTTATGTGCAGTCATCTATTCCTGCGACCATTGAAATGGAGACGACAGACACAGATTCTTCAGGGCCACCTCGAGTCAGTAGGTGTCCGACACTGCACAACGGTGCTCGCTTCATGCTGTTACGCGTTACCCAAGGATTGTGTTTATGCTTCGGCACCCAAGCTGAGGCATATGAATTCATCCGTCGCTGCAAAGAAATGCACATGCCTCCTTATATTCGTCGTCATATCACTCGGATTGAGCGAGGACGACAATATCGCAGTAGAAATTGGACTGCTTTACAAACCGAATTGCGGTCTTTGTCTTTCCCTCTTGCATTTGAGGTTGAAAAGGCCTACGGGGCAGGCATTTTGGACGTTTCAGAGCTGCTGAGTCTTTGTGGTGCACTACGTGAATTAGAGACGCATCACGGCAAACTCACTGCCGCTTCCGCATTTCGCCAATTCGCCTCTGTCCTCAATATTCCCAGCCTTCGGGATACTGTGCACGCCCAACCAGTAGCAAATACGACATCACATGCATCCACTTCATCTCATGTGTCAGGCATGCAGCAGGCGCTGAATCCAACGTCGCCACAGTCAGGGACAAAATCGAGTCGGAAACGTCGAAATCGTAGGACCCGTAGACGGCAGCTAGCTGCAACTGTGTCACACAGAGCAGAACGGGACCTTACTGGCCTGCTCCATGAAGCAGTTGAGGCCTACATAGTGGAGACCAGAGTGCCAAGGCGGCGCTTTGCTCCCTCTCCAGCGACATACCAGTCATTTCATCTCGTCGTCACTTCCACGATGCAGGTTTTAGCGGGTCCCCTCCCTGACCAATCGAACAGCGTGTTACGACGCTACAACAATAATGAAGCATTCCTTCGTGTATCCTTCCAGGACGAGGACAGCGGGAAACCTCGTCGGGATGAGTCTGTCTCCATCGACGGTCTCTTGCGACATCGATATCACCCCATACTTACTAGCGGAGTGATAGTCGCAGGCCGAAAGTTTGACTTTCTTGGTTATTCCATGAGTGGACTCAAAGAATATTCTTTCACCTTCGTGAAGCCATTCAAATTTCAAGGTAGACGTTATGACGCAGATGCCACCCCGGGCCGCAAGGAGTTGGTGGGTTACATATTTCGTCATGAGCAATGTTACTGTCTTGATTCTGACTCCTTTTGCACAGGGTGACTTCTCCCAGGTCATTCGCCGTCCTGCCTTGCTGGGTGCTCGCTGGGGCCAGATGTTCTCGACATCATTGCCATCTGTAGAAATCTCTCCCGACATGATCAGACGCATTCCGGACCGAACTGCCGGCTTTGGTCCTAATGCACTTTTCACCGACGGATGTTCGACTATCTCGCGCGATCTCATGATAGTTGTGAAAGATAAGATCCTGCGAAGTACAGAAGCTGTCCCGTCTGCTTTACAGTTCCGTCTCGGCGGCGCCAAAGGCGTCTTGGTCTTAGACCCTAATCTGACAGGGATGACGCTGACACTTCGCCCTTCGCAGATAAAATTTGACTCCGAAAACATGCGAGGCTTGGATGTAATAACTACCTCAGCGAACCCTATTTCCTGCTATCTCAATCGGCCATTGATTGCCCTCCTGGAGCACCACAAAGTTCCAAATAGGAGCTTCAAGGTCCTGCAGGACCATGCTATCAATGAAGCATGGCACATCAGGCAATCTCTAGATGCTACTGCTACGACATCCGCCCATCATTGTCTCGGTGGCTCTTTTCGCCTGGAATCTCTCTTCCGAAATATGTCCAGGATTTTAAAGGTAGAACTATCTGAGCAATCTGACTCGGACTCCTACCTACGCTATGACTTGTTGACGACAGTCATTACCTTTGCATCGACATATATCTTGAGAGTGATCAAGCATCACGCTCGCATTCGAGTACCCGGATCATGCACGTTACTCGGTGTATCGGACGAGTGGGACTGCCTTCAGGAAGGCGAGATCTATGTCACGATCTTTGATCCACGCACAAATGAAAAGGTACCTGTTGAAGGCCGTGTTATTGTCACACGAAGCCCTCAAATTCATCCTGGAGATGTCCAGTTCGCCACGGCAGTGCGAAGGCCGGAGTTGAACCATCTTACCAATGTGGTTGTGTTTTCATGCAGGTGCGTATCTTCAATAGCATCTGCTTCCGTGTCTCATAGTAGTATAATCAGAGGAAACAGGAGCTTGCCGTCTTGCCTTGGAGGTGGCGATCTTGACGGTGATATCTATAACATTATCCTGGATGTAAGTCAAGGCACGACGCATCATAACTTTTCAGTTTTCAATCTGGATCTAGAAATCTCTCCATCCTCCCCAAGGATTCACAGCGAGTCCTGGAGCATACAAACGCCTGGACCCCGATATCAGATCCTACCCATGCGGTAAAAAAGACGTTGCGGATTTTGTCATCAGATATGTCAGTTCTCACTTGTCTAGACGACGAGCGCGATGAACTGATTTCTGTCCTCAGATCCAGTCCGATATATTAGGATACATCTGCACGCTTCACCTGAGGATCTCTGATCTAAAAGGCCTTGGTTGTGAGGATTGCTTAATTTTGGCTGAGAAGGCTTCACATACTGTGGACTACCCCAAGGTCGGGACTCCCGTCAACATGAAAGATCTTCCCAAACCTACGGATAGGCATCGAAGGCCTGATTATATGTCCGGGAGGGTGTTAACCCCAACGACAATGAAAGACGGGGTTTTTATCCTAGCAATAAGATACTCGGTATACTCTATCGCCGTGTGCCTGTAGAGGAGTCTCATCCACGTCAAGATGAAGCAGGATTTGTTGACCACGAGCTCCTAGATGATTTGCTAGAGCTTCACCTTACTGTGGTCGATGATTTGAACATGGACCCCAATGAAAATGATCTCGAAGAAATGCGCCAGATCTTGGACGAATACTGCCAGCAATTATCAACAATAGCAAAAGCGCACACCGTTTCCAAAGGGTTTGCATCCCACCTTTCTGAAGCTGAACTCGTCTGTGGGTGTATTATGGAACATTACATGGATCACAAGAAGCGGATGGAGACTTCCAAGTCAATGAACTTTCAGGTACGTGTGTTATTTTATACTGTCTTCATCCTGTTCCCAGTCGATCCTGAAAAATATACCTGTTGCAGATGAAAGAACTCACGCGGGCGATACGGTGTGGATTTAAACCCCCGGAAGAGGGCAGGCATGAAGGGTTCGATGATGATGATGACGACGACGAATTCTCAGCCGTTTCTTTGAACGAGCGTGATATTCACCACCTCTGTATCAAATTTAATCGCGCTAGGACAGGCTGGGTGGCAGCTCAAGAAGCCTTGGATGATGCCCGAGAGGAAAAGGTGGTAGCCTTTGGTCCCGAAAGCTTTAGTGTCATTGCTTTGGGAGTCATGCTAGACGTTCTGAAGGAGCTGAAGCAGCCACTAATTCGGTATTGATTATACCTGTGCGACGACTATACCGTACTACTATCGCTGTCTATCTATGCATATCAATACTCCCTTTCTCACTGCTCGGGAAGACTGAATGGTGGAGTTCCCATCGGTGCCATCCATAGAGGCCGATACTGTGGCCCGGGCCGGCTAACCGCTTCTCGCTGCTCAGAACCATCATGTCAGAAAAAAATACCATGCCTTTGGTACCCAGAAGGAGCTCCTGGAACCTCGGCGTCTTACTAGGAGCAATAGTTATCGGATGGGGTTCTTACACGCTGCTCTACAAGTCCGTGGACGCGACGGCACCAGACCTCTTCGAACTAGTAGACTTGACCGTGTTGGCCCCAAATGAAACTTCTGTCGGATGCCCTCAAATTTCTCCCTTGTTCCCGAAAGCACACGCCGGTGTGGACGCTACTCTCGATTCGTTGTATCGGTCCGATACATTCAAGCTCGAAGCGTACGAACTGCTGGGTGGCGCCGTACGCGTCCCGTGAGTCGCCACTGATGGAACGCGTCCAACTTTCGCATACTAATCCAATGATATAGTACAGAGTCATACGACGACTTGATTCCTGTGGGTTATGATGAGCGCTGGGACATTTTTAGCGAACTGCATGAGTACCTCGAGCGATCATTTCCCAGAGTGTCCGTGTCATAATCCTCCTTTTATAGACTCATTGAAGAAGCTCGTATAGGTATGACACTCTGCATGCTGCCAAGATAAACACGTACGGTTTGATTCTTCACTGGCAAGGGTCACAAGACCACCTCAAACCCATTCTAATCACCGCGCATCAAGGTAGAGCTATATTTCTGGAGCGTTTTGCCCTTAGAAAATCCAAGCTGTTCTTTAGACGTTGTTCCTGTTGATCCAACGACAGTAGACCAGTGGATTCATCCCCCATATTCAGGCCATTTTGATGGTAAGGCGCCTCACCCTTGACTGATCCGGCTGCCACAACTTAAGCGACATCATCAGGTACTTGGATTTGGGGACGAGGATGTGCGGACGACAAGGCCGATCTCATTTCCCAGCTGCAAGTTCTACTAAATTCGGTGGAAATCTCTGACTGATCTTTAAGATAGGATTGCCGTTGAAAAACTTCTTGTCGCTGGGTTCAAGCCGCAACGCACGGTCGTATTTGCTTTTGGCATAGATGAAGAGGCTTCTGGCACTGAGGTAAACTCATGTTTCTGGTGGTCAGATGCACGATCTTCATTTCCTTGTTCAGGGTGCTGGCAAACTGGCTGTTTATCTGGAATCGACTTATGGGGTGGACGGGTTTGCAATGCTGGTAGACGAAGGGGGTAAGCTACCCGGCTCTACGATCTCTATCTCTTCTGACCAAAGGGGCTGTCATTTCATAGAGGGATACGACCATAACGTTAAGGACGGCGTGGTTTTTGCTTTTCCTGGCATATCAGAAAAAGGCTACTTCGATGCGCAAATTGAAGTCCTCACAGCAGGAGGGCATTCCAGCGTACCGCCCGCTCATACGGTACGTCGGCGGCCTCATAATCTGGGATTAAGATTGAACCCCGAATATCAGAGCATTGGTATTCTATCGTTAATGATTGTAGAAATCGAGAAGAACGCATTTCAGCCAGAGCTTCTACGTTCAGGAACCGGGTTTGCAAACGCGCAATGCGCTGCGGCTTACGACCCGAAATTTACTCCCTCATTGAGGGCCCTAGCTAGGAAGGCTCTGACTGATGACCATGCATTAGAAGAATTCAAAAGAGCGTTGATTGCGTTAAATCCCATAGTTGATGTGATGCTGAAGACTACCCAGGCGGTGGACCTGATACAGGGTGGCGTTAAAGTCAATGCCCTTCCTGAGAAGGCGTCAGCGGTCATTAACCACAGAGTTGCGGAACATAGGTAATGGTCGTTGCGATGGCTTTGAGTATGGTTGACTAACTGGTTTCATTGCAGTTCTACTGAGGAAGTACAGCAGCATATTATCGAGCTCCTCACGCCCATAGCCGCGGAGTATAATCTATCTGTCGATGCCTTCGGAAAGACGCTGGATATCGGTGGCATGGAGGGTGGGAGAATGGTGTTATCGGACGCCTTTGAGTCCGCATTACAACCGTCCCCCGTGTCTCCCTTAGATCTTAAGGGGCCATATGGAATGCTTTCTGGAACTATCAAAGCAACGCTCCAGTCTTCTGACCGATATGAAGCGGGAGTCGTAGTCATGCCGTCCCTGGGCTTGGGTGCGAGTTTCGCCATGTTTCTGTGAATGCAATGAAGCTAACTTGGTTATAAGGGAATACTGGTATTGTCTATGATCACAGCGGCGTGCCGACGCTAACTTCTGCCTACAGATACGCGATTCTACTGGAATTTGACCAGACATATTTTCAGGTATTCACACCGTTACAATTCAGATGACCTATACAATGGCTTGCACACAGTCAATGAAGGTATGTTCTGGCGTTTTGACAAATATAACGTTAAATAGTCTATTTGCAGCCATCCGCGGAGAATCCATCATTGAGCAAATTCGTTTCTTCACTAAACTTATCCTGAACAGTGATGAAGCGGATTTTTGATGAATGACGATGGCTTGAATATTCGTTACTCCTTCCAGATCAGACCTACGGTGTGGCGCGTCTGGATGCTTTGGGTCGGGTAATTCAAGACCGTTAGGTTTAGTGCCTTGACATGATTTAAATAATTTGGGACTGTGGCGGTTCGTTGATATTTCATACCGCCACAGCAGAGATCTGAATATGCTGCTGTAGTGAATGTATCGTAGAGTAGCGATTCTGCGCCTCGGTTTTGGCAGAAACGGAGCTGTGGCTGAGGAAACATTAAAGTGGCGTTAACGTTGCCTCCGTGCCGGACGGTCGGCCCGTCAGATCATTACCTCATCAGTCCCGCTGAGTACCCTCACAGTCACCGAAGGGCCAGTAGCACTGCGAATTCGCGCCAGCCTCAATTTAATCCGGACTTGGCCTCCCACCACGACCACGACTACGACCTCCGTCGTCCCTCCGATATCCTTTTTATTTTCTCTTTCCGAAAATCACATCTATCCTCTCCGGATTCCAAGTCCGAGGACTCTGTCATGTCAAACAGCCCGAACGTGGCGTTCGATTTCGATCCTTCTTCCTCGTTGCGAAAAGACCAATCTGGTTTCATGCAATCAGATCAGGCCTGTGTTCACTGTCTTCAAGAATGCTCCGAGGATGTATGCGCGCAAAGGAGCCTTGAAATGACCTCCCAGTGTACAGATCAGTGTGTCGTGGTTACCTGCAACGACCTTACACATGGCAGCGCTTCCGTGACTTGCGACGAAAGCGACCATTGTGATTTTATTTGCGACGGGGCCACCAACTGTCCGGACTGCAGTGGCCTCGATGAATTCGTATGTGTATATCTCTAGCCGTGTCGCTTTTACTGACTCTTTTGCAGCTCCAGTGTTGCACCGACTTTCATTCCTATTTTTCAGATCCCAAAACCCAGCACCAGTCTCACTGGGATCCGACTTTTGATGGGCTATGTAATTGCAATGAAACGCCCAGGAATGCCTTTTCCAGCGGCTCGTCGTCGTCCTCAGCGTCGCCGTCGCCGTTTGTCGACGTGCAGCCCCCTCCTAATTTTCCGAGTCATAATTCCTCTATGTCGCCTGAATCAGGCGCCTCGTCTTTCATGGACTTGACATCTGGCCAGCCCCCGCCCCTTCCACCGCTGTCCTGTATGTGGGGCGACTGTCATGCTCGTTTTCACGCCATGGAACAGCTGGTAGAGCACGTTAATATAGAGCACCTCAGTCTATCTTCTCCTATACCTCCAACTGCTCCTTGCCAGTGGGGAGATTGCCACGAACAACTCTCCCAGCAACCAGAACTCTCATTAGACGTTCTAGCCAATCACCTCTTCCAGGACCACCTGATGTGGCCGGCGTCTATGGAGGTTCGTTCCTGTCTTCTCTTTTTTATATGCTGTATTTATTGCTATGTAGCCCGTCGCATCCTCTTCCTCTACACCTCTAACACCGACCCCTGCTCCAGTGGACTTTGGGCTGCTTACTCCTCTGCCCCCCCCTCCAACCTCGGACCATAAATGCTCCGAAACGCAGCACATCTGTCACTGGCAGGGATGTGGGAAATCATTTTCCACCTGTGATGATCTTACCGTCCATCTCGCATCTGAGCATGTCGGATCGGGCAAGGCTCATTACGACTGCTACTGGAACGACTGCGCTCGACATGGCGAGCAAGGGTTCAGCAGTAAGCAGAAAATCTGCCGGCATCTGCAGTCCCATACGGGACACCGACCATTTCGATGTAAGATCTGTCATCAGAACTTTTCGGAGGCTGCGACATTACAGCAACATATGCGGCGGCATACCCAAGAGAGTAAGCCTTTTGTGCGTCCATTACGCTACACCATCTCATGCCATCTGCAGAGCCGTATTCGTGTGATCACCCCGGTTGCGGCAAGTCCTTTGCCATTGCTGGAGCGTTGACAATACATAAACGGACACATAATGGGCATAAGCCCTTCAAGTGTACTTATTGCGACCGGTATGCTGTCCGTCTTGTATCACATAATAATTAGCTGACACTCGTACCGCCAGCGCTTTTACGGAATCATCAAATCTCTCAAAGCATGTACGTTCTATTGCTCTCAATTCTATGCCCAATTAATTTAAAATGGAACAGCTCCGTACGCACACAGGGGCGCGCCCTTATCCGTGTACGGAACCTGGTTGCAACAAGTGCTTTGCTCGGCCCGATCAATTGACGAGGCATATGAGTGTCCATAGAAAAAAACAGGTGGAGAGATGATGCACGAAAGCCTAGTTTAATGGGTGTTTAGAGAGTGCGTGGTCTGTGGAGTGCGCAGTTGACTGTTCCACGTTCAACCTCCAATCTTGATACAGGAATTTGGCAGAACGGGGCCGAAATGACTAGGCCGGGACCTGGTCCGAACCTAGCTCAGGGATCAACGGGGTAGGACAGTATGTCGACATGAATAAAGGGGCAGCCTTGCATCCTCACTTGTCGAAGTATCTTCGCCCCCTCCCCTCCTTATTTGAAGCCAGTTTTCGTCTCATTTTGTATTGCCACAGTTGCTGCAGGTTTTTATGCCAAGGCCTACACCCTCGCGGTATTCAAGGTAAGCGTGTATATTACACGGAATACACGGATTCTTGTCTTGATTCTTGAATAAGTACCAACCAATTCAACTGAGAGCTCCAAGCTGACAAGCTGCCAACCTGTTTTTTCTGCTCATCATGCTGCAAAAAATCGTTGTCAAGACCCTATGAGTTGCGATAACGAAAGCATAGGTAATGTACTTTAAAGTTCATAGCGGAATCCATGAAAGATGATAGGCTGGGCTGAAGTTAATTTTGCGATCGAGCCTAAGGCGAAACTTAGGCCAACGTATTTCCGTTGAGTTTCCGAACTTTATCCTACCCTCGAGCTCTATAGACTGTTAGTAATTCGAGCTTCAAAATTTCTACTGGGATCACCGAACTGTCCTCCGATTCCTAGCTCCAGCCCTTTCACAAGGGGTACCGTAGCAGTACTGTGTGGTTCAGTCCAAGTTTCTGTAGCGGCATGCGCTTGCTATTCTCTTTCTTTGTCTGCGCATGCGTCGACCTTCCTCATGAGTTTCTTGAGGATTGGCGTCAAAATTTACATAACAAACAACTGCTTCGTATGTGAGGGCCTACGGTCTTTAGTTAAAAGGTCCGGTATGCGGCGATAGCTCTTAGTACGGGTTCTAGGGCTGAAATTGTTTGCAGATGAGTACACAGATTTGTTGTTACAAGATATACACGCAAGAAAATCAGGGAAGTAAGGGCATGGGCATAGTTGTATAGTTACACGTTCCGTCCTTCCGGCTATGCAAATGGATCCATTCTAGAGGTGATCAGTTTCTGCCACGAATAGCTAGATTCCAGTGGCATACAGGTCAACAATAGGCATCGAAAGAGGCTCGCGGTCGCGTTCGTCCGGTTTCTCGGCCGTCGGTGCAGGCAACGATAATAGACTCGCAGTTTGTACCGGAACAGGCGTTGACAATGACTTCGATACAGGGTGGGCAGTCAAGCCATGGGTTCTCCTTGTGAGAATGACTCTCCCTAAGACTTGACGTGAGTATTACTTGTAATGCCTCCCCACGCAATACTCGCCTAGTCTCTTCGCTTCGTCGTATCCCTTCACTCGAACGGTGTCGTACTTGGGATCTACGGTGATGCCCTCATCAATAGCGACATAGTCGATTCTTCTCCTGGACAAGAGCTGCTCGTCGACTCGCCACGGTGCATCTCCAATGACCTCGTCCACCCATCGACAATGTCTGACGACCTCGCACCTCTCGACGTGTGGGAAAATGGCTGGCGATCCATAAGAGCTGCATAGCTCGTCGGAGAAGACGCCGACAACGAGATGCACGGAGGGGAATGCGAGCTTTGCCTGACGAAGCTGCAGCGCGTGGCTGACAGGCAATGTGTATTAGCCAGCTGAGCCGTACCGGCAAGAGATACGCACCCGACGCCAAAGATGTCGAACACGCCGTCGACATAGACTCTTACAGTGCGTTGATCTGCTGAGCTGCCCCCCCGTTTTGTCTTGCTCTCGGATTCTCGCGTCCATTTCTGGATATCCTCTGGGGACAGGGTAACGGTGTCGAAGCGATCTCGTGCTGCCTGAGCCGGAGGTGGTTCCGACATTGCGAGAGAAAGATCTGCAAGGCTTGAATCCAAGCCAGAGTTGGAGATGACATCGTAGTCGGAAAAATCGTCGCTGACGGATGACGCGTCCATGGCCATGGTGTTGCAAGAACTGGGGGTGGATCTGCCTCATGCATCAAGGGAAGGCAGCACCTGACAGCACCTGACCAAACGAGGTAGCACTGCGATGTATTTCTTTCTCCAGCTGGTGATAGACATTGTTTAAGGTGATGGCGATCAGGAGGCGGCGAGCCAGGTACCAGCAAATCGGGAGATACTCAACCTCGATACAGGGTATTGAAAACCATATAAACTCCTGACAATAATCCTACAGCATCTAATGACAGCTAACTCTGGCGCAAGAGAAATCAGATGGTATTATTCGATACCGTCCAGCTATCGCATCATATTATTGTACAGAACACCTTCCATCACCAATCTTCACCGGCTTATCATAGTTTTGCCACTGCAGAAGGTAGTTTAGGGAACATAGACACTCGAGAGCTGGATAAGAAAACACAAACCTGACAGTCTTCCTGTCTCCTGAAGGGGCAACTTCTGGCCTGGCCCTATTCAAAACTTTCTGGAACTCGGCTACACGGTGCCTCATTCGCGAATGCATGTACGCCTTGGAACACTTGATGTGATAGTGCAGATAGTCGCGGAAGAGTTGAATGTGAGAGATGGTCGTCGCGGCCACGGTGGGATTGGAGAAGTGTCGAGGGAACAGCACAAATGTTACGTATCCCATGTCCTCCGTGTTGCGCAGATTTCCCAAATGGCGAATTTCAAGAGGAGGGTCCCGGCTAGAATAGAGGACCTGAGGTGCATTTTGGATCGCTGGGAGACGACGAGCATCCACGAATTCCTGTTGTGCGCTCAGCCGATAGAACACAATAATTGCTACGTGTGACGCACCTGAAGGAAAACTTTGCCATAGATACGATCTGTCTCATCGCTGAACACGGTCGAGAATATAACGGTAACACGATCGGGCGACGATTGCACATAGATGCCCTCTTCGTCACGATAATGAATCTGCATCAGTTCACCCTGGCCCGTACCGGCACTCTCCAATTGCTTTTGAGACTTGAAAGCGAGTTCAAAGGGAGCGGCAAGAGCATTGCGTTTCAACAAGGAGATGGAAGTGATAAATGCTTCACGGTCCTCTATATATGCGCAAGTTATGCAAAAGAAGCAAGCATGAAATCCAGAAAGACCGTACCTGCGCCAGTTGGAGCTTGCTCCAGGTCGATCTCGAGACTGACATTATACTCCGGCTCAGCCTCGTCCTTCAGCAAAGACCCATATTCACGCTTCAGCACATCCAGCGCCCCGTACTGCACGAGCTCGGACCAACATCGGATATGCATCGACAATAGGAGAATGGTCTTCTTTTCTGGTGTGCATAGATGGAACCGGACGCCATCGTAGTCGACAAACTGTACATCGAGTGACGAGGGCCTGCAGGTGAACGGTAAACAGAGCGACAACCTAACAATGGCACGTCCTACTTTATGAGTTTTTCTCCGAGTGTTTGTTGGATGATAACGTTGTGCGGCTATGCTGTCGTCAGTCACCAGACATTGGAGGTAGTGCAGCACATTACTTCAAGTAGAATCATTTTTATCTGGGGCTGCCAATGAGATATATGCATGTAGAATGAAACAGCTGTTAATTACGGACCTATGCGAAGGGTGGTACGTCCAGCACAGGAGATTCGTTAGGCGATGAATGAAGTACCAATTACAGGACGCAGCCAGGGTTCCGGGCATTTGCCGAGGACGGCATCGAAATTGGCAATTGTTTTCAATCACAATCTTACAAGTCGTACAAGGTCTGTCTAGCAGAGCGATAATACATGTGGATAGTACATTTACAAAAGTCCGTTATATAGCGATAGTCGGCACGAACCTCTCGCCTATTGGGCTCCAAGCAACTTGGTCTGGTGTTCGACTTCCAACAACATCAAACACCCAGTCTCTTCTCAGCCGCCTGTAGATCTCCTTGAAGGTCTCCGTCGACCCCTTCTCCTGCACCATAACCAGTGTCAAGATCGCCTGAACCTCAGAAATGACCTCAACCCTAAACTTGACCGGCTTGAGCACTCCCATAACCCCGCTAGGATCCTTCATCTCATCCAGCCGACACTTCAGTACGCCCAGGGGCTCAGAGTCCACAAGAATGACACGAATATCCATAGCCATCAACAGTCTCCTGCATTCATTCTGTGTTGTCTTCATATCATGTGTCGATTGCAGCGTGAAAGCTGACGGTCTGAACTTGAAAACGTTTGTGATCCACTTTGTACGGGGCGGCGAAGAAACAGGCGAATTCGGAGTACCAACAGATGAGGCAGGGGACGCAGGGGCAACTTTTCTCTTCCGCAGCTTGGTTCGTTCCTTGCCGTTGCGGGGGTCCAAGATTTTCACCCATTTGTCATTGGCGCCGACTCGGCTTTCATCGGATAGCTTGGTTGTATAGCCAGAAGCGACCGCTTCGTTGATGTTCTCCTTGTCGACAATCGCGACGGTAGGACGTGCAGGGCGCTGTCTTCTGGTAACAGATAATGGCTGAGTGGTGGGAGTCGCCGGCGACAGAGAGGCGGTTTTTTGCTGACGTGAAGGAGACAAAAGAGATGTTATGGGGGGATCTATACGCATCGTCCTATCTCCTATGATATCGTGCATAAGAGCAAGATTAGGGGATGTTATAGCTGCCGGAGACTGAGATCCCTCTGTCCGGGAATAAAGCACATTGATATGATCAGCAACTTGCTTAAGAAAAGTCTGCATATTAATGTCGTGATGTTCGGGGACGATAAGTGGCGAGGGTTCGACACCATTCGAGGAGCATCCTGAAGACGGAGAGAGAGGTTGATGATCGAGCTGTGGAGAAACTTGCCCTCTGTGATAAGTCACAGAGCTTTCTGATGATGCTGTCGATACGCCACCTCCCCGGGCTCTTCGAGGAGTTGGGGGACCATCACGAGGAGGAATAGATGAAGGGGAGGGCGTTATGAGAGGATTGTGATCTAGGGAGAGGTAGCTCTGAGGTGTATGTGAGGTTCCATGCTCCCTCTGGCGTCGCACTCGCTCGTCTCTTGCAAACGTTTCCGCTTCTTCATAGCCTTCCAAGTTCTTTCTTCTATACTCTCCAAGAAGGTGATAGATTCCTTTGTGCCAGTTCTTCTCGTCACTTAACAGATTACCAACGAGGTCATCATCAGAACTACCAGGCCAGAGGGTGTGAAGATGACGCAGAAGTTCTGCGTCGATATCATCACGTGAGAGCAGAGGACACGCAATATCGTTGAGATTCCTAGAGGGAACGCTGGCGAGATCAAAAGAGCGAGAGATGAAGAAAGGGTGGCTCTGTACACCGGACATTGTAAGCCTCTTCTTGACGTCCTTTACTAGCATTTTCGCAATGAGATCCCGAGCAAGCGGGTCGATGTCATCAGGCATCTCGAACTTCCCGACGCGCACTTTCTCCAAGAGCTGCAGGCAATCATCATCGTCGAACGGCAGTCTTCCCGCAAGCATAGCGTGGAGGACAATGCCACAGGACCATATATCTGACGCCGCACCGTCGTATACCTCGCCGTTGACGATTTCAGGAGCAGCGTAATGCGGACTACCGCAAGAAGTCTGAAGCATACGATCTGGTCGCCAGGCAGCCATGCCAAAGTCGGCGAGTTTGACATTAGACTGAGAATCAAGAAGAATATTTTCCGGTTTGAGGTCCCTATGGACGATGTTGAACCGATGGCAGTAGTCGACTGCTGCAATGATCTGTTGGAAGTATCTCAAAGCCTCTGAAGGAGGGAGTCGTCCTTTTTCGCAGAGATAGTCGAATAGTTCTCCGCCCTGAACATGCTCAAGAATGAGATAGAGATGATTTGCAGTGTCCCAGACGTCGTATAGTTTCATAATGTTAGGATGATCCACGAGTTTCATAATAACGATCTCGCGTTGGAGAGCCTGCTCTAAACGCGCCGCATCTTCTTCCACGTTGTCGAGGGACTCCATGCGCGAGAAAAGAAACGATTTTCGGATTATCTTGACCGCCGCCATTTGTCCGGTTTTCGAATGGCGAGCAAGTTTGACTCGCCCTACAGAATCTTTTGTCAACGAGTCCCTGTTCTAATGGGTTGACCAACGTACCGGAGCTTCCCTTTCCAATGGTCCTTCCAAGCTTCCAGCAGCCAATCATCTTCGGATCATCAGCCACCCTCGAGAACGTAGGAGAATCAAGGCTAGACATTAGGCAAATAGGATAGAGTGATAATAGTAGTAATATAGGACTGAGATAGAGGATGGGACTATTATGTGGAGGGAAGGAACTCAAAATTCAACTACCGGCATGGCGAGTCCGTCCGGTCCGGGACTGCCAAGCAAGACTAAATAACGCGTCGACCAATTCGGAACCGAGGGGGCACACAATCACGAGACCCTTCTTGACTCTTACCACCATCATCAATACAAGTGCCTCAAAGCGACTTTTCTGCGAAATACCTTTCGCTTCCATAATCTTTCAAGATGATGCAGCCAACGCCGGCGCCAACCTCAGCGCCCGGATCCCCCCAGCCAGCGCCTGAAGAGTCGCAGGTCATCTCAATGCCTGAGCCGCCACAAAACGTTAGGAGTGCTCCTTTTGGAATCTTAGTAGGACTATTTGAGAGGCTACAAACTGAGAGAAGAAGAGATAAACGAGAAAAGCTATTATCTTCATGGTTTAATGTATGATTCTTCTCCACATCAAACAACGCCACGCACCGAATAATCTCCCTTTAGCATTGGAGAGATGAGAAAGGAAAAGATCTTTATCCTGTTCTACGTCTTTTACTTCCTCAGGTAAGTATGGTGGTAATTCGGATTACTTTTCAACCGATTCCAAATTCAGAAAGATCGTGAGCGGTCTACCTATGGCTTGAAGGAGCAGAAGATCGCGAAGACGTACATCAAGCTCATTCCGTTAGGTCCGAGAGACCCAGATGCTATCCGTCTCACGAATTGGAAGAAGCCAGTGGAACAGAACGTGTGTGATATATGACCTGGTGTGCTTCGTCTTACCTTTGTCTTTTACAGAAAGCCTCTGGCGACTTTCCTACAGTTCTGTACGAAGTAGTAGGCAAAAGATCATCGGTCACGGAAGGATCTCTGTCTATTGACGACCTGAATGATATCCTGGATGAGCTATCTCAGAAACAGGATTCCATGTGAGTTGCTACATTCTTGTGGTCTTCGTGTTAACAATCAGACATATAGGGAAGTTCAATCGAAAATTCTAAGACGCATTTATAATCGTGCAACACCAGAGGAGCAAAAATGGATTGTGCGCATCATCCTGAAAGGTGCTTTCTCTTTGACCTGTGATCATCAAGGATACGTGGCTGAAAGATGAATCCAGACTTGGTGATATCTGTAAAGGAAACCACGGTTTTTGCAGTCTTTCATCCTGATGCTCAGGACCTATATAATACATGTTCAGACCTCAAGAAGGTAGCGTGGACGCTCTGGGACCCCTCATTCCGATTGAACGCCGATGTACGTTCGTTTTTAGATCAAATTTCTCCCGTTTCTAATATCTGTATAGGATAAAACTGTCGCACTCTTTCATTCTTTCGCACCTATGCTCTGCCGCCGTCCGACCAAGAGGATAGAAGAGACTGTCAAAGAAATGAACGGAAGTGAATTCATCATCGAGGAAAAGCTTGACGGGGAGAGAATGCAGCTCCATAAGAAGGGCAATGAATATTATTATTGCTCAAGGTTGCTTTCCCTTATGTGTCGGCTTTCGCAATTCTTATGTGTCTGTTGTAGAAAGGGGAAAGACTACACGTATCTGTACGGAAAGCATGTTGGAACGGGGAGTCTGACACCCTACATCGACGCTGCTTTTGACGAGCGCGTTGACGAGTGAGTACACTGACATGATAATTAAGTCCTTGCTGATTGTCTTCCAAGAATTATCCTCGATGGCGAGATGTTAGTCTGGGACCCGGTTTCACAGCGCAACCTGCCATTCGGAATGCTCAAAACAGCTGCTGGAGGTAAATTCACGTCTGCATTTCATACAGAGCTCTAACGTCTTTTAAGACAAATCCAAAAAGGCTCATATGCCTCGTCCGTGCTGTAGGCCAAGCTCTTTCTCCATTATGACATGCTTGAGTAATGAATTTAGTCAAAGTTTTCGACCTTCTTTACCTCAACGGCCAATCACTTATTGACAAGACGACTAAGTTCCGGAAACGGAATATGAGGGCGTGTCTGAAAGAGGTGAAAGGACGTATCGAATTTGTCGTTGAGTTTACAGGCAGAGATGCACAACACGTCAGACAACGGATGGACGAGGTAATGGAAGCAAGGGGTGAGGGACTGGTCATCAAGCATCCTAAATCTATGTACGTGTTGAACGGGAGAAATAGAGACTGGATTAAAGTCAGTGGATTCTGCTGCAATTGTGACTAGTGCTGATCTTGCGGACCATAGGTCAAGCCTGAGTACATGGTACGTGTATCATTGTCCTCTCCACTTAGTTGACGTCAATTCTGCCACTTAGGATAATATGGGTGAGACGGTCGATGTCCTTGTCGTTGGTAAGCTTTCGTAGAATCGTTCCACTGCGGGTCTTCACCCAGTTTGCAGCCGCGAATTATGGCACAGGGTCCCGTGGTGGTGGAGTCTCCACGCTCATCTGTGCAGTCATTGACGATCGACATCCGGATAGTATGGACGAAGAGCCTAAGTTAGTGACATCATTTACAATCGTTTTCCGTCCTTATGTGGCTGTATAGGTATAGTTCTTTTGTCCGTATCGGGTCAGGTTTGACGTATGCCGACTATGTGTGGGTACGTGGTCTGCCTTGGAAGACTTGGAATCCCAAGGAGCCGCCAGAATTCTACCAAACCGCCAAGAAGACAACTGAAGACAAGGGAGATGTTTACCTCGACCCTGAGGAGTAAGCTCTTGTTGATTCGTCACCGTAATAGCAAGACACTCACGTATATATTTTAGCTCCTTCATACTTAAAGTGAAAGCGGCAGAAATCACACCATCAGGTCAGTGCTTCAAGTATACAACCATGGCAGAGTCTTATTATGTAGATCAATACCATCTCGGATATACCATGCGATTCCCTCGAGCACTGTCTATTCGACAGGACTTAACGATTGCGGACTGTATGACGGCCTCAGCCGTCCTTGAGAGTGCTCGCACAGTAAAAAAGAGGAAGATGGAGAGTGATATTACGTATGTTATACTATCTGTCTAAAACCAGTGCTGACGTGTTCTACAGGACGACGAAAAAGAAAAAGACAGGCAAGACGAAGGCGAAGGCGAGTGTGTTGTGATTAATGAAGCTCTGCGTTTCTCACCCACTGTCTGCAGCCGATGATGCTACCCGGTTATCAGGGCATAAAGACCAAGGATGTCTTTGTCGAGTCTGATATCTTCAATGGCTTGACGTTTGGTGGGTAATATATGCTGTCGTTGCATGCCCTGACGTTCATCGATCGTAGTCGTGATGCCCGATCCTAAATCCAAAACGGGTGAACAGCAGAAGAAGGACTTGACGAAGCTGTGCGTCCTTTTTAAGTTCCCGAAAGTGTATGAATATAGTACCTGACTTGAAGCGCACAGGATCATAGCGAATGGGGGCCGCTGTCAGCAGCTAGCTGCAAAACATCCCAACCTCTTCATCGTGTATGGTGGTACCATCATTCGTACGTATCTCCTTTCTGAACACTTTGATGCAACTGAGGCATTAATTTTAAGCGTATGACTTGAAGCTTTCAATAGACAAGGGAATCCATGACGTGGTGAAGCCAGAATGGATCACGGATTCTATTGCTTTGGGACGCCAGGCGCCACTCTCGAGAAGATACTTTTTTCACGCTACTGAGTCGAGAAAGACAACAGCAGAGTACAGCATGGAGGATGCCGTGAAGAAAGAAGAAGAAGTAGAGGTGGCGGAACCAATGGGTGAGATAAATGAAGCGGGCCCGAGTGCCAAGGTGGAAGAACAAGCGGAAAAGATCAAACATGAGACAATTGATCCGGTCTTAGCGGAATGGCTGGCCATCGACACACCGAGAGTACCAGCTGACGACGATTCAGAGACGGAAGATGACGATGACGATAATGATTCTATCAATGCGGATACACCTGGACAGGATGATATGGATGACTGGCTCAAGGAAGGAGAGGATGCAGAAGTCGATCTCAAGTTTGAGGCGTCGGATGAAGTTGCGAGTCCTGCAGATGACGTTAAGAAACCTGAGGAAGAAAACCCCAGAATGGGAGAGGACGAGTCAGCTATGGAGTATGACCAGGACCTCATCTTCAAGCACTTGTAAGCACCATTCGCCTTGTGTTTAGCTTGAGCTAAAATCCGTTAAAGGTGTTTCTACTTGGACACTTCAGGCAACGCTCGACGAAATGGGATGAGTGCTAAGTCCAAGTACGAACGTGTAATTGACGCTAGGTCGATCTTGTTTTTTCTTGTCCCTGCGGCGTTCTGAATGCTCGATCGTTAGTTTCGAGGAGGTGGAGAAATTGATTGTTTCCAATGGCGGGCGGGTCGTAGATCTTGATGAACCGAAATTAACGCACGTTGTTATCGATAAACGAGACGATAGTCGGCGTTTGGAACTTATGAAGAGGACAGCGAAGTACGTCGCTACCTCTTGTCTTTTACCTGACAAGTACTTATCTTTATGGCATCAATCGCAGGCCGAAACGGAAATATTTGATCCTTTCGAACTTCATACAAAGTTGTTTGAACGAAGCGACGCTTCTTCCAGAAGAAGGTAAGTGTCCTTTACGCCGAGAAATGAATTTTGTTCTAAAGGGGGCTTTAGAGTTTGCACCATGATTTATCCTCGATCTACGTTGAGAATAGTGCTGTCGGTACAATGGGAATACACCTGGAATCCACCGTCAACAAACAACTCGGCCCTTTGTTAAAATTTCAATGTTAAGCCGCTATGACAGCGTTGTGTTTGCAAATTGCCTCGTCAGACGACCTGACAGAAGAACTGATCGTCGCTATTGTTGGACGTTCACAAGAAGTCGAGCAGGTCCCTCTCAACGGATTTTCCTCTGTAAGGTGAAAAGATTGAGTCCGAAGACCCTGCGGAAAGCCTTGTACTTTGTGGGAATCAAAGAAGAGTGAAATTGAGACCGGCCGGCTCACGGCGTGGCGGGTCGGAGTTGAGATCCGTAGCCGACTTGAGACCATATTACCGTCGAGGCTCGTGGCCATTGTTTTTCTTAACCCTTTACTCCGCCAGCATTGCGGTGATCGCTACTTTCGCCTTCGCCGCCGTGGGCAACGACGACAACGACGACCTGAATACTCGTAAAGGTTGACATTATTTTCTTTTTTGCGCAGTTAAAACGCCAGAAACGAGAATTTGTCGTCTCTCTGCTACCATTGGCTCTTGTCTAGCAGCATGGCCGACCGCGAGGGATCTCCCATTTCTCAGCTCCTCAACACTCTCGGCATCACGCGTGAGGAGCTGCACAAGCGTAGCGACCAGATGCGTCAATTTCTCACCGCCGACAGTACCTACTCTTCACGCGTTTCCGACCGTGATTCGTCGTCCAAGTCAAGTTCGGCCTCCCTGCTGCGTTCGACACCGCTCTCGACGATGTCGGCGTCAACTTCAGCGCGTTCTTTCTCTCGAGCAAGCTCCAGCTCCATGATGGACGCGTCGCCGCCCCCTTCGACGCCCATTAAATCCGAGCCAGTCGATGGTCCTTTGCCTCAGCGTCACCATGACACCATGGAAGAGGTCATTGAACGACAACGCCTAGCCAGGAAAGAGCGCAGGGACAGAAAGGGACGGCGGGACAAGGAGAGGGATTTCAAGACCCCCAGATCGCATCACCGGTCGCCATCGCCCAGCGCGTCGCAGTCGAGCGCTGGCTTCGGACCATCACTTGGTTCACGCGACGAGCGCGCTGATGGCAGTGCTCGGTCCAGTTCGTCTGTTGCAGAGGGTCGTGAGGAGGTGCGTAGACCGTCTGCTCCCACTAAACATATCTGAGGTGGCGTTGCAGGGGAGACCGTCGCCGCCGCCCTTGACGCCACAGCAGAGCAAGTACTATCGAGCTCATACGGCCTCGCAATCGTACAGTAGTCTGGTCTGTACACTTTTAATCATTTTTCTCGGTGCAGTCGCTCAGTGTACCGTAGGTCAAGGCTAATCCAAAACAGGAATCGCCTACGCCTACCCGCCCACAATCGGTACCCGTGTCTCAGGCGGGTCTTCACTACTACTACGCTCCTTATCCTCTACCAGTGCTGTATACTGCAGCACCTGCCGAGAGCGAGGCATCCGCCGCTGCTGAAGTTGCTACACCTACTCCAACACGTATCATTAAAGCACCCGTGTCAAAACCCTCTCCCTTACCGCCATCTTCGCCTCCGCCGTCGTCTCCCGTGTCATCCCCCAATAAACCAATAGTCAACCTTGTCTCGTCTCCCGGACCTATGGGTCCACTGCCCATAGAGGATGAATACGACGGCCTACCCTACAGCCTGCCTCCTGGCCCTTACTCTCCCAACAAACCAGATTGCTCTTATGCGGCTCTTCTCGGCCAGGCGATTCTTTCCTCACCTGAGCATAGGCTGACTCTCCAGGAAATATACGACTGGATAACCATCGTATACCCCTACTTCAAGCGCGGGGAAACGACATGGATGAACAGCATTAGACATGTCCTTAGCACCACCGTTTGTTTCCGTAAAGTCACCAGAGATCGCTCTCTTGGTAGGACCCTATGGGCTATCTGGGATGAGGATCTTGAGTGTTTCAAGGGCGGAGGATTCAGAAAGCAGTTATGCAATGATATCAAGGCCAAAGACAAGCCCAATGCAAACGGGACTAAGCGGTCCAGAAAAACCTCGGAAGGAGATGGCGCTCCAAAGAACAAGAAGGCTAAAAAGGAAAAGGAAAAAGAAAAAGATAAGGCTGCACTACCACCTGTCCTCTCTGCACCATTGCTCCCGCTTTTCCCTCCCTCTCGTCCAACCCCGCATCATCAGCCATATTACGAGAGCTGCGTTCCGAAGACATTACCTTCGGAAATCATCTTCCCGCCCTTACCGTCAACCTCTGGTTATCGGCAACTCGTTGACAGCAAAGCAGTAGCACAATCATCAGCTGCTGCGGCCCCTAGCAGCGAGCCTTCGCAAACTAATGGTGGTGATGGCGATCTGGACTCGCCTCCTGGGGAAGAAAAACTTACACCACCTCACTCAACGTTGTCTTCTGCCTCTGCTTCTTCTGTTCCGAGTTCCTTGCCCGACCTCACTCCAAACGATAGCTCGTCAAGTCCTCCGATTTCTTCCAGTGACATGGAAGTGGACGCGGAAGCCAATCTTAGTGTTGCACCCGTTTCTATTTCCGGTGTGGATACCGACGAGGACGACGGAGACATTGAGCAAGATGTTTTCACGATGCAATTGAAGCCAGTACGATTCTGGTGTGATGCTGACAAGCAAAGCAGTGCTCTTCAACCAGGAATACAGTTGAAGTACAACGTACCGGATCCTATCTTGGCGACAGATGACGAAGATGACGAGCCCGTCGTGAAAGCCACGAAGGGTAAAAAGCAGAAGAGAACAAAGGTTAGAAGTTGTGCGTACGAGAGCGTCCTTCGGAGACTGACAGTTGTTTTCAGGACGTCCCAGCCTCGCCTACTCTCGGTTTACGGTCCAATCCGTTGAAAGCAACAAAAGTTGCAAAAAATAAATCTAGATTGGCATCTCCGCCGCCCATCACTGAAGGACCCTCCACACCGACGAGAAAGTCTACTTTTGCCCCGTCATTCTTATCCCCCATCCATACTCCGCTTTCGCACCGGGGACTGCACATGAGTCCTTCGGCAAGTCTTGCGCATTACAAGTCAAATCTCGACCCTCCGCCGTTTGTGTCATATCCAGAGAAAACGGGGGATAATGAAGAAGTTGACGAAGACGGTGACAACGATCCCATGCGTACTCCGTCGAGGACACGTTCTGCTGGTACTTCTTCTGCGCTACACGTGACTCCCAGGCGATTGTTCTCCTTGGGTGACTCTCCTTTCCGGACCCCAGTTGGAAAATCGTCATTTCGTAGCATCTACGATCCACACGACCCGACGTCGCTGTTGGACGATGAGCTACATAGGATGGGTGCCGCTGGCCATGGAGATAGCCCCGCAGGGTTATTTGGCAAGTCGCGGGCGTCTTTGCTGTATGATAGCCCAGGGAATCTCACGGGTGGCAGTCCGGATAAGTGGCAGAGATGGTGGTGAATGCGAACTTGATTGTTTTTATATTTTAATGTGTAAGCCTGCGGACATGCCATGTTGGTATGGACGATCGTCGATATATGATATTTGATTCCCTGTTGCCTGCTCATAGTTTCTCTCTTTTCTCTGCCTCTGCCTCTCTCTCTTTCTCGTCGTTACTTACTATCATGTCATATTTGTTGTACATTTAGCTATCAATCTGCATCTATACAGTACTTACATCCTGCAGTATCGGTCTTAGTCGGCGCTTGACGCGTGACGTCATTCGGACTTCCGTTATCAGCCGCTACACGTCCGATGGGTTTTTTGGGGTATATGTTACTGATCTCTGGATTGGCGTGTGGATCAGCCTCTTAGCCTTTTACCATCATGACACCCAGGTCTGCCCTTGCCAAACAACTGCTGGCAGCCCTCAAATCTCGAGACGAACGTCTCATACGACGACGGCTGCCAGATCCGTCGTCATCGACCTCATCGACACTCATCGACTTCAACACCAATGATTATCTTTCCTTGGCCAGTTCACCGGTCTTGCGACGTCGGTTCCTTGAAAAATTACAGAATGCACCAGACGTCCTGGGTTCCGGAGGCTCTAGGCTCCTCGTAAACGGGTCCGCGCACAGCGCATTGGAAGTCAGACTGGCAGAGTTTTTTGACTCTCCTGCCGCATTACTCTTCAATTCGGGATTTGACGCCAACGTCGGATTCTTCTCGTGCATACCCCAGCCTGGGGATGTCTTCGTGTACGACGAGTACATCCATGCTTCAGTACACGATGGCATCCGTGCTTCCCGGGCCCGCGACTCCCAGTACTCTTTCCCACATAACTCGGTGCAGGCGTTTCGGAACTTGTTGGTGGGGCTTCGGGACGAGCGTCCGTCTTTGGCAGCGGGTGATAGTAGTGTGTTCGTCGCTGTGGAGAGCTTGTACAGTATGGATGGGACCTTTGCCCCCTTGCGGGAATTTGTGGAAATTCTCGAGGAGGTATTTCCTCATGGCAACGGATACCTGGTGGTTGATGAAGCACATTCGACGGGAATATATGGTCCCCAAGGCCGAGGGAGGGTAGCCATGCTGGGGTTGGAGAGCAGGGTGTTTGCACGCCTGCATACCTTCGGAAAAGCTCTGGCTGCAACCGGAGGTTAGTTATTCCGTTGCTTTTTTTTTCGAGGAGACTAAGTTCGAATAGCTGCCCTTTTGACAACGCCGCTAATACGAGATTATATGCTCAACTACGCGCGTTCGCTAATTTATACCACTTCACTCAGTTTCTCAAATATCATCGCGGCTGACGCGTCTTTCGACATGCTTGCGGACGGAACCGCGCAGATACTATCGGAACACCTGATGGACATATCCTGGTATTTCACGCGATCGCTCAGTCGACGTCTCGCGGCTATACCTCCAGACCTCCTTTCTCTGCCTCCAAACTTGGAGGCATCGCCCATTATCCCCATCATGACTTCGCAGCCACGACCTTTGTCTGCTTTCCTACACGCGCGGGGTATGAATGCTCGTCCAATAACTTGGCCGACAGTACCGAAGGGTAAAGACCGAGTCAGAGTGTGTCTTCATGCCAATAACTCGCGGGAGGATATCGATAGACTTGTGAACGGGATGATAGATTGGGCCGAGAGCGTGCTAGTGGAGCAACGACGAACTAGCTCAGGAGGGTCGAGTTCTCCGGAAGTATTAGTGGCTAGCAAACTGTAGAAAAAGAGCACCTAGTATATACCGCCCACTATATATCTATTCTGATATGTATTTGCAGATGTATAACAGAACGCACTACACGCACTCAGAAAGCGTAGATTTCGATCTACAGCAAAGACAGGACAGGAATCGCGAAACGTTTATTTAATATATCAGTACTGTTACACGGTAAACCCTAGTACCAATACAACATATTATAGGAACACTTGCAAAGGATGCCAGTCATACACATTCTGCCTCTCGCTCAACTCCCAAGATCAGGATAGAACTGTAAGAGTGACAATGAGATGATAGAGGAAGGGGGAGAAGTCAATCAGGTGAATGCATCTAGGCGGTGAGAACTGGAATGACGTTGGGCTCGTGAAGTTTGTTGTCTTGCATGCGTTTAAGGAGGAAGCTGATGGGCGTGGCATAAGTGAGATCGAAGGAAGGCATGACACCAACGGTACCACCGGTGAGGAGGCCGCCGATGCGTCCTTGGCTGTCGACGATAACAGAACCAGAGTCGCCCTTGTCTGAGAAGGCGCCGGACTTGGAGTCGAACGGGAGGATGGCCCATTCTTTGGAGGTCTCGGCTATGTCACCGTTGTAGCAGTAACGGGCGTAGGAGCAAATGTCGTTGGCACGGCCAACGGTCAGACCAGTGGTGTTACCACGCTTCATCACCATAAGGCACGGGTCGTTGTTCTGGCCGAGTGCAGTCGGGTGACGCATCTCCTCGTCCGGAATAGTGCCTTTGAGCCTCAGAAGACGGTCGATCGGATACGTGAAGGTACGGGCATTTTGGGGAGTGGGGTCCATCATACGAATGAACTCGTATTGTGGGATACGGGTACCGAGGTCGACGGCATTGCCTCTGAAATTGCTCGCGTCGACCTTGGAGGCGTCGATCTCGATGACAGCCCAGTCTTCGGTGTAACCCTCGCTGCTGCTCATGGGAGGAGAGAGGATGACATGGCCTAAAACGCGGTTCTCCGGGGTGGCCCAGTGAGTCGACACTTCCTGGTAGAGGATGTTGAGCTTTTCCATCGCCTTCCTTGACTTGTCCAACTCGTCCTGGGCATGCTGGCGCTCCTGCATCTCTTCCGGGTCGTCCTTGCCCTCGACCATCTCGATACGACGCTCGTGATACTCGGCCATAATTGCATTGCGTTTGATCTCGACCTGGATAGAATGGAGGTACTCGTTGAACGCCGTATCGCCAAAGAGCATGACGTCATGACGGGGCTCGCTGCTGTTCTTACGCTCAAAGTGCTTGTTCTGGTTCGTGTCCGGAGGGAAGAGGACGTGGCGAGCGGTGACGAGGAGGAGCCTCTTGGTATCCCCGCCCTCAGTAATGAAGAAGCCGCCTGTGCCCTCAGCCCAAGGCGTAGACTGGGCACAGATGGGGAGACCGAGCGTAGCGGTAAGAGGTTCACGGACATCTGCGGTGGGGTCATTCCAGGAGGCGGGCTTGAGGAGCCTGGGACCAGCCGAGCGGGTGACGACCGACTCACGGATCTCGACGTCGACATCATCGATATTGTGCTCTTTTAGAAGCTCCCGACACTGGGAAGCCACGACGACGCCGTCATCGCCAGAGAGAGAGGCAGGCATCACGCCGATCCAGAGGATGACAGGGGCGGAAGACTCTTTGGGGTACCCGATGCGGACGACGTCGGTGCTTGTCCACTTTACTTTCATCGAATCCAGAAGCGCGTGCAGCTTGAGAGCCAGGTTGCCTTCCCAGACCTCCTTGAGTGCGTGGTTGCCGACGGGACGGAGATCCCTGATCCTCCGGTACGCCTCTGGGCCGGTGGGCGCCTTCCACGGAGTAGTGACAGTGCGAGCAACCAAGAGTGGACCAGAGGGCAGGCCTGAGTAGTAGAACTTGGTCTCCTTCTCAGACGGAGGGGACGGGAGGATAGTCTCTTGCTTGTTGGCCATGGCAACAGCTAGCACAGAAAGCAATGGAGATCACTGGAGGAAGAGAGGACAAGTCGAGTACTTAAGCACGGAAAGGCAGCAAAAGAGAAACAGGACTCACTTGTGATTCTCTTGAGTCGATCCAAGACAAGTGATATCATGGTGGGTGTCACTTGGTTACGTACACTATGGCTGTATTGTAATTTCAGGGGTTAAACACTTTACTCATCGATGTGGGAAGAAATTTATGGCTCCAATTGTACCAAAAAAGACAGACTCCAGTCGGCCTGTGGATTTGTAGGCGAAGAAAGAGCGAGTGTTCTATACAAGTTTACCTGTTCCTTGTTGCTATTAATGTCGTTAACGGCAGTGCAGGTGATCATTTGCAGGCAAGCTCTAGTGAGAGGAATTTTCCATGCAGTCAGATAAATTGATACATCATCCCGTTAGGGATGTCCTCCGCTCGCTAGCTTCTGTTGGCGATAGGCTCTCAACTCAGTGAGCCTCCAGAAACTGAGTGCTGATAACGACTCGATATTGAACTGAAACGAGGTCTTTATTGAGAGTCTTTCGGAAGTCATTCCTGGCAGCAACACTTTCTGCGATGTGCCTGCTGTAGATGATTCGAGCTGGTTTACTGGCGTTGAACTTCTATCAATGTTGGAGACTCGAGAGCGGACAATACCGCACCAGCAAGGAAACAGAAAAACGATAACGTACTCATCTTCACCCGCTGAAAAGCGACATAAACATTTTATCCGTGTAAAAACCATATTGTCGAGTCTCAAATAGATACAATAAGAAATGACAGAGATACGATGCCAGGAAAGGCGGAGACGACGAGAAAGTGTTATCGGGGATCGTATCATTTCGCACCCTGGACCGGACTGGTCTCCCTCATGTTAGCCAAATTATACTCGACTCTACTCGCTATGCTCACAATTATTGGCCAGAAAACTGTAAAAGAGAGTACCTAGTACAGGTCGCACGCTAAATATCTATTCCAATATGTATTTTCAGACGTATAACGTGCAACTGCCAACAGCGCATGAAAAAGTATATTTGACTGCAAGGACAGAATCACGAAATAGTTAATTTATATATCAACACTGTTACATGGTAAAGCCTAGTACTAATACAAGTCGCAGAAGAGGAAAGGGGGGGAAAGTGAGGTCTACGTCGCCCATGCGCCCCAGCGGACAACGACCGACTCGCGAATCTCCACCTCGACGTCGTCAATATTGTATTCTCTCAGAAGCTCCTGGCACTTGGAGACCACGACGACGCCGTCCTCGCCAGAGAGAGAGGCAGGCACCACGCCGATCCAGAGGACGACGGGGGCGTCATACTCGTCAGCGTATCCGATACGGACGACGTCGGTGCTTGTCCACTTCACCTTCATCGAGTCCAGAAGCGCGAGCATCTTGGGAGCCAGGTCGCCTTGCCAGGCCTCCATGAACGCCGGCGCGTGGTCGCCTCCGGGGCGGAGCTCCTTGGGCTGCCGGTACGCCTCCGGGCCGGTGGGCGGCTTCCATGGATTGGTGCTAGAGCGAGCGACCAAGACTGGGGCAGAGGGCAGGCCGGCGTAGTAGAGCTTGGCCTCCATCGCGGACGGCGGGGATGGGAGTGAAGGGGAGCGGGAAGTCTCTTGCTCCATGGCGACAGCTAGAGAGGAAAGCGATGGAGATCACTGGAGGAAGAGAGAACAAGGCGAGAAGCACAGCAAGGCAGAAAAGGAGAAACAGGACTCACTGAAGATAGAATCAGCAAGTCTAAGACAAAAACCCAGGAAGTTCGGCGCCGAGTCGATCCAGAGCAGATGATATGATATGGTGGGTGTCACTTGTTTAGATATACACTGCTGTGGCTGTGCGGTAATTCCACACTTCAAAGTTATTGTAAAAAGAGGCACCGAGTATATACCGCCCACTACACATCTATACCGATATGCATCTGCAGATGTATAACAAATCGTGTTACACGCACTTCGAAAGGGTAGATTTGGTTCTACGAAAGACAACACAGAAATCGCGAAACGCTTATTTAATATATCAATACTGTTACACGGTAAACCCTAGTACTAATACACCATATTATATGAACACTTGCAAAGGATGCCGGTCATACACGTTCTGCCCCTCGCTCAACTCCCCAAGATCAGGATAGAACGGCACCAACGAGTCCTCAGCACCCAAATAAAGCGCATTGTAAATCCGCCAATACACCTCTCGCACCTTCCTCGCCGGGTGGAACAATCCCTGCAACACGTAACTCAACAGAATTCCAGGACCCAATGTCACACGCATAGCTTCAACCGCATCCATTACAGCCCCGATGACGTGTGGAGACGTTTCAAAGCAGTTCGGCCAGACGAGGTTCATCAAATGAAGCATGGAATCCTCGCAACCCAATCCCGCGACACCCAAAGCCAGATGCTTGACGATCGTGCTGGCTGTTTGACGATGAACGAGATCACGGTCCGTGAGCGCATCCTCGAGCATCGTTACAACGGAGTCGCAGTAGTATGCAGACTGTGGACCGACGTATTCGAACACGAAGGACAGGGCTTTCAAGCACCCAGTTCGGACATTCAACTCCGCGGTACGGTATTCGTTCAGAATGGCAGGTATACAGGTGAAGGCTATGAGAATAAATAAGTATCAGTAACATATTATTGAACAAAATTAGTATAACCACTCACGTCCACAAGTCTCAGCAACGATAGCGATAGCTACAGTACTGCACACACGACTTTGACGTTCTTGCACACGCAGGTTGGTCAAAAGCACCGACAACACGTCCTGCGGACCCAGACTCTTGGCGATATAACCAAAAGAATTGACGGCAGCACGTCGAATACCCTTTTTGTGCGCTTTTAAAAGATCCAACAACTCGAAACATATACGCATCCACTCGCGAGCAGGAACGAATTCGGCACCGCGATCAGCAATACGTCCAATCAAGTTGATAGACGCTTCCTGCACTTTCTCGTGCCTGTTCCGTAAGATTGGGGTCATACGGGGTACTAAAAGGATAGATAAGTTCGATAAGACTACTGTCAAGAGTGGGGAAGACTTACGCAAATCCTTCACCGGAGGGTTCATTTGAGTCATACCAACAACGTTGGCGATCGCTCCCTCGGCCGCAATGATACTTCCCAAAGTATCCGGATATTCCTCACCAAGCTGTTCAAACAGAACAAGACCTAGCTTGCTAAGAAGCTGATCCTCTCCGCACTGCTTGATCACTACCGCCAACCGAGATGTCAGATCCGCCGCTTGCTGTCGCACTTTCGCACTCTTGTTGTTCAGACGCCAGAGGATCGTGGACACAATCTGTGTGAGGTATGGCTTCACCCGGATACCGAGCGCGTTGACAACAGTCCCGAAACCGTCCAACATAACCTGATCCTCCGTCGTCTGCTCCTGGAATGAGAAGATGATCCCATCCACCAGCCTCATCTCCAGCCTCTCGTCGATATCCGATGCTCCAAGAGTAGCAACAACCTTCGTAATAGTCTCCATCACCATCTTCCTGTAAGGCTCAGCCTCATCTTTCAGTTCGTTCACAATCCTGCCAACGATTTCCGATACACCGGACTTCTGCGCCAACTCCACTGTCGTCTCAACGACCTGCCGGTAATTCCTTCGGTCCAAAGCCATACGACGCACCCAAAATGATTTGAAGAAGTCGGGAAGGATATCCTGCTTTATGTATTGCGGTGTTACTCCCTCCGTTGCCGCACATTGCTTGACAACCTTGAGGACAATCTTCTTCATCTCCTCGTCTGATGTCTGGAACTCTCGAATCAGGATCACCGTAACTTCCTTGGTATAATAAGAGGCGTATTCTGGATCCATCAAAGGAATGATGAAACCAATCGCTTTCAAGAAAGCGGCGAGACCTTTGCCACGATGAAGACGGATGCCTAACCACAATGGCTTTAAGACGTTGTCGAACGACTCGATACCATAGGGAGCAGCAGCCTCCGCCAAAGCGGCTAAACCTAAAGCTGTCATCGTCCGAACCTTCTGCTGCTCGTCAGACAACCCATGCGCAATGCAGTCCACCAGATTCCGTAGATGAGGAAGGACTGCACATCCCATCATGATAGCAATCTGCTGAACGATACGAATTCCTGTGTGCCGGGCCTGCCATGACTTCTTCGATCGACAAACGGCTTTGAGGAAAGGAAGGAGTGACGGGATACCGAGGGCTGAAGCGACAACAGAGAATGCACGAGCTGTCGTATTGCGCACATACTCGTCGGCGTGGTCGATATCTGGTCGCATAGTAGAAATCATATGTGCCAGACCGGCAGCTTTAGAGAGGTTCGAAATAATTTCGCGACCTTCCACACGGGCATAGTAGTCTTCGTCAATGAGAAGCGGTTCAATCACAACGAGAATCTTGTGGACGTAGGGGCGAACAAGGTCATCGAGTTTGTACAGAACACGATCGATGACCTTGACAAGAAGATGCCGCTCCTGGTCCTCCAATGTACGTTCCATGAGGAGCGGGAGGATTTTGTCAAACAGCGGTCCTGCACCGAATTCGCGCGCCTTGTCCGTGATTTGGCGGAGAGCGGTCTTTCGCACAGGTGGTGTCCCGTTTTTGATTTTCAGCAACAGTCGCATGATTTTCCGCTCCTTCATCTCGTCAACCGATAGCTCTGTTTCATCCTCTTCTTTCAGGATCTTCGCAAAGTACTGAGCATCCTCCGCCTTGAAGAAGGCGAGATTTCCAACTCCCGGTATTTCCGTGGGCAACTCTGGCGCCAATCCTGCCGCAGCAGCCAGAGAAGCAGCATCGGAGCTCTCCTGTATCTGGAAACCACCAACTTCGGTGCTCAAAGGCGTCGCCATGAGCTTCCGCGGCGCAACGCTGGGGGCATATCCAGGAGGTGGAGTCACAATGGCGTAACCAGTGGGAGGCAGAACAGCATCGAGCTCCTCGTCGGTGAGATACCGGTTGTGCTTGTCTTCCTGCATGAATCCAGGTGCATTCATGATGATAGGTGTCATCGGAACATCCACCTGTACCGGAGTCTGATCCCAACGAGAACGTTTCACCGTTGGCGTTTCTGTGACTTCAGCAGGCGTAGCGTCCCATCGAGACCGGCGCTTTTTGGGCGCAGAAGCCTCCAGCGCCTCCTTGGACCACTCTCCCGAGTCAGTTTTGTTGGGATCGACATTCTCGTCAGTGGGTTCGGGGACGTCCCAGCGTCGTTTGCGTTTCGTGCCAGCCGAAGCATCCTTGGCTGCCGCCGCAAGCTCCTTCGCAGAGGCCAGCTCCATGGCGACATCTGCAAGCTCTGACGCTGGCGGTGTCTTGTCGAGGTCCATCTTCATCTTTCCTTCCTCTCGGTCCTGTCTCTCCTTCTCCTCGATGGCCTTTTTCACCCGAGCCTCTTCTTGCTCCAGTCTAGCCAACCGCATGGCATCCTTGTAGCCGCCTTCGACCTCTTTACCATCTCCACCTTGCTGGAACGCATCTGCGCTCTCGAGTGCTACGCGGTCGAAACGACGGTTGTGGTAGTCTGATTGTCGAGAGGCAATTTGCCGCTTGGACGCGGTTTCGGCAAATGGGTCGACATTTTCTTCCTCAGCAAGCTCCTCAAACTCCTTGAGTACGTCCTTGGGCACTGTGTACGAGTCTATCAATCTGGGCGATCCCGTAGGAGACATTATACCTAGACGTCCGATAGAATGATGTAAGGGATTGGTGGGAGTCGAAAGCCAAGTTACGAAGGATGCTGCATGACTAAGGAGCCGTGAGAATTCCCACGCCTTCGTTACCCATAAAAGGCGCACTTTTTTTCTCCCTCCCTCCAACCAACGATCACCATGGTGAGTCTCGTTTCCTCCTTCATTGTCATGATGATTTCTTGCCGCCCCAGTCGTAGCCACTGGCCTTGACGATCGGCAGAGCACAGCCAAACTCATTAGTGCAACACTGACTCTTGTTCATTGTCGTTGTCGTAGCTCGTTACTCATTTTTTTCTCAGGATAACCTGTCCATGCAATAACTCGAATACCATCAACCTTTCATTCTTCGTCGTTGCTGGTGAGTTGACTGTCCTCTTTTCTCCCTTTTTCACGATGTGAAACGTATACCCAATACCGCAACCGGCATACCGGTGATGGGGAGACGAACGAAAAAATACTAAGAACAGCCAGCTGATCCATTCTTCTCTGATCCTCAGTTTGATCTTGTTTGCTAATATGTTCCATCCGACAGTGTCAACGGCCTAAGAGTCTTGTGCATATGATATTTGTAGCTAGTTCTGCTCAATCTATTAAACCTGTTACGGTTAACAAGCGTACACCCATGACTAGTCGTGTTCTTTCCATGCGCACGTCAGTCGTCTTGGGCTTTCTTCGCTTCTCTCCTCTGGTCACAGGTGGAGAATAGCCAGTAGGACACCAATAAGCAAGACTTGGGCGACCACAACTGATATGTTTCCCTTCAAGACTCGAGGCGGTTCAGTTGTTTTGAATAACAATACTTTGTCAGAAGTAAGTGAAATTGAGAAGCATAGTGGGTAGATATCGCGCATGGAAGCCAAGCATTGAAGCTATACGCCACGCTGTTGAATGTCCCCATCATGACGCTGCGCTTCTCTGAACTAGCACCAGCGAATTTGCTACACCCTGTGTACCTAAATCAGCTAAAAACGACGGCACTAACAAGCATAGAAAAGGCCTGGTGTGCAGTTGACTAGACCTGATGGGTAGTAGAAAACCTAATAAGGTTAGGCATCATACGTCACATTTTCAACACCAGTTCAAATGTACTAGCCCATCTGAGAGCACGGTTCTTGGCGTACACCAGTGTCGCGGCGAGTACAGCGACATCGACCAAGTGCCATACCTACTAAAAGGCAATCAGACCGTGCTCACAAAACACGACGTTACGACCGACGGTAACAAAAATCAGTGGAGGCCACCTCCGCCCTTTGAAAACAGTGTCGCTCAACCACGAAAATCCAAGAGCGGAAACGATCTGCGTGGCCCAGATACCAGACGGATAATAATTAATTTGCGGCACAATATAGGTTGGGTTTTTTGAGTATTTGAGCCAAAATGACATAGACTGCTGTGGGTTCTGTGAATAGATATACAGGGAATATCCTGCCGTGAAGAGCCATATGTGTCATTCACTCAGTAAATTTACGAAGAACGGAAAATTGAAAGATCCCGGTTTCGGACCTTGACGGCCAGTAGCGAGCATCCTTGCTTTTCCTATCTCGATATCACGCTCGGAGAACAGCCAATTAGGCTTGATTACAGTAGGGAGATCGGGAATCATGAAGAAGGCACCAACTGCAATGGGGAATGATATGAGAGCATCAGTAGTAAAACACTAGAGGATTTCAGCCTCCTGCGGGAAGCACCATACGTCGAGCTCACCCATCGCCATCTGGAAACAAAGTTAGTAGAGCAGGTGCGAGAAAAACTCGTTCCGAAATACCCTGAATACCCACCCTTGCCATTTAAAGAACTATAGATGCCGCCTTGGATCAATCCACAGAGTAGAGTGCCACCAGCAGTCGCGGCTTAGAAAATGTTTGACCGTTTCGCAAGCTCTGCAATAATCAGTCAAATCATCGTAAAAGCAAAAAAAAAAAAATCCTAACGAACCATCCTTCGTGTACCAAGAACCAATTAGAAAGAGAAGTCCCTGTATAACGAGATAGGCGCCTTTGAAGGCTGCGAGCCCAGCGAAACCAGAGAACGCACCGGATAATAACCACTCTCAAACAAGCCAACAAAAAACCGGATTACATACTGAAAAAAGAAAGTGAATACCTCAGGCTGTCGCGTGCCCTTGGGAGAGAAGAGACTCACAAGGTGGATAGCATTGTGCGCCCAAGTCGTACATAACGTCAAGAGCGTCCACTCCATTTCCAGTACAAAAATGAAGCTGATGCATGGGTATTAAGACAACAACATAAACGAGACGAGCACGCGTACTAATGCGGAGATATGCGATTCAGCAACATATTTACGGGGACTTGGCCTGTAACAGTTAGCAACGGCAAATCTTTGATAATCTTGAACCACATTCACCTACGACATATCCTACAGCCCAGCAAGTTTGGGCGTAATTGAGCTCATTGCCATAGCTGGAGACAATCAGGATATTTTTCTGATTTCATGACATTATCGAGGAGACTGACAGTTTAAGCTCCCTACATAGTATACCATGATAGATCAGTCCAGTGAGCAGCACACCCTGACACGGTTGTACTCACTCTCGCATTCCTGAAACATAAGCACTGTCGACATTCTTTTGGTCGATATATCGCATGAGCAATCCAAGAACAGAGAATACGAGTAAACTTAGGTCAAGTTTGACAAGGAAGTTTCGTTCTTCTTGCGGTCTACAGCAAGTTTAAAACAGGACAAGGCTTTGAGGTATACAAACTTGCTCTCCGAACGAATCCCAGGCTACATACCAACGAAAGTCTATCAAAAGGGTCCGCCGAGGCACACGATAAAAAGTTCACCATAACTATACCACGCGGTCTTGCCCGCATCATTCGGCCGGTAAGGAAGAGATGGAGAGGTCACTACATCATCAAGAAAGACCGAGCTTGAACGTTTGTTTTCAGACGCAGCTGCCACATCGAAAAGCGTGAGGAAAGAAGCGTGGAATTCTTAGCTTTACCCACTTAAAAGCTTCGAATGACTATTGTTTCCAAAAGCTTTGTTAGATCCTTCCTGAGCATCTCAGGTCATCCGTAGAGATTATGGCGCAATGACGATCGAGTCTGAGAGCAGATCACGAACTTAAGCAGTCCTGAGAAAATCCGGGCCGAATAACTTCAAATGCCGATCTATGCCGATCGAACTTGGCACTAATCGTTCCTCTGCTCAACCTATTTCTATCAGTGTTCAGCACGCCTTTTGGCCTCAATTACCACTAGATCTACTCATCTTTTTTTTTGGACGTTACGCTACTGTATTGTCAGGTAAAGCAATAGGACCATTATTCATGTTGCGCAACAATGATGGCATGAAACGCCATAGATAACTTAGTATGCTTTGTCTGCTCGTCCCATCCCAAGAATTGTGATACTCTCACGTATTCGTCTCCGGGAAGGATAAGAGCGTGCACTTCTGACCTCCTGGTTATCATCGTAAATCATGGCTACTGCTGCTGTTTTGTCTCCTGCCCACGTGCTTGCTCCAGAAATTCAAGGCAGGCAAGCACTACCTGCATGGAAAGTGCCGGCGACAACCCAGGAGCCTCGTAAGCCCATTTCTTGCAATTGCATTATGTCGCGCTGCTGAAAGCTGCCTGGTAGTGGATTGGGTCTCACTGGAAACTATCGACTTGAATGATCTCGATTCCAATGATCCGGCTGTTCGTACAAGCCTCGTATCCAGATCCAAACATGCCCTCTCGGTTGACGGATTTCTCTATGTTGTCGGTACCGGTGTCACGCAAGAAACCATTGAACGTCAGCTCGCGATCACCCAGCACATAGTCAAAGGTATCGACGATGAAGAGAAGGCCGGGTACACCGCCAAGCTGTCCGAAGGCTCGTACCGAGGTCACAAGCCAAAGGGCATTTGGTCTCGTGAAGGCGTCGCGGACAATATTGAAGTAAGTAGACCTCCTGCCCAAATATGTTAGCCGACTTCTGAGCTAACATTATTTACATTACTTAGCATTACAACTTCGAAAGTCCGTCATTCGATGGCAATATCGATCAACATCCACCCTCTTTACGTCCTTTTCTGCCCGAGATTCGAGCTTTCGCCGACTACACGTACAATCACATAGTCCGCAAGATATTAGAAATTATTTCGCTTGTCCTAGAGCTTCCTCCGGACGCTCTTTGGAAGCTCCACAGTCAAGACGGCGTCATTGGTGATTCCTGTAAGTTCACCTACCTTGGGTGTGAGGGTTGATTTTACTAACAACGATCTACAGGCCAACGATACATGGGCTACCATCCCAGAAATCAAGAGGACGAGGAGAAGACCAAGAACATATGGAGCAAAGGCCACACTGATTACAACACCATCTCGTTGCTGTTCTCTCAACCTATCGCCGCTCTTCAAATTCTGACACCCAATAATGAATGGAAATGGGTTCAACATCACAACGGCGCTGTCGTGGTGAATGTTGCGGATGCACTGGACTGTGAGTGTTAATTTTGATTATCCACAACACAGTCAAAGTTCCTGATTTACTTCTAGTCTTGACTGGCAGCGTATTGAAAGCAACACGACACCGTGTCGTCCGACCCCCCACAGATCAGTCAGACATTACTCGTTTAATCCTTATTCACTTTGCCCGGGCGCGTGGATCCCTCGTGCTTAATCCTCTTTACGAATCCCCGATTGTCAAGCGTGATGGGGTACACGCTTTTCAGGACCGTATTGATGCGGGAAAGCGAGCTCCTACTCAAGCTGAGTGGCTGGCCGAAAGAATTAAACGGACCGGTCATGAAGAATATACCGAACACAAGAAGCCCGGCGAAGGAAGGGTGCAAGAGCAAGTTCTAGGGCGGCAGGTGGAGTACTACGTGTAAGGTTCTGATGAGGCGTTCAAAGTATCCGGCGCTCGCGTCTGTTTTTCAGCTCCAAATTTCAAATGTAACGCGGCAGCCTGAAGTTACCCTCACTGTCGCATCAGATCGCGGGGACTGTTCACTGTTCAGCCAATGTAAGAAGAAAACGTAATCCCTTGCACACTAAATATACACTTTTCACATCAGGACCTTGAAGGATCAAATAGTGTTCGACATACAGTGACACAAAAAGTTGCGAGATCAAATCTAGTAGTGGTCCCCATAAAATTTGAATGAAAAATGGGGCGGTAGGTATGCGTCTGTGAAACAAAGTGGATAATCGCATTTCTTTCGTCGTACAGTTCAGTAGCATCAAGACACCGACCAGCATGGACCGTCAACAAAAACATGCGAGTACATATTTGAGTTCTTTCCAGTTCGCGAAGCTCGGCAAGGACACTCCAGACCGCAACGTCACTGTGAGTCTGATGGGCGCTTACCCCCATTATCTCGAATATTGAGCATTTGTCGCGATACAAGTGTGCGTCAACCTGCCCACCGGCTTGAAGGTCCAGTTCGTTGTGATTGGAAAGGGTGGATCCGGCCCGATATTTACCGCAACCAACCATGCGAAGATGCGCCGCCCGATCACTTTCGTCTTATCAGAGTTTTCTTCGATGACTAGACTCTTCCTTCATCAACCAAGTCTTCGAAATCGAAAATTGCCATATTCTCAATGTTCGCTGTTGTTTGTTACAGACAGAACTTACAAAGTTTACCTCTCGTTCTCTGACTCGTTCTAATGTGTTCGTTTATTATAGATAAGAGTTTACTTCCGATGACATAACTTCCGGGGGCCTGTCATCTATACCTTTACCTCCACCAAGCGACTGGCAACGCCTGCAACATCAAGTTCTAGATCACAGGTTAAATATTTGCACGACGAACACCCCCATTCTTGTAAGTATCCGACCCCGAAGAACTACACATGTCGCGTCGAAGCATTGCACGTTGGCAGCCACGAGTATCGTCAGTTGCGTCTAGGTCTCACCGCAGAGTCTTCGCATCTCATGTTCGCCTTAATTGTCCAGACAATCGTGGTAGACGAGGGTAAACTCCGGGCGGAAGACTGTTTCAAGGTCTTACACCCCTTTGTTCTATGGCCGACGACAAATCGCAACGTCGCGACATTGAGGGATCATCTAGCACCCGCCTCGGCCCGATTCCACCCGCATGGCTTAACCAATAGCTATCATGACCTCTACAAATCTTCCACCGATGGCGTTTGGAGGTCATCTTTTCGCTTCGTTCTCGAATACTGCGGGGTCCGAGCAGTATAAAGACGACCGATGCACACCTCTGGTGCATCCTTCAGAGTGTTTCCACCATCTCGAATCTGACAAGTGAGTCGTTGGCTTTATGTGCATGGGACGTTCTCTGACCTTGGCCGTTTCTTTAAAGCATGACGGCGACCCGTCAGGCTACAAAGTTGTGCCATAATTGTGGAACGGAGTTCTGCAGCACGGCATGGATGCCCATTCCATGCAACACATTTTCGCAACAGTATCGATGGACAAGCAACGTCCTAGCTGCTCCGGAAGAAATCGAGTATCGCCGCGAGATTTCGAACGCGCGAGTGGAGGTTTCGCGATATGAACATGAGCTGATGAGATTGGCCCAGATCATGTCCAAGTTGGACGCGGAGAGGGCTGCTATGGAGACCTTCATTCAGCAGAAGGAGTCATTCCTTTCGCCCATACGAAGCATGCCTACAGAGATCTTGGAGCTCATCTTCAAGCGTGCTGTAGACCTAGATGTGGCCTGCACCATGTCAACGTTCCGCGGAGCACTCTCCGTGCACCGCATCAGTCTCGTCTGCTCTCGATGGCGCGATATCGCGACTTCCATGCCGGAGTTATGGTCTTTTATATCTGTCTGTCTTGGCAGGCATACACAACATGACCTCATCGTTTCAGAGGCGTTGATTCGCAGGCACCTCGAACTCGCGGGAAACAAGTTGCTGACGATCCGCATTTCTTCGGAAAACTACGTTCCCCATGCCCATTACCCATTCATCGTTCAGCTTGCTCATCACGCCCACCGCTGGAAGGATGTACGCGTCCGCCTCTCAACTGCAGGCGTTGCCAAATTCTACGAAATCCTTAATCGACCCGGCGTATCTCTTCCCAATCTCGAATTTTTGGCGATTGATTACCCCGCAAACAGCTACAGTCGCGAGTTCAGATGCAACACATTCATGGGAGCGTCAAAGCTCCGCGAAGTTCACATTTCGGGGTCAGGCACGCAGATAGTCAAGGTCCACCAGCACCCGTTGCCCTTCCCACAGTTTGGAGCTATCACACTTGGTGAAGGGATTCAGGACGGTGTATCGGTGGCACGTTTGATTGCAACAGCAGAAAACGTTGACCGACTTACCGTCATGATTGGGCCGTCACCGGCCTATTCCCCAGTGTCGTCCGATATAAAAACCCTAGAGGTCGTTTTGACAGGGGACTTCAGTGTTCGCCCGCTCCTTGATGCACTCACCCTCCCCAAGTTGGATACCCTGGTCTTCCGCCGCGCGGACGTTGGGTCAGATTCACCAGTCGTTGATCTAGATCCCGTTTTTGGTTTGGTGGCGCGTTCCACATGCCGCCCTCGCCAACTTGTTGTCAAGGAGGTGAAGGTGCTTGATTATCAGATTGAAGCGCTCCTCAAGCATGCATCCCAAATGGTGGTAATATCTTGATTATCGACCCTTATGATGTAGCGCGAGTGAGATTGTTTCGAGTTCGACTGTACGGATAATACGTTTCCTTTCATTTTGGGTTTTAGCTTTATTTAAATAGACTTACTAGACTTCATATTATGATATTTGATCCATTTATGACACCTGCATGATACACTAATAGCATCCTAGACATATACCCCCCGTAGACTATAGAGCTTTGGGTACGTACAGCCCTGGATATAGACATACTTTAATTTGCTTGAACACCCTTCGTTATCGGAATATCGCCGCCATATAGTATTCGAGACTAATTATTAGTCTTGCAGGAATTCGATTCACGCTCCTTATCTCCAGCAAGTACCAGCCAATTTATATGTTTTCAACGGCCACAAAGTGGGGAATGAATAATCACGAGAGGAAGGAAATATGACGCAAATCAGCATTTCTGAAATATAACTTATACTACGCCTATTCAACTAAAGTGACTATGTCCCTGCTTGAGTCACTGAGGGCTGGCGCCGCATTGTTTTGCTCGGCTCAAAGTCAACTGAATACTGGCTCGATCAGCGTTCATCGTTTCTTGAGATATATTGACAAGGCGATCGAAGTTGGCTTGCCGTCCAGTTCATACGATACTTATGACCACGTCCAAATTCGACCCATGGTCAAATTTCAGGTGTTTCTTTAATAAATATTTCTGGACAGTGGCCGCCGCTTCCACCAATGTTGGTAGGGTATGTGGAATATTGATGAAGCTGTGGTTGTGCGAGCTGGCGCAATGTCCAGTGAGCCCGAGTTTCGCCGAGTAAAGGTTTACTAAGGTGAAGAAAGTACTAGAAGAATATGAGATGTATTTAAGTAGCTAGTTTTTGTAGTGTACTGTACTCGTTTGCCTCTATAGTAAACATGGACTGCCCTTTCCTAACTCGCTAGGCAAACGTGCCTGAGCACACGGTGCGCGTGTTATCTAACAGGGTAGGGGAAGAGAGTGGGATAAACAGGAAGGATTTCGAACTATTCATTCAATTGAGCGGTGATGTATAACGAGTGATTTATGTAACTGCTTTTTGATCGCCAGGTTCGGACTTTTCCTGTTTTAGCCATGTTTTAGCCGCTGCGATCAACGATCAACGTTGCCATTCAACGCCCCCGCAATTTCATCTTGCGGTCTGAATGCACACTGGCCTATGAAACAAGATGAAGCCGCTGATATGCAACACTTGTCACACCTACAGTATGTCTATTTTCTTAATTTCTATCGAATTTAACGAAAATTCGTAGAGAAGACACCCTTTACGAGATTTCAACTAAATTCTGCTTTTACTTGCTGGTTGGACACCAACTCATAAACACCCACTGCCAGGATGTTATCATATCCTCTGACAATATAGATTGCTCCTCCTTCACGTGCAACAGAGTATACACGTGTTAAGACAGCCTCGCATATGTGCATATGTTCACTGAAACGCGAATACCAGCTTGCCATCTACTACGAACATGCTGCGGAAGATGAACTTAACAAGTGGGCAGCATCGAGATCATGAAAACTTGAAATCATGGAGCCTCTCGCAACAACCTGTTGCCACCCCTGCATCTGTTCGCGTGCTTGCAATCATCTATTCCTGTTATAAAGGGTGACATTCCCTATTTTCAGACAGCTCTAACGTCTCTTCACCAGTTACTACATTCATTGCACCAGACTTTGATACACTCCGAACAACGCCATGAAGGGACTCGCTGTATTTGTCGCTCTCGCCGTTGCTTCATCCACCTATGCGACGCGGTCTTTCACCGTCACTAACAACTGCGCGTACACTATCTGGTATGTGAGCTACATCCTGTGTCCTTGAACATACTGACCTACGTTCTCCAGGCCAGCGGTAAATCAGTTGTATGCACCGTGACATCCGCTAAACTCGTTGTAGATTTACACCGACCTCAACGTCGGTACCTCTGTACCCGACCAGGTCACCGGGTATGCGTCATTCATCTTTATATTTCATGATCTAATAATCTGTTTGAAGTTGGGAAGCGGCAGCTGGAAGTACAGTATCTTTTTCTGTCCCAGATGACTGGAAAGCTGGTCGTATCTGGGTACGCAATGTTATTTCCTCATTCAAATCTCTGGCATAACATTGTCATCTAGGGCCGTACTGATTGTGATTTCTCCACCAACCCCGGCCCTACCTCATGTGCTACTGGGGGATGTAACGGTGGGCTAGAATGTGATTCAGCCACCGGAACTGTGGGCTCATCTTTTGATCATCTCCAAATATCTAAGCTTACGAGATGTTAGGGCGTTCCTCCAGCTTCTGTTGCTGAGTGGACTCTTGGAGGATCCAGCGGTGAGGATTGGTACGATGGTGGGTCGTTTTCTCTCATTCGAACGCACATCTTCTGGTTTACGAGGATTTTAGTTTCTCTTGTTGACGGCTTCAACATTCCAATGTCCATCACTAACAATGCCGGTTGCTCCACTGCGAGCTGCCCCACCAACCTCAATACTGACTGTACATCACTTGCTTCTTTTTCCTGCTCTATTAAATAATAACCACTCACTGACCTAGGCCCATCCAAGCTCGCCTTGACATCGTCTGGGACCACTGTTGGTTGCAAGAGCGCGTGTTTCGCCAATCTTGATGGCAACCAAGGTAATAAACTTGTATGGGTGTAAAACAACGAGCTGAGGCATTCTCCAGCTGATTCCGGCAACTGCTGCAGCGGCAGCCATAACACTGCTGCCACCTGTCCAAGTAGCGGTGTTGAATACTACAACTACTTCAGTACGTTTTTTCTCCTACTCCTCGTAAAATCCCCGGATTAAATACTCTTCCCGGAATAGAGAATGGCTGCCCTGATTCCTATGTCTATGCCTACGACGAGAGTAGCGGTACCGCCTTGTGGACGTGCGGAGGTACCCTTGCGGCCAACTACGGTTCGTGTATATACCACGTTGTCACATGGGTAGTAACTAATAGCATCTTTTCACCCGGTTAGTACTGACTTTCTGTCCTTGAAATGGAGCCATCAGTCTACCGAAACTTGCTAATATATAAATCAAACTCCTTCGCTCGTTCTATTTACCTGCTGTTATATCCGTCAACGAATATACATACCCATCCTTACTGTCCCGTACTAAGTAGGCGTACAGCACAAGGACTTTGGACTTAACTATAGTAACCCTTGAGCAAATCCCGTTGATTTCAGATCCATCAGTTTCAGTTCGGGATTGTGAAACTTGGTCAACTAAGTCATTACGGCCGTTCCTAAGCGATACTCTAAAAACAAGCTGGCGGTCCGAGTACAAGACGTGCGGATGGTATACTATGATCCACCAGTCAAACCCGGCGGGAACCCAGAAAAGTCGACCTGGTCTTGTACGGCGCGGCCAGCAAGAGTGTACGAGATACGCAGGCGTAACCGTACATTGGCCTTTTGAAGTTGATTAGCGTCAACATATGAATTTACTTTACAAGAATTTGACCTACACCAGGTGGAGATATCACGCGCATCTGCTGAGTCTCTGTTGAACCAGGATTCACGTGCGGACTTGACATTGGTTGCATTTGTAGCTGTTGTGACTGGTGTGTGCGAAAAATATGAGTATCCCGCGGTCACGGCCTTGACTTGATAGACTTACTTTCGGTACGGCTGCCTGGAATGTGAGACCAGTCACCGCATTGCCACCCGTTACTTGAAATCGAGCAAGTATGAGGACCACTCCAGGTCTCGTCAGAGATGTTTGAGGCGTGAGTGTAATCTTGAGTTCGTTCCTATCGTACGCAGTGTACGAGGTGAGATGAGGGGCAGCGGGTTGCGCCTGAGGAACCGGGGCCTGAGGTGGCGGTGATGCAGGGCTATCAAACAGGGAGGAAGTGGAGACAAGGGCAGGCGAAATGGATGGCACTGCGGGCGTTGAAATTGTCGTACCGTTGCTCGGTCCGAATAATCCGAGAATATCATCTATAGTTGTTCGCTGTGAAGTAGGCTGAGGTGATGCGCTTGTTGAAGACGTCGAACCTCCACCCGATGAACCAAAGATCTCAGCAATGAGCTGCTGATCATTGGGGACAGAGGTCGTGGATGATCCGTTGACGGATGATACTGGCTCGTCCCCTAGAAGATTCCGCGACTCCGTCGATCCAACAGGTTTGTTTTCGCTCACTAAAACACGATTACGTTATTGGATAACACACCGCGAATTTTGCACTGACCAACTCCCATGACAGTAGCCTTGAGCTCTGGAGGAGGCATTCGTTCCAGCACACCTTCTCTCAGCTCACCAAGATTAAATAAGCTGGCGAACTCTACAGCACGCTGCTGCAGCTCGAGCTCTGGACTTGTCGTATACTGCGTTAGGACTTCAGATATACGTTCCTGTTGTACGGCGGAGGTCGTAGGTCGTGCCGCCATTTTTGTTATAGCGGAGAGAACATATTGTCGTGTCAGATAGTTAGCATAGGGCGAGTCAAGAATAGACAGCAGCAAGTCCACAAGTTCTTTGTCTGTGACCTGTATGAGATATGGATGAGCATGAGTGCTGCAAGCAAGGAGTGACTGAAACCTGACCTGCTTTGCCACATCATCGTCCACAAGACCGCCTTCTATTATAATCTCACTATATTCTCCAATGATCCAAGTTGCAGCAAGTGTTAGTGATTCTTGAGATATATCATCTCTCAAAGCCCTGTACAGCCGTGACGCCGTGTAGGCCTGAAGTTCTGGTGTGTGCGCAACCAATCTGATAAACGCCGACAAGACTTCCTCGCGTATAAAGTTGCCGGCCTACATATATGTAAGCAAGTGCATGTGAAAGATACAAAGGAAACGATCACTGACGAGTTTGAGCACGCGCAACACAGTGTCGATATGCCATCTTTTACTTGGAGCGAATCTCTCCGCAGCCAGGCAAATTTGAGTCGTCATTCCGATCTTGAACTCATCGTCCGCTATTTCTAAAAACGCCGATAGCTCTCTGACTAAAACCCGAACATTTTGTTCGTTGATGAGAGCATAAGACAGTTCCAACGCGCGACGACGAATAGAGATATCGGCGTCACGCAAACAGTCAAGGATAATGTTTCGATGACGTTGAACGGCATTGGTATCCATTGACACCACCTTATTCAATGTATTGAGAGCGACATAACTGTAACCAATCAACTCTCTGATCAGGGATGCAAAACGAGAACACGCACCGAATGTTGTTGTCTCGATTACTTAAGAACTTCCCTAGAATATTAATGGCCATAACGCGCAATCCAGTATCAGCTTCAATCTCCAACACTGTTAGCACGGTTTCGTAGAGTATAGAGTTTCCGACGTTCTTAGTGGAATCCGTATTCGTGGCGACCTATCATGAGGTTGAGGCAAAGTATCCATAAGCCATATATATGAATTTACCTGCGCCAGTATATCATTCATCGTATCACTGGCATGCTCGTCACCTTTGCCCAGGAGGCGCAATAAACGCAATATTTTGACTTGAAGAAATGGGTCTGCGATTCCAGAGACGTCATGCTCAGGACTGTACCCTGTTGTGACTAGGGACTTGAGGGTTCGAACAAGGATTGGGACAGCCTACAGGAGACTGTTAGATACCCCAAGCCACTACGAAGGTATACGGACATTTCGGAATTCATTGAGAACCGAGGGATCGGTTTGGCACATTTCTGTTATCAACGTTATTGATGATAGCAGTACGCCATGATTACGGTCGGTCAGGAGGTTCTTAGCTTTGGAGATGAAGTGATCGGTTAGGTCAGGGACCTTCTTGATGACTCTCAAAGCACACAGCGCTGCCTTTCCTATATGTGAGTTGGTGAAATAGCGAGTTTGCCTTTGTACTCGCCTTCTTGCGTATGTACGTGTTACTGGAACCCAACAGCTTTTCTATCTCATTAGCCAGATCGCGCGACATCTCTTCGGAAGCAATATTGGCAAAAGTGCAGAGGGCCAGTCCAACAGCATACATATTGGAATGGGCCATATCACTATAAGGTCATCAGCATCTGAATATGCTGAGAGGAAAAAGCACTGCGCACTTCTTGAGGGAATTCGTCACCAACGTCAACACTTCCTGCTTCTCATCCAGTAGCAGCATGATCCCTAGATATCCAAGACGTTTATCCGCAAAACGAGGGCTTGCTACAAGCTTGAGGCATTCTATTTGTCCAAAATGTGCGGGGGAGCCCAACATATGGATGTAGAGGAGTTTGGCGATATTGTTATGTCGTGCATACGAGTCCTCATCACGAAAAGACGCGCGAATCGCTGCAGACTCTTGTTGAATCAGAGCCCTCTCGTCGGCCACGGTCTAATAAGACAACATCGGTTGTGTTCAGGTCGACTGCGTTCATGCGTACCTTGCACGACCGGATACCCTTGATAAGGGCTGGTATCAAAGTTAGGCTGGAAATGCAAAATATGAGGATACTCGTACCTTTGAGATTGTGGTAGACCATTGGTACCCTGCGCGGCGCTGGTCTTGAATGTGCCTGTGCAAGCGACGTGTGATTGGTGTGACAATCGTGACATCATGTACGTCACGCGTTACCTCATGTCACGCTACATATTACAATGATTGCCTTCCTTGGCACTTTTGATGCAATCTTTGCTTCCTACCACCATGTCGCGCGTGTAAGTGCATGAAATCGCGTGTAGGACTCATCGATTGCCCAAGCTGTTGATGTTATTTAGTGCCTAGTCAAGATGTCGCAAACGATATGCAAGTACTTTCAGCGCGGGGCGTGTACGAAAGGGCCGAGTTGCTTGTTTTCACATATTCCATCTGCTGCGAGGGCCGCACCAACGGTGATCTGTCCTCATTTTCTTTTAGGTAAATGCCGGTATGGCGACAAGTGTATCAATGACCACACCAAAGGGTCTCCTCCAACGCACCATACTGAACATCGTCAAGAGTCTCCGTTGTTACGAGGTAAGTGCAGAAGCGTCCTCCGAATTATTCGAAGCATTGATCGTGCTTATAGATACTGCAGTAGCTGCAGAAGCCGATGCCGAAGTAACGTTACCCGGGACCGAAGCTGCAGATGTTGGATCAGACAAGTCGAGAGCCTCCCCATCCTTGCCACCCGAAATCAGCGCTGGAGAGGAAATTCCTGATCCGTCACCGAATGATCAGCATGTTTTCGAATCTCCCTCTTCAGAAACTCTTGTCTCTGCCTCTGACCCAACTAACAGCGAGCATGACGACAAAGGCTTTACGAAGGTTGTATCCGAGGAAATCCACGCGGCTAATACACCGTCTCCTCTTCCTTCTCCTTTCAACCATCCTGAAATGCTCTTCTCATCTGATGCGCATGGTTCCGCAGCTCATCCACCTTCAGAGCAGCGTCAGAAACTACCTTGCCCGGTGTATGCTATGCGAGGATCATGCACTAATCCGGACTGTCGTCTTCCTCACTTCCTCACAGATCGTCAGTATCACCTTCTTATAACTAATCCTACCCGTCCACAATCGCTATGTAATTTCTTTGTGATCAAAGGATCTTGTTCTGTTTCGTCGTGTCCACTCCAACACGTCTTGTTACCAGAAGAATACCAAATTTTGGTGGGACACATGGACCAAGGCTCTCCAGAGTCTGACCCTATACCAGTTGCACCCAGACCTGCGGCTCCACCATGCGCTTTCTACTCGGATGGCAAGTGTCGGAATGGTCGTCAATGTCCCTATCGACACCAAGAACCTCCTCGTGACTATGGGCGTGATACAGGGCATCTAAGTAATGTCTGTAAATACCACTTGTCCCCACAAGGGTGCAGACATGGAAACAGCTGCAAATTTCCTCATGGAGACACCTCTACACCGGGAGCTGGTGGGTGGGGTAATGATTATCCTCCACGGAACGATCAGGCTGGTAAGTTTCAGTAAGGTATATGTATCTTGTCTCTCCTAAAAGATATCTGTAGACAATACAAGGGACCTGGGGTACACATCCAGTGACAAGACTCGATCGTCTGGACCATGCCGATTTGGCCAAAATTGTCATTATGGCGATAGATGTTTATTTAGTCACCCCGCTGAAAGTGACAAAGCGTCTGAAGCGCCGCAGGCATGGGCAGATGATTCTTGGAATGCAAAATCTTGGGAACCAACAAATGATGCCAAACCGTGGAGTCCACCCACGGCAGAAACAGCCCCCATCGACGAGAACAAACCGGAATGGGAGGACCCAGGAGGAGGGTCGTGGGATGATCCAGGAGGAGGATCGTGGGACGAAGCTGCAGATGCAGTAAGCAAAGATGACCACCAAGAACAACCCGAAGAGATACCAAGTGTAGATGGAGACCAAGAAGGCGATCAGGTAGGCAGTCCATCAGTTGTTATAGCCGAATTACTGCAATTGTCACATAGGACTCTACTCCTGTGGGTATCGATGAGCACTATGATATAGTAGGGTCTCTTTTCCAATTTAACTGGCCGTAGCAATTCATCGTGCTTTCCCTACTAGGAACCTCCCGCACTCGATTTTTTTAACTGCACGGTCAAGTACGGGCCTGGCGCCATTCCGGACTCCGTCACCACGCCCTTCAGTACTTCCACACTTCTGCTTTCCAATCTTCCCTCAGATGTATACGACGACACAATCACCAAGATGACCCAGCCCTATGGTACTCCTATCGAGATCGCACTCGAACCTGCAAACGCGACTGCACTGGTAAAATTCGAGGACTGTTTGGCTGCTTCATTGGCCGCTCAAAGCCTCGAAGGCACCGAATACCAATCTGTGACATTGTCGGCTACAGTGGGCGAAGCCAGTGTTCGACTCTATGAATTTGCTCGAGCAAGCAGGACCGTCAAATTGACGTGGACTACGCCCAACTGCACTGCGTGGTTTTTCTATGACTCGATCACCGAAGCAAAGCGCGAGGTGGAGAGATTGAACAAGTTGACGTTCCAGGGTAGAAAAATTGAGGCAGAGTTTGACCGCCCAAAAAAGAACCAGAAGAACTCTTTTTCAGTTCAAATACATGGGCTTCCGAGCGATTCTGATTCTGTCATTCTCAAACACTCTTTGGAGGTACGCCCGGAATTGTCCACCCATATAGGTCCACCGACTTTCGCGGGAGACCCTGTAAAGCGTCTTCAGGAAGAGCTTAGATGTTTCGGGGAGGTGGATAATGTCGAGATTGCTTATGATGGTCCGGACACGAAGACAACGGGGTTTGCCCATTTTATAACGGCTAGCGCTGCAGCCAAGGCAGTGGGAGCGCTCAATGGGAAAGTGCATGCTTCCCTGAACGGTTTGGGCCGTATAGGGGCTAAACACACCTTCCTCATTCGTCACAATATCGATCAGTGTATATTCACGCCCATCGAAGCCTCCATCGAAATCTTACGTGCCAGGTACAAGACTTGTCAAATTCTCCCCATTGACAGGGACGATGGCGCAGTCACTCTCCGTCTTTTTGGGCCTGACCAAGAAGAATTCATGCAGGCCAGAAAATGCTTAAATGTGTTGGTTTCAGGCGAGCCGTTACTTGTGGGAGGGAAGCCTCTGTGGGATCCTTATTTTGATTTGGGCAGCTGCCAAAAACAGCTTGCTCGCCTCAACAAGAAACACGACGTCCACATCGGGCTCGATTTTTTGAATCGTATCGTCCGCGTGCATGGTCCCAGAGAACGGCGGCTGGAGGCTAAGAAGGGCCTCTTTGATCTGTTACGGCTCGTTCATTCCCAGCAGTTCAGCGTACCCCTTCCTCAGTATTCCTTGCACAGCTTGTTGAACGGTGGATTGGAGCAGTTATATGATGTGATTGGACCCACAAAAGTCGACATGGACCTGATCGATAGAACACTCCTGGTTCGTGGCTCCGAGGAAAACAAGCAAAAGGCTGAGGAGATGCTCTCGGCTCTCATATCCTCTCCTGAAGGAGACGTTGATTCTCGGTGCAGCCTTTGCTGTGTCCTGCCTGTCAACCAGGTGGCCCTTCCTTGCGGTCACTTGTACTGTCACTCCTGCTTGCATATCCTCATCCATTCTGCCATAGGACCCAAATTTGCCGGTCTGAAATGCGTCGCTGCAGTGCACTCCGATGATAATGATGATGATTCGGGTGTTTCAGAGTGTTCAGCTTTCATCCCTCACCAAATATTCATGAAGATTCTCTCGGAAGAGGAGCAGCACGACCTCCTGGAGTCATCCTTTTTGGCCCACATTCACCAGTGTCCTGACGAATTCTTTTACTGTCCGACGGCTTATTGCACTTCAGTATTCCCCGCACAGAATCCGATCCCGGGAGCCATGCTTCGCTGCCCGACTTGTTCTACCTGGATTTGCCCATCGTGTCGTGCTACATTTCACGAAAGTCTCGACTGTGAACTATACAAGGCGGTATCAACGGATAGCGAATCCAAAGAACATGGACAGGAAGGGACTGAGCCGTGCGTTGATCGTCATTAGCTAGTGGACAACAAGTGTCTAGTTAGATAGAAGAGAATGTTGTTATTCTTTAGGATTTGCAAGCATATTCAAGTTAGTATTCAAACTACATACACTACGTGACTTTGACGCTCAGAGATCATACTCGTCTGCATTCAAGATTAAGGTGGTGAAGAAGCGAATCATTTCGAGGAATGTGTCGACGTTGACGTCTATATGAGCGAGCGGCATACAATCAGAGGAACTTCGCCAATTCTATGTAATAAATGACACTGACTCTCATTGACGGTATGGACTCCACTTAACCTATTTGGACCATATCCCGAATTTTTGTGGTTGTATCGGAATATATGGGGCGTAAGATTCCAGTAGAATTTTGTATCTACGCCACCATTAGGTCAGGAAAGCATCCTTTGCAGCTAGAGAAAGACAGTACCTGTATTACCGGTTGACATACCGGGGCTAACGGCAATATTATCATTGCCTGCTATTGATCTGTGGGCGTTATACGTGGATTTGATTGTCCCAGACAGGAGCCTCCAAGGAACTGCTTCGTCTCCGTAGAGGGGAGTTCGAGGAGCAGGTTCCAAGGCTGTACCGAAGGCGTCGCTCAGGGTTAGACTGCCCTTTGACGGAGCACCGGCTTCGGTGATACTCTCTCCGAAGGCAGCGAACGTCAGATTGAATTTATGGGCCAACTTCCTGACCGTTGCGACGTCGTGAGCTTGTGTTTCCGCGACAGAGCTGAAAACCAGCTTGAATTTCGGCAAAGGTGGAGCCTTTTGCTACGTACCTAAGTGTAGAGATACGGTGATTCACGACGGCGTATGCCTGTTCAGGCAAAGCATTGGATTTCACACCTCCATGTATCAAGTCAATGGCCTGAGTGGTCTCGACGAGGCTCTTGAAAAATGCTTCTTTGAAAAGAATCTTCTCAAGTGCTCGTAATCCCCAGTCTGAATGTGCCGAGTGTTCCATCGCGCGGCGCAGATGCTTCGGCACCTTTGTGCCATGTGCTGTGTAGCATTGAAGAGTACTGTATAGGACATCCTCTTTCGACTACAAAGATAGATGAAGTCAAGAGGAAAAATAAGATACAGAGTATAAAGCTTACTAATTTCGGAACATATGGATGTTCCTCAAACTCGACAAGAAGAGCTGAAAGGATACCAATACTCTTGAAGTAAGATTCGTCAGTACCAACAGGAAACCTGCAGGCGCGAGTATTACCGTGTGGGATGGTGGAATTGAGGAGTGTCCACCAGGAGAAGCCACATCAACCTTGACATCTATGTATCCCTTTTCAGCTATGCCCGGGGTAGCAAATATGGTTCCATATTGATCTGTAAATCCGCCTAGGGTAAAATCACAGATTGAGATAGATATTAAGCCAACGAGCTTGCCGACTCACCGCCTTCGTCGATGAGGAAAGCGAAGGCATTTTCCCCGTATATTTCAAGCATAGCTTTCCCGAGCGCTGCGGCACCCTATCATAGAATTAGTACCTGATGTTTTCACCGAAGAGCACCATTTACATATACTCCACTTGCTTCTTCGTCAAATCCGAAAGCAAGGATGACAGTACGGCTAGGCTTGAAGCCCTTCTCCAACAGTGTTTCAATTGTAGACCTGAATGTAATGTTCAGTGACATCGTAGATATGTTGGATGAGGGAATGCCTTGCATGATACCAATAAGACCGCTCTTGTCGTCAGAAGATCCTCTTCCCCAAATCAGTTCACCTGGCGCGAGATATGTCTTAGTCTTCGCGTGACGGATCGCTGCATTGACGACTTACCATCAAAATATCCAGAGTAGGGAGGGTGAATCCAATTGTCCACTGTATTGGGATCCACAGGGACCACATCTAAATGATGTGTATATACATTAGGTGATGTGGCGATGTAATAAGAGTCCTGCGCTTACCTTGATGCGCAGCCAACGTAATGGGCTTCAAAGTAGAATCAGATCCAGTCCATTCGTACAACAAACCCCATGTGTTGACTTTCTTGAGAGAGAGCGAAGTATGACTGGAAGTGCATCAAGAAAGAGCTACCAAAACCCTTTTTGAGCAAATACTTACGTCAACGGATAGGACTTCAAGAGATAATCATGGAAAGGGCCGAACGCTTCCCAGCGAGGGTCAACACCAACATCATCCATGCTGTCATACGACTCCGTGCTGTACCATGTGAGCACATTGGTACAATCTTTCCAAAAAGAAACAACGCACGGAATTTGCACTGCTCCAGACAACCAGTCAATCGCCTTTGTCTTGAAATCATCAGTCCCGATGATATCCCCCAATTCACTCCAGAACGAGGCGTGCTTCGACGGGTACAGAGCATCCACTTGCTGACACGATGACGCGAGCGCGTCTTTCCCATGGTTGATACCACACGATTTCCAACTCTGAACGTGCTTCATGACATTGCTGGAGGATGAGAGATGTCCCCAAAGGAGAACTAATGGAACCAATACAAGGAGCACATAGCGACGCGGCTGGCTCGAACGACCCGTGCCAGTGTTTACGGGCGCTGGAAGAACGACACTCTGCTCTTTGAAAGGCATGATGATAGTGAATGGGAACGATGCGATTACCGAAACTTATAGGCTCCTATCATATCATATGCCGACAGACGGAGATAGCGACATTATAACCGGCACTTGAACGGCAGTGTGTCCAGTTCAATTTCAACTTGTAACAGTCAAGGAAGGATAGATACCAGAGGCGTATAGATGTATAGGTGTAGTTAGTCTCCTAGCATGTGATAGCTCAAAATCAAGATAGGAATGCTTCAGCTTGTAGCTTCCATATCCGAGCATATTCACAGTCCCTGCGAATAAGATCCGCATGTGTGCCTTCTTCTATGATGGTAGAGTCATCCATATATCTAGACAGTCCGAAGGCATCAGAGATAGTGAGTATTTAACATGAATGCACTTACAAGATCAGATCAGCATGCCGCGTCAGGTTTCCGAACCTGTGAGAAGAGAAGACCATGGTCTTGTTGCCCCGCAATTGACGCAGTCGTTCAAACAAATCTGTTGTTACAGACCGCTGTCAGTCACGCCCCGAGAAGGAAAAGGAAAAAGGAAACATACCGTGTTCAGCCGCGGGATCTAAACTGGCGGATGGTTCGTCGAAAAGTAGCAGACCCACACTTTGTTCAGATACGAGCGATCGCATAAACGTGCGAGACCTGCACAGGAGATATTAGTCGAAGACGAAACAAAACACACACTACTCACAATGCTATTCTCTGCATTTGACCGCCTGATAGGGACGTTGAATTTGTAGTACTCATCCCGGCCATACGTCTAAGTTTGCCGAAATTCACCGGTCTCCCAAAGAGCTTGTCTGTACCTTCGGGCAAAGCGGAATACATATCACGCACAGGACGTTCCAGATAAGTGTCAAAACCCTCTGGAAGTTTTTTTATGAACTCCTCTGATCCACCGAGCTCCGCAGCTCTTCGTATCTTGTCTTCGTTAGTGTGGTTTTCAGGATCACCGAATCCTATGTTATCTTTGATCTGAACAGAAGTCAGATTTGAAAAAGGATGAAGGAAAGCGTTGATACCGATAGCGGAAAATGTGTATAATCCTGGAAAAGGACGGAGGTAGCACGTCTTACATCGTCCAATTTCAATGTCTTGATATCAAGTCCGTCTATGAGAATGACGCCTTCCAGAGGATCGTATAAACGAGCAATCAATTTTAAAATCGTGCTCTTCCCAGAACCATTTTTGCCCACAATGACCTTCATCGGCATCAGTTTCATAGTTGGGACCCAAGGGAACACCACCTACGCAAAGCTGTCCTTGCCGAATTGTGAAGGATACATTATTTAGCGCGAAAGTTTCTGTGCCTGGGTACTTGAAAGATACATTTCTGTGGATGCGTAAGTTATACAAATTGGATTAATGCGAGAGACAGATAACAGGTACCTAAACTCGATGGACATCCCGGAGCTGAGTGTCTGGGGATTCTCAGGATATGGTATCACTCCATCTACAACACGATTCTCCATCTTGTCAACTTCGTATAGCTGGCGGATACTCGCTATGCGCTCTGCCACCGAGGAAGACCCACGGAACAGACTGTACAGTGTAAAGGTAAAAGAAGATGCCGACGACGAGATCAAATTCAATGAGGCGAGCGACAGCGGTATGGACGCAGGCTTTTGCACGGCACGGAGAGTGAATGCGATCTAGAGCATGAGGATTGAGTGCCGACCTTTATGACGCCAACGGTATCCGTACCTGAGGCAATTCACGTAAAGGATCTTGAAGGAAAGACAAATAATTGGCCCGGGCCTTTTGCAATGAGTAAAGAGGCCAGAAGTCGCCCCCAGCATCTCCTACTCGCCATATACTAGTGGTGTATTCTGGACGCAGATGAAAAGACGGAGCATCCTCTAAACAAGTAATCTCTTACCACGTAGAAGATATTCCCACATCCCACCGGCAACAATCTCTTTACGATGATTCGGGTTAATGATCAGGCGCTTGAGGCCCTCAGATCTGATATAGTCTTCATCTTTGGTCGTAGCGGCCCATACTAAGAAGCGTGTAATTGATATTATGTGCGAAGCATTGGTAACGGAAGAAACCTACCACTGGTGCTTATATGTCGTGCATGCCGTTCTTCGTTTTGAAAAAGGGCTTGTCCGAAGCTAAGGATGGCGATGAGAGGACCATCTGGTTGATCATACACGACTCGAATTAGAACTACGAGCTGGGATACAAGCTGTACCGCGGTACTGAAGATGTTGATAATGGCGTTGACTGTTCCCCACGCGACTGTAGAGCCTGAATCCACGGCGGATGTCTGTTCTAGTTGCTTCTGGACGGCCGGATCGTCAAATGTTGGAAGGTCAAGCCGCGAGACCGCGTGGAACATGTGAATGGAATAGTATTGTTTGATTCGTGAGTTCAGGATAGGGTGAATGTGCTGTTTGGCATGCGAGAGCAGCCGAGAGAACAGAGAGCATGCAACGCGCCCAGCAGCGACGTGGAACAGAAGCGCTTTGTCTACGGTTCGTTCATCGATAGCGGTTTGGACCTAGGAAAACGCGAAAGTTGTCGAGTGTGATAACAATGGACGAACAAGCTTACAATGGTCAACAGTTGCCCAGAGTACCTGTGAAGGTCGCGTCAGAATGTATGGGCGTTTCTACTCTACGAGTACCAGGACGCACCAGAGAGTTACTGCAGGTATCAAAGCGCCCACGATATGTATAAGGAGATTGAGTCCGAGCAGAATCCAACACGACCGAATGCTCCCAATATCTCTCAACATCCGCCAGAAATACGGCATGCTGCCCAACATCTCGACATAAGGCTCCAACCGCGACGACCACGGTATCCGAGTGAGGACTTCAGGCTTCTCTTCATAAAGGTCCCACACGCCGACGCGTGTATATGTTACATTTTTGCTGTCTGAAGGGTCGAAGACCCCCTTTCGACGAGTACCGCGCTGCTTACGTGGACGAGCCTGCATGGAGGGAAGAAGGAAAGAACGCGACTGCGGTCATTGTAGTGCTAAGCAATCAATATCACACCCGGGAGATCGTGCCGTCCTGGACAGCACAAAGTCTGCGGTTAGCTAATACAGCACTCTGCGGAATCAACGTTAACGTTGAAACCCCCAACCTTCAACTTGGAAATATTATTCTGCGCTTTAGTACCGAGCCATAATCTTTGATATATAGTTTCTCAGTTATTAAGCCGACTCTCCATTATAGATTTCGTCATCAATAATATTATAGCTGTTGAGGAAACAAGTCCGTGGTATGTGTGTGCAATGAAAATGCCAGGTAGGGTATAGTGTCGCCTATATCTTCTTCAAGTTGCGGTGCAATTCGGGCTTGACGAGCACTACTCTGTCTAACAGCTTTTTCACGACCTGGTCCTTGTTCGCGTTGAATGAATCCGTGATGGATTTGAGCTTTATATCTGTCTCCTTGTCTATTGATGCCTGGGCGCTGGATGTTGTCCCTGCATGCTATATACAATGTCAGGAGTGTTCTGAAACACAGAGATGGTGCACGGACCGATGCTTCAAATGCCTTGAACTCTTCTTCCTTAGCTTTCTTGTACACCTCTATTTCCTTTGATGCTTCAGAACGAGCGTCCTTGAGTTTCTGTACACGGTCTACGGGACGTAAGTGTGGACTGGCATTGGCAGGAGCGACGGCGCACATTGACGGGCTTGTTGTACAATTTTGGCGGCCTCTTTCTCTGCCTCAAGAAGGGTCTGGATTCCTTGGGATTGTTGTGCTGCCTAGAGAGAAATAATGAGCAAAGGATGGAACAGAGTAATGCTGGCAATTACCATTTCGTGGTGGTCAAGTGGGGAGTTACAGGCGTCACGGTCACGCCGAGGCCTTGAAGTGAATTCATCACCATCGGGCGTGAGGACGTCGTGAACGATGTCGGGCACCCCAGTGGACCCCCTGCAGACCCTTCAGGCGGCATTGACTGTGCCAGCAAACTCAAAAGAACAGGCAGATCTTTTGGCTGCCCTCCGTGAATCCTTGGAAGCCCATCCAGCACCCATCCGTATTCTTGTGGGAACCCTCATTGGAATCGTCGCAAATACCGGTGATTCTCTGTTGAAGAGATGGGTTCTCGACCTTTTACAATTTGCCATTTGTCGGTCTACATTACCTCTTGACCAGAAAACACAGCGTTAGTGAGGTCACATTGAATGAAAATTTGTTTTTAATATCCATTTCCTTAGTGGCATCGCAAGCTTTGGATACGTTGGCTCAATTACTTGACGACCGAACACCAGCAATTCTCAAGGTCGTTATCCAGTGTCTGGCGACAGTATACCCGCTGTTGTTTCGTTTCCTGTACGCGTCTCCCCCCCAAATTCCACTCGCGCTTTATCTTTGTTCATAGATGTTCAAACCGGTCGAATCCTGCGGCATGGGATACATTATCAACTTGCAAGACACGCATTCTCGAGTTCGTATGGAGCCCCCATGTCAACAACGGCGTAAAGGTGTCAGCGGTCAAATTTATGCAGAAGGTTATTCTGGTGCAGACGCGCGGTATTTCCGATCCTCGTGTGCGTATGATAATCATATCTATGCATCTAAGTCTGATGTTAGGTACCCTGCTCAGCTACAGAACAAGAACGATCCAAACATCTCCTTCTGTCCTCCCGACCACCCGTTCATCTCAGTCACTAAGCTCGAAAGCGAGGGGCAGAAACTCTTGGAGAATGTCATCACTATTCTGTTCTCAAGCCAGAACGTTGACATACTCTCAGCGGTTCTGAATAGCTGGGCATCCCTGACCAAGCTACGACCGGCCATGACACCTGTGGTCATCGGCACGCTCAAGCAATGGACGCCGGCTGCCCTTGGCGGACACTCTCCTTCGAGTATCAAAAGTGTCGAGAAAGCAGTTCGTATCCTCCTCATCCATATATCTCGCTATCCGAACAACGCACAATACGGGGCTCAAATCAACGAAATTATCTCTCAGCAAGCCGTTCGAATGGAAAGAGCCGTCATTGAGGAGAAGAAACGGAAAGCATCTGGCATTGACCTCAAAAAAAGACCGCTGCCCGATGGTGAAGGACTTACAGATCCTAAACGCGTCAAACTCGAATCTGAACCCGGTCCTTCTTCCTCGTCGACAAATGTCCTCTCCACCTTCGATTTCACCACCCTGCCCGCCACCCTTATCACCGACCTCATCGTTGCTAACATCGAAGCCTTTACCGAGACGACTTTAATTAGCCTCGTGACTGAGTACCGTCAACGGAGGGGTCTACCAGGGCCTCAAGCGCCCGAACCTCCCACTTCACGCCTCGTGCCCCCATCTAATGTGTCGCCAAGTAATGGACCAGAAGAAGGGCGCCGCAGTCCACCTTACCAGTCTGTGCCCGAATTACAAAAGCCTCCGCCTGTTACAAGAGTGAAAGACGAGGAGCCCGTAGATCCATTGCAGATGGACATTGACCAAGACGAGATAGAGTATGAGCCCGACAGACTTAACGAAGAGGTATGTTCTCTTTTCATCGCTACCAACATTCCTAACGTTTTACTCCAGCTATCAGGACCTCTCTCCATCAACGATGCTTTCGCCAACCTCCCCACTTCCATAACGACAAATCTCACACTCCTTGACTTCAAACTTCCTCCTCCTCGAGAGTTCAGTGACTCAGAACGTACCTCAATAGTCACTGATTCAATACAACGTATATGGACAGGGGCGGAAGAAATACGCGCGAGCTTCGTGGATGCGGGTGTCTCACCTGACACACAGATCGCTAGTGCAAGAAGTGCAACGGATATGACCATGCTGTTACTGGTGAGAATGATCACGAGAGTGGCAAAACCACCTGTAGAAGCGGACGAGGACGGCGATGAGAAAATGAAGGAGAAGGAGCCTGAAAATGAAGATGCCATTGATGCCTATTATGAACGACAGGACCAGATGAGGCAAGCTCTCTGCGAATATATCATGTCCGACTTCCCATCCCGGTACGTTTCCTGACTGGTACATTGTTTGGAGTCTGATGTTCTTTACGCAGGATACGGCTTGCTACGACGTGGATGAATGAAGAGTGGTACAATGATCGAATAAGGTCTGCGCATGACCCCACCTGGGTAGGTACCGTTCCCTGCGAAGACAACACCTGAACTCAGAATATTCTCAGCGATTAAACTACGAGACCTGGTTAAACCAGATAGTAGCATCTTATCAAACTGTCTTGGACGGTAAAGATCGGACGTTTTCACGCTTTCTTTTAGATCTCCCTTCTATACCCCCCGATGTTCTTGTTTTACTTCGGGATCTATGTGTTGATCCTGACAGGTTCGTGAGGAAATATTCGGAAACGGTATACATTGCTGACCGCTTAACAGTCCAGACAGGATGCAAGTAGGTTTTACAACCTTGCGAGGATTTGTTATCCAGCGACCTGCCATGCGTTCGGACGCTCTTAACGTTCTCCTTGACTTGACAACTCATCCGGAGAAGAAGATTCGAGGAGCTGCCATTAATACAGTCAAGCTTTGGGTACCCAACAGTCAGCCGATGGATGCTATGGTTCGGGAGTTTGCGTTGCAAATGCTTAGAAAGCTCCAGAATTCCCCCAAGGAAATTAATAAGGAGCCAAAGAAGATATCTATGGATGGTGACTCCTCAGAGATGCAAATCGACGGGGGCACAAGGGCGGAGACAAAAGGACACGAGGATGATGAAAACATGGAAGACGGACAGCTGCCTCCGGAAGATTTGGTACAGACTCCGTATCTTCCGGAGCGCATCGAATTGCCTGCCCAGAAGAGCCATGTTTTGCAGCACGTGGAATTATTGTTCGCGTTGTCCGTTAAGGTTCCTGAATTTTTGGAAGAGTGGGTTCTATCCATTCGAGCCTTACTCTATACTGATCCACAAGAAGGATCTTTGCCGCGTATGGGCAGATGGATGTGACAGTGCAAGAAGCGGTTCAAGAACTTATTACCGCCCTGATTCGTTCACTGGGATCTAATCACGGTAAACTCCTTACTCTGATGCGGAATTGTCCACCAGGGGCTGAAACCCTTGCACTTCGCGTCCTTACCATTTTTACTGAGAACGGTCGTCCTGGCGCGCAATTGGTGGCACTGGTCAAGGCCCTGATCAATGAACGGGATCTCGATGCCAGGTTCCTCATTCCCATCATTGCAGAGATGGATAAGGTAAAGTTTCCCTCTCATGCTATTTCCGTCGGTCGCTGATCGTTATTCCCAGCCTGATATCATCCGGCACCTACCACGGATTGTTTCGATATTGAATGGAGAGCCCGAACCCAAGAATCTGGTTCGCTCAGTTTTCAGCTCTGTCGTAACGACGCCACCGCAAACATTTGGGAGTGTCACATCAAATCTTCCTAGAGTCAGACAGAGTGAATTGCTTACCCCTGCGGAGCTCATGGTTTTACTGCATGAAGCGGAAAAGGAGATAGGGTTGAAGAGCGCGATCGAAGGTAAGATCAACATATACTGTAGTTGCTTTATTAAAGATTCCATAGCTATCGGTATCTGCTTCTCGATGACCGACGTCTTCCGGTCAGAAATTCTTGCCGTGGTGATGCAGCAGATCGTGGACGAACCCGTGCTACCAGTGCTTTTCCTTCGAACAGTGAGTACCCGTCATGTTACCAAGAGAACCGGGTCTGAAGGCACCATTTATAACAGGTGATCCAGGCCGTTACCACGTACAAATCACTTGTGGGCTTTGTCTCGACAACACTCTTGTCCCGACTAATCACCAAGAAAATTTGGACTAACCCTCCGCTGTGGGAAGGGTTCATCCGGTGCGCGAAAGCCATAGCGCCGGCGAGTTTCGGTGCGCTGCTGCAGTTGCCGAAAGATCAGCTGCGAGAGCTCGTTGACAAGCAACCAACGTTGAAGTCTGGTCTTCGTGATTATGTGATGAAGAAAGCGACGAACAAAGCGCGAGTATCCGGTTTTCTGGATATTTTTGGAGAAGCGGAGGAGACCACCAATTCTCCGAATCCTTCGTGACCAGATTTTGTTGGTAGCCTGATGTAAAGTTATTGCTAGCCATGTACACCCATAGCTATAGTTATATTTGTAGGACAGGACTGAACTTATTGTATCTTAATTATTGAATTATGGAAGCTGCAGATTTTGTGACGCCGAGATCCGTTTATGACGCGCCAATCAGCCGGCACCTAAATTAGAATCTGCAACTGTACAGCAAAGCCCTTTGCCTCTAACTCTCACTATTTCTAATTCAGTTTTCTTGCTCCCTGCGCTGCGCATTCCATTGTTCCACGAAACGACAGCACAGGCGACTCTCCAGCAGCACACAGGACGAGGGCGTGCCACCACGACAAGGACGTGTCCGGTGACTCCTTGTGGCGGCCACGCTCTTGCAGATCGTGTTGTTCGTCTTTGTCAAGGTTATTCAGGAGACGAGAAACGCACTGTTGAGGATGGCGGGCCGCAAAGCTTCGCCGTCAGGCAGCGCTGTGAGCCGTCGGGCAGTACGGGCGGATTCATCGAAAGGCGACAACGCCAAGTCCTCTTCACCGTTACCGTCACCGGGCTCGTGGCATGTCGATAGAGGCAGATCCCGGGTTCGTCGTCCTTCCAATCCGTTCTCTGAGGACAGCCTGCGCAGACGGTGAGTCGCATCTAAAGTATTGCTTCCGTTATCGGAGCCGACGCGTTGTATCCAGAGGTTATCACTCACTGCTCTCATCGTTCGGCAAAATCTTCCATGTCGAGAAACGCTGGAAACTTGTGAGAGAGATGGGTTCTGGGGCTTATGGCGTCGTCATGTTCGTTGTCGCATTCTTCGTCCTCGATGCTGACACTCATAATCGTACTAGTTCAGCGGCAGATGACATTTCTGGTGAAACTGTGGCCATCAAGCTAGTGACTCGGGTCTTTGAGAAGATACAACTAGCGAAACGGGCTCTCCGAGAAATCACATTACTTCGGCATTTCGCTGGACACGAGAATATCACCGGTCTCATCGATGTAGACGCAATATCACCCGATTTTAATGAGATGTACGCCCCTGCTATGCTGTGGATTGATCCTTGTTTGATTTTTGCTATAGCTACCTATTCATGGAGGTATGACCATATCGACTTTAGGGAAAGTGCATTCATCTTCATGTGTTTCATTATTGCAGCCTATGGAAGGTACACTTCTGTAACTTATCATTCCGGCGACTATTCATCGCTTCACAGCCGATTTACACCAAATCATAAAATCGGGACAGTCTCTTACCAATGAACATGTCCAATATTTTCTCTATCAAATCCTACGAGGCATGACATCGTCTTTAACTCCTGATCAACGTTGACATACATCCCCAGGAATGAAATTTATACATTCCGCGTCGGTTATTCACCGCGACCTTAAACCTGGAAACCTACTCGTGAACGCTGACTGTGAACTGAAAATATGCGATTTTGGTTTAAGCAGAGGCTTTGAGTCGAGGCCTGACGAGAATCCGACACATTTGACCGAGTATGTAGCGACTAGGTGGTACAGGGCCCCCGAGATCATGCTAGCATTCAAGTGTGTATATTCGACACTACTAATATCATTCTAAGCGCTGACCCTAGGCTTGCAGGCGATACAATACAGCAAGTGCGTTGGTCAGAAAATTCTTTGTAGAATTGCTATCTCAACCGGGGTTATTCTAGTTGATGTTTGGTCAATAGGGTGCATCTTGGCAGAGCTCTTATTGGGAAAACCCTTATTCAAGGGCAAAGAGTAAGCGTGTAGTCTTTTGGATAGTGCGGTGGCCTGACTCTTACTTAGCTACGGTTAGCAGGATTCTGCAAGATGAACAACTTCCAACCTAACGTAACACTTGTCAGTTGATCAACTAAACAAGATTCTGGATGTTCTTGGTATGGCCGGGATCTTCCAATGTCCACTTTGGCTAACTTGTTGCAGGATCACCCAGCGAGTCCGTCATCAAGAAAATAGGGAGCGATAAGGTACGGCAGGAAAATTGACATTCATATCAACCCTCGCTGATTTGCGATGTGTTAAGGCTCAAGCATATGTTCGGTCGTTGCCCGTGAAGAAGACGGTACCTTTCACTAAAATCCTGCCTTCTGCAGATCCACAAGGTAACCGCGCGGCTTTGTTCGTGTATAGGAGCCTGCTTACACCCACTTAGCTCTCGATCTGCTTACAAAAATGCTATCATTCGATCCTGATGACCGGGTCTCCGTTGTGGAGGCGCTCGAACACCCGTGGTTATCCTCGTACCACGACATTGCCGATGAACCAGAATGCGCGAAAACGTTCGAAAAATGGCGGCAGATAGAGGAACTGGAAACCATGGAAGAATATAGAGCAGCTATCTGGAAGGAAATTGAGGAATATCGCCACGAAGTCCGGGGTGTCAGTGATCTTTCCGGTGCGCCCATACGAAGAGTCAGCGTTAGCGGTGGATCGGGACCTAGGGCAAAGCAACATTCATTGACGAGGGAAGGCATCGAACCAGACGTTATAATCGAATCACCTGGAGAGGGAACACTCGGTCAAGAGGTGGAAGAAGAGCACGATGATGCTCTTGGGCCCCCACCTCCGACCTACAGGCCTGCAACACCGTCTGATCCACTTATATCATACGCTCGACGGTCGAGTATACTACAACAGCCATCTCGGCAAGGCTCAACATACAACTCCCCTCTTCCGTCTACGCAGAACCTTGCTTCGTCGTATACAGATGGACAGGTTACTTCTGAACCAGGACCTCTGCCACAAGGTAGCATCGTCTTTCCTACGCAAGGCTATGTGGTTCCGGCTCGTTCGAGAACGGGTTCGACAGTAGGCGGAGAAATGACGCGTAGGCTGTTGCGGACGCTGTCTACTGTGTCAATACACGAGAGTTTGGCGGCTGCAGGGGAACACGCACCAATGGGAAAGTATATAGTAGAAAAGCCAACAACTGACGCGCCACCTTCGGAGATGCCGAGGGAGTTTGGAATCGAAGAGGAGTGCGAGGATGGGGGTGGAGAGAAGCAAAAGAAGGAGGGTAGGTTTATTATAGATTGATTTGGTGACGACTCAAATAATGGATGATGACTTGAATGATTGGATACGAATACCTTTAACGCATGTGTGCAAGTTACAGGAGACTTTGACACGAAATCCGAAAAAGATAGATATATTAACTTTGTGATGTTATGCCTGGCGCAGCTCCACTCTTCCCCGAACTCGCGTACATGATCTCAGACTCAACCAGATCTGGCGGTATATACTCACCCTCTGGTGCCGTCTCGAACACGTCTCCCAAACTCTGCGAAAATGTGGATGTCGGTAGCTGTACTAGATGTGACGGAGTCCGTGTTAGGTATACTCGAAGTAGAGCATCTTCAGCGGCCTATCAACAGGGTCAGGTTATATCCAGTATGTAAGAAGAGGATACGTACCCGGTACTCAGCCATCTTGAGGGAGCTACCAAATCCTTCCCCCAACTGATCTTCTCCAGAAAATACGCCCACGACGAAGACGGGAGCCCTAGAAAAACGACCAGTTTCACGAAGTAGTCTGCGAATAGGGTCATTGAGCTTGAAGACACAAAAACATAGAAAGGACCATTGCTAGCCTTGATTTTGGTCGTTCCGCTCCAAATTTTGCTACCATCTCCAGCAAAGCCGCCTTTGGGTCTCGGAATTTAATCATGCCACGGAGATCTATTTCACGAGTAAGAAAATATGACTGAACAAATTTCCGGGCGAATAGAAGTGATCGTTTTTGATATATCAAGGCAGTTATCGCTCTAGGTATCGATGATAGAGCGTCGGGGTGCAGGACGCCAGGTCGGTTAGGTGTGTTTGGCTAAGGAGAATTTGAGTGGTAAAATTTGTAGAAAATTTGAGACGACGTACTGTTCTACGCCACCGCAGAAGAGGGGCAGCACCCATCTCATTGGCGACGCTAGCACAAGTCATAGAACCGACATGAGCAGTTATGGCAGCCTTCAAAACGCGCGTCGGAAGATACGGATAGGTTGCATTTATATGTTCCGTTGCGAATAGACCCATTAATGAGTTTCCTATTGTTGCAAGCTGGGCATTAGATATGGGTGCCGGTTCGGAAGGATAATGGTGCTGGTGGAAGGCGACAAAGGATGAATGGGTGCATGCTTGTTGTATCAACTCTGTCGTCGATAGGACAGAAGAGAGACCTATCCTGCTCGCAAAGGCTGAGAGCGCTGAGGGTGGTGGCGGCTGTAGGGAAGCCCAGACTTCGGGTTCGAATTCAGGTTGGGGAATTTCTTGGTCACGGAGGAAGAGGGCCTCCTTTGGTGGGAATTTTGGGAGATGAGACGTAGAGACGGAGGGTAGCCTGGCGACATTTGTCACCAATCGTTTTGAGGCATGACCCATTGCACGTCGTTGCCAATGCTCTCGCCGTCGTCCCACGCGTTGAGCTCGTCGCGAAAGTCGATGAACAATTTTTTTGGCCGGAGATATCCGAATTCACCCGTTTAGGAAACGTTCCCACGGTCCCGCCTTCCTGCCTACACGCCGCATACCAAGCCTTGCACGACCACTACTACTTCCATCACAATATTTGGCAACTCTACCGCCACTTACAGCGATATTGATACAGGACCTTCCACGAAATGGCGGTACTTTCGCTGCCATTGAGCTTCAATAACTCGTTCTGGTCCCAGGACTATCGTAAAGGTCTTGAAGTCCTCTTCCAAAAGCTGGACCAGGTCGGGCCTTCTTACGCTACCTATGCAGCGCCAGCGTTCTCACTGTCTCTTTCTAGGGTGTCGCAGAAAATGAAGAAATCATCGCGTTCATTAGGGTTTGTACCGCACACACTTGGCCACCGATGGAGAAGCTCATATGTCGTAACAGTCCAGGATCATTGCAGAGAGCGAGCTGGCCATTGCCCTCATGAATCCCATGCTCACAGGTGCACAAGGTACGTGTACTATGACTGTCCATTCTAGGTATCTGACAGGGGACTTTAGGCGTAGGCTTTGGTGCTGACGATGGAGCATCCCTCTTTATGACGTTCCGTGGCCTGCAGGACGAGTCTGCTGCGCAGGGGCAAGCCCACAATTCGATTGCGAAAGAGCTTGAAACCCTAGTTGTCGACCCCTTTGACGAGTGGGCCCAAGGCTTCAAGGTATTTCATTCCTTGGTCACAGTTTTCGTCTCCTTATATCTGGTCGTCTAGGAAAGACTCAGGCAGAGGCGGCATGAAGATATCGACAGTTGGATGAAGACATATGAACAGTCTCACGGAGAAGTAGCTAAATTGAAGCACCAGTATCTGTCGAAGACTCGAAAGGCTGATGAGGCTGAGGACGAGTGAGTTCTTCGCCGTCATTACATTCCGTATTTTTTAAGGTTGTCTGCAGCGCGAAATTCGCTCCGAATTCTAACGGAATCACAGATAATTATACCACGTCACCCAGAATACGGCCCGCAGACTCTCATCGCTCGGCACCTCAGCGGACAGCCAGCGTTTCCGAACGTATCGCTCAACGATTGAAGGAGATTCAGAAGAAGAGTGCTAGTACTCTTGCTGCATCGGGGGTTGCTTCTCCACCGAGTAAACCCGAAATTGTCGCTGAACCTGAGCAGATACCAGAAATGCCTAAACTCGACAAAGGAAAGGGCAAGGAGGTCGACAGGTCTACGCCTCCTCCCCCACTCGCGGCCTCTCCCCCTCCTATGTCACCGATGCTACCTCCAAGTACATTTGAAAAACCTCCATCACCGATGCCGCCCTTCCCTGAGCCGCCCATGCTCCTCGCCGGACTTTCTCTTCCGCCGTCCGCGGTGTCACAACTGCTCAGTAGAGCTGCAATTGAGCTCAACCTCCGCCCGGTTAGAGTTCCCTTACTCGGGGAGTATCAGGATTGTTTTACCGGAGAAGAATTTGTCGCCTGGCTGAACGAGAATGTCCACGGGTTTGGGGGCAGCCTGGACAGAGCCGAAGAGGCGGCGAAAGACCTGACAGAACGCGACGGCCTCTTGAGGAGAATAGGCGAATTCGGGAATCAGTTCGAACATTCTGATGACGCATTCTACCAATTCCGCCCCAAGGTATGCGCGCGTTTCATCGGATAATATCATTGCCACTCACGTTGCTGTTGGCAGGCATTTGATATCGAAGGTAAAAATCCCGATACTCTCTCCTCTCCGACAGCGAAGTTACAGCCTGAAGCTCTTTTCAAACGCACAAACAACTTTGTTAATCTCGTTACCAAGGCGCTAAATGCCCAAGCAAACGGAGAGCCGATGTATGTCAGGGCGCGACACGAAGCTGAAGAAGCCGATAAAGCGTACCGCTTAGCGGTACGGAGGCTTGACCGCCAGCGATTAGCTCTTGAAGAGAGGTTGGAAAACACTTTGAAAACTCTTCAGGTCTGGGAGCTGGAGCGACTTCGTGCCGTGAAAACTGGTACGCACATTTGTACAATGAAAAATCGCAGTCTAATTATATTTTTATTTTCGTTTTTTCAGTACTACTTCAGTACCAAGGGACAGTATCCAATCTTCCTAAATCTCTTGAACCTTCAAACAGAAGGTCAAAAACTCTCATCACTGCATTCCAGCCCGAGTCCGACCTGACGGCGTTGATTGAGCGATATCGCACTGGACCTTTCCGACCGAACGCGCAGGTTTATGAGTCAGTCGCACACGATGAGTCCGACGTTGTGTTTGGCATTGATTTACGCAAGTGGGCCGAAGGAGGTTGGAGCATTATCACTTCCGAAGAGGAGAAAAAGGACCTCGTTCCCCCTGTGTTGAATGCTCTACTTCAAGGTCTCACCGAAGCGTATACCAGACTGCCCAGTGATGATGGTGAGTACCATTGGCGTCTTCCGTTAAATTGTGACTAATAATATACTTGTGATTAGAGAAGAGAAAGACTTGGATCTACGAAGTACCGTTACGGGCAGTGCACCATCTCAGAGAAACGTTGAATGCGGCTCCTCCACAAGGACCTATCCCGGCGGAAACATTCACCCAATTTGATGCCCCGGTTATCGCTAGCACCATCAAGCTTTGGTTACTGGAATTGGATCCTCCGATTGCTTTGTACGAGGGATGGGAAGAATTCCGGAAACTCTACCCAACTGTCGGTTCGGCTGTGAAGGCCAAAGACAAGAATACCCAAGAACAGCACATTATCGAACTTGGTACCGCACTTCAGAAACTCCCGAGGGTGCACCTATACGTTCTGGATGCTGTTATTAAGCACTTGAAAACGTAGGTTAAATAGTTGCGACGGCTTAGGAAAGACGGGCTGATTGAAATTTATTAGGCTCATTGACTCGACGACCGTCGAAGAACCTAACGAAGTTTACATCACGAAACTTGCGTTGTCCATTAGTCGCAGTAGGTTATTACCTTTCAAGTCAGGATCCTGGTCTAATCTATGTTAAGCTATCCTCCGGCCCAAATACGAGTCTGAGATGTCGATTCAAGATCGGCATCCGACATGTGAGATTATTTTGTGTGTCTCCTTGCTTTGATTTGAACTTTTCTTTCTAGTACTCTTCATCGACCTGGTTAAGAACTATGATTCCATCCTGCCTTCCACTATTGCACGGAAGAAGCGCGAGTCTGAACGCAAAATACCACTTCGCAAGCGTACAGCGCCGGTTGATATGAGGCAAAGTATAGGAAACAGGATCTCGGTTGGGGGTGTCAATCAATTCTTCGCACAAAAGAATGTCAAGTCGCCCGAGAAGTCTTCAGCGCCACTACCTCCACCTCCACCTGTATTAGCCAGTCCACCGCCGCCGCCACCTCCTCTTGAAGAGAAACCGGAACCAGTTGTAGAGGCACCACCTCTACCTCCTCCTCCTCCACCGGCCGCTGCGGATCCGGATTTGCCTCCTCGTCCTACGTTCAAGGAACCACCCCCTGAAGATGACGACCTTCCACCTCGTCCAACGTTCAAGGAGCCTCCCCCAGAGCCAGAGGATGATGCGGCACCACCCATGCCTAAGTTCGTTGATCCGCCTCCGGAGGATCCTGAGGTAGGGGATGTTGCGGCACCCGCACAAAGTCCCCCTCTTGCGCCTGTCTCCCCTCTCACTTCAGAAGTGAAGCGTCCGAGCTCTTCGATTTCTATAAGGTCGAACCAAAGCAAAGTGAGTTCCCGCAGTCCGACACCACCCAAAGAAGATCCGGCGAAAATTACGAGGTCGGTTTCGGGTGGAGTAAAAGGCCCTAGGGGAGCACGAGGACCTAGACCTGCGGGTGGTACAGTTTCGAGTATGGTGTCGAATTTGAACAGGAATAGCGTGGCATCGCCGACGACGAATAGGTCTGCAAGCCCATCCTATAAACGGTTGTCTGGAAGTCCCAGCAGGCGACCCTCGAGCGTTCTCGGACGGAGCGCGGCCTTTTCTAGGAGAACTATGGCTAGCGATGCAGAGGACGATGTAGTGGATAAGAAGTAAGGTTTTGATGGACTAGTTTCTTTTTTGTTTTGCCCCAGGGGACTTCATGATCATGCTGGTTATGTACTTTGTTTTACTTAGTACTTTATGTTTTATGGACTTGGTTTATATGCACATGCTATACTATGGTGGAGATCTATTCTACTTTCTTGCCCCATCCAACTTGCAATTGATGCACTGATTACGTGACTTTGTGCCTTGATGCTTAACTTTTCCGTACAAGCTTTGGCGGTATTCCAGTGCAAGGCCGCATTACTTACATTCCGGGCTATTCCGGGTTGCCCTGTGAAAAACACCTCCGTCACGAGACCTGCCAAACAAGCGTATACATTACGCCCTATAAAATCCTTGCACCGGGAACCTTTTTTTTCTTCAACTCATTTCATGGGCTCGCACATTGTCCCCCTGCGATTTATCTTTCTTTTCTTGCAGGAGTCTACCGCGTGTTCTAGACAAATGACATGCGTCTCAGCTGGAGCGTTCGCTAGCCATTTCGGCTGTCGTTGACGTGGAGATATGTTCCTTACCAGAGACGCTACACTTTTCTCGAAAACCTGTATAGTCTATCCTCATGTACTGTTGTAATATATTCAAGTCTAAAGAGATTTTTACCCATCTTCATCGATGCCCTCAGCAATCATTGTTACAATTAGGAAAATATCTTCCTTGGTTGAGCTCTGCTTATGCAGTTCACCGCTGAAAAATAGGTACATTTTAGTCTTAGAATCTGCATGCTACAACGCCAGGTCCCTGTGGACTTCGACGCAATATCTCCTATGCCTGTGGGTATCGTAAGTACTGCGAGATAAGTCGTCCTTGTCATATCAATAGATGAAAAGTAAGCGAACGTGAAGGAGTTAGAAACAAAAGCGACAATGGTAAACTACAGATAATGGAAACCAAACAAGAGGAATAATAGGGAAAGAATGCAATGAACACCAGCCTTCGTGGTATGTAAATGAGGAGAGTGGTTTAATCCAACCAATGCGAGAACAAATGATGAGCAAAGACGACCCAACACGCGTCATGTACGCTGCCGGACCGCTGACGGATATCCAGTGGGAGGTACAAATGAAGGTTGGTCTGCGCTCGGCCGGGCCTGCGTAAACGACGAAGGTCGTGATCCTGGCCTTGGTGGTGCGTTAATCGGTCGGGGAGTGTTTGCCCAGTCATCTACCTGCTCCTGGTTCCTTTGTGGGTTCTGCATCGCGCCCTGGCCCTGGAATGGCGGTAACGAGGGTGAGTTTGATGGATATGTAGAGTTGGACATAGGCATCCCACCAGGATGAGGCCGTGCGCCATTTTGCGGCATCGACAAGCCTAAATTAGGCCGTTCCTGTGATGTTGGGGAAGTCGGCTGAGGGAAGCGTGGAGTGCTCCCGTTAGGAATGTTGTACACCAGTGCTGGTGTCCGTCCATTAACCGCCTTAACTCTTTGATACGTATCACACTTCTTCATGAAGTCCTTGCCAGGAAGTTCCATCGAGTTAGCGAAGTACTCCTGATCGTGCAAGATGGGTAGGAATTCCTGAGGAACGGTAAAGAACTCGTCTTGATTCTCCAAGAGAGCTGTGACCACTCGAATGGCACCGAAACTCTCATCGCGCACGGCGTCCCGACCTCTGGAATACAGTATGCTTGGGCAGATCACCGTCGCAAGATTGCTTAGATCCATCTTGCTCCCAGTCTCAGCGTCCATATGAGCAAATGATGCTACCCATTTCAGGAATACGAAGAGGACTTCCATTGTATCCCGATGACTCTTCGGCATGATAACTGACAGCATATGAAGAAGCCGTTTCCGGTCTGCCTCATTCGGAAGGGCTAAAGGATGACGGGATAAGCTAACAAATGTTCTCTGAATAAAACAACTCACATTGTGAAACCACCAGAAGTTTGTGCAGCTTGTAGGTCATCAGAGGATCGGGAAGATCTCGCAAGAATTTCTTGAGCAAAGCGGCGAGTTGGACAGGATTGTCCGTCGTGAGATCGACGGACGAGGGATCCTTGTCGATGGCTTCTGTTAACTCCTTTAAGCGCCGAATATTACCATTCTTTCGGAAGATTCCCTCGACCGACATATCTGTACGGCAGAGATTAGTTTAGTTTGTTATATAAAGAGACGCTCGAGATGTACCCATTTGTCTCATGGCGGATATAACATCGTCAATAAAACTTGGCACCCTCAGGGTAGCTCTCGATGCGCCCAGTAAGGAATCTGAGCCCTCTCCTTGGACAAGCAGCTCCAAAGGAACGCCAAATACGCCTGCGCATTGATCAACGGTCAGGTCCAACCCTCGGAGATCTACACTGCACGTACCTTTCTTCTTAACATTCTTCTTATCGCCCTTAAACAGTTTATTCCAGAACCCACTCTTCTTCATTTCCACCATCTCCAATAACTCATCCAGGTCAATATGATCCTTCAGCGGAGATCGTATGAGAGCAAGTACTGCGCTATGCTTGACAATTGCTAACTCCAGAGCACTCAATTCCGCGATGTACGGTATCGAACTCTGCCTCGGCAGTGACCGTTGTTGTTCCCTTGCTTGCGCAGCCTCCATCAACTGTGGAATATCAGCAAGTGTTATGCCATCATCTCGTGTCGGAATATGGTCCTGCATATTGCCCGCCTCATCACCCTGCGCTGGCGAATTCGGAGCGCTTTCGTCCACTATCATCACCTCGGTGTTATTCCTAGCAAACGCGGGTCGCAAGATTTGCCCTTGGGCATCTGTGGGTGAATGCCCAACATGCAGCCGATTGTTGTTCGCAGGCAGTGATGGCGGTGCTTGATATGTCTGCGGTGGTGATCTGCCTTGTGCCGGTGAGCTCACTTGACCATGCTGTGGGCCCTGCGTATGCGTATGTGAGTGATGTGGATGTGAATGAGCGTGCACGTCCTGGGACTTTTGTGAGCTGAGTACATCGGACGGATGTACACTCCGACCGGCAGGACTTTCCACAATGGTTGATCTTTTAGGCAGTCGAGCCGTTGCTGAAAGTTTCCGGTCAAGATGCACAGATTTCATCCGCATAATATCAGCAGAGTTTCGATAGGGATCTATCTCCCCTGACTTGCCAGAACTGGAATTCGTAGCGGTTTCTGGTTGTCGGGCGTTAAGTCCGTTGAATAAGACTAAATGTATATCAGACTCACCAGGAGATAGCGGAACGACGCCTTGTCTCTTGAGTAGCAGATATAATCTCCGCAGCGCTACATTCAAAAGGAACGCATACTGCTCTAATCTCTGGACCGCTTGAAAACCCCCTCGACACCCTGCGTGAGCATGCTCCGTGCACAGTATAACTGTTGGTACTTCCCCAAATGATGGTGTATCTTTCTTGGAGTCGACTTCGTATACGAAGAGACCAACGTTAGCCGGCGGTCTCCGTGCAGTCGACAATTTCGGCTGCCCTTCCTTCGCGGACTCGAGCTGCTTCTCGTCCACAGTATTTGACCGTTCCTTCAGTACTGGGACAGCCGCCACTCTCCCACACTTCGCACATTGCACGCACTGTGAATGCCACCGCTGGTAGGTTCCAAGCCTCACACAATCCTCTTCGACCGTCTGACTACACTTGACACAAAGATCCGATGGAGGATGGTTTGAGTTTAGCGGCCCTGGTCCCATACCACTCCCTCCGGAACCAGAGGTAGAGAATGGTGATTCGCCTGCATTCTCGGGTGCGAGACTCCTAAAGCCATATGTCACACCTTGTGTGCCCGCATTGCCTCCGCCATTAACGACAGCTAGTGCCTCTCCATTGTGACCCTTTATAACCCTCCTCGCACTTGGATTACCTCCTTGCACGGCCAGCAAATGCAACTTGTCTAAGAACGACGACATAGCTTCCCGCACGCTCCCCTCACGTTCCAGTTTTAATGCGCCGGTGAGTGCTATGCGTATTAAAATTTTCAAGTAATGGGCGAGACCCGTTACAAGGGCTAATAGTTCTTGCGTCATCCCCATCCGTCGAGTCCCAGTCTCTTGAGTGTGCGACAGAAGCGTAAAAAGCTCTACTGTTTTCCGACAAAGCATCCGAGCTTCGCGAACATGGGACATGCCTAGTGAAACATATTGGCTTGACTCGAGGTAAAGTAGGTGCCAAGCGCACCTTTCATATTTAACCGTGCAAATTGATGTTCCAAATCGTCAATAGTTGCAAAGAGGACCTCAACGTGCAGTATGAATTTCTCAGCCATCCGTATTGCCTCGAGATATTGCCCATTGCTGACTTGCCGAAGCATGTCTGAGATACAGGCTGCACTACTCTCTTCAAATGCAGAGAGAACTCTGTTTCAGAAACCCATGAGTATCATATGTGTAGGGGATAGAGAGTGAAACGCACGTCCATATCCTATACACCTGCTGTTCCATTCTAATCTGTTTATCTTTGAGCGATGTAGGTGTCTCCCGTTGCTCTTCCTCTATGTATGCTTCTTCTCCATCCAACGACACAGTACTATTTGGTCGCCTCGATGTTACTTTAACGTTCCAGAACTAGACCCCGACATCAGCCCGTCGTCGGAATTTGACAAGAGTAAGTGTTTCGTACCTTGTTGATCATGTAACACTCTGGATGCCAACATTCATCCCGCATATTCCTGTTGATCTCTACAAATTGCTTCAAGATCGCGCTGTTACATCCTGCGCACTTAGTCGCGAAGCGGGTTGAGTAGTGGAAGTGGCAGTAGACATCGCCGTCATGCTCGTAATATGAATCCTGCGGTCCAAATAGAGTAGGACATAAAGAGCACGTAAAATGCTCGACATGGTATTTCTTGTTGCAAGCGGTGATGTAGCTGCCCCTCAGTGCCATCCCGCATTGAGCGCATATGAGATTGAGCCGCCGGAAGTAATCTCGTTCGCACAGAGGTTGCTGCTTCCCTTCAGGGCCTTCGATAGGGAAGAACTTGGAAGCGACAACATCGCCACAGTCCTAGACATCAGAGATGAGTCGCGCCATACAAACGCATGAACAGATAGACGCACCATGCACTTGAAACAGTTCAAGTGGAAGACGGTTCCCAACGCACGAACAAACGGCCCCTGCATCACTTTACCACACGACGAGCATGTACTACGAAAACGGTAAGGAGTGTGCTGCAGATGAAATTCCATGAAATGTATACGCACGCAGAAACTGTGACCATAGTCGAGGAGGTTGTGGTGGAAGAAGCACTGGACGAAGGAGGAGGAGCCCTTTCGGAGGTCGACGAGCTGGAGCGAGCTGAGGAAAATGACGCGACGCTCCTGCGCTTTTCATTGGTGTAATTGGTAGAATCATCGGAATGCCCTGAAGACGATGGCGGATGTGGTCTGCTCGAGCTTGATCCGGCAGGGGTGGATGAACGACTTGTTCTCAAGAAACCGGGGACAGGTCGTGAGCTGCTTGAATGGTTGAGATCTTCACTACGAGCTGTCGGTCTACTCTCCTTCGGTGCGGTATTGCGATCAGGCTCAGTGGAGCCGACGGTGGATGATCTCGTAGGGATTTGGGGTCGGTCAGGGAGGCGAGTAGCACTCGTTGGAGGCGCAGAGTACGGGCTCGAGGCCGTGTTTGTCGACTGCGACGGGGCTTTGCCGTTGCGTGGATCGACGGAGAGGCCCAGAGGCTGTCCACGAGACTGGCCGTTAGACCATGGAGACGGCGACCTCCCGCTTTCTTGGTCTCTGTTCATGGTGGGACAGCAGAGACTGGTGGTTCGCCAGCGTATTAGACGCCGATAGAAGGCGCGAGGAGAACGTGGACGACGATGAGCTCGCTGAAGAGTAATAAGTACTTGAGAGGAGTCTTTGTCACAGATCGTGACACGGCTTCGTCACTCCCTGTCACTGGGCTCCCTTAACGATCATCCACTTGCTCATGCCCCGTCCTTGAAAATCTTGACTACAGGAACGGCCACTTGAGATCTCGAGCCGTACTCTATTTTCATAACATTTTCCCCGTCGCTTGGCCCTTTTGCCTGCCAGCCAGGTGTGACAGCAATTGTTTGATCTTACAGCGCAAGCCTCGGACTTGCCTAGGTCGACGAAAGGTACGTTACAATTAGTGCTACCACGAGACTGAAAGAGTGACTCGCGGATAAAGCTACACGTAAAAGCGGTGGTGCATACAGGTTTCCCGCAGAAGTTTAGCGCTGTGTACTGCGGTTGATGATTCATTGCAAGCTCTTACTCGACGACGATGATATCTGATGCTCTCGCTCTGAGTTGGCCGTCGATAACCTAACCACAGAAATTTTACCTCCTTTTACGCATTGTTTACTGTTCGAGCGTGACCGTTGGCTCGGCCCTGCATCATGGATCATGTCGGCGTCAACATCACAGCGTATACGAGGGCTCCTATACCCGGGCATTATAATACCCAGTTGATCCGGAGGGAGGGCAGTCACATTCATTTCAACCCCTACATTTTATAGCTTCCTGGAGTAATAGTAGCTCCCCCTCCTGAATATCATTGACGTTCCCAGGGGCCTTTGTTAGACTGGTCAAATGTTTTGATGAGTCCTGGCTGGCATCTGAGTTCTCTACGCAATCCGGACATGGAGGTGAATGTAGGGATGCTCTGATGAAAAATATACCTTCCGCACAGACGTAAATAAATTGGAACATTTCTATGTATCTAAAAACCTCCACAACGGGCAGTGACTTGCGTGAAGATTTGCGTCCCAAAGCGGAGGTATGATGTAGTCAGCAACTTGCTTTCGAATTTCTTACTGCATCCTGCTCTCTCTTGTCCCACCCATCACAGGAAAATGATTGCAGTCCAAACTGCAACAGCAGTCCCCAATCCAGCCTCAATACCCTCAAATGCTCCAGAGCATTGCCCAGTAAGCTCTAATCATCTTATTCCCAATTTCCTATGTCGATATGATTTATAATGCAGGGTGTCGAATCAGACCTCGCAGGGAAAGTAGATGCCTGTGCAGGCTGTGCCAATCAAGAGATATGTTCATCAAGCAAACCCAAGGGACCAGATCCTGCTTTGCCGCTGATAAAACAACGAATGGCGAATGTTAAGCGGAAAATCCTCGTCTTGTCTGGCAAAGGGGGGGTAGGCAAATCTACATTCACTGCCCAGCTTGCATGGGCGTTTGCATCTGATGATGATACACAGGTACGCTTTAATCCTTTTTACAGAGAATTACGCCCACCTCACCTCTAAAAGACAGGTATAATGGACGTAGACATATGCGGTCCCTCCATCCCTACAATTTTGGGTATAGCTTCAGAGCAAGTGCATGCGTCTTCATCAGGCTGGTCTCCGGTATACGTCCAAGACAACCTGGGCGTCATGTCTGTTGGTTTCATGCTCCCCTCATCTAAAGACGCTGTAATGTGGCGAGGTCCGAAGAAGAACGGACTAATATCCCAATTTCTCAAAGACGTCGATTGGGGAGATCTTGACTACCTCGTAGTGGACACACCCCCAGGGACATCAGATGAGCACCTCAGTGTCGTCCAGTACCTAAAGGAAAGTGGCATAGACGGCGCAGTGCTTGTGACGACGCCGCAAGAGGTTGCTCTGCAGGATGTCCGACGGGAAATTGATTTCTGCCGCAAAGTCGGCGTTAGGATGTTGGGTATCGTAGAGAACATGGCAGGGTTCGTGTGTCCAAAGTGTAATGGAGAGTCGCAAATATTTAAACCGACTACGGGTGGTGCGAAAAGGCTGGCCGAGGAAACGGGGTTGGAGCTTTTGGGTTCTGTTCCGCTGGATCCACGGATAGGGAAGAGCGCAGACTATGGGGTAAGTTTCATTGACGAATACCCAGATAGTCCCGCAACAACTGCATACCTGGATATTATAGATCGTACGTCCTTCAAATTCTTTTCGCGTCGCTGTTAATGACGCGTTTCCAGGTATCAAGGATATCCTGGGAGACGAATGAATGTATCATTTTGTATGTATCTCTCAATGCATATGTTGTACCATCAGAAAGTTCACGGGCGGTCGGATCTCATGGCCGGTTGCGAATTCGTCTGTACCATAGCTGAAACCTTTCGTTCTTCCTTGACCTCCAGCGTTTTTCCAGACATTTAGACAGCAGTTTGTTCGTCCCTGCCTTGAAGAGATGTAGCACAATGATCTCGAGCCAAGAGTTGCTGGAACTCTCACTTCCTTAGTTTCCTGATTCAGCCCTACCACCTGAGCGATTCGGCACCTTGTTAAACGGTCTCCTTATTCTGTAAATCTCTGTCGGGGACAGCAGCAGATGTAATTTTTGCCAACCACTTATTATGTTTAGGTCTTCGCCAGGGATTCTATTAGATCTGTTTGGTTCGGGATCGGGGATTAATTGCGTTCTCTAGTATACATGGTAAGATTGCAGAAGAATATCTAGTTGAACGGTCAAGTGTGTTCTTGCGCCGACCGAACCACCGGTGCCCAATCCTTGTGCATCAGAATATTTTGACTCTCTGCTGTCTTCAACACAGTGATGAGCCAATCCTGGTACAGTAGAATACCTCATATGGAATACTCTTGGTTCCCATGGAAACAGTATTCCATATGGCGGTTATTCCATATGATATTATTCCATATGAAATAATCGACTGTATCAGGAATGCGTACCGGCGTCTTGGCCACAATCCGACCCAACTGTTCGCGATTTTCCAAGCTCGAATGGTCATTGGACTGATATGTTCCGCCTTTCTTTCTGTCCTGGTAAATGGACCCCAATTGGAGAAGTGGTCGGCACCCAGTTCCTGCGCGATGTCGAGATGACGGTATGTATTGGCCTCTGGAATAGCGGTGACCACTGGTTCATAAGGGCTTCTAGTGGTAATCTCAAGATGTGGGGGGATTTCCGGAACGTGTGGTGTTAAGGACGACGACGGGGTTTTCGCCAGGATTTGGACGTGACTAAAATGGTGGAATAGAGGATTGGAAGTCATATCATTGTCGGTGAGCTAAACTTTTTGAGAGGTTTAGAGATTTCGCATCTGATCATTTTCAGATGGTTTGTGGTGGAATGGGTTTTGTTACGGTGTTTGTGCTTGCCAGTGTAGACCAAAAAATTATGAGCTGGTACTATGGAAATAAATGCTTTGACAGCGAGACACTGATAGCCGGGAGTACCACAGATCTATAATCGAGGAGCCAGTGCATGTCAGAGACGTGACGGTGACAGCAAACAACGCCTTCCGACTCGCGTCGGATGACGGCTGCCGAGTCGTAACTCGTCGAAAAACACTGTTTCAAACTGATATTCACCGAAAAGGGGACTACATCGTATACGACCGTTCCAATTCTATCTTCTTAAAGTATATACTCAACGTCGCTCCATACCATTGAGAAGCTGGTAATTCTGGTAGAATCATTGTACATTACTCGGAGCGCGAGGACGGTCCCAAGCAAAGAACGAGATGATTGTTAGAATCAGCCTTGATGGACGGAAAAGTGAACCATTGCGGAGGTGTGGAAATATGTCCGGGTATTATATGGAGCAAGGTAGGTCTGTAACAGTCCCCTACGCATAAATTCGCGCTGCTTGAGCATTCGCTTCCCAGTCTAGCGGACTGTTCTGCCAGCAAGAGACGAAGGTTCGACATTCATTTCAGGCCTGTGATACGATGTCAAGTCTGGATTCATGGATGTCGAGATTGCTCGGAACCAGCAGTGGGCAGGCGGGTGCAAGACATGCCTATCCAAGTCGAAGGAACGAGGAGTGTTCATCCAAGCAGAATCCAGCCAGAGAGACCGTACACGTTCTTGAAGCTCGACCGGTCGCATGACACAATGATAGCGACGCCTATAGAAGTTAATTACCGGAAGGAATTACAGGATACATCCGTATATTTGAAAAGCCCTGAATGATCGTGTGACCAAGAAAGTCTTGACTATAACATTAAATAATGCATTCGGTGGTAGTACAGAGTGCGAAAGATTGCAGGAAAGGTGTGTGTGGTTATGCAGAATTAAATCAAGGTGTCGCTGTGGTGCTCTGTTGACGACGTTCTAAACGAAACGTGGAGGATGTTTCTTGTGTTGCTCAATCTCCTGCTCGAGCAGTTTCTCTTGCTGCTCTCGCTGGGCGCGATGTTGGGCGAGTTTCTGGACATGGTGAGGGCATGTACGGATGAAATAACGACTACGCACCTGTTTGAGAGCGGTCACCGTGGTAAGCAGGGAGTCCAGCGTAGCTTCCGACATGTCTGTCATCTAACCCCGTGTCAGTCAATAGTCAAATGATGGAAAAGGAACGTACAGCATCCTGGGCCTGTTTGCCAAAAGCCTTCATCTTTTCCTTCTCTGCATCCCACTCCTGTTCGCGGAACCCATTCATGCTGTTTCCCTCATATACTGATGCGCCCACAGGAACAGCCGGTGTCGGACTTGGCTTCCAGTTGTCCGTTTCTTCTCTCCACTGGGCGATGCGGCTTTGTGGCGGAAGAGGACCATAGTTTACCGGATGTCGCTGGCAATGGCCCCAGTAGAATCTCCCATTCATGCGTGCGGCCTCCCGATGCTTCATGAAGAGCGTCGCTGCGCCCGCTCCGAGTACGAACCAGAGGAGACGCGACGGACGACGGTGCCAACGGTAAAAGTAATGGTAGGAAGGATAAGGGTACATGTTCGATTAGTAGCGGACCATCTGGACCGGGAGGCAGTTATATGCGTCAGGTAGAGTATATGCGTATTATGTCGGCGAGCATGTTTACTCAGGGGACAGCCGGCTTCCGATTCGGCATGTTGTGCTGACGTTACCTCCATTATTGCGAGCTTATGCGGCATCTTTTTGCTGCTCCAGAACATATTTCTAAGCTTGTCGGGTTTGGGCCGGTGCCAGAAGCTCTACGTACATCGGCCTACGATGTGTCAAGCCAAGTAGCGACAATGCACCTGGACGGTACATCTGGAACTATATAGTAATTCCACAATCCTGATTGGCTGACTCCATGCCGAAATTTGGCGGCCCGTACTTTGGCGTTGGGGAATCGGGAATCGGGACGTAATTAGCCGGCGTCGCTGCTGCTACGCAATTCGTCGTACATACTTTGCATAGGACGCGTGTCATCAGCCGTGTTCCTGCCAATATTAGTGCCCGGGGGCCATGTTCAGACTGATGTGCAATCAATGGCGTATGGATCTCGTGCTTCCTCATTATGGTCTTTTTAATAAAACCATGAGTTACACCCGTGAATACATCATAATAAGATACCCTTAAATCATATAATCTATACCGTCGTTGTCTCTTCCTCCCCCTCACGTTCCTGCCTCTTCTTAACATATGCTGGTGTCTGAGGGTCCAGTTCGGCCTGATCTTCCGCTGTAATGCAACATCAGTGACGCTCTCCAAAGCGAATGTTCAATGTACTCACGAGCTGAATGCCAGAAATATGTGATCAGTCCCAGAAGGACAACAGCGAATGCGACAAAGTATAACCAGTACGGATGGTAGTGGTAAAGGCCCAACCCAAAAAGTAGACCCCAAAAGTCGCTCGAGAGCAGCGATAGGTTGTAATATGCCGACGAGGCCATGCGATAAAGGACGGGTGCGAGCGAGTAGAGGATAAACATCGCAGAGGTATACGCAATAATCAATCCAACGACAGCCCCATTCCATGACGCGGTATGCATATCCGCATGCTCTAGTCCGGCGGCTTGGATGGAACAGATGATGAATCCAAACATGCCAAGCTGACCTACGACCTCATATAGTGGTCTCTTCCGAACGAGGAACTCTTCCGTAGCGTTGGTAAACCCATACAATGTCGCGCCTGCAATCATAAATGCATCTCCTTTCCCGCGAGCACTAGCTTCCCAATCCTTCTGGGTGATCTCGTCCGAGGCTACCAGCAGGCCTAGACCACCAATGCAAATGAGGACGCCAAGAATTTGGGTCCAGTGGTAGCGGGTGCGCATGTACACCCAAGAAAAGAAGATGCACACTGGGATGGCCCAGGCATCGAGGAGCATGCACGAGAGAAGGTCGGTGTACTGGTAGGCCTTAACCACCATAAAGTTTCCCTCAACGTCACAGGCAGCAAGGATCATATCTAAAACTCCTTCAGATTATAAAGTACTCGCAGAGAAGATGACTTACACTTCCAGCCGTCGCGAAATACCATCTCCGCCCATCCCTTAATTCCATACTTGTACATCGTATACGGAGTATACACCATGAACAACGAAAAATACAGAAAAACGCTCTGAGTCGTGGGTAAAGCCCAGTTGCGATGATTCTGCAGTTCTGTCGTGGTAACATTCGTACAGGTGATACAGAGCGAAACGATTTGCCCTGCCAATAAAGACAGCGCAAATCGTCTTGTCCAGACTGCTTTGTTTCGTGCAGCAAATGAACGAAAGAAAGCAGAAGGAGAAGAATAGGATATTGGGGGTCTGGATGTACGAAGTTCGTTCACGCTGCTGAGCTCCGGGAGCTGGGGGGAGTCGGAGAAAGCATCTTTTTTATCGATGTCAACGACGGGAGAGGCCATGATCTCTCTTTAACAGTTTTTACCACGTCCCACAAAGAGAGGGAAGTTGGGTGTGGTGGTGATGGGGCGGCGCTACTTCGAGTTCAGGGGCCATTTATCACTTTTAATCGATCATATCGGAGTTTGAATTTCTAGGCCTGGTTCGGGAGCACTTTCATGCTGGAACTTGTTCCATATGCTCTATAGCATCGCGCTTGGTAGCTTTGTGGGGTGCTAGGGCCTATAGGATCAAAGTCTCCGAATTCCCGTGACAGTCATCAGTATGTTTGTGATTCTTCAATACATTTATCAGGAATAGACTCAACTCAGGCTATCATAATTTGCTTTTTAGGAGCCAGGGCGCCATCAAGAGTTAGGGTTGAAGCTTGAGGAAATGCTTCAAGGTCACTTGCTCCTTTGGCACTAGTCAGGGTGTTTCTCTGTCCACGCTTTACCCTTACTGGTTATATATAGGTACAACCACATAGAATCAGAATATGGACTCACTCTCAACATTGCCTTTAACAACAGCGAGGGGCAGGCACCAGCACAAATGTGATGTTATCCCATTAAGTATCACTCCTCACACAGAATGGTAGCAAGTTGCTTGAATTATGGTGGAGCCTATTCTTAAGGCGCCCACTCACATTTGACGCTCGAGTGGTCGACGCCTGGGCTTGTCAAGACAATGACTGGAATAGAACGGTACTTGTATGCGCCCTGTCTCCTCCCGTTGATCCTGAGGAGATGATACTGAGGGATATCTCCGATGTGCATCCTCCAGCCGGAAATCATGTCGATCTGGCGATACAAGTAATGGTGGTGAAGATCAACCCCATCTAGTAAGAAATGTAAGTTTAATGCTGCAATTTCGTGCTACTGCAAGTTCTTGGGGTGACAGCATCTTTGTTAACTGTGCTTGTAGCAGCCCATTGCTTGATGCTGAAGTATCATGAAGAATAATCTGAGCTTGTAAAAATGAATCTATATGAATGTCAGATATATACATATATATATGACAGTGAAGGCAACTTGTGAGATATTCGAGCTTCTTATGACGTGACCGACAGTCAGTCGCCGTCTGAGTTCTCTTGCGGTCTTGCTTATTCCGCGGGAATTTCGTGTTATATAAGTTGGTAGATTTTCGTGTCGCGTTTACTGCAGATATAAATCATCTTACCACTTTGTCTGAGAACGATCCAATCTATAGTAACAGCACTTTGGTTTGGCGCCGGTATGCCACCGAATGCGGACAGGGCCAAACCGGAGACCGGACCGAACTGGTCTTCCCCCAACGACCATGAGCACCATACAGAAAGCCGCGCTGTCGTACGTCGACCTGGGTACGCCGTGCAAAGTCACTCCGTAGTTCATCTGAGTGACACGTTTCTATCTCAGCGCGATCTCAACCCATTCTTACGTCCGCCCTACTGGGTATCGGTTCCCTAACCTTGTTGAAGTTCGTTTTGCAGACCTTGGTCGTGTTTCTGCAAACTTTCGTTTTACCCGGCCAAAATGTAAGTCTTGCTTTTGTATTGACAGGCAGATGGTGACCTTCCTTTTGTGTAGATCAAGCGGTTCGGAGCGAAGAAGGGTGCATGGGCGTTGGTCACAGGTGCCTCAGACGGCATTGGGAAAGAGTTCGCGTTCCAGCTGGCCAAGACTGGTTATAACGTGCTGTTGGTAGCAAGAAACAAGGATCTTCTCAATGCAGCCGCTTCCGAAATCAGTGCGTATTTTGATTCTCGTAGTTCTGCCGTGTCGTTCATCGCTGTGAAGGTACCAAATTTTCTGTCAAGACTCAAGTTTTCACTATTGATTTCGCCAAAAACGACTCGGATTCCTATGAAAAGCTTAGTAAGACCGTCGAGGGTTTGGACATCGGCGTACTTGGTACTCATGACTGCTTTTCATTTTTGCCCTTCCACTCACACTTCTTCTAGTAAACAACGTCGGCAAATCACACTCCATGCCTGTGTATTTCGCGGACACGCCAAAAGACGAGATGGATGACATCGTGGCAATCAATATTAGCGGAACTCTGCGCGTCACCTATTCGGTTCTTCCAGGTATGATCCAGCGGTACGTGGCATCCTCGACAGCGTCGAGCTGTCACAGACTCATCCCTTAAACCAGAAAGCGTGGTCTTATCTTGAACATCGGTTCCTTCGCTGGAGCAATTCCATCCCCAATGCTTGCCACATACTCTGGTACGAAGGCATTCCTCACGACGTTCACAAGCGCTCTTGCCGAGGAGGTCAAGGCCCACAATATAGTCGTTGAGCATGTTAATACATATTTCGTAGTACGTGCCTAGGCAGAACATGGCGTCATTCTTTTCTTTGACACGTTCTTGCAGGTCAGCAAGCTTTCTAAGATTCGCAAGCCCTCAGCATTTATACCCTTGCCGTCTTCATACGTGAAGACAGTTCTCTCAAAGATTGGTCTCGCTTGCGGAGCTATTGGAAGCGGACGTCCTAATACGTCGACGCCCTACTGGACCCATGCCATTATGGATTATGCGCGAACAGTTATTGGAATTCCCAGCTTGTTTATCAGCTACTCGCATGGCCTGCACAAAGATATTCGAAAACGGGCATTGAGGAAGATGGAACGGGATGCCAAAAAGCAGTAGAGTACGGACTTCTTAATGATCTGAGGAGAAGGAAACTCAGAAATCCTGGTCGATAAACATGTCGGCCAGTACTACCTTGTGTTCGACGAGAATGACTTAATTCTTACACCATTATGCTGCTATCCACCTAATAACTCTTATCTTTCAGATTTTGTTCTCATCCTTAGATAAATAGCTATGAGAAGATGCAGGTGAAATGTCGTTTAGGCAGATTAGAGCATGCACTGGCCGCGGCCGTCGAGAGCTGATGCCGCGTAAGATAGTGACTGAACACCATCTTAGTCATTAGAACTCAGAAGCCCTCCATAGCTTGTGCGATATTACAATGAGGAGAATGGTCTCAAGAAGTCAGTTTTTGTAGCTTTAGTGACGTACATTTCGAGCATCGAAGATCGAAGTGCTCAGGTTCAAGAGATTTACTAAAATATTGCTACGGAGTACAACTTTCTCCGCACTGAATTATATTTTGTCCATAATAAATGGCGAGCCTACAACTTTCCCTTGCATACAGCCTCGTTTACCATATCCAGCACCAACATCTGTCCCGGCGCGTGTCCCATGACAATGCCTTCAATCCCACTATCCATTACTGCGACTTGGGGAGTCACACCGCAACCCCAGTATACAGCAATCTCCCCTTCACGTATCTCCGTAGGGTCTCCAAAGTCCGGATTCAATCCGTCGAAATCCGACAACCCGAGCGCCTTGGCGCCATCTGGGCCGTACGCGATGGGCTCGCCGTGTGCGAGAAAGTAAGGGCGAGTAATGTCGCGGACTTTAGGGACTTGAGAGATGGGATATGGCCGCATGGAAACGACCATATTTCCGCTAAAGGCTAGAAATTATGTGCGTTAGGAAGGATAACGCAAGTAGAGAATGAACGAACCGCCAGCAGCCATCAGTGGTACGTTGGTCCGGTACATGGGGACATTTCTCCCCAATTCCGTGTGTCGCGGAGCAAGCTTACTCGCTGTGAGAGCAGCCTCAAAAGAGTATGAACAACCGATGAAAAACGCGATAGAATCAGGTTGCCAGTAATCTTCCAGACTCGGTTTGCTTTCAACAAATACTCCATCTCGGTAGATGTTATACAACGGGCAGTCGGTGCGAATATCACTGTTAGATGCAAGATGTTCCGGTACGCGCGGGTCTCCTGGTTTTGTCTCCCCGAGGAGAGGGCACCTTAATTAAATCATAATATAATCGATTAGTGTTCTGCTGTAGTACATACTAAGTGGGAAAACGCGTACGAGACTGGGTTTCTTAGACAGAGCCATCGAAAATCATCCGCATACTTTTCAGGAAGGATGATTACATTTGCTTGAACATGTCCGGCACAGATACCAGCAGTCGACGCTTCCTTGAAAGCATCTACCCGACAAAGTGATCTGATACCACTGGGAGTTCGAGTAACAGTTGACGCGACCTCAGTAGACATAGTATAGACGATAGATGACAAGTAGGGATAAGGGTCCTTTTGACGTCCATACTTAGGCTTTAGTGAATCCTGTTCCAATATTGTTGAACGGAAAATGGACGGAATGGAGAAGTTATCTACTTCCTATTTGAGCAGGATCGATTGCCGCCTCCCACCTCGGAATTCAAACGGCCATTTACACTATCTGCTATCTTGGCTTGATCTTGGCTCGATAATATTGCCGTGTATCTACTGTCGGTGGTATATCGCACGCTCGGATTACTATTGTTTTTTTTCTTCACGCCATCGTAGGCGGTGATAAGCACCGGATTTTTTTAATTTACATGTAATATTTCCAGTACATATACGTATAACTTGACTGTGGCATCCATTTTGAACCTCTCACACGATATCATGCATTATGTTGGCACGCGTTGTTTATGTTGATCAAGATCACTGTAATCAGGTTGATGAAAGTCATGACGTAACGTCTCCTGCCTTTTCTTTGAATACGGCCATGACAGACAGTACAGCAGCAGCTGCCACGACCTGCAACAAGCGCACGTCGTCTCCTTCACCTTCAACTCGTCCTATGAAGGTTCGAAAGCGCAAGAGTCACGTCAGTCGGGCATGTAATGCATGTCGAAGGAGGTACCTAGAAGAGGCTCTTAACAGCTCACGAAACTAATGTTGTGTGATTAGGAAATCTAAATGTGATGCAATAAAGCCCAAGTGTGGTATGTCTCGCTCGTATGGCATTTAGATACGAGGCTTCATCTAGTACGTCAGGTACATGCTCACTCTACAACGACGACTGTCAATACACCACAGAACAAGATGGTCGGAAGCCAGTCACGAAGCCTTATGTGGATGCTCTGAAGCAACGTATTAGAGTTCTTGAATTCTTGCTAAGAGAACGGGGCATTGAGGAATTTACGTCTCTCACGGAATCCCAACCACTTGTACACGGTCTTGTGTACGAAGATACGACAGCCGGTGGATCACCTAACGATCTGGATGCAGAACCAGAGGACGAATCCTCGGATGCCTTCTCTGTTAATGACTTTGGCATCAACAGACTCAAGGTTACTTGTTCCACACTTCGTTTTCATTCAACTCTGTGAATATTTCTCCCCCAGATTGACGACGATACCGGAGAATTGAGACAATATGGCCCAACTTCGGCGTTTATGCACTTGCCCGAACCGTCGATTTCATCCTCGTCTGCATCGAAACCACTAAGTGCCACTCCTCTTGGTGCTCCTTCGCCCTACAGTATCTCTTCTCCGGAATATTCTGAAAGTACAGACTTCGATTGGTCGCGCAACCTACCAGTGGCTAACGGATTCGACCGGCATGTTCATGATGAACTTATTGACATGTTTTTCGCCTACTTCAACAGGTGGGTTTCTGTGACCTCAGCTTTTCCCAGGGGCGATAAAAATTAACACGACATTATTCAGCTGGTGCTATTGGGTTGAACCCACACTTTTTAAAAGAGACATGACGGCTTGCTTGTCGTTCTCAGCGGTACCTCCGCTGGCACGGACCTCCCAATATAGTGGCCTTCTTCATAATGCTATACTTTCCTTGGCCGCCAATTATTCAGATCATGCGTGCTTTGGCCCATGCGACAGGGGTGCCGTGTTTGCCTCTAAAGCAAAGCGGGCCATCGATTCTGAAGCCGAAAGCCCGATGTTAAGCACCGTCGCGGGCCTGATGTTACTGGGTAGCTATCATTCCGGGACGGCACGTCATGGTTTAGGGTATATGTATGCTGGTAGGCTTGAAATTTATGTCGTTTCAACAACCATCCCTAAAGCTTGTACAGGTATGGGTTTGCGAATGAGCCAAACTCGTCAGTTCTCGTCTATTCAAAAAAGTGTATTTTTATAACTGATGTCCTGTTAGTCGGTCTTGGGATTGATTGTTCAAAATGGATCCAGAAGCGTCTCATCACAGAGTTCTTCAAAGATGACCGTGACCATACCTATTATATGTGCTATATACAGGACAAGTACGCCTCTTCTCTATCCTAAGCCTCCGCATCGTTTATTGATAAGAATTCAGATTGTGGGGCTTCTATGTAGGCCGAAGCCCTACATTGAAGATGTCGGAAAACGAGACTCCCCTTCCTCGTATTAACAAGGAAAGGGATGCTGCGCTCTGGATGCCCGTACAACTGACATCGCAGCCAACGATTACGGCAGATGAGTCGGAAGAGGACCCAGTCAGCATGGGTGTAGACCCTGAACTTCAAGACATCTGCATACCCAGTTATGCAAGCACCAATTTCCTTTGGACTTGTAAACTAGCATATATATCTGAACGCGTGGCAGACGTAGTGTGCGCAACACCACACATTCGTCTAGTCTTTGAACTCACCTTTTTGAAAATAGATATCATCTGCGTGCTAATATATCTTCTGCCCGAACTCAGAATCTTGTCTCTGATCTAGAGTCTGTTAGAATCCTTGTTGTGTATCTCGTTCTTACTGATGTCTTTTAGTATCCAACTGGAGAAATGGTACGCCGATCTACCCGAAAGTCTTGCTCTGTCCAGTAAAAACTCCAACCCGCCGCATGTCATTATGCTCCATGCCATGTACTACTTCGTCGTCATACTGTTACATCGGCCATTCTATCTTCGAGGTAGTTCTCATGGAAACGGGTTCGCTGTTTCTCGCTGTAGTAAAGCATCGTAAGTTGTCCTTTGTCATAGCTGCTGAGCTGTTCCCAATCCACTTCCTAGATCTCGAATCGTTCAGCTTCTGGATGTATGGACCACTCTCCCCCCCTTTCTTTCCTTTTGACTTGCTTATGTCTGATACCATCAGTTGTATTGCGGATGTCCAGGGCTCCGCTATGCACCTATAACTCTCACTCAGATAACATTTACAGCAGGAACGACGCATCTACTTGGCGCTGTGACGCAAGGAAATGGTCGTACTGAGAAACAAACAGCCGCATCTCTAGAAGGTGCGAAAACTTGCTTGCGTGCCTTACAAGTAATGGGGCGCTCGTGGCAATGCGCGATACAGAGCGGCGAAATTCTTAGCCGGTTGCTAGTAGACTGGTGTCCAGGATCTAAAAGTGATCACTCTGACTCGGGTGGCTTTACTCTAACCGAAGAACGTGGGCAGCAACAAATCTCAACGAGTGACTTGGAAAGGGTTAATGATCCCTCTTCTGACCTTGCGAAAGCGTTGATAAGTCTGGGATGGACGCCGCCCACGATGGCGCCCAACAGGGGTCCTACTGCTCCTGCTACAAGTGTTTCCTTTCCCTTGACACCCATGAACCTATCCGAAGTAAGATCTTTCACCTTATATTCACAAAATGAGTTCCTCATGGATATATATTTCAGCTCTCTACATCAACATTGTTACAGAATACCCCAAGCTTCGTCGAACAATTCCATCCGAATCCGATACTTCCAGACCCTCAGAATATCGGGCCTGATTCCTTTTCACAGATGTTTGTGACCTCGGGCCAGGAGACGATGCATTCCAGTGCTAGCATGTGGCCTCTGCTAGGACCGGGTTATACATGGAACTGGACGTCAAACTTTGACGACGCTTTTATGAAGCATCCAGACTTCAGGGACCAAGACTCTGAAAGTCACCCTTGAGTGTTCAGCATGCTTAAGGTGTTCATCATTATATAGACGAGTTCTGGATTTTTGTATAATGGATGGCTTTGTATCATAGTAGGTGTAAACGACTAAAAATTCCCACAGAAATGACGGCGCTTTACCAAATCCTCATCTACTCTTCATCCCTGAAAGTCTGTCTTGATCCTTCCCCCATTCAAGAAGGCTGATAGTATCGGGAGCTGTGGTGAGTTGCTAAGCTTGCGTGCTTTTCCGTACTCTCCATATGATATCTGTTCAACTCCACTTTCCAGGGAATTCTTGCCATGGAGTGGCTTGACCATCTTCCCAAAAACACAGCTTTTCAGTGATGAAAGTTCAATATATTGTTATGATACGAAGGTCTGTCGTCAAGGGTTTATTGTCTATTGTTGCCTATTATACATGTCCCGAGTGCGCTCGGACGTGAAGACATATCAAGACCTTACTAAATCACCGAGAGTATTATTTGCGATGGCGAAAATCCTACAAATTCGATTCTCATTATCATATGGCGGATCTCTTCCATTCAACCGAATCGTGTTTAAAGCAACGGAACCCACTTCTTCTCACTCATAAGCAGTTGTGCTTTCCGTTCCTTCTCCACTGATCGGACCAATCGACGACGGTTGGCTAGACAGTACTTCCGTGCCCTGCTCCTATGACCTGCTAGGGGTAAGAGGGAACCCTCGGCCATTGATTAACTCACGTTCCTTGGCGTCAGGTAAGTCGAACGGTCGGCGCCTCCCTAACACCGGCTAATAAAACTCCCTTCCCGATGTCAGTATCGAACTGGGTCCACGATATGATATATCTCTGGGTTTGCATCGCAGGTATCCATGGCAAACAAAAGTTTCTTAAATCTCTTCTGTGGCGTCAGCTCTGGACCCCACCAGCTGTGAAACTCTACTAAATGAGCCTGTAAAACTCTAAATGTGATTATATGAGGCATGTATCTCAAGATCGATGATAAGTCTCGAGATCGAGGTCCGTACCTTCCGGGCAAGCGTGCCTAGTATCCGACCTTTTCAGGGGAAGCGCTCAGCTTTGCGACGGATCGCGTTCTGTCGGCCTCAGACCGGATATATAAGCATATGTGCTCGGAATATCCGTGGTGATATTTCTTGGTATCCCGCAGCTTTCCTTACCGCCACCATGTCTGTCGCTGAACCTTCGTGAGTAGAGTGCCATTTTCTTTGTTCATCAAGTACTAACAGAGGAATTCCAGCCATGGTCCTATGCTCATTGGACATTTCTTCAATATCCTTCTCATGGGAGTCGTTATAGCTCAGTCATATATATACTTGGTCACGTACCAAAAGTGAGTGCTACTTTCCTTCCTGGTCATGAATTGCTAATTCTTTACGCAGACGTGACAAACTTTGGATGAAGCTTTTTGTGAGTATCGAGAGTTGGTCACCACATTCTCCAGATACTCACTATGTGTATGCGTACAAAGGTGGTCTTCCTTCTCCTCGTCAATGTCATAAATACAGCTCTAGTTGAGTTTCCGATCGGTCTACATTAACCCTCACGTTTTTCTGATTTCACCTACAGCAATTCGCCTATCTGTATACCTCCCTCGTCGTACATTTCAGTGCGTAAGCCTGTGACGCGTTCCCCGCTTCTACTGACTGTGTCCCTCTCATAAAGGCGACGCGGCTTATCTCCTCAATGTAACTATGCGTAAGTCCTTCCATAATACTATGAGTGCAGTGGTTCATTTTGATTTTAGTCTTCGCCGTTTGTACGTCTCGTTTCTTCGTAACAAACTGAAATCATTTTGACGTCTCTATAGCTGCCGCGTTGACGGTAAAACTTTCCATCCCTTTGTCTACGGCGTTTAGTTCTCATGATGACTTTTTAGGGCATCGTGTCTGGCGCTGTACAACTATTTTTTGCATGGAGAGTAAAGATTCTAACGTCGAATCTCTGGATGGTGGGTCTCGTGGTTGCTACCGCACTAGCGGGTACCGGTAGGCTCAACGCATGTTCCAAAATTCTGTTGTCATTGACTGATAATTGTTCCAGTGGGAGCCATCGGTAGTACCGCCGAGTCTGTGAAAGCTGGGACGTTCGTCAAGTTTCAACAAATTAAGGTACTTCATATACGTCCAATTGGTCATTTCAATCTGATTGACGTGGCTTCATAGTCTTGGGTCATCCTTTGGCTCGTGGGCGCCTGTGTTGCCGATATGCTCATCACCGGTATTCTGGTCTGGCATCTGGTGAGTGTTGTATCTTGGAAACAGAGCTTTCGGGCCGACGCCTCATCCCTAGAGAAGGCACAAGACAGGGTTCCAAACCTCTGATGAATTGGTCGACAGGATCATTCGATGTACGCAATTTGATGTTATGCCAGGAGCCCGACTGCTCACCTGTTACATTCTAGCTACTGTGCAAACCGGCTTGATAACTTCGATATGTGCCATCGTGGATTTGATGGTATATCTCTTGGACGTAGGTTGACGCCGTCATGGTCCATTGATAACTGACAGTGTCATCTCCATTTACAGCCAACTGGGCTTCACCTGTTATTCAACTTCCCCCTTTCCAAACTATACACGAATACGCTTATGAGCAGTCTCAATTCCCGAGGCGGATGGGCCTACGACAGCAGTGCCAACAATCATTCTCATTCGCATACAACGGGAGGTATAGTGTCTACGCCAGGAGGCACTGCTTCGCGAACAAAGAAAGTTCGTAGCTGTTTGTTCTAATGTCATCTCTAGGCTAACGGAACCACCAGAGCGACACTGCCGTCCTCCGCTTCGGAGCCAACACCCGCCCAGAAGTCTTCGTGTCTGTTGAGCAGCACGAGATGGGCGACATACAGCGCGTGGAATCTGATGATATCAAAGTACGTGATAACGTTTCCACAACGAGCAGAGAACCATGGGAGATGGAAACGAAAAATGATAGTAGCAACGTGTGATCAAAATACAGGTCAGACACTGACAGCGGTGGTATTAATGCATATTCTTAATCTCTTAGAAGTTTAGACTACTACGCCGGGTTTTCAAGGGCTAATTGGTACATGTAATTATTACACAGTAGATGAAATACACGACACGTTGGTTTGAAAATGGCACACCATTCGCAAAAACGCTGAGATCGGACAGAGAGTGGCATGGAAGTCTTGACGGTTGGACAAATCGATAACAATTTCATCCATCACTGGGTCTGCTAGTCGGACGCATCTTCACAGGCAGGAAGCTTGTGGATAAGTAGAGCTACGGATGTAAGCATCTATCAGTCAATGCCTGCAGCCACACTAGGAGCGGGATATCTATATAGAGTCAAAGTACAGGATCCCGCCCCAACTGCAGATATTTACTATTTGGTCCCTGGAATTTCATTTTCTGAGTGGCGGCCTCCTTATGGACAATGGGTATTGGATACTGCGGTCACGGTGTTATAGAGTATAACCTCGTGTATTCTTGTCAGTCTTCTGACGCGCATGGCTGGTTATCCGGGCCGCAGTTAAAGCTGAGATGCAGGGTGCGGAATCCATATATTTTGCTGAACATACATAGTACAGTCCTCGTCAATATTGTTTGACCGCTCTCCAGTGATCATTGCCGATGTACATACAAGCCAGAGGAGTCCAAATTGAGCAGAGCTCAATTAAAGCTTACCCTTTCGAAAGAGCCCGAGTCTCCAGGGGAGGAAGCATCTAATCATTTCGCGGCTTTTTCGGCATGGTACCGACGGTTGCAATACCGTTGCCGGTTTGTTGGATGGTGGTTAGGGCAGTTGTCCCATTCTCCAAATGCAACCGGACAAGTGAAAAATCGAGGAAGTCCGAGCCGGGCATTAATGCGATCATCGAGGTGATGTTAGCTTTCTATTCAGATGACTGCCAGCAAGCATCGAAACGGAGGCTAGTCTGAAGCTGCATCGAGGTCTGGTAAAGTCTCGACTGTACTCCACGAGGTGTGGAATAGAACTGGCACTGCTAAAGATCCCGATTAGGATCCAGATGTTACTCGATTTTTTCAATTCTCCGCGAAGAAAATCCTTGATACGATCTTTATGGATCAAGGCTAGAACACCATTGTGAACACTATATTTAGCTGCTGCAGGTGAGACTGGGGCTGCTCGTTCGAACCGAAGGCGTTGTACAGTCTGAAACTGGTGGTGTACTCGGCCAGAGCGTAGTAGCTCAACGGCCGCACGGCTACGCCCATATAAATGTGGGGGAGTAACGTAAAGGAAACTCTGAATCGTCGGAGTATTAACTCAGTACGATTGACGAGATGTGTGTACGGCCGTCGTTGAAAACGAAGTAGTCAGTAGCTTACGAAGAGGTACTTTGTGTTGAATCTGCGAGCTTCTTATACTCTGGCTCGACGCCAAGGCCGTTGCTACTCCACAAAATTCGAATACGAAGACTGAAAACTATGACGCACACTTCGCGTGCTTCAACTCCTTTTCAGAAAGGAGGCGCGGGGCCCCGCAAGACGGAATATGTCTGCTGGCCCCGCCGAGGTCCTCCTAGCCAGGAAGAATTCGATGGGAAACGAAGAGGACTCTTGTGAACTCTGGCAGATGGAATATGCCTTGAACTGCCTGGAAAAAAGCAGCGAGTGAGTAAGGGACAGATTCCGATTGGTGACGGAGACATGCGGATCCCGATCATGTGACAGATGTCCTTTGAGGTCACATTTAAGTTCTTGTGCTGTAGAAAAGCTGTACATCGGGTTCCATACACACCATCACCACCGCTTCACCTAGCAACCTTTTACCTACTCGTTTGCTGGTTTTCCTTCTACCATGTCGCCGTTGACGTTCAGCTCTGGCTGTAATTCTTCTGACCAGGCTGACCTCCAAATTGACCAGCGTCTCATCCATGCTCTCCCACCACCGGATCGTCCAAGTCCGCTCACCGCAGTTTGTCCACGACCAATACCCAATTCATACTGGGCTACCCCCTTGCTCTTAGCTTGCGAGTACCCTTGGACACCAAAGAACCCCTACAAACCCAAGCTTGATTCCTTGCTCAAGGCTGGCGTGCGGACCTTCATCGACCTCACTGAGAATGGCGAGTTGTCTCCGTATGCCAATGTCCTGTGTGGTCGGGCGGATATATTGGGTATTGATACTGCGACCATCGAATACCATCGTTTCCCCATACGAGACCGGTCTCTTCCAGAGAGCGTGGACTACATGTACCGAGTACTGGATGTCCTCAGGGATAACGAGGACCGTGGTCGAATCAGTGCAGTCCATTGTCGCGGCGGTATAGGAAGGACCGGTATGGTTATCGGTTGCTGGCTCATCCAGTGTGGACTTGCCAGGGATGGCGACGAAGCATTGCAGATTATCGCCAGGGAATGGTGTACCGTCGAGAAATGCACGAGGTTTCCACACAGTCCGGAAACGGGGCCCCAGTTCGAGTTTGTGAAGAACTTTAGGGCAGCGACGGTTCACGCGACAGCATAGAGAGCTAACTACGCTTCGCTTTATTTCCTTGGGTTTTCAGGGTGTTGGGTATCATCTACTTTGGTGAGGGTTTTTTTTTACTTCTCTCCATTGACAATACCTTATTCCGTTTCAAGGGATCCAAGTTGTTATCTTCCTGTTCGGGCACATACTGTATTCATTGCACTGTATATATACACATCGTCTCTAATTCCTTATTATATGTTGCGCTGAGCGTAGAGGTAGACACAGTAGACAAATTTATGGACTTCATATTTCCAGAGATTTCCAGTGGGATCGTGACCGTTATCATCACGTAAACGATGGCATGTCAGCGATAAATACCCTTGACAATTGTCCGCCACTCGCGCCGACCTCGACGCTTACAATGGACTCACCATCGACGCCTCCGACTGCCGATTTTTCCTCTACACCTCCCAAGCGTACCAAGATAGTGCTGCTTGGCGACCAGAGTGTTGGCAAGACCAGCTTAATTACACGGTGACGACCTTCAGAAATTTCATCAATGATGCCTAATATCCATTATAGCTTCATGTATGACACCTTCGACAACACATACCAAGCAACCATCGGTATAGACTTTCTCAGCAAGACGATGTATCTTGAAGACCGAACAGTCAGATTACAGCTTTGGGATACTGCAGGACAGGTGCGCACCACGACAGCTCCTTGGCACCTTTCAACAACTCTGCCTCTACGAACAGGAACGATTTCGGTCACTAATACCATCATATATTCGTGATTCCTCGGTCGCCATTGTCGTATTTGATATCACAAGTCAGTGCATAGCACTACTATCCACAGGATCGACGTGTACTCACCTTCGCTGGCAGATCGACAATCATTCTTATCGACAACGAAGTGGATAGACGACGTTCGCTCGGAGAGAGGCAGCGATGTCATAATAGTGCTTGTCGGAAACAAGGCTGACCTGTCGGATAAGCGGTATATGCCCTCTATAATTCGTAGTCTTTCTGATATCTTACACACCACAGACAAGTAACGTTAGAAGAGGCGACAGCCAAAGCCACACAACTCGATATATTGTTCATGGAGACGTCTGCAAAGGCAGGACACAACGTCAAGAGCTTGTTCAAGAAGATTGCTATGTCGCTGCCAGGGATGGAGAAGGATGGTCAGACGGATGCGAATACAAGTGCGTACGCTCCGCATAACCTGGTGTGCATTGCTAATGTCCATACAGAAATCGACGTTACGTCGCCATCGTCAGGCGAGGTTCCCGAGGCATCTCAGTGCGGTTGCTAAACGTTCCATCTTTACATGTCTGTATCCTTCTCGATAATTTTACCCTCATTTTCGGAACCAATGTAACATGTCGCGTTACTTTCCTCCGCTAGCTTCAATATATCGCTGAAAGCAGGAACTTTTGACCTAACCGTGATCCTAGGGGTGTGGTATACGATCGGTCTAGACTCACCAGTATTCTGTATGGCAGAACCTTGGGTTATCAAGTTTGTCACGACAACTTTTCAAGCAATGTAACAGCAAGTTTTGCGTTTCCTCTTCTTTTAAAAAACGCCTTTGCACTTCTTGCAGATCCAAAGTTCCAGTGCAACATGAATGTCTTGTTTCGCTTACCCCCGCTGATTCTTCTCTGGTGAGTTTGATATCTATGTGTCTGCCTTACTTCCTGTTTGCCCCTCTTATTGCGCGTAGCTCATCAGTAGAGGGAGTGGAAAAACCACACCAGTTTTATAAAACCGTCTTCCACTGGCAGGACATCCCAATAGCCAACAAGAGCAATCACCTTCGGATGTTCTCAGCTATCTACCACGTTATCGGCTGCAAACAAGAGCTGGGGCAAACTCAGCCATCTCTATCACAAGTAATATCGGAAGACGTTGCTTGGTCTAGACTAAGCCACAGGTCGCGAACAACTTGAACACGTCCCAGTTCGATTTGAAGCCGCCTTAACGATGTACGTTATTCTGGGTCTGCAGCAGGAACTTCGTCAGGCCCTTGGAACATATGACCTGCCTTCAAAACATATCGAGGCTCAACATGTACATGTATCTTCGCCTCAAGTGGTCAATTCTTCGGTCTTGGTCCCAGTAAGCACCTCGTCAAATTGCGATTGCCACACTACACTTAATCTGTCTACTACAGTTATGTATCGAAACAACTACGGCTAGCAGAATAAGATACCCACGCATACGAAGCACGTATGAGGAGTAACGTTTATTTCCAGATGGTGATACCGTCGTAGTGTTGACGCCTCAGTAACAGCTGGTTGCTATCATGCACGCCTATCTCTCCCACCTCGGTTTCAAGTGCCAGCCAGGGGCCAAGCTCACGCTATTGAGCGAACAGAAGGACTTGAATTATTAGAGCGGAGGTCAATAGAGTAGCCAATTTTTCTTTTCGGTTTTGTTACTCAGAGCCTTTCCGTTAAAGCTTATCCTCGAGAATCTGCTCTTCCTCAAGCTGTTATCGAAGAAATGGATCGGAACACCTTTTGGTATTACAAGAATTCCTTGCGATAGTCAACAAACGGACGAAGGCGACAATGTATATGACTGAATAGGAATGTTGGTGGTCTCGGGGGATCTGTGAATATTGCAAGCAGGCAAATCTAGATGTCCGTTTACATCGCACGGCGGCGGCAAAAGATTTATATATACGAGGTAGACATCGGTTCATGCACAAGGATGGATGACAACCCTACGTGTGTGGATGATACTTACTCGGACACTGGCAGGAGTTCTGGGTAAGTACTAAGGGTTTCGGCTGCCCATACACTCCGGCGTCGCGTCGCGCCGTATTCCTAATTTCCTGGCATGAAACAACGCTCGAACAGTGCTCGGAAGCAACACTGACAGTGCGCACCGTCAAATCCGTGCATAGTGCCCTTGTATACTGGGGCTAAAAGTGACTGACATTTTTGGAACTTCTCGGCAAAACATGAATTCAAACTCAGATGTACAGGGTTCTCTTATGATCTTGCATCTCGATCTGTTCTGATGCGACCACTCTTGTAAAGCGCCACAATGTCAGAACCCAAAAGAGCAACTGTCCAGGACACGGAGGACGATTTCGACGAGTTTGACGGTACGAAATCTATTGTATTATTACTGTCAATTTCACTGAATCCGGTTCTGTAGATGTACTCTCTCAATTCAACACAGCGGCATCCGTCTCACCACTGACGTCGCCTCCGCCTCCACCGCCTACAGCAACGACATCGTTCGCTGGGCGGCCACGTACGAACACGCTCGTCGATCTCCCACCAAAGTCCATACCAGGGTCAACAAAGGCGGCGCTCAGTTCCATGGCAGAAGACGTTGACGAGGACGAGCTCACGGCGGAATTCACCCGCGAGCTCGCAAAGGGGATGGAGAACCTAATGAAGGAGCTCCAATCCGAAGCAGGCATTTCCGAATCCCAGGGTGACTCTGAAGAAGAACGGACTCGGTTATTGAAGGCTGCATGGGAAGCTATGCTGGTCGAGGGCATGAACGGCGAGGGTGGCGAAGATGTCCAGCAAATGATGGGCTCGGACTATAAACCCAAAGACGCAGGCGGCGGTGCCAACTTCCAGTCCAAGATCAAGCAGACGATGAACAAACTGAAGCAGAGCGAGTCAGACTTGAAGGTTTGTTACCGGTCGTCGTGTTTATTATTGGCTAATCATTCTAGGCTGAGGGTTCTACCTCGACGTCAGATCCGGACATGGCCAGCTTAGAGGCTCTATTGAAAGATCTTGGAATGGGAGAGAGTGGCGGGCTCGACGCGAGTGAGGAGTCCATGGATGGATTCTTTGAAAAGATGATGGGCCAGCTAATGAGCAAGGAGGTCCTTTACGAGCCTTTGAAGGAGCTGAGCGACAAAGTGATTATTCATTCTATCATTGTTTATGTGCCTAACTTGCGCCTACCCAGTTCCCTGGTTTCCTTGCAAATCCCCCTGCAGATCTAACATCCGAAGAGAACCAACGATATCAAACCCAGATGGCTTGTGTACAGAAAATCGTAGCAGTGTTCGAGGCTCCTGGGTATGACGATAAGAATGCAGCTGATGTAAAGACGGTCGTGGATCTTATGAGCGAGGTAGACTTTTCTGGCGTCTTCATTTATTGCCTTCTCGCTGATATTTTCTTAGATGCAATCCTATGGCGCCCCACCAGAGAGCATTATGGGCCCGCTTCCTCCAGGACTTGGATTCGGTCCTGATGGTTTACCGCAAATGGGAGAAGGATGTGTAGTGATGTAAACAAACAAATGTATTGTGTATGTATCATGTATCTTTGTGCATCAGTGGATAAACTAAGGACTTGGATTTTGTACACGGAGGCGGGATATCGCATCCTTTTCAGTACCCTTGCGCGAAAATCGATGAAAGCTTCGCTGCCGTTGACACTTGATGCCCAGCTTCTTTGTTGCGCGAATAGTATTAGTGATCCTGTGATCACAAACCACTTAACACAGGACACCAGTTTAATTTTTTTTTAGCTGGAGTACTTTCTGTCAGCCTGACTCCTTACTAGCGCCTGTCTCGGTTGCAGAAGCGGAAACTTCTTCCGACGTCCGCCGTCTGTTTATTTTTGAAATTCGTATCCTCGCCTGATCATACTTAGCAGACTCTGGCTTCGGATGTGTGGGCTCCTTGAAGGCGTTGTATTTAATCGATATTCGTTGTGGACTCGTGGCGCCAGTCGACTGTCAGATTCGCAAGGACTGATCTCACTCTACCAGACGCCAGCCGCATTGGAAGAGGATGGACTGCGGAAATATCCACATTTTGCAAACGCAGACGACTACCATGCGGTAACAGAACCAAGCTACACACAAAATCATTGGAGACTCTGGGTGCAGCGACTGCCCTTGGTAGGACCCGAAGCCACCCTAGTGGGGAGGCTTTAGTGCCCCTGGAGGAAACTCGTTTAGTTTGATCCACTAGTTCTCAAATGTTCAACCTCAATGGTACGTTTGACTGCCACATTATAAGCTACAAGGATTGAGAGCTGATTATACCTGATAGTAGCCTCAAAGTCCTCTAAGTATGCCGCGTAGGCTTCCTTCTCCTCGACGAACTAGGCGTACTGGTACAACCAGCTCCTCGAATCACCAGAATTCCCAATATCTGGGTTGATTACGATCAGATACTCCCCATTCTTTTGCCTCTTGGAACATCCTCCCTCAGATATTGGAGTCAAAGTTTGAGCTTTGGTCTCCTACGGTGATAAAAAAGCCTCGCTTTAAAGTGAGAATGACCCCTTCAATGTTGATGGAACCGCAGGTGCACCTTCCCTCTGTTGCCCTTTCCCGGACAGAAAATTTCCAGGGGCGTGCCTATCTTCAACCACCGTTGGGCACACTAAAGAACAGAAAGCTTCATCTGATGGGTTGTTTCAATAACCATTTGGAAACATAGGAAGTCTGAGCCAACAATGGCAACGGAATTGAATGTGGCGAGATCCGGGAAGTCGGGATAAACATAACACGATAACGAAACAATTCCATCGGAATCAAAGACCTTCGAAGAAGTAAAACGAAAGGCACCATCTGTGCTTCAGGTTGCGTGAATATGAAACGGCTTGGGGAGATGAAGAGTATAGGGAGGATGGCTTGGATGGAGGGACGTGAGCTCGAAGTCACCTTGCACTTGGCTCAGATATCGATAGATTGCATATTCCGATGTCATCCCAATGAATGCTACAGCTTCTGGGAGAGGCCGTAACTCGCTGTAAAGGTCGCACGCCGACTGCTTCAATCTCTCCGCTTCATCATAGAGAAGCGTATCTAGTGCTAAAAGGGAAACCGGGCGCACGACAATGCGTTCCCAGAGGCGTGGCTTATCCGTTGGTATAACTTTGAATATAGTGAGAGCCTGATCGCCTATCGCGACAGGACATGAGAGCAGTCGAGATATCGGGATCCCACCAAACGGCTAATTCAAGCTTGTTCCAGGCGTCTGTAACTCTCCTGGATCCAGTTGCTGCGGCAAAACAAACGCGGGGCGAGTACCCACAGAGGCGAATCGAATTTGCAAGACGACTGGGAGTGATATCATATTAATAGAGAAAAGAGCTGGAGATGGTAAGAGAAGCGAACACTAACTTCCAGTGTACCGATTATCTACCTAGCAAACCGAAGCTCTTCTATGTTCCAGCCTTTCATCGCGAGCTCCTGGTTTCATAACGCCACCTTGCCTTAGGTACTAGGAAAGATGCTTCTTAATGAACTTAGGTGATCTCACAGAATACTTCAACGCGTACATAATTATTTTTCCGTAAACATTAACTATTCCAATCCGAGCCGCTTCGTTTCGCGCTGATCCATCATCCTTCCATGTCGCATGCATGAGAAGCTGGTCAGAATGAAATTCGGTGGCTTTTTCAGGAAGTGAAGATGCTCATATATAAGGTATGTTGGGAGAAGATTACGTACAGTGTCATATAGAAATACCAGAAATACTGTAGGGCATCGATAGGTACGATTACAAGAAATGTTCGGGTATGAGATTCAGTAAAGTACATTAGATGACCAATTATATCACAGCAAGTACGGAAAGCAACTGATAACAAATCAAACTAAATCAAACTTCAAGTTCCTGCGACTTGGGTATCTTCGGCTTCTTCGTCCTAGGAAGAAGCTGTGGATGGATATACGGTATGACTCCCCCTTCGGCGATGACAACATTGCCGAGGAGTTGGAGCAATCTAAAATCGATGGAAAAGTTATTAGACCTAGAATAAAAAACTAAAGGCCAAGTGCGCACTCATCGTCATGTCTGATGGCGAGTTGAAGGTGTCGAGGGATGATACGACGCTTCTTGTTGTTCTTGGCTACATTGCCGGCCAGTTCAACGATTTCCGCCACGAGATACTCAATGACAGCGGCAAGATAGACTGTAGAAAAACATATTTGAGTAAGAATATGGAAGGAAAAAATAAACGCACCAGGAGCGCCAGTAGCAATCCTCTTCCCAGTATTGTTGGACCGCAATTGGCGGTGGAATCTCGTAACTGAAAATTGGAGTCCAGCACGGTGAGATCGTGTCAACCTCTTGCCCACCGGAGGAACCAGAATTTTTCCTGTTTTTCCTCTTGACTTTCCACTAGTAAAACTCAGGGTCAACGATTGCTGAGACGTTCAAGAGATGGGTGTACCCGTTGCCTTCCTTCGACTGAAAAGCGAAGATGAGGACAGGGAACGTGTATAATTCAAGCGGTGCTTACCATTTCTTGTAATAGGTTTTGGATGTGTAGGTTTAAAGCGCCGCAGATGAGAGTTGTAAGGCAAGAGGAGATATATGGACTTGGTCATTTAAATAGCTTTCCATCCACACGTGATCGACGCGTCGAGTGACATCAGTGTGACGGTCACATCAATCGCATTATTTTGATTCTGAACGGGTTACGGAAGAACGCACGGACGACACGAGGCGGTTGGAGTGCAGAGCTGTACTTTCGTGGACTTGCTGCCCTGATCCGGAGGGGCATTCAAACATCACAGGACTGTTTATATAAGTACCACGCATCCGGGTGGGGTTTTCATACCGTTGTGAACATTTGCTGTACTGTTTCCTCTTTTGACGACGACGACGACGACGACGACGACGAGAGCACTCTACTATGGCCACGGCATCGATTACTGTGGCGACTCGACCACCGTTGGCGGCTCCGACAGCCAGTGCTTCAGCGGCTGCGACGTCTACAATCACACCGTCGAGTGACCAGGTGCGTGGCATGCTGCTGGCTCTGATTATCCACTCATGGTTGCTGTCTTCTCACCCCAGATTGTTGTACTATACGTAGTGCGTGAACCGTATTCCTTATTCTTCGAATAACCAGGGGTCCTCACCAAATCACAGATGATCTCGATGGCAGTCGTTATTTTCGGATTCTGGAATGTCCCTGGGATACGAAACTGTATAAATCCCTTGAAGCTGTTCACGATTGGATGGCACGAGTTGTGTCATATTATAATCGTGCGTCAGCTTTGCGTTTGCACCTCGTGTTCGTGTGCTCATCATTCCAGGCTATATTAACGGGTGGACGAATATTACGAATCACGATTGATCCACATGTCGGAGGTGCAACGATCGTGGAAGGAGGGCGCCCAGCGTTTATACTTGCTGCTGGATATATTGGCTCGACGCTGTTTGGTGGCCTGTTCGTGCTGGCTGGTTGGGACATCCTCGTTGCAAAAATTATGAGCTTTGTCCTGGGCATCGGCATGATCATGCCACTGAAACTTGTTCGGGATAAGTTGTGCGTGTCGCTCATGTTGATAATGATGATGCTTAGCGCCCTCTAGTACTATATTGTTGACGATACTCTACGAAGCGTTACTCATCGGATTTTGGTTTGTTGACCATGCATCGGCTCTGCGTTGGTATTGCCTATTTGTTGGCATTATGAAGTACGTGGCTCTATATTTTGTCGGTTCCGTTTTAAAGTTCGGCCACTAGCATTTTTTATGCCGTGTGTACGTCCAATCGCCGCTCGCATACGGCATGTTTCATTGATCTGATTACAGGGGACGTTGCGGACGACCGCTTCTTTCACAAAACTAACGATTCGGATGCGACCCAGTTCTCTATCCTATTCCCCCGTATACAGCCCCATAGTACGTTCTTTTGGGTTATTTTTGGCTTGGTTTTACGTGCACTTGCAGTATGGGCGACGTTCTGGATATTTTTTGAGGCGCTAGTCCTTGCTGGAGTTGCCGTATTGGGGATACTGGTGTTCAAGGTGTGTCTTTTAATTCTCCGCGGTACAGTTGCAGTATCGTTGATGACGCCTCGTTAGCGTACGTCAACCCAGATGTATGACGAAGCTGGTAAACATGAGTTCTCCCTCATTTTGCACGGCTGATTAACATCTTACACAGCAAAATTTCTGCCTACGTAGCCGCGCTATGAGCCGCATTTTCTGTACTCTCATATTTTGTCGCAGCAAGTAACATATACTGAATGATCTAGGATGGATATCACAGCATACACAAACGGACTTGATTGACTTTGCACGTTAATTATCATATCCGCCATCTTGTCACACACTAAATTATTTTGGAACTCAATCAACAGTTTTGCTTTGCAGTTTACATGGTCAGGTTGACTATATTCGTATATGGATGCTAGAATACAATGAATTGCAAAATATGGTCGACTAGCTGTGGCTGTCTCCAGAAAACCATATGATATTTAAAGTTAAACACCAGTGAAGGAGTGAAATGGGAGTATTATTTCATTGATTCGGAGGACGTCGATCGTGGCAGGGACATTATAAAATGGCATAGCATGTAGAGAAAGAGGGCGGAGTGCGTTAGCAACCAGAATATGGAGCAGTTATTTGCGTGCTGCTCGCCGTATGAGACCTGCCAGAAGAATTGTTCCGACAGCTGCAGCGCCACCAACGAGCGCCATTCCGATGTATCCCTCTGCGTAGATAATGAGGGCCGGAAGAAATCGGACCAAAGGACAAGAGGCGTACCGCGAGCAACACCCTTCTCGATGAGCTGGGAAAGGCTGAGGGCCTGCATATTCGTAGGCTCCTTCTCTAACAATAGACCTACATGCCAGATGAGACGGGCTGGACGGCTGTTCCAAGATTGAGCGCACCGTTGAACCGGCGAGCTTCATCAAAGTTTCCCATTTTGTAGTGGCCAAGTGCGAGGTAATACAGACATTCCCTGCGTCGTGTAGGTTCCGCGCGGTACAGGTCTGACCGGCTTCAGCAATGACATTGAAGGTAACCTAGGTGCAGCAACGCACCTTGCAGCAGTCGGACGCCTTCCACCTGGTGCTCTCGCATTGGACTCTTCACCAGTCCCCAGGCATAGTTGAATTTCGTTTGTACAGTGACATGGGCCTGTGTTAGTTCCTTCTCGTATTGTAGCTTGAGGACCTGTATAGAAAGTAAGACGCAAGTCTTTCAGGTCCTTTGGACGCATACAGACCTCGAGCTCGTCGTAGGATAGAGACACTTCAGCGTCGGCAGCGTATGGCAGATCTGTGGACATGGTGCGCAGCGGAAGAGAAGTAGAGGCGTGGCTGTGCGGCTGAGTCCAAAAAAAGCTCTCTCTCGATCCGCCACGACGCCTGTGCAATAATTCTGTCTTTGCGATGGCGCGAGCACACCGTGTTGCAATTATTTCTCTAATATCAATTGCGCTCTATCTTTTCGTCTTCCTCCAAATCTTCTCAGTTCCCTTTGTCGACGACGCAGTCGTGCAGGAGATCATTCCTGTTCTTCCGTGGTGGCTGTTGGTGTCATTTGGGTCGTATTCTCTGTGGTCGTTGGGATGGGGGCTGTGGACGTTTAGAGATTGCCCAGAAGCGTATGCGGAGCTCATGACTGAGATATCGCAAGCCAAAAACGAGCTCAGGGTCAAGGGCGTCACTGTGGATTAGACTGTACGCTACAGGCACTTGTCTTTGGACTACCTTTTGACCATCCCTTAGCAGCATCACTATTTTCTTGAAGCAACGAGAAAGTAATATGTTGGAGAATCGAGGGTTATTTATGTTGATATTATACTCGAAGCGGTGCCGGGAAATGCCGGACCTTCTTGTCTTGAACCATTACATGCTCTCACTGTCGTAGCATGGCAAAAGAAGAAATTTCCGCACCGCAGGATAATGCAAAGCCTTTGAACTACAGAGAGCAGTTCCAGGTAGGTTCTGTCGACTTGCCAATCTCTGTTTTCTCTGATTCTGCTAGGGACGGCATGCGCCTTCAAAATTCATTGAGCGCGTACTTATACCTTCCGCGCATAATATCTGTGTCTAATATAAGTACCTAGTCCGTGTGAAGCTGCCTCGAAAGCCTCTTTGAGCTGCCTTAGTCGTAATGACTATGACCGAGATGCATGTCAGGCCTATTTTCAAGCATATAGGGATTGCAAGGCTGCTTGGGTACGATGCATTTCTTTTGCGGTCTTACTTTATTCTCAAAAGGAAATAGTTACAGCAGAGAAGGGATGATAGGAAAGCAGGCCGGCCCACATCATAGTAATATTGTCTGATCATCAGGTCCGAATCAATTATCTCTCTTGGCCCACTGGGACTCCGCAACCTTCACTGGTCAGCTAGCCCTCCAAATCACAGAGAGCGACCGTGGTCTCCCGGATGTTGTATATTTGGGCAACAAATTGACGGCAAGAACTTTCATTTTCTTTTCGATATCAACCGGAAATGGTGTCTCTTGATGCATGATGCTAATGGCTCTGCAACCGGTCCCACCTCTGAGAGTGACTGTTTCAGCCAGTATGATGTAGCATCAACACATGGCTGTTGGGTGTACGGATGGAATCGCAACGACGCTGTCTGCGGGTTTTCGGAAATGCTCTACTTCTCACCGAGATCACAATCACAGGAAACGAATGGCTACAGACCGAGAGACTGGAAAGCCTCGGTATCCAGGTGATGGATGGGCTTTTTTCCGGGCTACCACCCGGAGAGTTGATTAAGAACCTAGCGGAAGCAATACGGCGTGAGTTTACAACCCCGCTGGGTCGGAATCCTAGTTTGCGGGAACAATTCAAGCAGAGCGAAAGCGACACAAATCACTACCAGGTACTCTACGTCTGCCAACATACGACATCAAAATATCACTGACTTACTTCATCAGGACATCAGCAACAGCCGCAGTGAATCTGGTAAGGTAGGCAGCGTCAGCTCGAACCGTCTTCCTGGTGGAGAACTCGCATCGTGCTCATCATCCCTCTCGCTCTTTCTCATCTTACTACTCGCTGCGACGAATTACTACCCAAGTATCGTTACGGCGAACATCGATCATGTCGATCATTCAAATCATTCATAGGCGGAGCTCTATCGACGATCACACCACAATCACTGAGATTGACATATGTCTCGAGGTGTGAGATGGACCAAAGTACCGCTCTTTCGGAAGTTCATCCTCATCATAAAAGATACGGCTGCTGATTTTTTCCATGCATGAACGCTCCTCTCCTTCCCCAAGAGATCCTCGGCATCATTGTCGACTACCTCCATGACGACCTTTCCTCGTGTATCGCTCTTTCTCTGACTCACCGTACGCTCAGAGATGCCGCATACACTCACATATTCCAGAACATTATTATAGACCGACCGCATAACGGCACGGAGCATTGCTTCAGTACCGCCGTCGCCAGAAAATTCCGCCGCTTCGCCGCGATTTCACCCGGCATCGCGAAATACGTGAACGAGATCGTGTTACGAAGCGGACCGGCTTTCAATAGGACAACGGAGCGTAGCTATGGATGGATGTACGACGAGCCTCAATTACCCCAGGTTCTCCTCAGCCTCACCAATTTACGGAGCATTCTCATAGAAAGTCACGATCTCTATGAGGACGATCTCCTCAACTGGGACAGGATGCCTTCAGAGCTGCAAAGTGCGCTTGCACGCGTAGTAATGTTTCCTAAGCTCCACACTATCACGTTCATAGGGTGTGAAGGATATCCCATCTCCCTGTTTTCCGTTACGCCGTCACTCAGGTCGCTGAATGTATACCATTCTCGTGCAAAGTTTGACCAGACGTGTGTGTCGACAATTCGCGCTTCGGTAAATGAGCTATCCCTGTTAATGTTCCTGCCATACCTCCAAGACCACCTCCGGTGGATAACAGATCCACGTTCCCCAATCGACACCTCCTGTCTAACTCAGCTTAGTCTGACGCCTTTCCTCACAATGTCGCGTCAGACGTTCCCAGTCTCATCGTTCCACAGTGGAGTTGACGAGCTGCTCAAGGCCTCTCCGAATCTCGAGCAGCTATCCTTCACCCCACTTAATCAAGGTGAGAATACGCCCCGTCCGCGATATATCATTCACCCATAGTAATTCTTATTAGATCCGCACATTATACATCTCACACAAAACTCACGCCTTCGCTCCGTTGAGTTTAGCATGAACACTCGCTTTTTGGGCCGAGAAAGCGTCCGGTCAGACTTTGTTCTTTGGGTGGCGATGGTACTCGGTACCATCCCTTCGTCCGCGCCCATCGAGGATATCCTCCTACTCGGGGAATCTGAGGAGGTACGTATCAGTGATGCAGCCAAGTACCTTGAGTGCGCCTGGTATGAATTTGATGAGGCGGCTATGAGGAAGTGCTGGCGTGGCACTCTAAAAAGGGTCTCCATTAGTTTCGAAGGTGTCTGGGGCAGTTCGCACGTGCTGGAGAAAGGATTGGATATCCCGAAGTTGAGGGATAGTGGAATTTTGGAGATTGGCTTAAATTGAATGGAGTTGTGGAAGAAGCCACAAAGAGTAAAAAGGAAGACCTCGGTCTGAGCTCTCAAGTTCTACGTGACTCCAGGATCTCGATTTCAGAGGCTGTCTTCCTTCCCCATTAATCTGTATTTATATAAATAACAAACTCTGGAGAAAGTGGAGAGTTATATCAGATTTCGGAGTGGTAAATATTGGCCTACTAGACCGTTAAATGTACTTCGAAATCACTACCTCAACAACCGACAGTATAGTTGAGCAAAAGCACACTTATAATATTGCGACAAATAACACTTTATGAAGAAGGCAACGGAGGTGGTGCCTCAGGCTGAGGAGCGAAAATGATGTTGAGCGGAGGTGTCGTCTGACTGTCCTCACTCAAAGTAGTCGCAATAATCGAGCGTCCAGCAAACGATCGTCCAGCCAAGCTCTTCATAGCCCGATTGGCACTGTCCGCGTCACTGTACTTGACATAAACGCGACCCACACCCGAAGCCTCATCAATACGAGCCGCATCCTGAGCTGCAATCTGCCCAGTATCTCCAGACGCCCATTTCGACTTGTCCTTCTTCACAGGTCGGGGAATTCTCAAGTCCTCCACCGTGCCAAAGTTAGAACATTCATCTTTGACGTCCTCGTACAGATCGCCGTATTCTTGATCATCAATGAGATCGTCGGGCGTTACCATATTGAGCATGAGGAGGATACGGTTTGAGGAGCTACTTTCTCCAGCCGGCATGATTGGACGAGGGATTTCGGGGAATTGGTCGTAGGGAAGGTTAGGAATACCGGGAGCATCCGCTTTGGCACCAACCGAGGCACGTTGGACGACCAGGTAACGCTCTCCGAGTTCCATACCATTGAGACTCTGGATGGCAGTATCTGTGACATCGGGATCCACATATTCGAAGAAAGCGAAACCCTTGAAATCAATGAGTATATAGGAACTGAATAAAGAAAGAGTCTTACCTTTGAGGCCCCGTTACCATTCTCTCGTACGAGATTGAAGGCTTTCAATTCACCGAAGGTCTTGAGCAGTTCTTGTACTTGTTCCTCATTGAGACTAGCCGGCAGACCACCAACGAACACCTTGTTGATAGAGTCGGGTACGTTCGTAGAAATGACACCAGGCACATGGAAACCGGGACCGGTGCCTACCGACATCTCCATGCCTCCATAGTCTTTCGGTCGGCGGATTTTGAGCGGTCCATTGATGAAGATGATTCCATCAAATGCCATCGCAGAGGTAGCATCTTCGGCGCTACGGAACTGGCCTGAACGTAAGCGACGATAAGCAAAAAAGAACACACATGCATACCTCTACGAAAGCATAATTCTTTTCATAATTACACTGTACAGCAAGTACAGGATTTCCTGTGGTGCCCGTGCCAAGGTTCATCTCGGCCATTTTAGCGTTGAAGAAGTCAGCCAGATTTTGCTCATTGACATCAGGAGTGATGCTTCCGATGTAAAGTCGTCGAGATTGACGAGAGAGGTTGGGGTTTCCACCAATACCCATGCCAAAGCTTTGCACAGGCATAGGCGTAGGAAGACCGGGGATACCGAGGATAGCAGGAATTTGAGTACGATTGGCGCCAGGAAGGTTGAAGAGACCTAGTTAGACGTGAGTCAACGAATCCAAAAAATGAGTTGATACGCACCAGTTTGCTTGGCCTGCATTGCGCTGTACTGCTCGTATCCGGGAGCATGAATGTCCCAGCCAGAGGCCTTTCGCCTTCGCTGCGACAGAGGGACGGCACCTTCCGGAGTCGGCGACCTTCTTTCGGGGGTGCCGAGGCCGTCTCTGCCTTTGCCTCTACCTCCGCCCCCCTCCCCTCCACCCCGGCCTCGACCTCGACGGTCACCCCCTCGATCATCTCGTTCAATCTTCACGCCACCATCTTTGTCTTCATCGCGTCCACCCCGGTGTCCACGCCGATCATCATCATATCGAGGAGGGCGACGTGGATGGTCATCATAGTCTCTATAGCGCTCTCGGTCCCGTCTGTCATCCCTCCTGCCACCATAGCGGTCCCTGTCTCTGTCGCGGTCACCTCTGTGTTCTCTGTCTCGGTCACGATGTTCCCTATCGTCGTGTCTGGATGAGCGGTGGCGCTCCTCACGGTATGCTCCACGTTCTGTAAAAAGGGAAGAAAAGCCGTAGCGCGTAAGTAACTGGGCTGGTGCGAGGAAGCCTGCAGGTCGGGCGGCGATATCGAGATGCTAGCTAGCTATAAAAACATGGTGCACGGGAAGAGAAAAATGCACCATGAGTGGATCGTCTTTGACAAGTCGAGAAAAAACAGGCTAGAAAAAGACGGCTGGAGGGAAACTGCCTCAGCACCATTCGTTTTTCATGGCTGCTCGGAAATGTCACAAGTGACGAGAGGAAAGAAACTGGTACTCACCGTGGTCATCAACCATGGCTGCAAGGTGGCGGTTTTGGACAGAAAGCGGGAAACACAGCCACAAGCCACGAATTCAGCCAGGCGGTAACATTCGGTCCGGATGAGCGTAGTTTGCGCTCGGACCAACAACTTCTAACTCAACCAGTTCACGGGGGGTTACAGTTCAGAGTCTTATATGTATACAACCCACCTTGACTCTAGTACAGACATCATTTGGCCACTTCGAATGACCTGTTGAACCACCTATCTCCCAGGTGGAAAGGACCAATTGTAGCGAGTCCTAGCGACATCACTAGACAGCTTGAAAAACTTTTTCAAGCTGGTATGCAACCGCACTTCAAGTCTTATCGATGTCACGTCCCTCAATGACCCCCTTTAGCCCCGGTCTATTGGTCGGCTTTGTACGGGAACCTCAGACTACTCCTCTATATATTATTTACTCAATTTCAAACCCGCTCAGTGCCTCTCAGTACTTGCTGTCAGACGGAACGTTAAACGACCCTACGGCCTATACATGACCACAGACGTCGGGACGGCTTGTCTACGTGCCTCACACGATCCGTCTTTCGCCTAAATTCGCCCCTGTTGAGGGGGATTTCACTTCATGCAGCCTAAGACCACAACTGTCAAATTCACCCCGCATTTCAAGTCTTCTACGATTCAGGAAAGCAAGAAGATCACCTCGTGAAGACAGGATCGTGGCGTAAACCAGCCCAAACCCCAACCGCTGTACGGCGTAACTATGGAATTGGAATTAGAACCGGACAGGATGACGGTGACGGCAATTTCGCTGCCCTGAAAGTTGGATAAACAGTTTTCCCGGGTCCGATAGCGATGGACGATAGAGATCGTTACCGATCATTCCATTCTGGTCTGGTATATAAGAGCCGCGGTATCCTATTTCTAGGAGAAATCCATCCACGGAACATCGTCGCAATGTCTGTCGCTTCAGCTTCGTGAGTGCCAACTTTTCTTTGCCTTTACGAGTGCATAATTGACTGGCCTTGGTCTCAGTCAAGGTCCTATGCTCGTAGGACACATGTTCAACATCCTCCTCATGGGCGTCGTGCTGGTTCAGGTGTACATATATATGATTACATATGAAAAGTGCGCGTTGTCCTCCTAACGTTGTCTCTTTCCTGACATCAACTAGACGCGACAAGCTTTGGTTAAAGGCGTTTGTGAGTCCTGTCAAACAACAGCACATTATTGAAGTCTAAAGTGCCTCTTCTAACAGGTTTTATTTCTCTTGTTAATGAACCTGTTGAACACGGTTACCGTAAAATTTCTACACTCAGATCTTTGTCCAGGCTGACTCATTCGATAGCAATTCATCTACATATACAATGCACTTATTGTCCACTTCAGTAAGTCGTTTAACAATGTGTATATTTTGGTCTCAACATACTTCTTTGTCTAGTGGATCCAGAATATCTGGCACAAGTCACGGCGGGTAAGGCACTCCAGTTGATTTGCAGTGGACGATTACTAAAGAAATCTTGACTTGCTAGTCTTCGCCATCTGTGCGTTCTATCATCATGCTTTGACATACCCTAGTACCTATTTCAATTTACTTTTCCGGTGAAAAGCTGGGGCCTTGACAGTAAGCGTCTGTCAGTTTTTTTCTTTTCAATTGCTCATTACATCATAGGGTATCATATCCGGTTCTGTACAGCTATTTTTCGCCTGGAGAGTGAAGATCTTGACTTCGAACATATGGTTGGTCGCCGTCGTGTGCGCCACTGCATTGGCTGGTACTAGTGAGTGGCTCTTTCCATCGCGACGACATCTTCTAAGGGTTGTATTGGGAGCTGGATCCATCGGTAGCACTGTTGAAGCTATGAAGATCGGCACCTTCCTTCGTTTTCAAGATATCAAGGTACGACAAATCATGTCTTATCAATTCGGTTGTACAAAAGTTCATCACGTTCATAGGCTTGGGTTATTCTCTGGCTCGTGGCTACATGTGTCGCAGACATTTTAATAACTGTCATTCTCGTTTGGCATCTGTACGGTAACCTGGTTCTAATATGTCACCCTCGCTCATCTTCAGTTCAGGGTATGTGCATTATTGTCGGCGGCCAAGTCTGCCTTTTTGATCATCCATGTGCAGAAGAATCACAAGACAGGTTTCCGGGGTTCCGATGAATTGGTCGATAGAATCATTCGATGTAAGATTGGCTTTTCCTTTCAGATGGTACAAACAGCTGACGACGTGCATATAGCAACTGTGCAAACAGGCTTGATTACGACACTTTGCGCCCTAATTGATCTACTTACCTATCTTCTGGACGTAAGTCTGCTCTGTCATCGGCTCCGGGAATGCAAAGTTCTCAAAAGAAGTATAATAGCCCACAGGACTTCATTTAGTGTTCAACTTCCCACTCCCAAAGCTATATACCAACACCCTTCTGAGTAGCCTTAACTCCAGAGGCGGCTGGGCGTACGATTCAAGCGCAGAATCACATTCCCACACTACCGGGGGAATTGTATCTGGAGCTGCCCCTAGGTCAAAACAGGTTCGACTAATTGTATTCTCATGTTCTCCCGTTTTATCGTTTTCTATAGGGCGCCCGCTTCGGTACTAATACACACCCTGAAGTCTTTGTAACCGTTGAACAACATGAAATGGGGGATGTCTCTTTACGGAAGCCCGACCTGGACTCCCAAGATAGAGACATTAAAGTAGATCCTTCCTTTGATGAATCTCACTCCTGGGAACAGGTCAGTCGCAAAGTTTGATAGATTTTGTTAAATCGAACGATGAAAGGTTATCGCTTCTGTTCTGTCACTGTATGGATATTTCAATATTTCAAGCTGAAATATTGGATTCTATAACTATATTTTTTCAGAAGTTTTACCTAAAATATCAAAATATTATTCTTATGTAATATTCTTTCAGTAAACTTGTTTTTCTGAAGAAATAGTGAATATTTCCCAAATATTGAAAGATTATTGAAGATATTATCTTTTTTTTTTTTTTTTTTTGAATCCGGTTGGTATGCTATTTACCATTATCCTACATGCAAGTGTATGGTGGGATTATGCTACTTGGGTCTGTCTCGTCTTCTCGTTCTTTGTGCCTTTGCATGTTAACAAACAAGCTTCTCTGAGCTCACTGCGACCTGCATTGCAACCGCCTTCCCATTTGCCTTGGCTATGGGGTGATAAGGTGGTGGTTCTTTCACCTGCTCTCCCTTGCTGTGCACCCAATGGTTCTGTCTTCTTGAATGCATTATTCTCCAGTGTCTTCTTCGGCAATATCAACATCAGGGGATATTATCTTCATCGTAGCGGTGCATGCACTGGTCCTTGATTCTTTCTCTGGTATATTGTATATTTTATTAACAACAGTCTTGCAACAGTCAGGTGCCTTAAAAATATCACAATGGAGTTGAGGAAAATACAGAGCATTATAATACACAGAATAATGAGATAAAGAGTAATCTTCACTACTGGAAGGATCCAAGGCCTCATCCAAGACACATATGTGATGGCAAGGCTGTTTTGACAAAGGAGAACTCATTTTGAGCAAGATCACCAAACATCAACAGTATGAGAAAGCTCCCAAGGAGCCCTGAAAAAGGAAAAATTTGAGAACACCAAGCATCGTCACCAAGCGATGACCTCTCTCTGCAGATAGCCGAAGAAGCCAACCGGGCCCAGCAAGAACCAAGACAAAAGGGCCTGGCTTTAGAGTTCAGATTCAAACCACAAGCACTGACATGGAGTCTTGATTGTCATCAGTTTCCCAAGACAGAAACCCATCAGGAAACATGCACCAAATTATGCCAGATAAGCGCCAAGGCTCTATAATGGACCCAGAGCACAAGTACAAAAATGTTAGATTTTGATTTAAAGGCTTCACACCTCGGTTTAGGGTGCTAAAGTATTTGTCTGTGCGAGCTGTTGAAGAAGGGAAGCAAGAAATAGTCAAGCCTGAACAGACAATTTTCAAATATATGGAGATGAGACTTGGAGGTCAATGGTGTAAATTTTTATATTGGCTGAATAACACACTAAGACATGTAGTTCTGACCTATCTTATCTTTTACCATATAAGGCCTTCAGTTACTTATTTTGGCGATACAGCTGACTATAAACAAGTGCAATGGGACACCAGTTGGCAGAAGCTTGGTCGTTATCGTTTGGACAGAAACCCTGTGTCTTTCCTCCTTATCTCGGAAAGAATCGGGGATATAAGTATTTGTGTGATACATTGAAATTAATATACAGTTATAAATTTCATTATTATACACTCCGCAAAAAGTAAAATTTCTGTACAGTATTGGTTGGTGAGAAATGGCAACAAGGTTTTCTGGGTTTCCTGATCTGATTTCTGGTGGAAGGATGTCAAGGGTTTCTGGAGACAAGAAACTGCATCCAATAGTTGAGTTTCAGAACGTGTTTCAGAGGTCCAAAATTTGCCCTGAAATCCACTATTGCTAAATTATCGAGAGAATCTTCCAAATGTGTAACTGATTTCAGGATACAGAATATTTATGAAATCAGTTACACATTTGGAAGATTCTCTCGATAATTTAGCAATAGTGGATTTCAGAGCAAATTTTGGACCTCTGAAACACATTCTGAAACTCTACTATTGGATGCAGTTTCTTGTCTCTGGAAACCCTTGACATCCTTCCACCAGAAATCAGATCAGGAAACCCAGAAAATCTCGTTGCCATTTCTCACCAACCAATACCATACAGAAATTTTAATTTTTGTGGAGTGGTAGACTGGAATATAGAATTCTCCATGTGTGTAGTAATCTTAATAAAGCAAGGATTAATAATCAGAAAATCGGTCTATATTCCGGTGATAGAATATATTAGAATACAGTGGAGAAAGTTCCTTGTGCATTGTCTACCTAGTGACTAACAGCATAGTAACAGCTGGAGTGCATTACATTCAAATCACACTAACTTGGTACTGGGCTAAACCAAGGCTATTATCAATCCATAGTACTCATGTAAAGTTTTTTTGTCTACAGTGTTACACCGGCCAGTGAGACACCGAAATCAAAAACACCCTCGGAGTTGCCTTAAATGATACGAGGCGGATGATCGGAGCCGGGACAACAAAGGCCTGACTCTCAATGTACATTATTCCCTACCAAAGTTATTGCATTAGAGCAGGTTTCACCCATATCCAGGCTTATCAGTACCAAAAGTGCAAGATCAGTGATTTACAAGCCAGTGAGACGCATCACATCACGCATGATTAACCAAATCGGGAGAGTAATCACCGATAATCAACACGCATCAGACACATTGCGAGCCAGAATCAGCCGAATCTTGATTTGGAAGCAACGTGACGTGACAACAAAGTGCGCCACTTTCAGTGGCTCTTTGACTTTATCTCAATTCTTTCGCTCATTGTCGTTGTTTAGCTGCCTAATTGTGCCCCATCTGACTCACATATACAATGCCATGGTATTACAAGAGATTCACGGTTCCGGAGGTGTTATCAAGTCCAGAAATATTAAAACATATTTCATTTTCCACTATTTTACTGTAATATGCCATATAGACCAACGCTATGATGCTTTCACAGCACCGGATGTTCTGATAAAGATACCTATTCTCAATATGTTCTATTCAAGAAAAAGTCCGAGGGCTTTGAGGTTCCAATGGCTTATTCCGAGCCAGTTGTCTCACTGACCGGTGTAACACTGTACAGGGACTGTGGGCCAGCCAAACACAACCAATCCATTGCCCTTTTTAGTTATGAACCGTCGCGTCTGTATCGTCAGTTCTCTCTCACTTAATTCTTCGTGTTCGCTGGCATCTAACACTTCCTTTCCTTTTGTTTCTGAATCTCGTACAGTCTTCGCCTCTGTGTCATGCCTCTCTCGAGCGAAGCTGGTCTATCTAATGCTACTAGTGTTCAAGAATCTAGCTAGAGTCCTGCTAAAGTAAAGAGGGGACATTTGTCGACGAGCCGACTCATCAGGGAACATAACATGGATTTTGATGTGCTGGACGCCGCCACCTTTTCCAAAAACTACCTCACTCCTCTACCGAAAGGTTTCCGAAGTCGTCACAAGGACCGGATGGCTTTCGGTAGAGGAGAGGAGAAAAATGTTTGTTAGAGGCAAGCTCAATGAATCGAAACAGTACGAGTGTATGGTCGATATGCTGAATCACGCCAGTGCTGCCGTATACAGTAAGTCGACAACGCTCAATTCCACAGCAGAATTCTGACCTGGCAACAGCGGAAACCCACAATACCCATCCGACATCCCCTCGCCTGCAATTCATCGATACGCATGCTGCTCACTTAATTCGTCACCCAAAAAGCTACAAGGACAAACCAGATATATGCGCCGTCGAATCTTCCCATATACCATCGTTAGAGAAGACCGACTTTGGAAACTATCATCGAGTACCATGGCACAAGGTTCATTCTGTAGGAGAAGTAAAACCATCTGCGAATGACTCGAAGAAAGAACACCAAATCATGACCTATGCTGCATCTCACAACCTGGCCCGCCCCGACAGACCTGGATGCCTCGCCTTCAGCGTATCTCCGCGCAGTTATCAGATCACCTGGAGCGATCCATCAGGCGGATATGTGTCAGAGACAGTTGACTGGGAGAACAAGAAAGGCGAACTACTCCTCAGCTTCGTTTATTCCCTTTACATTCCGATTGCATCGTGTGCCGCCGTAGACCCGACCATTATCCTGGTCGACCCGACCACCTCTAGCACCCCTCGATGGAAGAACATCCACTTAAAGGGAAACGTACACAAGGAATGCAGAATTTCTTTTGTCGGAGAGCCGCACAGTCGACAGACAGTGATATTCTGGCATGTCCGGATAATCGAAGACCAATATACCGACAAAAGACGTAGCTTCCAAGAGTCGGACTTGTATGAGAAACTAGACGGGGTGGCAGGATGGGTGACTGTCATCGATTCAGGTGATGTTGGTGTGGTCGTGGGGAGTGGGAAATCGGCCAGAGAGAAGAAGAGGCTGATAATGAACTCAGGTGGAGAGGCTCTGAGCAAAGTGAAAAAACATTTTTAATGTCGATGTACGACAATTTGGAAGGTACGTCATAACAGAATCGGCGTTGTGATTTCTTCTGAAAGATATCACTCAAGCCCACCGATACGCTGTCATGAAGAAACAAGTAATGCACCGAGATATGAGCCATCGAAATATCCTCGTGAACCCGTTCGGCATCACTAACACAAGTCCGGAAGGACCTATATTTGTCAATGTCATCTTGAATTCTCAGAGCAAAGCTCAACCCACAGCGTTAATATGCGATTTAGATAACGGTTGCGTGTACAGAGGGGTGGAGAACTCTGCGGAAATAAAGGAGCAGCTCAAATCCCGCACAGTAAGTGCTTTCATGATAACAAATACTCTTTGCTGACAAAGGACGAAGGGAACGCCGATGTTTATCGCGCGGGCTGTAGACGGGACAACTACAAAGCAGCATCAAATTTTCTCCAATGCCTCTGATCAGTGATGCCACTGTCGCCGAGAAGTACTCAAAGAGTTATCAAGGAGGAGTCATGCGCACCTTCCGTGATGAAGGAGAAACATATCACGGAAGTCGCGTGAACATGTCGAAATGGATGGCTCGCCGTGATAAGATACAGCGCAAGGCCTGGTTTTATCACCAGCCACGACATGACGTTGAGTCAGTAGGATGGTGCATCATTGCCTTTCTCCTGCGCGCGCAACCGAAAGAACTTGGAAGTATTGAAGACTCGCTAAAGGAACTCCACAATGCATGGGAACTTCTATCTGGATCAGCTCGGTTGGCTTTGTTTACTTGGCCTCAGCAGCAGTGGGAACGTGCTCTCCACCCTAAATTGGAATTTTTGGGCGATTTTCTTCTGAGGCTTGGCGAGCAGATGGAGCCTGAGTACGGGTTTCTAGATCCTCCTCCTCCAGAGGACCATCTACATGAGGCTTTTCAGAGGCTTTTGCTCAATCAAATTCACAATATGACGGAGGATATCGAACTGAACAGACAAGCTACGTACCCTGCCTGAGCTGAAGCGTTATGATACTCGGGATACAGCCACACCGTTTGGGGTTTCCGTTGGCCAAGGTGAATTCTTTTATATAGTTCATGGGCTAATTTTGATATATTTGTTATAGTACATAGCTCTCCGGCAAGCACCCCGAAGCAGCGTAATAAAAGAGTGGCGACAAGTCATGGTGGAGATAATACCAGTACGTTCTATGATTATCTTAGGCGGGAAAATGTTTTGATGCTGCTTTTCAGAGGCTACAAAGCGAATCAAGAAAGCTGAAGCGCCGACAAAACGAAGTCGAGGGCGACGAGGACGTGGACGAGGAAAAGATGGATCACGACGCTAGTTCTCATCGGTCGTAGGGAATGGGACTAGGCGGGTTGCCCTTTCTGCGTGTACAGGATTTCTCTATGATGTGCATTTGTATATGATCGCGTATAGGACAATAGTGCGATAAATCGAGTAGAAAATATGGGGAACTTGGTGCGTACACTCTTAACGGGTACACATAACCTGTATTTCGCCCGGAGCCATTCCACATGTAAATACAGGCTTCACGCATTCAGTTGGATAGCAAGTTCTGCTGTTCCGGCATGGAGTATATTATGCATTTTTACTCACCAAAATCACAAGATAGGTGGCTAGAGCCGGTCAGCCTATAACGGCCGCGATCGGCTTGTTCTTCCTCACACTTAGAATTCACTACTATGGAATCTCTGCCTCTGTTGTACTTGGATTCAGCCGGCAAAACAGCGCTCGGGAATCGGACATTATGTGATCGAATTACCCGCGGAATTTGCCAGGATCTGCCCTTATTTGCGGAAACACTGTGGAACACTGCTCCAATTCCGAACAATTTCCTAGCGAACGACGTTAAGACATGTTGGAGCCTTCATATACGTCCCAAATTCTTTGTCCGGGATACCTCTCCTTCTCCTAATTACTCTCCATGTCGTCCAGCCAAGTCCGCATTGCGATCGGTGAGTCACATCGTTGCTAATCGAGGTTTTATCTCACTCACTGTAGATCGGGGTGGAACCTTTACCGACGTGCATTGCTCGCAAGCTGGAAAGCCTGATATTGTTCTGAAGGTATGTTATAATCCAACGTACTGGCAGGATGTTGAAGGACGCTGCCTAGCTTCTCTCTGTTGATCCCAGCAATTATCTCGATGCTCCTACGGAAGGTATCCGGAGAGTTCTTGAAGTGTCCTTTGGACACAGTATCCCGAAGAGTGCCAAATTGAAGCTGGATCAGGTGTGTTGAATGCTCACAGCAGGAACCAGCCTAAACGGTTCTCAGGTTGAAAGCATTCGTATGGGTACCACTGTGGCTACAAACGCGCTCCTCGAACGCAAAGGCGCGCGATGTGCGCTTGTAACCACTGAAGGCTATCGCGATGTCCTGCGAATTGGACAGCAAGGTTAATTTCCATTATTCGCTATTTGTTTTCCTGTTGACCTCCTAACAGCCCGGCCCAACATCTTTGACCTCTCGATTCAGAAGCTGTCCTCCTTATATGAGAAAGTAGTTGAAGTCGGAGAACGAGTCACCATTGCGACCTCCTCTGAAGATCCAGAGTCCTCAGCCTCTGAGCTCGAAGGAACGTCGGATGCATCAATTGTTCGTGGGCTTACGGGTGACTTTATTCGGTGTGTATATGTTATGTTTCCTTCTTGCTCTTTTGGCTAATCTGCACAATAATAGCGTTTTGAAAAAACCTGACCCACAGACTGTCCGGGCTCAGCTCCAGTCCCTATACGACGATGGTTTCCAGTCAATTGCGATCGCTTTCGTTCATTCGTATACTTACCCAGAGCACGAAACCATGGTTGCAGACATCGCTAGAGAATTTGGATTTTCGGTGTCAGTTTCCTCAGAGCTTCAACCCATGATCAAGATTGTGTCTCGCGCCAACTCCGCCACTGCCGACGCGTATCTGTCTCCGGTGACTCGTGCATATATCGAAACTTTTGCACGTGGATTTGATGGAGGACTTGATGCATTGGGCAACAAGCTACTCTTCATGCAAAGCGATGGCGGTCTTTGCAATTGGAAGAACTTCTCTGGTCTTCGGGCAGTCTTGTCAGGTCCTGCAGGCGGGGTCATTGGATATTCCAAGACTTGCTATGATTCCAATGACGCTACACCCTTGGTATCCGTTGATATGGGCGGTACTTCGTACGTCTTAGTTCTATCTCATCCTCTTTTACACGCTCACGTCAATCTAGGACGGATGTCTCGCGCTATAGCGGACATCTCGAGCATGTTTTTGAGACCACCACGGCTCAAGTTATTATTCAAGCACCCCAACTTGACATCAACACTGTTGCCGCTGGTGGAGGCTCCCGCCTGTTCTGGGAGAACGGGATGTTTGTTGTGGGCCCCGAAGTCAGTTTCTGCCCGTCTTCGACATTATGTTACTGAATTAGAACGCTAGAGCGCCGGAGCGCATCCTGGACCAGCATGTTATCGAAAGGGCGGCCCCCTTGCAGTGACTGACGCCAATCTCCTCCTCGGTAGGCTTCTGCCGGAGCATTTGTGAGATAGATAAATGTATCATCTTCGTACTCTCTGATGCTCTTAATATCTAGCCCCAAGATCTTTGGGCCGAATGAAGACGAGTCTCTAGACATGGATGCCACTCGTGACTTATTTGAGGAACTTACCGAGAAAATCAGCGCCGACAAGAACATCAGGATGACTCCCGAGGAAGTCGCTTCGGGATTCCTTCGCGTTGCTAATGAGGCGATGAGTAGGCCAATCCGGACGTGGGCTAAATATTTTTCCTCGCTTTTGTCAGCCTGTCTTACCTGGATTATAGTCTAACTGAGGCCCGTGGCTACGAGAGCGCCAATCACAACCTTGTAATCTTTGGCGGCGCCGGTGGGCAGCATGGTACTGCTATCGCTACCCTCCTTGGGATTTCTCGTATCCTTGTAGCTCGGTTCTCTTCTATCTTATCTGCTTACGGGATGGCCCTTGCCGACGTCGTCGTCGAGGAACAAGAGCCTTCATCTTCTATTCTTGAATCTCGCCATGGGGCCGACAACATAGTTACCTATACCTCGCTCCGTACCCGAGCTGCAGTACTCATTCAGCGTGCTCGAGACTCCCTCGCCTCCCAAGGATTCTCACAAAGCCAAGTCACAACGGAGGTATCGTACAATTGTCGATTTCAAGGTACGAGCACTGCGTTAATGGTGCGAGAACCTGAGGATGGGGACTTCGTTGGAAATTTCGTCAAACAACACGATCAACTGTTTGGATTCACCCTTCAGGATAGGGCTATCTTTGTCGATGATGTAAGGGTAAGGGCCGTAGCGAAGAGCACTGGTACAGAACAGCAGAGTCCATACGAGGAATTGGAGAGCTGTACGTTGAAGGAGGCTACAGGAGTGCTCGGAAATTGCAACAGGAAGAAGGTTTACTTTGATGGACTTGGCTGGACAGATACGGCTGTGGTCCCACTCGGAGGTCTGTCCCCCGGAGATCAAATACCTGTGAGTATATATTGTCCATCGCGCTTTCAGCGCTCAGATTTATTACAGGCACCTGCAATCATCTTTGACAACACCCAAACCATTTTGATCGAGCCGGGATACATCGCTACGGCCACTTCGAAGCATATTATAATTGACAGGACCGGACCGTCATTGGCCAAACCTGCACTTGACTATAATCATGTCGACCCCATTCAACTATCTGTGTTTGGCCATCGTTTTATGGGTATCGCGGAACAGGTTTGCTACCCATTGCAGATGATGCACCTCATGCTTCTAACACATTACTACAGATGGGTACTATTCTCCGGCAAACCTCCATCTCGACTAATATCAAAGAACGTTTCGACTAGTGAGTACTAATGGTCACCTTCGTCATCCACAAGCTCAGCTTCAACAAAGTTCATGTGCCCTCTTCTCGCCTGAAGGACTCCTTGTCGCCAATGCGCCACACATCCCATGTATAGACCAATTTCCTCTTATCTGAGCGTGCATATTTAACTTGCCTTCTCCAAGGTCATCTTGGTGCTATGAGTTCGGCTGTGGGCTTCCAAGCTGAGCTTCGTAAAGGCCAACTACAAGAAGGCGACGTACTTGTTTCCAACCATCCTGGTAAAGCAAGTGTCCGTCCCGTTCGCGCACTGCTAATCCCAGACGATTAGATGCTGGAGGATCCCACTTACCTGATATCACCGTTATCACTCCTGCATTCCATAATGGGAACATTGTTTTCTGGACAGCTTCTCGAGCCCATCATGCTGACATTGGTATGTTGAGCCTTGTCATCTTTAAGCTTCAAGTAACTGTTTCAATTATAGGTGGTATCCGCGCTGGCTCAATGCCGCCATTCTCAAAAACAATTGAACAAGAGGGTGCGCAGATTCTCAGTTTCAAGTTGGTCAAGCAGGGCAGGTTTGATGAAGAGGGTGTCGTTGATCTCATGTACAATCAACCTTCGAAGTATCCTGGATGCTCTGGTACACGAACTTTGAGTGACGTCAGTTCATCCTTTCGGTATATTTTCGGATGTCATGCTGACTTTTGTCGTGGATGTTCAGAACATTTCCGATCTCAAAGCACAAGTCTCTGCTAACTATCGAGGTGTCACGTTAATCTGTACCCTTATTAGGGAGTTTTCATTGGAAGTTGTTCAGGTAGCTCTGTCCTACAGAGTAATTTCCTGCATGCCCTGACAACATCTTAGTTCTATATGACTGCCATTCAAAACACCGCGGAGGCCGCCGTGCGAGAATTATTGCGTTTCGTCGACAAGAAATTTGGGGGAAAACCTCTCGAGGCAATTGACTACATGGATGATGGAGAAGAGCTCCGGCTGAAGATAAACATCGATCCAAAACGCGGTGAAGCGGTGTTTGACTTTACGGGTACAAGCCCACAGTCGTGAGTTATTTTCCGTACTCAAGTGGAGGTTGTTGTTAACCCCAATGCCAGCTACTCGAATCTTAATGCGCCGACTGCCATTGGCTACAGCGCAATTATCTATGTGCTTCGCTCGCTGATACCGACTGCTATTCCGCTCAACCACGGTTGTCTTGCACCTATTAAGGTCATCATTCCTCCTCGTACTATCCTTTCCCCTGGTCCCGGTGCTGCGACTGTGGCAGGTAATGTCGAGACATCCCAACGGTAAGCTGTCTCTTTCAATGTCTTCTCTGGTTATCTTACGGCTGTCATAGGATCACTGATGTCGTGTTGAAGGCGTTCGAAGCCTGCGGGGCATCTCAGGGCACTTGTAACAAGTAAGATCCTATGGGTGTTGGTGATGTCCTAACTAATAAGTTCTTTCAGCCTCACCTTCGGTTACGGAGGAAACAGCGGTTCTTCTGTGACCAAGGGCTTTGGTTACTACGAGGTGCGTTGCTCGTCCTCAAGTATGATGATCATGCGGTTGATTGCTCTCCTTTGTAGACCATTGCTGGTGGTTCAGGAGGTGGCTCAAACTGGGATGGCCAAAGCGGGTACGTATCTCTTTAGCGACCGTTGTACTAGTTCTAAGATGTGCTTATCTGGCATAGAATACACGTTCACATGACTAGTACGTGTATCGAATTGGAGTCCCCGCGAGTGCTAATAGCCTTTGTTACAGACACTTGCATTGGGGACGCAGAACAGATAGAACGCAAATACCCTGTCATCATCCATGAATTCAGCATACGTACTGGGTCTGGGGGTGCTGGTCGACATCCTGGTGGTGACGGTTGTGTTCGAGAGATTGAATTTACTCGAGACCTGGATGTAGCAATCCTCTCCGAACGGCGTGCGATACCTCCTTATGGGATGCGTGGGGGATCGCCTGGAGAACGAGGACGCAACTTTTGGCTTAGGAAAGAAGCCGACGGGTGCGTTACCAAGATCGCCCTTGGCGGTAAAAATGAGTGTCCAATGAAGGCAGGGGACAGGATTCGGATTGGTAAGTAGAAGCGCTTGGTTTATACTGCCCGTTGCTAACGTCGACGCAGAAACGCCTGGTGGTGGTGGATACGGAACTCCTGGATCTGCTGAAGATGCTAGTCAGCTGTATGGTGCTCATACAACGAGCGTCTCTTCTCGTGCGAATGGAAGTTTATCACAGATGCAAGAGGCTGCTAATAGTAATTGAACGTTGATTAATGATTCCGTCTGTCATCTGTAATGCACATGCCTAGAAACTCCGTTCAAAAGTTGCATAGCAGATGACTGGCTTGCTCCACAAGAACCTAGCTGCAGTAACGACACTACTGAATCTTTGAAAGTCAAAACCTCCGAAAATTTCACAAATAGCACGAAACTGAGACTGAGACTGAAAGCAGTTCTAATGACAGGGAGTGTAATACAATCAAACTGCAATAAAGGCTAGAGATACAGCAATTTAATCGAAGAGCCCGAAGCCCATGTCGTCATCGGATTCCTCCTACAGATATCGTCAGCCAGCAGCGCGAGAGGGAATGAAATAAAAAAACCGACCTTCTCTTCCTCCTTCTCCTCCTTTTTCTCTTCGGCGGCAGCGGGTGCAGCACCACCAGAAGCAGCGGCAGGGGCAGCAGCACCTCCAGCACCACCAGAGGGAACCTTCGCGTAGAGTTAGTCGTAGAATGTGAAAATAGCGTAATACAACATACAGAGGCGAGCTTGGAGGATCCCTCAGCAATCAATTGGTCGATGCTCTTGCCGGAGAGCTCAGAGATCAAGCTGGAGAGGCGCTCGTCGTCGGCCTCAATTCCAACAGCAGAGAGGACCTTTTTGATGTCGGCAGCGGAAGGAGAGGCATTACCTCCGATTTGAAGGAGCAGGTAAGCAGCGATGTAACGCATCTAAGCAGCAGTAAATTGCCAGTCCAAGTGAACGGTAAAATTGAGTACTTTTCAGAAGTTTTGAGTGTATACGGTTCCACAAATCACTGAGAGTGCGATTGAGTGAGAAGTAAGGAAGAGCGCGAGTTGACTCACATTTAATCCTCTACAGGAGGACTTGTGGTTGCTATCCGTTCGTGACTTGCTTCTGAACAAATTTTGAGAGGCGAAGTTGGTACTGTATAGTAGCACGTGACCATAAGGTTTCAGCCACACTTTCCGGATTCGTACTCCGCATCCCTCTCCAGTTCAACGCATTGCGCAAGAAACCTCAAAATCAAGATGGTACGTGCTCAGCTGGCCGCCTCGATAATGATACTGACGACGTACAGGCCGATTCAAGCATCACTGACCCCGCCGTCGCCGCCGAGCTCAAGAAGAGAAGAACCTTCAGGACATTTTCCTACCGTGGAGTAGAACTCGACAAGCTTCTTGACCTCAACAACGAAGAGGTTCGTCAGTCGCTACGCGATCTGGCGGTCAAGACTCATTGTATCTGTGCGTAGCTCGTCGACCTCGTTCACGCCCGTGCCCGCAGACGCTTCAAGCGTGGTCTTAAGCGCCGACCACTCGGCCTCATCAAAAAATTGCGCAAGGCCAAGAAGGAGGCACCTCCCAATGAGAAGCCTGCTGTCGTCAAGACGCACTTGCGGGACATGATTGTGGTACCGGAGATGATCGGGTCTGTTGTTGGAATTTACAACGGCAAGGTGCGTCTTGATTTTACCTTAGCAGGACATGGTATTGACATGGGATCAGGTCTTCAACTCTGTTGAAATAAAGCCAGAGATGACGGGACACTACCTTGGCGAGTTCTCCTGCTCGTACCGACCCGTCAAGCACGGTCGTCCCGGTATTGGTGCCACCCACTCTTCCCGATTGTTAGTCTTCCTTTGCTGGCATACACCTTCGATCGCTCACATTCCTGTCCAGCATCCCATTGAAGTAAAAGGAGGTTCCTACGGGCCGGAGGGCTGGCTTTATACTTCTACTATCATCCGTGTCATGTTTTATGAAACAATATTGATATGCGATTCCGGCCAGACAGTTGTGATTCTTCAGTTCCGAGTTTTGCAAGCAGTCAACATATGAGGGACAAAGCTGACATGTTAGTATCCATGCGAGTCATTATACAATACATTTTCCTGTACATAGATATGAATGCTCAACTGCATAAAATACAAGACGTGTGGTATGTAATGAGAAAGGGGAATAAAAATTATCATGGTCATTTACGAGGTGAACTTAGCGGTGAGCCTAATGGCCTGTCTAGCTTATTTCGCAGGCGCTCTAGTTCATGTTGCAGCCTAAGAAAAAGCTCAGTAGATTCCACGTCAACGATATATGACACTCACGTCAACGCCTTCTGTTTGTAATCTCCAGCTTCTCGCTCAGCACGCCTTTTCGCAGATTGTAGGTCACTCTCTTGTGTTTGCTGAGCCACATCAACATTCATGTCCACTATCGATGAAAGGGGAACATCACTTACCATCGTGTCCATCGTCTGCCGCAGTTGCTGAATCTGACTCTCATACCCTCTACGCTCCTCTTCGAATTTAGTCCGAAGCCTCTCGCTCTCAGCCTGCTGGAACTTGGCATCACGCAAAAGTCGCGAAGCCTCGTTTTTGTTGGACGCCTGATGGAGTTGGCTGGTGAGTTCCTCAATCCGCGTGTCGGCTGCTCCCCGTCTTGATACAGTCGATGGCCGTGACGACGTTGCGAACGCCCTGGTTTCCAGATCTATATTTCGCACGTTGAGTTCCTTCACTTGCTTCTCGAGATTCGCCTGCAACACATCAGTCAGAAGATTGTACCCGTATACGTGAACAAGAGACGCACGTTCAATCGTTCCAGTTCGGAATAATCCACTCGACTCTTGCTCAGCTTAATCTGGAACTCATTTGCCAACGCTTCTGCCTTCTTCATTCTCTCAAATGCGTTGGTCACCCGATCCCCCTGCTCTTCCAGTGCCCGCTCCAGGTCCTGCTTCTTGAGCTGAAGCTTTTGATACTCTCTGTCAGTGGACATCCGGTTCGTGTCCACATGATCAATCTTGATTCCTTCAAGTTCAGCCTGCAGAGCCCGACGGGCTTTTTGCAAAAGAGCACGGTCGGCCTCGACATCGTCCAACATACTTCTGAGTTTTCGGACCTGTCCATGAAGCGTCACGATTTGTGACTGTTGCTCTGCCTGGGCAGCCGTGGAAGCTTCATATGCCTTGGTGATGTCGTTGATCTTGGTCTCCATCCGTTCCTTCTCCTTCTTCCAACCACCGCTGTTATACACTTCCTCGTCAAAGGTCAGCTGGAGCTCATCATAGTCCGACCGAATGTTCCGGTTCTCTTCGCGGAGTCGACTCATACTGTCGCGCTGTGATTGAAGCTCTAAATTCAAGGGTGAGAAATTAGATACTCAATGTGAGGCAGAAAGAGAGTACCTTCACTCAATTGTGCAAGTTCAGCTATGAGAGACTAACATGAGTACGGAGGGTCTATCGTCACCATAAGAAGCATCAACTGACCTTGATACTTCTTGCGAGTTTGATCGCTGGTAAAGTCACTTTCCTCGAGATCCTTTTGGTGTCGTGCTTTCTCATCTTCGAGTTCTTCCACTAGCCGCTGATTGATAACGACTAGATCAGAGGATCCGTGGCCCTCATCATCGAGTCTACCCTGCAACTCTTGAACCCGGTGCTCCGATGCTTTCAAACGTTCTTGTAACGCCTGGTGCTGTGCAAGAGTGTCGGCGTTTGCTTTCTGCAGCTCGGTGAGGGAGCGACGAACTGTCGGTGACATTGAGCACTCATTACAGTGGAAAGAATTGATCGACTATACCGAAAGCCTCTGCTCGAGCAGCCTTGGCTCTCTCTATTTCAGAAGCTTCAAAGCGTTCTTGGTATGTTTGCTCTTTGGCATTGTAGGACTCGATCAATGCACGCATTTCTGCAAAATTCGTAAGATAACTTCAAAGCCAGATCAGTCTGCTAACCTGATTGAGCCGCATCAGAGGTGGAGGAGGAAAGATCTTCCTCTTGAAGGCGTTTTTGTAACTGGCGTCTGACATCTGGAACCTATTAGATACATATTAGAGGACGATGTGAAATGGAACTGACTGGAGGTTTCGGCCTTGGCTTCACTAACTTGAGAACGAAGGTCGTCAGCTTCAGCTTCCATCCGCTTCCTGGATTCCATCAACTCTCTCAGCTGAGCACGCTGAGCTTCCAGTTCTGCTTGCACTGTACGCTGTTGAATGAGCTTGAGACAAGAATCAGTATTTGTACAAGCAGATCAGAAGAAAACCTACTAAAGCCTTCCTCGATTCTTCCAGACGAGAGTAGTTTTGTCGTTCTTCCGATATGGTATTCTGGAACTTGGTCCACATTGTTTGAATACCGTCAACCTGGGCAGACTCAGCTGCACGACGCGCTTCAGCTTCCTCTCGAAGAAGTTCTCCCAGTCGGACGTTCTCTTTTGCAAGACGAGCGCGGTAGGTTTGAAGGGATTGCTTAGAACCATCACTATTCTCCAAATCAGCGGTCATATCACGAATCGATGCCTCCAAATGGTGCCTGACTCGCTCTGAAGCCACCATTTGAATCTCCAGAAATTGTACTTGCTGCTTGAGGGCATTGACCTGCCGGTCTGTGGATGAATGTGCTGCATCAGGGTGGGAGTCATTTCGAGGACGATGAACACCCTTGCGAGGGGTAATATTGGCCATGTTGTGCACATCACCAGCTGAATTGGAGGATACGTTCCGTGAACGAAGCGACATCTCCCGGTCAAGATCGTCATCGGCAGCTTTGAGCTCTTGAAGTAGACGAGATTGGAAGGATGAATCAACCGGCCCGTTGTTCATCACAAGCTGACGCAGCTCCTGGTGATGGCGCTCGACACGATCTCGTATTTTCGCCGCTAGAGCCTTAGAAGACTCCGCCTCGTTCAGCTGATCCTCCAGTTGGGCTATCTGAGATTCATACTGGCGTTGGACTTTGGCCATGGAAGTCGGCGCTTGTGTTTCGTTCGCCAAGCGCTCCAGTTCAGTTTCGAGGTTATCCTTCGAACGTTGAACCAGAACGAGCTCCTGTTCGAATTCGGAAGCACGACGGTCAGCATTTTGAAGCTCCCTTTGAAGACGTCGAGCTTCAGTTTCAGCAATGTCTTTCTCATGCCTCTCCTTTTCGGCCTCGGCGCGCGCCTTTGCTGTACGTTCCTCCTCAGCTTTGAGTGCTTTATCCTTGCCGCGTAATCCGAGCTCTGTTTGTCGGACCAAGTCTTCCGCCTCACCGGTTAAACGCGCCTTGGACTTCTCGAGCGAAGAGATATACAAACGCTGATTCTGCAACTCGAGCTGAGCATCTGCCAGCTGTCGGTCCGTTACCCTCTTAGCTTCCTCCAGGACATGAACGTGCTCGACGATGGTCTTGTCCTGCTTGCTTTCCAGCTGCTTGACTTCCCATTCACGGTCCTTCAGATCTTTCATCGCCTTGTTGTAATCTCTCTCCAGCTTGATGTTCCGATCCTTTACGATAGAAAGTTCAGATTTCTGGGTAGAAACCGTTTGCTCCAATTTGGCGCGGTGTGCCGCTTCAGCTTCGAGCTGCTTCTTGCCACTTTCAAGCTTGGTCGTCTTCTCGCGTTCCGATTCAAGCATGAGGTCCTCAATGTCGTGATACTTGGTCTGGGCGGTGACTAATTGTCGTTCGAAGCTCTGTACAACTGTCAATCTTCTCGTTTAGCTATGAGAATATTAAACATACCTCTTTTGCTTTCCGTACTTCCGCAAGGTGGCCTTCCGTTTCGTAGAAACGCGCCTTAAGCGATTGTAGCTCCGATTCCATGCTCCGCTTACTCTTCTCGAGCTCGGAGACGCTGGACTGAAGTTGAGCTAGATGGGACTGCGCCTCCTCCTCCCGCTTTGTCAAGGAGTCGCGTGAACCTCTTAAAGACGAAAGTTCCCTCGAGGCATAGTCCAGCTCTAATTTGAGCTTGCTCTGGCTCTCTAGCGCAAGACGACGAGACTCCGTTAGCTCTTGTTGTAGCTGAGATGTCTGAGACCGTAGATCGGCGAGTTCCTCCTCTTTGCTCTTCTCTACCTCTGCACGTCTCGTAGCCTCGCTTGTCTTCGCCTCCATTAGAGTCCTCAATTCATCTAACTCTTCCTGGAGCTTTATCCGAGCAGCGCTTCCACGCAGACCAGCCTCTTTCTCTGCCTGCAGCTCAGCAGAAAGAGTATCAATATCACTCTGAAGTTCAATGATCTCTTTTGATCCTGCCTCTCGCTCCTGCTTCGCTGCGTCGGTTTGTTCAAGTAGAGACGCGATTCGTTCTTCCTTCTTCTGTATCATATTGGAGTATTCGGTAGCTGTTCTAGTCAGCTCGGCAAGCTTATCTTTGACTTGCCGGGCGTCCTCTTCCACGGCCTCTATCTGATTCTGAAGTAGATCCCTGACGTCCAAAATCAGTATACTATCACACCTGGCTCCAATGTACTCACTTAGTCTTGATCTCAACATCCAGTTTTCCTTGCAGTTCCTTCACAATCACATCGTTACGATCATGAGCTCTAGAGAGATCTTGTTCCCTCAACATCTTCAAGTTTTCTATAGACGTCTCCAGCTCATGGATCTCGCTTTTGAGAACGCCTATTTCCTCCTCAGCGGCAGCCAGCTGGGCGGTCAAGTCTGTCTCTCTTACGGACAAGAGCTTCTGGTCGCCTTCCAAACGCACAGCATGGCTCGTGGCTTGATCGAATGCCTGTAAAAGGCTGGCATACTTCTCCTCGTGCTCCTTCTGTAGATTCATGGCACGCTCCAGCTGGGAATCCAGCAACTCTGCGTCAGCCTGCAGATCGGCGACCTCCTCCTCAAGTTCAGCCTCGCGCTTCTTGCTCCTTTCTAACAGAGCTTCTTTATCAAGGCCAAGCGCGCGCTCAGCCTCGAGCTCCTCGTCGACCTTTCGCTTTTCGGCCTCTAGCGCCATCTTGAGATTTTCCAAGGCTTCACGCTCTTGTTTGTCCCGCTCGGCCCGCTCTTTGATCAGGACAAGCTCCGCCTCTTTACGACGCAGTTCATCGTCGTTTCGGGTTGCCGCGAGAAGAGGTCGGACCTGTTTCCGGAATGAACATCTTAGATAGCTGAGTGCCAAAATAAGCCAAATGACTGACCTTTGTGTAGAGTTGCCACCAAGGCCAATCTCGCAATTCGCCATACACTCTTGCATTCCGCTGTATTGTCCTAATAGCGATAGCACGATTGAGGATCTTCTTAATTTGCCTGCGAGCTGTCCACATGCGTGCCACAGCTTGTAATCGAGAGAAGATATCAAATAGAAGCAAGTCACGACGTTCTTCAAGCTCAGCGAGAACGCCAGCTTTGAAAAAGATCTTCGACGTCCCAATCTTATATATCGAGTCGTCAAGGTCCAAAGTTTTGACCATACGCCTACAAGCCTCGCGTCCATCCATGTAACCGGGCGGTATGATTCCAGGTGTGAGAACCTCGTATCGCTGTCGGAACTCGACGAAAGGAAGGCGGTTAGGGTACCCCAACCGAGCAATTCGAATGCCTTCCAACACACCGTTACAGCGTAGTTGATCGAGAACAAGGGGAACGTCCACTCGTCCAGGTTTCTTGTGGGCGTTGGGAACGATACATCTAACGAAATGAGGTTGCGTAGCCTGCAGCTGCGACATCAAACTCGCTAGCTGCTCCTTATGGCGCTGTCCAACCGTCCGGAATGCTCCCTTCTTGAGACCGCGCTTCTTCGCTACTGTAAACATATTACCAGGTCCACCAGGTCCGCCGGACACTGGTACATCTGAATACTCTGCGAAGAGGGCGGCCACGTATCGCTCAGAAGACGCAGCCAAAACACGGGTAACGTTGTCATTCAATGGATCCTTGTTCTTCTCCAGCCAACCATCCGTTCGATACTCAACCTTTGCAGCGTAATGCTGGATCAGGAAACCCTGCGCGAATCGAGCAGGTTCGAATTTCTGCTTCCCCGGATGCTCGTCATCTTCACCAGTAGCACCCGCCCAAAGACCACTGAGCTTGTTGGTGAATGTAAGATCCGTAGCTTTGGGCATGATACACTCCTCGTCCAAGCAGCTCAAAATACCAATGGCGTTTCCGGTAGCTTCAATCAAGTCGATAGTCGGCTGAAGATCCAACCCAAAGTTGACATAATCCCAGTGAATGCCTTCCCTCGCGTACTCCTCCTGCTCCAAAACGAACATGTGGTGATTGAAGAATTGCTGCAGCTTCTCGTTGGTATAATTAATCAGAAGTTGCTCGTAGGTATTGATCTCAAATATTTCGAAACCAGCTATATCGAGGACGCCGATAAAAGTCGACTTTGAAGAGGGTCGATCGAGGGCCTCGTTTATCCGGTCTACTAGTCGCCCAAATGATTTCTCATACAAAGTTTTGCAAAGAGCGGACAATTCGTCCAAGGCTTGTTGACGCGTTCGCGCCTGCGAAACCCACTCCCGGCCGGCCAAGACACGAGGACGTAGCACAGCACGTGTAAATTCGGCAACGGGTATCCCAAGAAGATGGCACACGCGTTCGGCTTGGGAAGGATCAGGCATGATAGCGTCATCAGCCCTCGTCGAAGTGATAGCAATGTTGCCTATATGAAGAATTGCAGCCACTATCCGAAATAAATCGAACTGTTCAACAGGTGTGAAGCCAACGATGTCGAGAGCGGACTGTAGATATTTTGTAAGTGATCAACCTAAGAGCAAGAAATGAAAATCTGACCTTCAACGCAGACCATTCATGGAGATCATCAACACCATCCACCTCTCTCCTGCTCTTATTTAAATATTCATAATCTTCAATGGCCCCTCCCAGAAGTAGCGACTCCTTCAGAGCACCTCCGCCGGCCATCAACTGATAGAAGACATGGAAACTTCGCTCGGCTTCGCTGCGTACAACAACTCGGCTCTTTTCTAGCAAATACCAATCGATATTTGCCCCCGCAATGCTGCCATCAGGTGCAAATGTTATTCGGACGAATTTACCAAATCGACTTGAATTGTTATTCCTTTGAGTCTGGGCATTTCCAAACGCTTCGAGAATGGGGTTGGCTTGCAGGATTTGGCGCTCAAGTAGCCCTAGCCGTCCCTTCGCCGTTAAACCGGTGCTAGAGACGGACGGAGACGCGTTGTGAGATCTACGAAAGGAGCTGTTACGGGGAAGTCCAGTTGTTGGCATGGATGAAGCGAAGGAACTCGACCCTGTTAGTGTTGGCGAACGAGGATGGGAGGGGGGTGAAGTATGAACATCGGTAGCAATGGCAGCAAGATATTGGATAACTTTCTTCGTACTCTCGGTTTTACCGGCACCTGATTCTCCCCTATCATAGAGGTGAGGCTAAGGTTAGACAAGAGGGAGAGCGTCGCGTACGTGATTAGTATACTTTGGTTCTCCCTCTCTTCACCCATGTTAACCCATGCCCGCTCCGCAACTGCAAATATGTGAGGCGGATTCTCGTCCCTTCGTTTGTTGCGATACTGCTGTATTATAGCATCGGAATAGAGTGGGAGAGACTGATAGGGATTGATAGCGACTAAGAATAAGCCTGAATAAGTCTGCAACACGTAAGTACACAATCACCGTGCCTCCAGCGTAGTGACTCACATATATTGCCCCAGAGCCATACCTTAAGCGAAGGTTGTGCACCACACTCGCTTCGTTCAAAAATGTGAGATCCGCAATGTCCTCGACGCGGTCGAATTTTGGGGGGTTCATCTTGGATAGGGCATACAGCGGGACCCGTCGAAACTGTGGAATTTCAATACAGTGTCTTCGCGTAGTATATGAAGTGCACATACGTCCCCGCCAGCAGCCATGATGATCTCGCCAATATCTCCCTCCTCCTTGTTGACCCAGCCGGCCAAATACCCCTCTTTGTCGTCAGGGACCCACACCCATTTCTTCTCATTGAATTCAGCCTGGAGCGCTGCTGCACGCGCAGCTTCTGCGTTCTGAGATAACCGTGGCACAGGCATCGCCAAGGGTCAGTGTTCCAAACCGTCGATCGTCCAGCAGTGCCCGCCCAGGGCCAAAGAAAAAGTAAGGCGGCGATAGAAAGAAACGTCGTGAAAATCGTTGGAGTAGAGAGAGTACAAAATTAAGATGATGAAAGGGAGCGGAAGAGCCTGAGAGGCAAAGTTGGGTAAAGCGTGTTTGATGGGTTGACGTTCGCAACAAGTCGTGCGTCGGAGCCAGCACCTGCTCAACACACGTCCAAATTAGGAACCGATGATGATCGAGGAGGCACAGCCAAGCACACGTCAATAATTCGGCACGTCAGTCATTTTACAGAGCTACCACCACCAACGAACTCGTTACGATGAAAGTTTTCTCCATCTCTGTTATTCTGGCCCCTCCAAGCGGATCATGCACCGTACTTAGCAGTGCTAGCGACCTCTCATCCTACTCTTTCTACCAGAAAGGCTCAGTCGGCGAATTCATGACTTTCTTCTCCAGAACTGTTGCAGAGCGTACTGCGCAGGGACAGCGACAGAGCATCCAGGAGAATAACTATACTGCCTACGTATACAATAGAGGTGGTGCTGAGCAGCTGGCAGGTACGTCTGCCTCGTCTTTGAAACACCTTCGTTCGATCTCACCATCATCAGGCGTTATTATTACTGATCAGGAATATCCTGTTCGCCCCGCCTTTTCCCTGATCTCAAAGCTACTGGACGACTTCACAGCCAAGGTTCCCCAGTCATCGTTCAGTGATCCTTCGTCCATTTCCTTCCCCGACATCAATACGTACCTTCAGAAGTATCAAGATCCCAGGCAGGCCGACACTATCATGAGAGTCCAACAAGAACTGGATGAGACCAAGATCGTACTTGTATGCTCCATTGTCACTTAGTTATATGGTGGTCTTAATCGATATACAGCACAAGACGATCGAGTCTGTCCTACAGCGTGGCGAGAAGCTAGACAATCTCGTGGATAGATCTAATGCTCTGTCTGCCCAGAGCAAAATGTTTTACAAGACGGCCAAGAAGGTCTGTTTTCATTCTTAATAATGTCTTATTGTACATATACTGACATATTCCTCTTAGCAAAACTCCTGCTGTGTCATTATGTGAAGGTCTATCATTTTATCCCCCCACGCACATTTTCTCCTTCTCATCTCTATCTTGTATACATAGATACCCTCTACATGTACAGATTTCACGACGGATATAGTTGATAATGCCTCAATCATGGTACTGCATTTCCCAGCGGGGCCTCTTTCAAGTTGCCTGCCCCAATCGAGGTTAGGCCTGGATGACCATTGTATCAGGATACACCGTACTGCTGGGACGACATGAAACTACTTGCCGCATCTACATATACACCGCCACTTGAAGCGTGTCCAGCGTGTCCAGCAACCCCTCTCTGACTGGTATGTCGTCAGCTAATGAATGCCTCTAAGCTACTGTGCGTGCTACCTTCAAAAGGATAAAGTCAACGTTCCCGATTCCAACTCGAATCAGCCCTTTCTACCATCGAACTCATACTCGAGCCTCTGTAAAACGCTCCCCAATACATACAGAACCACTCCGCATACGTAAGACATAGCTGCCCAACTTTCCCAAAGGATATTCCAACCACGTCTATAACACAACTTGAACACCCATCTTCCATCTTGGCTTCGACTTCGACGAAATCCAGACATGCAAAATCTGGCATAAAGCCTATCTGCTGGTTACATCTGGGTTGCACACTTTGTTGGTTCCATCAGTGAGCGATGGTCGCCTGCCTGATGGACCCAGGACCCAGGGGGTATCTTTAGATCAAACTTGGACGTCTCCCAAGCCAACATGGACAGATCTAAATGTCTTCTCAGCCCCTGCCCAGTGTTCGTCGTGATTGTTAAGAAAGACGTGTTACGCTGGGCATAATGCATTCAGTGGTCTTCTGCGTCATTATCCTTTCGTGTGTGAGGCCATAGTCAGCGATACTTAGCCTGATCACCACACAGCTAGTTTGTATTGCCCGTAAGAATACTGTAACTCAGACAAGAGCGATACGAGTTCAGACACTCACGTACAGCTTTGTACTACTTCCATTTCACAGCCGAAGCCCCAAGTCTCCACCTACTTCCTACATAAGGGAGCGTCTCACCATGACGCTATACGAATACAATAACCAGAAATCCTCTTCCAGGTGCAAGAAGGACGACGAGGTTCGTGGCAGCGAGGGGCACGTCGCTGAAGCTGAAATGCGAAAGAACCCAAGCTACGCGCCCTCAACTTGAAATGCAGGGCAAAATGTCCGATATGGTTCCATATCCTGCCAAATAAGAATCAGCCAGAAAGACAGGAGGGCGACAGGCATCGTAGCCCCCAGGTCGCGTCGCGTTATGGATACAGTTGGTAGACCAAAGGATGTGACGGCGAAAAGCAATGCCTCCCTAGCGTTAGGTAGACGTCGCGGACTTGTTTTACCAGAATGCTTGGACGATATCCGAGGCTTCTGATTCAAGGGGAATATTGCGCTTCTAATGGGCAACCATACGACAGTCGGTATTACCAGTGGGGCCGTCACCAGCCAATTGTTCAAAACCAACGATCACTTCTAACCAAGCTCAGAAAAAAAAGGCAAAACACAAGCAGTCATGATATCAAAGCATATTGCAACTATTGTTCCATGTATCAATAACAGTATAACGTTCTTATATCGTCGTAAAAAATATTTTAAAAACATATGCAATGATGTAAAATACACCTACGTGAAAATGACCAGTGGAAGCTGAATCCAATGACAGCAACGTCCATTAACAGGGGGAAAACAAAACCGTCAGTACGAAAAGATAACAATGAGGGTTCGCAGTGGTATTCTAGCAGGAGGGTATGCTGTCACAGACAGACGCACACATTAAAAAAAAAAAGGTCGGGTTTAAGTTAGCAGCTTCCTAGCTTCCACATCTTGACAGAATCGCTGACAATCACGTATCACTAACAGCACCAAGAATGAAACGAAGGCGCTTACATTCTAAATGCCCTATCGTCGGCACTGGAAGGCCATGTCGCGCTCCACGTATCCTGCGCCTTGGCGAAATCATACATCGCCGCTGTAAGAGCGTTAGTGATGCTGCCCACGCGAATGTAATTGTGAAAAACGCACTGAGCGAACCATCATGCCATGGCTTATCACCCACATCATCAGGGAACCACCCACTAGTGCCTCCGACCGCGACATTGATGATGAGGTAGAATTCTAAAGCCGTAACCTGTCAACACATTATCGAAAAAAGGAAGCATGCTGCATACGTTGATCGAAAGGCGCGGACCACCCGCTATTTTCCCATGGATTCTCAACGACGACTTGTGCACTGCCGTTCTGGGCTGTTTGAGGATAGCTTGGACCGACGTGAGGTGAGGGTATGAAAGGTTAAACGGGTACTTACTCTCCCCTGTTCCAGAAACTCTGCTTCTCTTTCTTCATCGTAAGATCCACCATAGCTTGAAGCCGTGAATCGACGGACATTCGGATAAAGTCGCTGGTCCACTCCATTGTATACGTGTGGAAGTCTGCGAGATATCGTCAGTAGGACGGAGATTAGAGATCGGTAGCACGCAGACCTTCATGGTAACCACCCCGTTTCGTTTCCCACCATCCGTATATCTTGGTTAACAAGCTATCCATGGGACCAAAGTTGAGGGACGAGCGAACATAGTTGACGCCTTGGGCACCGTAACTCGCGAGGTTGCCGCGAGCCTCAAGAATCTGAGGCAAATAATTAGTTTAAAATTGGTTGGATAGCAGCAGACTTGCATCGATTTCTCCACTGAGTGGCCAGGCGCCATATACGCTGTCCTCTGGCATCATCCAAATCGCGGGCCATAACCAGTCACCCCTTGGCAACTTTGCTTTAACCTCGACTTTGCCATAAGCGATGGTCTTCTTTCCTTGGGTATTGATCCGAGCACTGAGAACGGGATTTACAACAGTTTTGGTGCTATTTTTCGATGTCACAGTGCATGCTGTCGAATTGTCGGTGCTGCAGCTATCCACGTTGTACGTATATCCATCAAAAATGGAGTCCGTGCCAATGTCGTCGCTCATAAGTGTAGGCATGATGTAAAGTTGGCCGTTATTAATATAGGCATTCTTGTCTGATGAGGTAGCGACTTGGAACTCGCCGTTTCTGCGACCAGTTGAAATGAAAAGTCAGAATTGATGGATGAGAACGCACCCAAAACCGCCAAGCATTACGTCCCTAGACCAGTTGTCGTCGGAAATACCATTACTCCAATCTTCGTCCATGACCATGCATAAATCACTGTCCTTGAGCATGTCGATGCCAGTTATGCCAGACCAGCAAAGCAGACCCGCGCCAGCGACACCGAGCATTATAATAATAAAGGTTATCCACCAACTAGCACGACCCCTGCGATCGCTTTCCTTGAGCCATGGCTTATCGTCGACGGTAAGCTTGGCTGCGATTTTGGTGCTGGGACCTGGAGGCTTCGACTTTGCCAGACCAGAAGCCAGTGCGGTTGAAGAAGCGGCAGGAGAGTCAGGACCCTGGTTAAGGTACGGATATGATGGAGGGCTCCACAGTGAGGAGCCCGGACGAGAAGCGGGGGAAAGGAAAGGAGCCCGGAAAGTTGCGTTGGAGGCTACGCGTGGGAGGCCCTTGTTCAACGTTGGTGAGTCCAGACCTGGTGAAACCCTCGCGGTCTCATAGACCATCTGGGGCGGGGAGTGATTTTGCTGAGAATGATTTTGGGAGCTGTCGATGGAACTACGGCGTGAAACGCCAGGAATGGGCAGGCCAGGGTCTGGATTGCCGGCATGGTGCTGGAAGGGAAACATGAACGAGGAAGGAGGCGCCCGCCTATTGAGCGGCGATGCCGAGTTTGGCGTCGAGGGCTGGTCGGCGTAGAGAATGGCAGGATTCCAGTCGAGCTGCCGGTCATACGAGCGACGGCTGCGCGAGCGGCGAGCGTGGATGGTGACGGGAGCGTCAGATTCTGAGCCGCTGTCCATACTCATTTGGCTGGGACGTCCGCTGGCAACAAAGGAAGGACGGGGAGGCGGCAGGTCCTCAGCAGACATGGCGGATATGAGGGAAACCCTACAGAGTGACGTGACAGAGTGACAGGGCTTCTATCTTCGTTTACGCGACGATGTACGTCATTGCCATGGCATTCGCGCGCTGAACCGACCTGCAACCGATATGCTGTTATACGCACAGTTCAAGTCCGAAGGGGGCATCTTTGCTATCTAGCTTGGGTTACATCGATGCTGGCTGAGCACTCGTTCAACACATACTACCCAAGAACGACCTCCGATGGTACGGAAAGAATACTTTAATACCGTTCAACTGACACCGGTACCGCATCAATTGCCAAAATCCCTGAATGATTGAGAGCAGGTTGCAAGGTACACGCGCCTCCACGTCTCATATCCGTACGGCATGAATTGCAATGCCCAATTTTCAAGTCAGAAAGTTCAGCCGAGTCTGCGCATCCCAGGGTTAGAATGCACGGAAAGACTATTTGTTATGTTTTCAGCGCCTTAAACGCGCGTTTTGCATCCAAGAACGAAGATACAGAACTCACCGGAGAAACACGAACGCCGTACTCACCACGCAACCAACGACACTTTCTGATTGTCCTCAACAACTACGGCATGCCCATCACCAACACCGGCGTGCGTCGCTTTCCCAAACTCGTCCCCAAACGGGCGCGCCACCTGCACCTGCGAAGAACTCGGCGACACCCGAAGGAACCCTTCCTTGATGAACGCGTCCAGTGCTATGACAAGTACCCCGCCGTCGACCACGTCCTTCGTCGGAAGATCGCAGACGCGAACAGCTGACCTGTGCTCGCGGAAATTGGCCCGTTCGTGCCGGCGCTGCTCCCCAGTGCTCGCATCCAATACCCAGCGCGTAGCATCGCCGTATCCCCGCTCGCTTACACACTCAATCGCAACCACCGCATTCAATCTCGGGACATGGCGAACCACCCCGATGTGCCCCATATCAACCTCGACGCCCAGATCGTCTCCAAAGACGGCTTCGCGAGCACGCGAACGACGCATCCGCAAGTCTCCGGCCCATCAAGCACGTCCAGCACAGCCTCGGACGTACACATCAAGAACCTGTCATTCCCCATCGCTGTGGCGCACTGCATATTGATCGCCCCGTCTTCCTCATCACCGACAGCCATAGTCCTCGGGATCTTGACGAATCGCGAGGGAGGGAGCGCGTCGTTGGGCTCCTCGGTCGGCGGCCACAGCATCAGACTCATAGACATCCCAGACTCCTCGCCTGCCCAAGCTACGACTTCTCCAGCAGGCCAAAGCCACACAGGGCCGAATCCATTAAAACCCCGTTCTTCCCCCTCTGACGTGAGTGAAGAGCCCGTGATCTCGGTGCAGAACATTGGGCGAGTCGGATCACTCTCGGTCAGATCGCACACCAGTAGCCAGGTCTCGTCGTCGTCCACCGCGACCAAGACCCGCCCGTTGTCATACTGGATACGAGCAACCGATATACTCCCAAAGAGTGCCACTTTCTTGATCAGGTGCCCGTCGTGCAGGTTGACCAACAGGGCGGTCGCATTGGGGAATGATGACAAGACCGCGAGACGAGTCAATGATAATCCCCTGTTCGACGGGGTAGTCGATCCATTCAGACAAAGCAGCTGCGTACGTCAACGATGAAGAGTCGACATGGAGTCGACAATGAGGGAATGAAAAGTAGATTTGCTTGACATTGCAGCTAACCGTTGCGCCCACTAGATGTGAGCTCCAAGTCGCTAGCGGCTTTGCAATACTCACTTTTACGTAAAGACATATTCTAATGCGTTTCTCTCAGAGTGGCTAGGTTTTATCTGTCGCCGCGTAGAAGATAGCACAGCAAAGATATACTGACAGGACAATACAATTGCTACATCTCATCGTACGGGTACGCAGCCTGTGGAGACGAGATGGACACGCAATAAGGCCCAAGAGAGCGCAACTGCTGATTTCAACATGGGGCTCCATATTTGGGCATGACCTCGAAAGTGTCTGTAGATAAAGATGACAAGTAATGTCCTTTTTCCATAAAATCCCTCCATAGAAATCGACATAGTAGAAATACACACCAATATCCTCATATACTGGGTGAACCTAGCCCACAATATTATCACGTCGATCTTCGTGTGCTCACCATAACATCCAATCCTTCCTCCCGCAATACTTCAAGAACGTGCTGAAATCCAAGGATCGCTGCCTCCTCGTCCCTTTCCCTCCGCCAGTCAACAAACCGGCACACATTCACCGACTTGAGGCGGCACGGATCACATGCCCGGCGGGATTCAATCATGGCGATCAGGTCTTCCGTCGAGAATTCGACGTGGCCCATGAGATGGAGTGTATGCAGAGAGGGAACGGACGTTGGGGTCTTGACGTTGGTATCGGGATCCTCGACGCTGTCACCGAGAGCAGTGGTGATGTCTTTAGTTAAAGCCCCCTTACCGATGTTCATTAGCCGTAGATCTTGGAGCGTAGGCGTGCTAGTGATAATGTCTACAAGGTCCTGCTTTTGGATCTCTCCGTTGCTAAAGGAGAGCGATGTCAGGGGACTGCCACACCGTCCAAGGAGTTGGCGAATAGAACCAAATGTCACGTCCTGGTCTCGCGTGTTGACACCGACCAAACACGTTGCTGAGAGATCAGAAAGAGCAGGTAACGTGAGGTGACTGAGTAGGAAGGGTATGACTGGTGAGAGGCCGAATCCTTGTAGGTATACAGATGAAAGTGAAAGTGATTTGAGCTCAGTGAGGGTTGTCTCCTCTGCGATAGTACCCGGTGTCAAGGGCTGCAAGTCAAGGGAGAGACGACAAACAGATAATTGAGTCATCGCTTTCAAGGTAATCAAAGCGCTATGCAGAGGCGGACCGTGCCCCGGCTGCACATGAGTGTTCGAAAACTGCGTGATCTGATCCCAGGGAGCCGACAATGACTCATGTATGTCGCTGATGTCCGTGACATCCAGCACCCGCAACTGCGGTAAATAGTCAAAATCGAAATATTCGCCGACTTCGGCGGTATCTGCTGAAGAATGAACGTAGAGTTCTTGTAGGGTGGGGAAGGATAGAGGGAGTTGTTGGACAGAGGGGAAGTATCTTCCGGGGAGGTGGAGATGGAGGCATCTGATTCTATGGCTGGCCGTAAAGAGTGTCGTTAGCACGGCATCAGGTAAAGTACCAGCCCCAGCTGTGCCCCCACCGTGGGATATCGAGATAGACAATGGGGATAGACCGGAGCGAGATATCTGTTTGCCGATGAAGCGTGCATAGCTATTGGACGGCAATCGGTCGACTACGATGTTGATATAAGACCAAAGCTCAGGGCACGCAGCAAGAACGTCCTTCCAGTTATGAGACACCAACGCGATTGAGAAAAGCGGGTTTCTACTGGGAGGAAACACCGACCAATCGCCAGACCGTGGGGGAGGCTGTACTCGTGGGAAGGGAAAGACAAGGGTGTGCATGAAGATGTGAGCGAGGACTTCTTTGGGCATACGACGCAGCGCACTGAGAAGACGCTCGCGATCCCGAATGCTATCAGAGAGGCGCTCCTGCTCTTTATCCAGTGCCGCCAACTCCTCGTTGACGCGTGTGATGGACAGTAAGAGCTCCTGCTTTAGTTCCCTCAGTTCCGACGCCTGGGCGTTCACCTCTTCGATGCGTTTTCTGGAATCGGATATCATCTGCTGGAGAGTCTTTTCTTCAGGTGGGGTAGGTGCATCGTTGGAGTGTGTGAGCCTTCCGAGGTCGGGATGTTCAGCGATGGGCCTGTCTGCGTCGGTCTCTGAAAAGCGGTATGATGGGATGGAGTGATCCACGCAGGTGCATCCTGGACAAGGGTGCCACTCTGAAGATGTAGCTGCGGGTAATGCCATGATCTGCGATGAACTAACTGAGTGGTTGTAGACGAGACGAGGTGTAGGACTTGCCAGTCAGTTTGAGTATCAATGGGCGTCCTAGTCGAACTAAGTTGGTTCGAAACGTGTGACAGCATCTTGCTTCTCAGAGTTATCGGCCCGAAGTGAAGGCATATGCGTGAGAGATCAAAGGGCGTCTAGGCAGCCAGGAGAGGCAGAACATATATTTAGGTCGTGGGAAGAGTCAGATGGCCTGTGATTTATCTTGTAGAAGAAGACTCGAAGAAACACAACACTCCGCTGTGAGGAGCTATACTTCTGAGCCGTCGTGAGCTATTAGATAGTCAACATGAAGGAGCAGGGTGACGTTGTGTATAAGAAGGGATTTTAGCTTCGTAGTGGGTTGGAATAAAAGACTCCTGCTGACATCATTCATGATCTGAGTCGGCACCGTTCCAGTATACTCAGTGTCACATCCAATCCCACTGACACATCAAGCCTAGAAAGAGCCAATATGTTGGCTTTCTCCTCCCTTTCCTTCCGCCGATCCATAATTCGGCAAACGTCCACCGACTTGAGGTGCCGCGGACGACATGTCCAGCGTGATTCAACCATACCTACATAAAGTTCCACCTGAAAATTAAGGTGGCCACTGGGGTGCAAAGTGCGCAGGTGTGGGATGAGCACCGGTACCGGAGATTCAGACTCTGTGATCTCTCTACTCACCTTTTCTAGTCATAAATCTGGAGGGTGGGGATGCTCGAAAGAATGTGAATAAGATCATCTTTCAGCATTTCTCCGTAATTGAAATAGAGAGATGTAAGGGGACAGTGGGAGGGTTCCATGAGGTGGCAGGTAGAAGTGAAGATCGTCTCTTGGTCTCGCAAGCAGGAGCCATCCAAACAAGTTATCGAGAGATTTAACAGTGCGAAAGTTTGAGGGAGTTGAGCACAAAGGGGATCACAGGTGGGAAATCGAACCCTTGTCGATACGCAGATGCAAGTGTGAAATGGACACTCTCGAGAGCGAGACAATTGGTTTCCAATGCAGTGGGCGTAAGTCAGGGAAAACATTCGGCGATCGATGAGGATATTGAAATTTGACATAAGACCATAGGTTGGGGAATGTGTCAAGAAGGTCCTTCCAGTTACGCGACACCAGTTCAGATGATAAGAGTGGATGTCTACTGGTAGAAAACCATGACAAAAGGCATACGATTTGGAGCCAATACGACATGCCTGGCGCAATACGAGGGCTTATGACTGCTACGGAACGCAGGAATCAGAGAACCGCAAGGAAAGAGAGACGCGATTTCATCACGAAACTGCACGTCTCTCGCAGAACCGGAACCTATGACTGCTCTGACTGCGAGGAAACACAGTAACAATTCTACCGTAAAATAGAGTCAAGGCCATGGGACGATAGAAAAGACTTGCTAGCAGAGCGCTCTGCGTATGGTTGGAGTGGTAGAAGATATGTGCTGACATCATCATCGTCGGTGTTCCCCTTTGTTCGATTGTTTCGTTCAGCGCCATAATTCAGTCGACATATATTTCTCTCTGGTTCAATTCCATGGAATTATCGTACCTAAGGTATCAAAGCACAATGATGTGAATAGTCACAGACAATATTCCTAAGATTTCCTCTCATAGACGACACGCAGTCGGTGGTTCTTGCTCACAAGAAGGCAAGGCGCTATCACTTCGACTGCGTACTTATAGCCACATCCAATCCCTCTGACCGTAGCGTATCAAGTGCGGAAAGAGCTAGGATTCTTGCTTCCTCCAGCCTTGCATTCGTGTATATATGCAAAAATCTGCAGATATTTATCGACTTGATGTGCCGCGGATGACATGTCCACCGAGATTCGACCATCTGTACATAGACTCTCATTTGAAAGTCAAGATAACCGCTAAGGTGCAGCGTGTGTAGGTGAGGGACGAGCGCCGGGACTTCGGAGCCAGACTCTGTGCCAACTCTCCGAGTGAGATGTTCAAGGACTTCGTCTGTGATCCCTTTAATGCTCGTCAGTCGCAAATCTAGGAGGGTGGGCGTGTTGGAAAGAATGTGAATGAGGTCGTCTTTTATGATTTCCCCGTTGTCGAAATGGAGAGTTCTAAGGAAACTATGAGAACGATCGATGAGCTGGCGGATGGAAGCAAAATTTGCGGCCTGGTCGAGAACGAGGCTCCTAACTAAGCACGTCACTGAGAGATCTGAAAGAGCAGGTAACCTGAGGCAGTCGAGTAGGAAGGGTATGGACGGTGACAGATCTCCACTTGGCCGGTGTGCCTCAGATGAAAGCGTGAGTGAGCGTAGCTTTTTGAGAGTCGTCACCTCCGCAACTTCAGTCCTCGGGGACTGCCGGTCCAGGGAGAGCTGACAGACAGATAAATTAGACATCATTTTCAAGATATCCAGAGCATGGTGCGCGAGCAGTCCAAATACTAGTTGCGCGCGCACACTAGTAAAATGAGTGATTTGGTGCCAAGGGAAGGATAGCGTGTGGACGTTGTTGACATCTGTGGCACGGAAGACCCGTAAACTTGGAAGTGGACCAAAATGAAAAGGTTGAACAGGCCCTGAATAGTCGGACAAGGTAAGAAGAAGTTCTTGTAGATTAGGAAAAGAGACTTGGAACTGCTGCATTGCGATGAAGTATCGGCATGGGAGGCAAAGATGGAGAGTTCGTACCCTACGACTGACTGTAAAGAGGGCCATTAAGATAGCAATCGGAAAGGTGCCCAGTCCGGCGAGGGAGCGACTGTCACTGTGGCATATCAAGATCGATAATGGGCACTGTCGAGAGCGAGACAACTGGTTTCCGATGTAGTGGGCGTAAGTGATGGAATTCATTCGGTCGATGAGGATATTGACATAAGACCACAAACTGGGGAATGTGTCAAGAACATCCTTCCAGTTACGGGACACCAGTTCAAAAGTTAAGAGAGGATGTTTTCTGGCAGAAAACAACGACGAGAGACCGTTTGACGTCGGGAAACTTTCCTGCGAAAAAGGCAGGACAAGAGTGTGAAAATAAATTTGAGCAATGACTTCTTTTGGCATGCGACGCAATGCGCTCAGAACACTCTGCCGCTCTCGCATGCTGTTGGAGAGGCGTTGGCGTTCCTTCTCTAGCATAGCCAGCTCTTCGTCGATGCGTCCAATCGAACGTTCGAAAGCCTGTCTCAACGCCTTCAACTCCAAGACTGGGGCATCAAGCGCGTCAACGCGCTTCCCAGAATCACATATCATCCGCTGAAGAGTCGTTTCTTCAGACAGGTTTGGAGGATCGTTGGAGCGTGCGAGTTTCCCAAGATCTGGATGCTCAGCGAGGGGAACATCTGAGTCGGTGACGGGAAATTTATAGGATGGGATGGAGTAGTTCACGCAGGCGCAGCCTTTACAAGAACGCCAGTCGGAGGGGAAAACGGTGGCCGACGCCATGAGCTGTGGCAAGCTAGCTAAGTATTCGTCGGTGAGACGAAATGTCGAACTTGCCTGTTCGTTGGGTCAGGGTGGTGGTGAGCGTCCAAGTGAAACATGCGATTGAGACATGTTCATGGTGGTTCATGGTGGTGGTGTGGCGTGGTGTGTGTACCGGCGCCAGGTGGTCAAACTGTAAGCCAGGGTGTATAAGCTGCCGATAAGATCAAGAGTCGCCCGCCCAAGAAAAAAGACATTATACCCACCTATTGCAACACGTTGAACGCCGTCAGCGATCTACATTCAGCGAAGAATCTCATCTGGGTAGATAAGCTAAGATCACTGGGCACAAATGTCGGAGACGTACCTTGTTCGCGTCGGTGAAGACCCCGTTGACAACCTTGCCCTTAAACGACTTGAACATACTATAGTGCGCTATCGCGTGATGAACTCTGCTTTCCACTCCCATTCAGCACCATGACTACCTGATATCCAGTATAGAAGCGACAACAACAATGATATACCCAAAAGATCCTAAGCACGTTCCCTCGACGTCCGTGTACAGTTTTGACTCAATAAAGTTAAGCATCTGGGGTCCAAAGTATCTTTCTTTGGGTTTGAATGTCATTGTCTGGGAAAAATTCCGAAGGGAAAGGGTAAGAAAGTGAGGCAACGGCAACATATTTTCAAAATCTGGGCGACTTTCGATGCTCCCACAATTGTGATGACCATATCTATCTAGCAGTCACTTCCGTCTTCAAGCTCTCGGACAACCACTGCCGGTACCAGGAAAGATGCCAAAACACCGAGCACTAGACCTGAGAGGATGTCCAGCCGCCGCTTCGGTGCCGCGACGGAGTCCTTTCTCGTTTCTCGCCTCTTGCGATGAGAGGACGTCCAGCCGCCGCTACGGCACCGCGACGGAGTCCTGTCTCGTTTCTCGTTCCTTGCGATGATATTTCGTTGGTGGTGATGAGGACCACTCCTGCCGCCGTTTCGGCGCTGCGACGTTGTTGGCTCTCGTTGCTTGCGTTCCGTTCGTTTGGTTTCGTTGGTGGTGATGAGGATCGCTCCTGCCGCCGCTTCGGCGGTGCGACGTTGTTGGTTCTTGTTGCTTGCGTTCCGTTCGTGTCGATCCGTTTGTTTGGTTCCATGGATGGTGACGAGGATAACTCCTGCCGCCGCTTCGGCGCTGCGACGGAGTCCATTCTTGTTGCTGGCGACCTCGTCATGGCCCTCGGTCCGTGCACTCATGATGTTATGTTTGTGTATCATGGTTTGTTATGTTGCACCATCGTCATTTGTTTCACTATGTTACATAGATTTCTTTGTGAACCCCACAAAGCCGCTCTAACCCGCGAGACACACTCAACAGTGTGATTACAACGGCATGAGCCTTTGTGGCCGCAGCACATGGCATGCCATGTCAGGGCTGCGGACTCGGCCGTTCCTTATTGGGACCTTGCGCCGGTACCACTACCACCACCACCACCACCTAAAGTGGGAATAGGGAGGCCTTAGGCCGTGCGTTGATACATGCACAAATATTTACTAAGTATGCAACCCGAAAGTACTATTACCGTATTGGCTCGGGTCCTCTGATTACTTCGACGCATTATCACTTAAGTTCATTCCTCTCCTCATCCATAAGCATTTGTTCTCATTTTCTGTCGTAGTGTCTGAGGGTCACTGCGGACGTCCATCTTCCGGAAGTATTGCGGTCAAACTTTAGTATGGGTGTCAGTGTATATTAGGATACAAGACATCAATTGCCCACCTCCTGGCTTGCTTGTTGGACTGCGGTGCTGTTCGCTGGGCTCCTTACTCGGACTGAGCGAACAGATATGTTGCGACCTTCTAGAACTCGAAGACGAGTCTCAATGTCCCTGTCATGAGAAAGTGGGCGGCTTTTTTTATGTACAACCTCAGCCACTGTCGCGCTATGAGATGTTATCTAGTATCCATACTACGAGCAATCAGCTTGCCAGTGACTTACACAAAACTGACCGTGGCCGTCAACACTCCGAGGATGGTCACAAATACGGAATTGGATCGATATCCGCCGAGGACAGTAGCAGTAGAACAGCAAAACACTACAGACTGTAACAGAAACCGTCTTTTTGAACGTCTGAAGATCTGGAGGAGACTCTGGGAGTCCGTAGGCATAACGGTGAAGTTGTAGAAGAGAGGTCATGCGTTTAGAGCAAGTACTTACATGAACATGGCACAGCACATAGAGCTTCTCGAGCACCAAAGCTGTGTAATGCACCCGGTGGTGAACATACAAGCGCCGTCTATTTTTGCTACCACACATAGCTGTTTATCGTGTATGGCCTTTGATCCTTCCGGTCTTATGATGCCCGCCTGCATTCAAACGACAAGCTCTGGTTCACCCTACATCCTAGAGGTGTCTTAAGAATATGAGTAGTATGATGTAGGTTTACAGATAAAAATACCAGATATACCAGATACTTGCACCGAAATCACACTCATGTTCAATCCCTCTAACACTAGGACATCAAGCCAGGAAAAAGCCAATGTGTTGGCTTCCTCCTCCTCCCTTTCCCTTTGCCGATCCACAAATCTGCAAAGTTCCACCGACTTGTGGTGCAGCGTGTGCAGGTGTAGGACGAGTGCCAGGACCGGAGAACCAGACTGTGTCAACTCTACGAGCGAGATCGTTGACGACTTTATCTGTGATCTCTCCACCCAGAACGCAGGTATCAGGGAACCGTGAGGAAAGAGACGCAATTTCATCACGTAACCGCATGTCTCTCGCAGAACCGTAGCCTATGACTGATCTGACTGCGAGGGAACACAGTAACAATTCCACCGTAAAATGGAGTTAAGACCGTGGGATGACAGAAAAGACTTCAATTATTTCTTTCGCGGTCATACTTCACTCGATATATATTTCTCTCTAGTTCAATTCCATGGAATTACCGTAACTACAGTATCAAAGTACAGTCGTGATGTAAATATTCACAGACAATATACCTAAGATTTCCTCTTATAGATAACTCGCAGTCGGAGATTCTTGCAGCTCAGAAGGCGGCAAGGCGCTACAGATCACTTCCACCACGTACGCATGACTACATTCAATCCTTCTGACCGTAGCGCATCAAGCCTGGAAAGAGCTAAGATTCCTGCTTCCTCCAACCCTCCATCATACTCCCAAACATAATTTAAAAGATCCACTGACTGGAGGTGCCGCGGATGACATGTCCACCGTGATTCGATCATCTGTACATAGACTTCCTCTTCAAAATTCAGACAACCACTAAAGTGTAGCGTGTGCAGGTGTGGAACGAGCGCTGGGATCTGAGAGTCAGACGCTGTGTCGACTCTACGAGCGAGATGATTAAGGACCTCATCCGTGATCCCATCGGTTGTCGTTAGTCGCAAATCCTGGAGGGTGGGCGTGTTAAAAAGGATATGAATGAGATCATCATCTTCGATTGGTCCGTTATGGAAATGTAGAGAAGTAAGGGGACTATGGGAGCGTTCGATGAGTTGGCGGATAGAAGTGAAGGCCCCTGCCTGGTCCGGCGGGATGCTGCCGGGAAAGCATGCCACCGAGAGATCTAACAACGAAGGTAGTGTGAGGGAGTTGAGTATAGAGGGGATCATCACTGGCGAATCCAAGGTCCCAGATGAGAGCGTGAGCGAGTGTAGTTCGCTGAGAGTTGCGGGGAAAGACAGATGGAGCCGCTGCTTGTCGGCGAAGTCGTTGCCAGGGAGGCAGAGGGTTTGTATCCTACTGCTGATTGGGAAGAGGGTCGTCAACATTAAATCGGGGAAGGCAGGAGGCCCGGAAATTGTGATGCTGTTACTGTGGGACATCGAGACAGATAATGGGTACACTCGAGAGCGAGATAACTGGTTTCCAATGTCGCGAGCATAAGCGATGGAATACATTCGATCAACGAATATGTTAACGTAAGACCACAGGTGGGAGAGTGTGTCAAGAACGCTCTGCCAGTTACGAGACACCAGTTCTAATGGCAAGAATAGATGCCTACTGGCGGCAGAAACCGATTTCCGAAGACCAGACAGGGAAGGCTTGCGCTGTGGAAAGGGAAAGTTGTGGGCGTGGAAGAAAATGTGGGCAAGGACCTCTTTAGGCATACGACGCAATGTGCTGAGAACACTCTGCCGCTCTTGCATGCTGTTTGAGAGGCGTTGGCGTTCCTTCTCTAGCACAGCCAGCTCTTCGTCGATGCGTCCGATCGAACGTTCGAAAGCCTGTCTCAACGCCTTCAACTCCAAGACTGGGGCATCAAGCGCATCAACGCGCTTCCCAAAATCAGATACCATCCGCTGAAGAGCCTGTTCTTCAGATAGATCTGGTGCATCGTTGAAGCGCGCGAGCTTCCCAAGATCTGGATGATCAATGAGGGGAACATCTGCATCTGTGACGGAAATTTTGTAGGATGGGATGGCGTGGTTCATGCAGGTGCAGCCTTTGCAAGGGTGCCAGTTGGAGGGAGAAGTGGTGGGTAATACCATGATCTGTAACAGTACGATAGCTAAGTATTTGTCGGTTAGATGAGATGTCGAACTTACCTGTTAGGTGGTTGTGGAGGTCCAAGTTGAACATGCGATTGAGGCGTGTTCTTGAAGCTTCATGGTGGTGTTGTGTTGTGTACCGGCGCTAGGTAGTCACCGTCCATGTCACTGTATCACATTAGAATGATGTATTGATATATCAAAACGTGGGAGGGGGAAGAGCTGCTTAGGCAACCCAGCGAGTGGGATTCCAGAAGCTAGACTTCTGAGTTCTCCCTGGCGATTGAGGCTCGAATAAATGGGAAGGTCGAAAATTCGTAGTGATCGAACAACAAGTCGTTCAGACGCACGGCGATCGATGATCATCGATCCGACGAGCTTAGTCATTGTTAAGGGCTTGGATGTCGAAAGTTATTAATCCAAGTCACATACCTTGCAAAAATATTAGAAGCAGAAGTAATTGTACATACAGTGTTCCACAGGTGAGGGTCATGGTACATACACTTAATTCACATTATATCAGTCGCACATGAGGCCAGATGGCATATTCACACTCTTTGCATACTCACACTCACATTCAATCCCTCTGACACTAGGACATCAAGCCTGGAAAGAGCCAATGTGTTAGCTTCCTCCTCCCCCCTTTCTGGCCGCCGATCCACGAATCGGCAGATATCCACCGACTTGAGGTGCCGCGGATGACACATCCGGCGTGATTCGATCATCCCTACATAAAGTTCTACCTGAAAATTAAGGTGACCGCTGAGGTGCAACGTGTGCAGGTGTGGGACGAGCACCGGTACCAGAGATCCAGACTCTGTGTCAACTTTATGAGCGAGCTCGTTGACGACTTCGTCTGTGATCTCACCGCCCACATTTGTTAGTCGTAAATCCTGGAGGGTGGGTGTGCTCGAAATAATATGAATGAGATCATCTTTCAGGATGTCTCCGTTGTTGAAATAGAGAGATGTAAGGGGACATTGGGAGCGTTCTATGAGGTGGCGGATAGAAGTAAAGGTCATGTCCTTGTCCCGTGAGGCAAAACCAGACAAGCACTTTATCGTGAGATCCAACAGTGCAGGAAGTTTGAGGGAGTCGAGCACAAAGGGGATCACAGGTGGGAAATCGAAGCCTTGTCGGTACACAGATATCAGTGTGAATGAGTTCAGCTGACTGAGAGTCATCTCCACGACCTTGGTCGTCAAAGATTGTAGGTCAAGGGTGAAAAGACAGACGGACAGACGAGACATCATTTTCAAGATATCTAAAACACGATGAGCGGGCGGTCCGTGGCCTACTTGTGTGTACGAGCTTGTAAAATGAGTAATTTGTTGCCAAGGGAGGGATAGTGTGTAGATGTTACTTATGTCCATGGTATGCAAAACTTGTAAATGCGGCAGTGTGCCGAAATGGAGGTGTTGGGCGACCTCTGAAGTTTCGGATGATGACATAAGTACAAGGCCTTGTAGATTGGGAAAGGACAGATGAAGATTCTGCATGTCGGTGAAGTAATTTCCAGGGAGGCAAAGACGGAGGATTTTTACCCTAGGACTGGCTGTGAAGAGGGCCATTAAGATAGCAGCAGGAATAGCTCCCAGCCTGCCGACTGAGCCACTGTCACGGTGGCATATCGAGATCGATAATGGAGATTGTCGAGAGCGAGACAACTGGTTTCCAATGTATCGGATGTAAGTATTCGATGTCATTCGGTCGATGAGGATATTGACGTAGGACCAAAGGTAGGGGAATGTGTCAAGAACGTCCTTCCAGTTACGGGACACAAGTTCAAAAGTTAAGGGGGGATGTTTTCTGGCAGCAACCGATGTCCAAAGACTGTATGACGTCGGCTTCACCCGCGGAAAAGGAAAGACAATGGTGTGAGAGAAAATGTGAGCCAGCACCTCTTTGGGCATACGACGCAATGCGCCGAGAACATTCTGCCGCTCTCGTATGCTGTCAGAGAGACGTTGTCGTTCTTTATCTAGCGCAGACAGCTCTTCGTCGACACGGGCGAGGAAAGCCTGTTTCAGCGCCTTCAACTCTAGCACGTGCGCATCAAGAGTGTCGATACGTTTCCCTGTATCGGTCATCATCTGCTGAAGAATCTTCTCTTCAGACGGGTTGGGTGCATCGTTGCAACGTGCAAGCTTCCCGACATCTGGATGATCAATGAGGGGACCATCTGCGTCCGTGACAGAAAATCTGTATGAAGGGACGGCGTGGTTCACGCAGGTGCAGCCTTTGCAAGGGTGCCAGTCGGAGGGGAAAGTGGTGGGTAATGCCATGATCTGTAGTATGATAGTGAAATATTTGTCGGTGAAACAGGATATAGAACTTGCCAGTCGCGATTGGGGCAATATCGTGATGGACGTACGAGTCGAACGACGAACAACCATCACTTCACCGGGATACCGGTCCGAATATCCTCCTTTTCCCTTCTGCCACAACGATGGTACCAGCTATAAGTTGAGCTGTCGCCACAACATATTTTCAAAAAGCATGTCAGATAGTATTCAACTGCACTAGCTTCAATCTTTGCGGAACGCGAAAAGTCAACCTGACAGGTTACAGGGCAATCGACCCCTGCGTCGGAGGAGCATTTCCGTGCAAGGTTCACCAGCACATTCAGTCGATGTATGTACTTGACTGTCGACAAGCTTATCTTACCTGGCTCGCTCTTACATATGGAGGTATACTCGAGAGCAATATTTCCTCCTGGGGTGCTCGGTATGAAGGTCTGTATCCCTACGGCATGCTTTGTACTATGACGGCGCCACTCCATTCGATGAGATCCCAACCTAGTGTTCCCATGCCCTCTTTGGTGGTCTACGTCTCCGATGTTCACGCGATAGGTTCGTGCTACAGCCAATAATAGGATAACATCGGGAATTACCTCTACCTCTGCACGATGGCTTCATTCTCAACGAGGTTCATCTCGGATGATCAGAGATTGTGTCTTGCTAGCCGGGGTACCTGGAAATACATGAAATTGGTTATGAAAGGCCCGTACATTGGATATTACCGGATGTCCTACCCTGCGATTTCGGATTTCGCTGCGAAAAATAGGCCCAAGCTGTGAGAACCTTACCGGTCGTGTGGACAATACGTGAGTTTACGGGAAGTCAAGTACGCGGTAACCGAATAGCGGGACGCTCTGGGAATAATATTACATTCAAGTCAAGTACGATAAGTTCAAAAAAGTGGCTACAATGGGGGGTAAATGAGGGCATAGATATATTTTAGTTGCAGCCAGACGTGTCTGATCGTATGGCGGCCTCTGCGAGAGGATATGAGAGAGACACAAAGAGGAATGGGCAAAGACTCACTGAAAAACTCGTATGATAGCCAGCAGAGGGCTGTACTGGGTACGGTGGTGAGTACTCTGGGTGTAAGGCCCCTGCCAAAGCCCTTGATACCGTCTCTAGTCCATATAACCCTGAGTGCATCTGCCATGCCCTTGACGCCACGAATCTCTGCATCGTGGGAGGTGCCCCGGGTCTGCAAAATGGTCTTGGCGACATCGAGCGGGGTAGTGACTGCGGCGGCGACAGCACCGGCGATTGCGCCTGCTGTGATGTGGGTCGTGGGGGAGTACTCGTGGCGGGGGTTGAGGATACGCTTGACCTGTTCGTATACGGTGAACTGGATGGCGTTGAACGGGATAGATATTGCGAGGGTGGTGGGGTACGAGACGTAGAAGGCAGCGAGGCCTTCGTTGCGGTAGACGACCCGGGCACAGGTGAAGACGGAGCGGAACTCGGACTTGTGGACCTGCATGCGCTGTTTGATGACTGCAAACTGTTATTATCTATGTTTCACTGTCGTCAGAGCGGGGCGCGCACCGTCAAAGGGATTCATGAGAGCGTCGGCGGCGGTCGTGGCGGAGGCGCCTGCCACGGCTGCGACCATCTGTTAGCCAACGAGCACGGCGAGGCAAGGTACGTACAGGTCGCGAGCCATTGATTCCCGGCTTCGTTCCCGCCCATGAGCTCCTTGACCGCCTCGAGGGTTCCGAAATGCACCGCATGCGCCGGCCCAGCACCCAGCACGACGGACCACACGCCCCGCCACAGAGCCCGTATGCCTTCCGTCGACGATATCCGCGTAAAGGCGTTGCCGACACCGGTGTAGACTGCCACGGGTGAGGTCGCGAAGACTTGCATTCGCGTCTGCGATGGTGAGCAGGACGGCGAGCGAGTCGGGGGCCACTCACTTTGATGCTGTCGATGGGGTACATGACTGCATGTTCAGATATGCCGGCCTGGAAGAGATGAGCGCTGGGAAGCTGGACGAGTCGAGGGACGTACTAGGGCACCTGCAAGCATATTGACCTGGAAACATTGGAAACATTTTTAGAGAAAAAAGAAAAAAGAAAGGAAACGTACAGCGAGGCCAGCATTTGGTGGGAGCGACTCATAGTCGACCTCCTCTGCCATCTAAGTGATGATGGTGTACGCGTCCAAGTGACAAGCTGCCTCAGGTAATCGATCCTCAGTTTCCCACATAAAGTCTATTTTATTCACAAAGTGTTTATATTTCATCTATAACTATAATACCTGTGTCCCGGCTAGCCGGTCGTGCTCCTCGATGTCTCTGCGAGAGGGTGAGAAGGAGAGGCGAAAAAAGGCAACGGAAGACTCACATCATTTCCCAAGGGTAGTCAAGCCAGACATCGCCTACCTCTGCACCGGCATAGTACGGAAGACTGGCAGGCAACTCTGCGAGCTTGGGCTTGAGCTTGTTGTGCACGACAAAAACGCCAAACTGTGTCGCTGCTCGAAGGGCGTCGCGTTCAGACTCGGGGTAGGAGGCGAGTTCCTTGTCCACGTCTTTTTGCAGTTCCGATAGAGCGTAGCTGGGAAATCATCAGATAGTTATATAAAGACAATAAGAGGGAACAGACTGCAATGTTTTACGGGTATCATCAACCTCGTCGACGATGAGGGTACGCTTACCGACGAGGAGCTTGCCTGCGTCGGGGCCCAGCCATTGTGTTCGTACGACTTCCTGTCCAATCTGCTCAACTGTGCCACCTTCTACGGGTTCGTACAGCGACAAACCAATTGCCTGGATCTGCAATGTTTTTTTATCGGTTTGTTCGCGGAGAAATGTGCGCTGTTCTAATCGATATGATTGATTCCCTTGACAAACATAGCACTCACCATGACACGCGCTGGGAAAAAGCCTCTGCAATGGATTAGCCGCTGACATGTATATATACAACGATTCACACTGACCCACCGCCTATTGAGCTGGTCAGAACGAGTCAGGGAAAGAAACAAGTAGAGGACGTGCCAATCGCCACGAGCAAGTCTGGATTGAACTCAGCTGCAACCTTGGGGGTATTTGTGCGAATAAGATTGTGGATATCGTTGTATGTTACCCGCCAATGCTTGACTTGCTCCATGGCTGCACGGTCGATTGATTGCCATCGCACAGCCACACTCATGTCTGGTACGCTCGCCTTCCATCTACAAATATTTATTCCACCAACTCTCTTCTGCAGACAACAATGCCGGCCCATCCAGGCCCTCCAAGGCAATATCCAGCCTCGCAAAACGGCCCTCGGATGTGACCAGGCAGGGCACACAGAAACTAAAGTTCGTGCCTACCCTACCGGCAAGGCGGAAAAAAGAGTATGCGCATTTTTTGGCTTTGCTACGCGTCTCATTGTTTCGAGCAGAGAGGTCAAGCCGGAACCGACAACAGAAGCTGTACCGCCTGCTCGTGGAAGAGGCAGAGGTAGAGGAGGAGATGCAGGCAGAGGACGGGGCGCTCCGAGGCCACAGCTCGAAATGACTGCCAGTGGTCCATTCGCACTTGGTCCTGCTATGGCTGGCAATGCTGCGACGCGACGCCGCCCTGTGAATATCGCTGTCCCGTCCACACGACCAAGCACGAGCTCGCTGTCCAGCACCCCTGCGCCCAGAATCAAGAGCGAGGGCAAGGACAAGGAGAAGGCCCCCCAGGATGACGAGGAGAACTATTCCGACCCAGACGAAGGTGTCGAGATTGTCGATATGGAGAACGTCAAGAACATGGACTGGATGGCTCCCGAGAGTCTGAAAAAGGTCAAGGGAAACGTGAGGAAACCAAAGAAGGAAGAACAGCAGCCGGAAGGTATGTTTCGTTCGCCCTTTCTGCATGATTTTATTCATATATAACGTACAAGTCGATACATCCAATGCTCTCAACCTAAGCGAAAGCGAGGAGGAGGAGGAGCTTGAAGACATCATCGAGGACTTTGCTCAGCAGGCTCCAGAGGACCCGGACGATACTCTACGCCAGGATAGGCTCTACTTTTTCCAGTTCCCCGCTCCGTTCCCTGCATTTACTCTTAAAGGGGAGGCACCACCACCACCACCTACGGACAAAAAGCGAGTGTCCTTTGCTCCTACCGTCAAGGCCGAGGTACCAGCCCCTGCTACTGAAGAGAAAGAGAAACCGGTGGTGGACGGGACGATCGGTCGTCTGGAAATCTACCGGAGTGGCGCTGTCAAGATGAGGCTCGCTAATGGGATTCTACTCGATGTACTTTCTTCTCTTTTGTATTTGACGCTTACTGATGTCCTCTGCAGGTAATGGCTGCGACTCAGCCCTCGTTCCTCCAACATGCCGTCTCACTTAACATGAAGGAAAAGAAGCTGAATGTGCTGGGAGAGGTGAATAAGAGGTTCGTGGTCGCCCCGGATGTAGATGGACTGTTGGAGGCGATGGAGAGGGCAGAGAGGGAGCCACGGACGGTCGTCGAAGGGGAGGAGAATCTGATTAAAATGGATACGACATAAAATGAAAACATGTACCATAAGCTCCGGGCCGTAATTCCAATTTACGCTCTTACCACCATGTTCTTCATCGTGAGTCTTCCCAAACTTGCCTATTCCCCAGACAATGAAATGCAAAACCAAAGAAAGAGCTAACACACACAATTCTCCTGCATCCGTCCTACTTTGGACCTCGCATGCTCAATTTTCTCGAGTCAAAGCTCTACGCGGACGTTGAAGGAACATGTTTGGGATCGTTTGGATATATCATCGCTGTCGTTTCGATATTGGACATCGGGAAGGGCATGGTGCTGAGTGGGAGCGGACAGGCAGAGTTCATCACACGATACCGTGCTATCGTGTTCAAGCCGTTTAAAGGCGAGGTCGTCGACGGGGTCGTCACCAACGTGAACAAGGTGCGTCTCCTTTCCTGTCCAGCGAACACAGCTTATCTACCCCTCAGATGGGATTCTTTGCTGAATGTGGACCGCTGACGGTGTTCGTGTCGCACCAGGTGGGTACACTGCCGTTTTTCTTGGACGGGCGACTCTTGATCCTGTTGGCAGCTTATACACCCTGGCTTGCGGTTTGACCCTAACTCGAACCCTCCTTCGTTTGCTTCTGAGGACCAGATTATCGAAAAAAATACCCGTGTGCGGTTGAAGATTGTTGGTACTCGAGTTGATGCCACCGAAATTGTGAGTTTCTTCAACTTTCCATATACGTAGGATTATATTTTCGCCTTTCAGTTTGCTATTGGCACAATCAAAGAGGACCATCTTGGTGTCATAGATTGACCTTGTATCTACAGTGTATTATATTGGCAGAGAAAAATAATATATAAGCATGCTACATGTCATCTTCCGTTCCTCAACATCTCTTTCACTGTACTCCTCTCACCCAATAACGCGACAATCTGCCACCTAGGATCCTTGACATCCGGTTTCTTCAACAAACCGATATCCTCGTCGTCGTCCTCTCGGTCGCCAAGAGCGAGGTGCATCGCCGCGGCGCTCCCGTTTGGTAGTACGGCAGGAGCCACGGCAAAGAGGGTATCGAACGCCGATGTTGAGAGCACCTTTTGCTTTTGAGAGCGGTGGCTGGAAGAGGAGGGAGCAGAGGCGGTAGATATGGACGAGATGGCGAGAGATTTGTCTGTGAGAGTAAGGGCGTGGGTGATGAGTTGCTTCAGCTTGACCTGGGAAAGATTAGATTAGATAGAAGAGGCGTTATTGAGCCTACTTCGCAGGCGAGATGCATGAGCGACGACACAGAGCGGGACGGCGAACCAAGGTTGTTCTGTGCGCAGATGAGATTAATTCGGTCGGCAATATGCTGGACATTGGGTGAGCGGGTTATCGTAGCCAGTTGGACAGCCAGCCTGCTTCCAGGTGGTTCTGGTGGACGTCAACCGAGCGATTAACTGAGCATGGGAAATTATCTCACCGCCGCGTTCTGGGAGCAGCACGACGCCTCTCTCGCGTTGGATCTCATCTGTATCGAGTCGAGGTCCTGTTGGGGGTAGTACGGATTCTAGAGCAGCTATCCGGTCGCGTTCGTGTTTGCCGACAGACACCGTCCATCGCTTGAGCCGTTCCGAGCGTATACTGCCGTCATCGCCTGGACCCTGGTACGGTAACGTCCTCCTCCTCTTCCGTGGTGGGGGCTTCGGTAGGTCTGGCGGAGGAGTCAGAGGTCGTTTGAAGCTGCGTGCATCGAAGAGGGATATTATAAGAGCATTATGCAGTTGAACTGGGCAATATCGTTAGATAGTGGTCGACAAGGTCGGCGCTGCTCACTGAGATTTGGGGCATCGAGGACGGCCTTAAGTGAATCCTCGAATTCTGGTCGTGATATTTTACCGGTTACGAAAGAGGCGAGGGGTTCAAAGTAGGCGGGTGCTTTGACTCCTAGTTGGGAGCTAATTTGTTGTTTGATCGTCAACGTCGACGATAGAGACATTGTCACGCTGTGACCGTGATCAGTTGGCGTCGGGACTAGTGGTTGAGCTCGGGCCGGTGAAGCGCTGGCTGACTAAGCTCGTCGGATCGATGATCATCGATCGCTCGGATGCATCTAAGCGACTTGTTGTTCCATCACTACGAATTTTCGACCCGCCCGCTTATTCGAGCCTCAATTGCCAGGGAGAACTCGGAAGTCTGGCTTCTGGAATCCCACTCGCGACGGGTTGCCTAAGCAGCTCTCCCCCTTCCCATGTTTTGATATATCAGTACATCGTTCTAATGTGATACAGTGACATGGACGGTGACTACTTAGCGCCGGTACACAACACACCACCACCATGAACCTACAAGAACACGCCTCAATCGCATGTTCAACTTGGACCTCCACAACCACCCTGACCCAACTAACAGGCAAGTTCAACATCTTATCTAACCGACAAATACTTAGCTATCGTACCGTTACAGATCATGGCATTACCCACCACTTTTCTCCCCGATTGGCACCCTTGCAAAGGCTGCGCATGCGTGAACCACGCCATGCCATCCTACAAATTTTCCGTCACAGACGCAGATGTTCCCCTCACTGATCATCCAGATCTTGGGAGGCTCACGCGCTCCAATGATGCACCAGACCTGTCTGAAGAAATGACTCTTCAGCGGATGATATCTGATTCTGGGAAGCGCGTTGGCGCGCTTGATGTCCCGGTATCGGAGTTGAAGGCGTTGAGACAGGCTCTCCAACGTTCGATCGTACGCGTCGACGACGAACTGGTTGCGCTGGAGAAGGAACGCCAACGGCTCTCAGACAGCATGCGAGAGCGGCGGAGTGTTCTGAGCGCATTGCGTCGTATGCCTAAAGAGGTCCTTGCCCACATTTTCTTCCACACCCTGGACTTTCCTTTTTCCCAGCGCGAGTCCCCGTCTCGCCTGTGGCAATCGGTTTCTGCCAGTAGGCATCCTCTCTTGCCATTAGAATTGGTGTCTCGCAACTGGAAGAATGTTCTTGACACATTCTCCTACCTGTGGTCTTACGTTAACATCTTCGTCAATCGAATGAATTCCATCACTTATGCCCGCTACATTGGAAACCAGTTATCTCGCTCTCGAGTGTGCCCATTATCGGTCTCGATGTGCCACAGTAGCAACATCTCGATTTCCAGGCCTCCTGCCTTTCCCAATTTAATGTTGATGACCCTCTTCCCAGTCAGCAGTAGGATACAAACCCTCTATCTTTGTCCCGACCACTTCGCTGACATGCAACGGTTCCATCTGCCTTTCCTCGCTCTGCAAGAACTTCTTCTTTCATCGTACAGAACTTCAGAGGTTGCTGAGCACCTCCAATTTGGTTCACTACCAAATTTGCGAGTGTTCCATGCCACAGACATCAGAAACGTCGACACACTATCCCTCCCTTGGCACCAAATCACTCATTTTACAAATATACATGAGGTGGCAGGACGTGGACTATCCCCGCCTCGTGCTCGGAGTATCTTAAAAATGATGCCCCGTCTGTCCGTCTGTCGTCTCTCCCTTGACCTCCAGCTTTGGTTGACTGAGCACGTTGGGCAAACAACTCTCAGCCAGCTGCACTCGCTCACGCTTTCATCTGTGTATCGACCAGGCTTTGGTTTACCACCTGTGATCCCATCCGTGCTCGACTCTTTAATACTACCTACGTTGCTGGATCTCTCGGTGACATGCTTGCTCGGCAGCATCTCGCTGGACCAGACAGGGACCTTCACTTCCATCCACCGACTCATCGAGCACTCCCATAGTCCCCTTACTTCTCTATATTTCCATAACGGAGCAATCATAGATGATGCTCTCATTCATATTCTTTTCAGCACGCCCACCCTCCAGGATTTGCGACTAACGATGACCGATGGGATCACTGACGAGGTCCTTAATCATCTCGCTCGTAGAGTCGACTCCCGAGCGTCTGACTCTCAGATCCCGGCGCTCGTTCCACACCTGCACACGCTACACCTCAGCGGTTATCTTAACTTTGAGGAGGAAGTCTATGTACAGATGATCGAATCTCGGTGGACGTGTCATCCGCGGCACCTCAAGTCAGTGGATCTTTTAAACGAATATTGGGAGGCATATGGAGGGGTGGGGGAAGCAGGTATCTTAGCTCTTTCTAGGCTTGATGCTCTACGATCAGAAGGATTGAATGTAGTCACGCGTACGTGGTGGAAGTGATTTGTAGCGCCTTGCATTCTTCTGAGGTGCAAGAACCTCCGACTGCGAGTTGTCTATACGAGGAAATCTTAGGTATATTGTCTGTGAATATTTGCATCATGATCGTGCTTTGTTATTGTAGCTACGGTAATTCTATGGAATTAAACTAGAGAGGAGGGTATTGAGTGAAGTATGGCGATAAAAATAATTGAACAGAAAAAGAAAACATCGACGATGATGATGTTAGCACTCGTATTCTACCTATTCCAACCTACTAGGAAGGCTGAAGCCAATATCCCTGCCTTTGCACACCGCCACGTTGACCAACTAACAGTTCACGTCTCCGAAGTACAGCTCAGCACTGAACTGTCCATGAACATGCCCACGAATTAAATCGATTTTCCGCCTCGAGATATCTAATCTGCCGAATACCTAAACGCCTTAGATCCCAGTCGATCCGTCTCCAAACTGACTGGCAAGTTCTACATCTCGTCCCTTATACGCGAATACTCAGCTAGCCCGTCACAGATCATGGCATTGCCTACCGCTTTTCCTTCCGACTGACACCCTTGTAACGGATGCGCCTGTGTAAACCACAACATCCCATCATACAAATTCTCCGTCACCGATGCAGATAGTCCCATCGCTAATCATCCAGACCTTGGCAAGCTCACACGCTCCAACGATGCACCTACAGCATCTGAAGAGAAGATTCTTCAAGGAATGATATCGGATTTTGGGAAGCGCATCGGTACCATGGATGACCACGTTTTAGAGCTGAAGGTGATGAAACAGGAGCTCTTACAATCGATCACACGTATAGACAAGGAGCTCGCAGAGCTGAATAAGGAGCGGCAACGCCTCTCTGACAGGGTTCGAGAGCGACGGCTTCTTCTCAGCGGTTTGCGTCGCATGCCCAAAGAAGTCCTCGCTCACATCTTTCTTCACACACTTATCTTTCCTTTCCCACGAATACAGCTCAAGGGCGCCCTGACAAATTCAGGCGATTGGTCAATATTTTCTGCCAGTAGACATCCACTCCTATCATTTGAACTGGTGTCACGTAACTGGAAGGACGTTCTTGACACATTCCCCAACTTGTGGTCTTGTGTTAATATCCTCATCGATCGAATGTCTTCCATCACTTACACCCGCTACATTGGAAATCAGTTATCTCGCTCTCGACTTTCTCCATTATAGGTCTCGATATGCCACGATGACAGCGGTTCAGTCACCAGACTGGGTGCCTTTCCTGTTGCTATCACAATGGCCCTCTTCTCAGTCAGTTGTAGGGTTCAAGCCCTTCATCTTTGCCTCCCTGGCAGATACTTTCCCTCTATGCAACAGCTCCATTTGTCATTTCCCGCTCTGCAAGAACTTGTTCTTCTTTCATCATCCGAAACTTCGGAGGTTGCTCACCACCTCCATTTTGGTTCACTACCAAATTGGTGTTATATGCCACGGACGTCAGCAACATAGACAGGCTATCCATCCCTTGGCACCAAATCACTCATTTTACAAATATACATGAGGTGGCAGGACGAGGGCTACCCGCTCCTCGTGCTCTGAGTATCTTGCGTATGATGTCCCGTCTGTCCATCTGTCGCTTCCCTTGACCTCCGATCTCTGACGACTGGGATTACTGGGCATACAACCCTCAGCGAACTACACTCGCTCACGCTTTCATCCGTGCATCGATCGGTCTCAGGGGGCTCGCCAGTGATGATCCCCTCTGTACTCAACTCCCTCACACTACCTTCGTTGCTAGATCTCTCGGTGACATGCTTGCTTGGCAGCACCTCGTGGGACCCTCTCGAGACCTTTACTTCTATCCGCCAACTCATTGCACGCTTCCGTAGTCCTCTTACATCTCTCCATTTCGACAACGGAGCAATCAGGTCAAGTGACCTCGTTTATGTACTTTCTATCACGTCCACTCTCCAGGATTTGCGACTAACGAACACCAAAGGGATCACACACAAATTCCCTAATATTTCTCGGTCGTACAATCAACATAGAGTCTGACTCGCAAGTCCCAGCGGTCGTTCCACACCTGCACACGCTACATCTCAGCGGTTACCTTGAATCTCAAGCGGAAGTCTATGTACAGATGGTTGAATCTCGGTGGACATGTCGTCCGCGGCACCTGAAGTCGGTGAATATTTGCCAATTTGTATATAATTGGAATGACAAGGCCGAGGAAGCAAGAATCCCAGCTCTCTCTAGGCTCGATGCGCTGCGGTCAGAAGGATTGGATGTGGATATGAGCACGCGATTAGTATCGCTAGCGTGATTTGTAGCGCTTTACCTAGTGAGCAAAAAATTCGGACGGAGAGTTGTATATGTGATGAAATTCTAGATATGTTGTTTATGAATGCTGACATTGTGCGTTTTAGTGATATGGTTTGTCTATAGGAGTTCTATCATCCTAATATGAGGCGTTTCGAGTGATTAAGTCTTCTTGCGCCTTCGGTACAGGATAATAAAATTTATATACATACACCTCATAAAATACTGCCAAGATATTAACTTGCTATATGTACCATCAAGACAAGAGTCAGATATGCTCCAACCCAAACTCCCGCACGAAATTCCTCCAAATATCATCTTGTGTCTGGTCTTGCGTCGCACTGAATGCATACCCCATCGGCGCCAACGCCTGGTCCACTGATATTGCCTGGAACGACGGGTGCACCGATTGCACATTCGGGGTAGTGTACATCTGCTGTACTTGCCCACGGGGCTGCTGCATGCTATACGACGATGTCTGAGGCTGGACGTACTGTTGTGCACTTTGTGGGCTCATATCGCCTAGGGAGAGATCGTACCCATTATGCGTCTGCCCATCAGGAATAGGGACAACCTGGTATGTGGGACTGAGCCCCGACGTGCCCAGGTCGTCGTAGTAATCCATCAGCGCATCGCCGCCACTGCCGCTACCGCTGTCGTGGCTCGCAGGTGGGCTGCTACCCGAGTCGCTCCCATCACCGTATAGGTAGGACGCCGAAAGGTTCTGGTGCGAGTCGTTCGAGCTTGGGGAATGTGATGACGCTTTCTTGTTTATTACAGATTTACGCCCGCCCAAGACGGCAAGCTCATCGGGAGCATCAGGGTCAGCGCAAGGTCGGTCATCCGGGAGTGACTGTCCTGTAGCTGTAAAGGCAGAAAAGCTGTGATTGGCACGGTCTCGTAGTTTGTGAAGCATGAGCTGTATAAAGTGAAGGTCACGCTAAGACTCATTGGGGACGAGCACGTACCAGAGTGTTCGCTGGGCGACAGCGCCGAGAACCCTCGTCGTAGAAGGGAATGGTTTGATTGAGCAGAATTAGCGCATCTTGGGACAGGCTGCACGAAGGACTTTCGACAACGAGAGCGCCGAGAACGACCTAAATTCCATTTAATGACTAGCCAGATGGCAAACGGATGTGCATCCACGTACACAAGATGAAAAGATTCCCGACCAAAAGAACCAAGTAACTGCAGCAATATTGGGATGGCTAACATTCAGGCCACGAAGACTAGAGATCAGACGGCAGGCACTCCGGTACGTTGCCAATACTGACGGCGCATACATGTGCTGTAGTGGGTTGCGAGACTGTCCCTGGATGGCCTGCGCAAAATAGCTTCGATGAATATATAAAAGATCTGGAATAACGTTATTTGAGGACACATTATGAAACGATGGCTGTACTTACTTGATTCTCTCTCACAAACTACACAATACTGTTGCAAGGCATGCACCCGGTTAGAGGACCATGCGCGCCCAGGTTCGGATGTCTCTATTGGAGAGAGCAGATGATGTGCGACGGGAAATTTTCTAATTTTCTTATCCAAGTCGAGGAGTGCTTTGTAATTGGGCGCTCTTGTCGTAAAGATATGTTGTATGGATATGGAAAGGCAGCTAGCTGAGTATCTGAATTTCCAAGCATGCCCTGTATCGTCGCCAGTCAAATCGATCGAGGCTAAACAAGTTGGAAAAACATACATCCGAATTCCACCTCCCCTGTTGGCTTGACCATTGGATCTAGGTCGTCAGGAAAACGGCAGTCGGTGTGTTGGATCATCAGAGCTGGTGGACGTCCATTGACGATAGACTGTATGTAGTAAGTTACTGTACCACGTAAGTGTCCGCACTGTGGACTCACCGTCCAAGCATCGTGTGTATACAGCTCCCAAAACAATCTTCGACGTCGTTGGAGCTCCTCCGAGTTTAGGTTCCATCCCGAGCTATCTCGGTCTGTAGATTGATCAGTACAGCTCTTGTATTTCAGACGAGGGGAACTTACGGAGGCCAATCTAAACGCCGACATCGGTTAGGAGAGCCGGCGAATTCAACTAAAACTCACAGATTGTGCTATACGACCGCAAAGACCAGCTAATATCCATCGAGTTTCGTTGCTCTTCCGGTCTGAGTTGTATATGAAACGAAACATCATGAACAATGCCTGGACAGTGGCGGACGTCGCTTCAATGAGTAAAGGTTCGATGGATATCGCCGCCTGCGCAAGAGCGTGATATTGTTCCGACAAATAAGCCGAGTCAGGGCTGCTGTCGTAGAGAACACCGTCGCCCATGGCCATAAAAAAGACAGCCAATTTGTGGGCATGAATAGTGTTTAAGGCCGTAAACCCCGGTGCGAAATATAACGGTGTCAAGATGTTCATCACAAAATCCTGCTGAACTATTGGGTCGTACCTAGAAAATGAGTCAGAAAGTGGATCGAAAATTGCCGCGACGGAAGCGCACATCCAAGCGGTGTTCTGGTAATAGAGTTCTGCAAGATACATTGCCCTCTCTTGTGTCGGAAGGTAGGGTGCAAAAATGAATTTTGAATAGTTGCATTCTTTCATTCCTAATGGGAACGCGTTGACTAGGTCGAGGATCTCCAAAGGAAGGTCGAGATCTTTGATACGTTCTTCCTGTACTGATTCCTCTTCCTGTATAGCGATTTTAGCAAGGTATAGCGGAAGTAGAAGGCGGTCAACCGACAGGCAGAAGACTTCCAAAGTACTATCCTCCAAATGAATACCAAGATACACACCAATATAGGATAACACCATACCTCGGAGCCAGCAGTTTCGCCGTAGTATTTTGCCTGGCCATCAGAGCCAATTGAAAGGGAGCCAATTGCATCCGAGACGTCGTTGAGGCCCTTCTCGTAGAGAGCGTCTATTTCGTCTCGCTGGGAATCTCGCCCTTGTAACAATGGATGGGATGCACCGTCACGAGAGGAGAGGGCGCTTTCGAGATCATGTATGCGAGCAGTCAATACTTTGACTTCTTCAGCGAGCTTTTCTGCGTGGGCCATGATGACTCTAGACATCGCGTAAGCGAGGTGCAACGAAGATTTCAACGCGTCCGTACTTGTTGCCCTTGGTGGCAGTCAATGTGCCTGCAAAATTAGCATGAGGAGCGGTAGATTGACTTTGGACAGCTGTACGCACCGTCTGGACATATACCAGCACATCCTCGCCTGGAAAAGAATGAGATAGACTATGGTGGTCGTGATAGTGACTTGCCTGATACACGACTGGCAGGGAAATACTCTGTCGCATCGTAGCTTGCTCCTCCGGCATTCAGCGCAAGATAAAGCTGATTTCCTTGAAGTAGGAGTAGATTCGCTTGGTCTCCTTGTGTGATCTGAGGTCATGGTGGTTGGAGTGAAAGAAAGGCCGGCAGGAGAGTTATTCGGGGTAGAAAGATATTCATTCCCGGTTTATCAATGTTATCGGCATGTTATTCATTACTCGATCACGTCTATATTCAGAACAGGTTGTCTCCTACATTTTGTTGTCAACTGAAACCGCTCCTTTGCTGCATTCCAAGGCTCAGTATTTAACAGGCGGGTGCTTAGCTGGCAACTCCTTTTCTTCACAATCTCCGTGGACTTAAGGTACCACCAAACCACCCACAAAATCCGAGGATTTGACTAAAGAAAGCAACAAAAGATGGTCATAGCTACGATACCAGCATGGAACATACCCGGTGTACCGCCGTAGCGGCCTTGAGTACCATCACCGCCGGCACAATCAGTGCTACGATGACAGCAGCGGCCGCTGTTACCCAGAGTGAAAATCATGAACAACGATAAAAAGATGGTAATCAAGAGCAGAAGTGTCCCTCAAACATTGGAGGGGTACTTAGGGTGTACCGGAATTAAGCGCCCGAAATATTATATTTGCTCGATGGCAAAGAAATCTACGCAGACTCGGTTTTGGATTTTATCTTTTCGTCTTTTTGCCAGGCAAGACGTTCTTTTTTCCTCTCGGCAGCGACGCGCTTCTCCTGGAGTGTCCGTAGAGCTTTGCGGCCACAGTTGAACTGCGTAATTTGGTGCTTCAATACAGCTCTATCGAGCTCAGCCTCCTTCTCCTCCTCAGCAAGTTTCACAGCACCGAGGTAAGCTAGTCGACGCTCATTCATCACAGCCTTAATACGAGCCATACTCAGGCGACACTGAACATTGTGTCAATAATTGGGCCAGGGAACCAAAACATATTTGCATACCTCCCGCTTCTTGGGCCCCATACCTAACTGAATCATGCGAGGGGCAATACCTGCGCGTCTGACCTCTTCTGCCTGGGTAGCCAGGAGGTTCTGCTCGCGAAGTAGAACATACCACAGCGTGTGAAGATCCGTGAAACTCTTCAACCGGAGCTCCGAGGCTTTCCACGCGCGTCCTGCCAGATTGTGTGAGAATTGAGAGTAAGTCGGGAGAAGAAGGCGCACCACTCCGGTTCACGACGTCCTCCTCATACAATCCACCCAGAACATCATACTGATCCTCTCCAACGAGGTCCTCGCCCTGTTTGCGGCGGAAAAAAGCATACAGGCCGTGTGTTTTGGATGTTTCTATTTTTTGAGTTGTCGGTGTTGGGGTGGGTTCATCAGTAGGCTTAGCGGCGGCGGCATTGGGCTCGTAGACTTGAAGAGCTGTATTTTCAGAGAGGACGTTGGCAAGTGTCCGTTTGAAGACAAGGCCTTGACACCGCCGTGGTGCTCGAAGAAGGGAGGAGAACATGGACAAGCAGCGTCGGAATTTGCCGACAGCACCGGGCGGCTGTGCGCTTAGTCAGCCAATAGCTGCACACTTTCTTACCTCCATGTCGCAAACTCAGAACTTTGCATACCCAGTGGGTCCGTCCCAGACACCCCAGGATCCGTCGTCGTCGAACAGTTCGACTCATTCAGCCCAGCCCCAGTCACGTCAGGCAGCCGAGGATGCAAGAAAGGACCGTACATTGGCTGAGTTCCTCTTGATGCTCGATGATTATGAGCCATTGGTGGTCTTTGCTCATATCTCTTTATTTCTTCACCATTGATATACGTACAGATACCCAACGAAGTCACCGACTATTACCTGCAACGGGTCGGGTTTGAATGTGAAGACGTTCGGCTGTAGGTGACCCCCTTTAAGCGCCTGGTTTCCTCCTCCATTTTTGCCACAGAAAGCGCCTTCTCTCACTCGCTGCCCAAAAATTCGTCTCTGACATCGCGGCTGACGCTTATCAACACGCTCGGATACGTACAAATGCGTCTGGAGGTCGCGCGCGGGCTAACCAACCGCTCACTGGACCTGGATCTGTCAAGGTTCTGAATCTTGTAAACCCAATGTTGCATACTCAACAATTCCCTTCTTTTCTAGGACCGGACGCGTACGACATTGACTATGGAAGATCTCAGCTCTGCACTTGCAGAGTATGGCATCAACTCTCGGAAACCGGACTTTTACATGTAACATCATTCTCGTGCTCTCCTTATTCTGTAACAGAGTTTATAGTATTTTCATGTCTGCACCTCGGAACTACGAATAACACCCCGCTATTCATGTTTAATCTCCAGCGTTACTGGCAAATTCATCGGCACCGTTGGTACGCGTGGATCGAGCTTTCCCCATTTGATCCACCAATCTTCTGCTGACTCTCGGGCGTGATATCCAAACACTGCCGCTATAACATCCCACTCCTCCAAAAGTTTGTCTTCATCCCATGTTTCCTCCACTAGTGATAACCGAAAGCTGGCGTCTCTGGCCTCCCGGTCTTCTCCCGGCGGTAATGACAGCACTGTCGACGTGGCCAATTCAGATGTGTGAACGATGTGACATCGGTTTTGCCGTAACTCCCAGAATGCTTCGAGTAGTTGAGGGATCTGCTTTCGATGAGCTAGCCGCTCGAACAGCGTGCCTAGGACTACAGCGTCCTCTGTGACAAGACTCGCGCTATGAATACAGCATGGCTACATGTCTATCACGTGAGTACTGCTCACCAAGAGTTGTTCACTGCAAGGTCTCACCTTCGTAGGATGCGCTGCTTCGCCTACTAATACTATTCGTCCCGATGCATCGACCCAATCCTCCACGTGAATATCGATGTACTTGGATAACAGAGCCGTCGGAGATTCTAAAAATATTCGACGGAACCTGGTGTCTTCTTGTCAATAACGCGACAATCATCGTATGAGTTTACTCACATCCCATGACATCCGGTAAAATCAATGCTGCTTGTCGGCACCGTACAGCTCCAGCCATCAAAATCCTCAACCTCTTCGCCGTAAAAATAGGCATGGATGGAGTACTCTGCACTCTTCTTCTATCTCGAGGTCAGAGGCGCTCAGAGATTACCTAGCCAAAGACGTACCACCGGATATCCTAGACGTCCCCGAAAGTCAGTAAATTCTGCCACATAACATGCATCAATTGCTTACCGATAAGCCACTTTCTATCTCCCATCCACACAGTGAATCGTCCCTGTCAATAACCATTCAAATGAGTATTCTTAAAGTTATGAGAAAATGCTACTTGCCCGTACCGCATCTATCCGCTTCCTGAAGTCGGGATCACGCTCCAACTTCTCCACAGGAACAACGATTCTCCAGCAGAGTCAAACAAAACTTTTCACTAAAGAAGAAGCGCCACTCACGAGTATACGGCGATGTCCACACGATTGTGGTGCCTTGGAACATCGGGCACATGCATATGCCTATCAACGATCTCTCTCAGCCTGCTTTTACTTCCGTCGGCGCCCACCACGACATCTGATGTATATGTCGTCTTGTCTGCGAATTCTAACACCGGTCTCTTGCTCGCATCGGGATGGACCGAAACCACGTCAGCACCATACGTGATCTTTGAGCCAACGGATAGCGCAAGAGCGGACAATGAGTCGTACAGCTCGTCCCACTGTTCGTTCACCGTCATCCAATCGTCACGGACAAGAATGGAGGAACTACATACACGCATGGTAGAGAATTCGCCTCCCGCTTCTCTTAAAATATCTGCTTGCCAAAGCAGAAACCCCTGATACTCGTCGTCCGCCACTTTGAAAGGGCTCATCAATCATTGCTGAGAACGCAAGATTCCGAATATGATACTCACTTCCATACATATCACTTCTTCGCGCCACGGATGCTTTCTCGAGCTCCTTCTCTATTCCCCATTCAACGAACAGCTTTTGCATATTTGGGGGAACGCGGATACCAGCGGAACGCTGCAGGAATTAGTGTTGGTGATGTTTCACGGGGATAAAGGACGTTGACGTACGGAGTGACGCTGAGGACATTTCTCAAAGACGTGTACGGAGTGGCCGCTTCGACCTAGGGCGTATGCGCATGCGAGTCCACTTATACCTGTAGACGAGTTAGGCTGGATGGTAGATGGGCGGGGAGGTGAAACTTACTGCCGCCTACGATGGCGATGTTGGCGGTCAAAGGTGCTTGGCGCATGCTGGAAGGGACAACGTGCCCTGGTGGTGTTGGAGGGAGAACGTCCGTACAAGTATTGGCAAGAGTCAGCGAAGTGTATAAACGGACTCAGACGTCTGAGATACAAGGGGGAGGTAGCGAGTGGTTAGCTGGTAAGCGAGAGAGAAGGCGAAAGGGAGAAAGAAGTAAGGAGATGCAAGTCCTTTTCATATGCGTTCATACCATCATCCGAACTAATATATGCCGATATCAATATAAACTGGGTCATTCCGAGCTGCAAACCTGAAGGGAGTGATCGAACAAATAATGAGAAGCTCTGCTGGAACTACGCACTTGCCAAACTCAGGTTGAATGTTGATATGCCAAGGGGAGCAGTCGGGGAAGGATGTCTCCGTGAGAGCTTCCGACCACATAATTTGTGGACGATAAGTGTCGTCGGTTTCGGTTTCCGGCGCTTTCTGGGGATTGGCGTCCGAGTCTGGATCTAGGCACAATGTTCATCTCCTTTGAGTTCGAGTTCCACTATTCATTGCTACAATTTGATCCGAGTCGAACCCTTGAATAACAGGACTGACTTGTCCTCCAAGTGAGCAAATTACGCCAAAGTAGGCAGAGACTTTCGTAAGTGGCTGTCAGTAAGGGAGATATGCTGGCGTAGGATTCCTATTTAGCGACGAATTGAGAAGATCACGAGAGCCGCTAGAGTAGACTGTGATCAATGATGGTGCATATGTTGCATTGTCATGGTTGAACACATCCAGGGTGAGCGCCGCAAACAACCGACGAGAATCTGATATGCATCCAGAAAACGGTCCCGCCATAACGGATAAAATGTTTGCAATCAGTGATGGGTTCTGAATCGTGAACGTGAAAATCGGACATTGTGCTCGGTGCCGGGGATGGAGGAAGTAGTGGGAGAGGTCAAGGTAGAACATTTAAGAATAATTGTAGTTCAAGGTCGAAAAATTCGAACCTTTGAAACTTGATGATAGTCGATCGAGGTCTGACCAGATTGGTTGGGTCGTCGAAAAACACAGCCACCTGCTTATTCCTTCTTACCATGACATGAGCAGTCCGTCGCCAGCGTCCTTGTTATTTCGAGCTAATCTTGCCTCTTCAATCTCTTCCCTTCGACGTGTTCGTCCGAACAGACCATTCTGGGAGCTCCCGGCCCATCGGATACCAACCCTTCAGCTCTTTAGACGCCTATTGCGGTTCGCACCAACTGAGAATGTAACCACGCGTTTTCTTCTTGTAAAGAAGGTCTGTTGACCACGCATAGATACGGTTCTCCGTTGGCCTGCACTTTCGCTTCAATCAGCATAAGACGGGGACGGAAAAGGTGACAGCGGCACTGAGGACTGGATATAAAGTGCGTTCTGTTGCATTATCTGTACAACTGAAGCTGATGCCGTCCAGTGGCTTAAAACATTTAAATCAGCTCATTCCGGAGATATAAAGACTCAGGAAATACTACGGCGGTATGATAGACTTGTGGCCGTGAAGCGAAAGAAAGCCGTATTGGAGAGGGAAGAGTTAGAAGTATTGGTGCGAACTTTCCTTTTCTTGTTGATGTTTTCCCCTTTCTTACTTATTGTCTGTGCCCAGAATGAAGAGAACCGAATGCGTAACCGACCCATGCTTACAGGTGGTCTCATGTTTCCCACTCTGTGGCATCCCGCGCTTCCTCGCATGAAACCTCAACCGATCAAGATTTCAAGAATGATTGCAAAAAGGAAACGAAGCTACGAGAACCGGTGTGTTCAGCTAGAGTTTATTCTGTCCGATGGCTGACTTGTTCTAGGCAAGTCCTGTCGCTACGGCTAAAAGAACAACTTCTATATGCTAAAGGCGAAGTCGCATTGGAGGAAGGACTTGGTGTTAGTGATTCCCAGTATGGTGGATCAGTAAGGGACTGGTGTATGTATACAACCCGCCCCTGCCTCCAGCCATCTCATGTCTGTTCTGTCTAGCTCGCGAAATCAGCGCTGCCTTGCAGCAAAACCAGGTGCACTTTGACCGCATGTTGGCTCGAGCAAATGGCTCCGTTCCCCCAGAACTCTTTGAACGCGTAATCCAGGCGCGCAGGAACAAAATTATCAACAAAACTAGAGAGCGTGAGCGTGAACGGAAGGGCGAAGTACTCATGGCTACTTTGCGACGGAGCAGGAAGGGTCCACCGGCAGGTGCTCTGGTTCGTATGTCACCTCAGCAGAGAGAAGACGATAGGGTATCCAGGGGGGGTATTGGCGAGGTGGGATATCTAGGCAAAGTCAAGGCACGAATAGGCTGGCGATTAAGCAGAAAGGACGGGGAGACGCGAACGACAGAAGACGGAAGGACGGAAATGTGGAGCATTGAAGATGGAGCATGGATTGAGGTGGAAAAAGAAAAGCAATTGCAAGTGATAGCAGAAAAATTAGAGCAAGAGAACGAAAGGAGGAGGTCGGGAGGAGGTTAATTGAACGATATTTCTTCATGTCCGGTTTACATGGGCCGCGTCAGCGCCAAGGACAGAGACCTTCCTAGAAGGAAGGAAGCTTAACCGTATGTTGTCCTTTGATAAATTCAATCGTTGGGAGTCCAATTAGTTTTTTGGGGGGTGACACTAAGGTGGACAGACTGCATAGACAAACCTGGTAGTAGCATTTAGGAACAAAATACAGTATCGTCAGGCAAGTACCTCTGGATTTGGGCTGAAATCCAATGTGTAGCAGACCGGAAGGTAAGTTCCTCGGTCACGACAGCATCATAAGTTGGTCAAAATAACCCGTGCGGGAGTTTAGCCAGGGCGGTAGTTCATAGTTGTACGGTAACTTTTGACTTACATATGGAGCTGTTTGAAGGGATTCTCCAAAGGGTGCTGATTCCACTTACGAACGCTTCCATCATGACATTCTGCTGATGGTTCGACCTTGAATAAACGAAAACCTTCATCTGACATCTCCCAATTGGCTATTGTTCCTGGGACCTAGCGTTCGACGTGTCAGTACGATGTCCAGCCAAGAATGGCATGGAAAGCGTCTTATTCCTGACCTAAATGTCTGGAACTGTGATATCTACGCGTACTCCGCATCGATTTCAAAGATACGACATCGTCGATGTACATAATGCGGGAGTAACGTAGCTTTTCCGGTGGGATTTCGGTCTTGGAGGGATTCTGGCGATTCGTGGAAGGTACTTGGTTTGGGTATCGCTTTGATACTATCATTGATACACTCAACCGTATTCGCTGAGATTATCGGGAGTTGGGCACAAAGTTATCGTAGTACCTGAGTCGTGGCATCGCCAGACGACGCTCGGGACTGGCGCCAGAAACGATAGTATCGATAGGTATGGAGTGAAGACCGGGCAATGCTACACGTCGGGATGACATCGTAGAACATAGAGAGAAACACAGGACTCTTAAGAAATTAATGCATTCTCCGTATCCCAGCTTAACGACGCTGTGTCAGTGAGGCTCAGATTCAACGTCTCTGTCCAGTGTCGTCGGTCTTGCCGCCTCGACATCTTGAAGCTGCATGACGCGATCCATTTAATGGGCGATATCCAGAAGGTCGTGGCTTGTTGGACGAAGTCGACATCGGCGTATTGAAGAGCTGAGCAAACACAGGCAAACGTATATCGTACAGTGGCAGACTCGGATTTCGGGGGTAACGAAATATTGTTGGCGTCGAATCCTAAAATGGAAGTCTGCTCTGCCTCCTGATCGTGGTCATAGTGACATCATCGCTCTCTCGTGTATCTGTGTGCTGGCGTTGATTGCCTCTTGACTTTGAACCACAACCATCTCATCCGTTTTTGTCATCCTTCCGTTGTGTAACGCGATGGCTAAGAGTCGCAAAACCGCTCAAGGCAAAAACAAGCCAACTGTTTCCATTCCCAAGAGGAGCAAGGCCTCGCCATCAACATCCCCGTCATCGGGCAGCCCCGTCACTCCCATAACGCCCAAGACACCCGCTGATGAGGGCATAGAATTCTTCCAAGCCGATGCCGTTCCTGGTGAATCGCCTATACATGTTTATGAATTACGACTTGATGTGGATGGTGGTCCTCACAAGGACAGCTCCGTGAGCACCAGACCTTGATTAATCGCGCTTTCTTCACTGACGGTGCTTTTACAGTACATTCGTCTTCCACCGGCTTATTCCCCGTACATTTTACGCGTCTCCATGAATGCTGGTACCCCCGCGGCAAGGAACGGCGTGTTCAAGACCAACTTTCCTCTAGACGGCGGCAAATTTGGCCGCGACCACTTCTGCGAGCGAAGGTATGTCCTTGCACGCGCATATATGCGCCTTTTTTGTGGGTAAATGACAAATCTGTTCCTCAGGCTTCCCTCGGACTATTCAAAACCTATTCAGGTCGATTTACCCATATCTCACGCAGGAGCATTTGTTTTCTGGGTAGAATATGATGGTGAAAATACCGGGGAGCGTATCAAGGGCAGAGAAGGCTATTTCAACATCGATCCAATTTTGCGCATCAAATCACGCTCGCCTATCCTCGCTACTGACCTCACGCCTTTGCTTGCTAGTTCGGGGGCCACCGTCCAAAAGGAAACAATCAATTTACCTCTTGATGGATTGTCCATTCTTACCGTCGTATCCAAATGGATGGGCCCCTTGTCTGACTGGTCAAAGCACTTCCAAGAGGCCCAAGAGCGAGGATACACGATGCTGCATTACACGCCTTTACAGGAACGAGGCGAAAGCGACAGTCCTTATTCGATTCGTGATCAGCTCAAGTATGACTCTGCTATGTTTGGGGGAAAACGAGGTACCGACGGTGGAAAAGCACAAGTGGAAACTATTTTGAAGATTGCACGAGAGCAGTATGGCCTCTTGAGCTTGACAGATGTGGTGTTGAATCATACTGCCAACGACAGTCCATGGTTGGTTGATCACCCCGAAGCAGGTATGGTGTACCGGCTCATCGCGCTCCCCAGCTAATTGTTCTCCTAGGTTTCAGCCCGGCAAACTCACCTCATTTGACACCTGCTTTAGAACTTGATACGGCCATGATTCAGTTCTCCGGTGCTCTGAAGGCGAAAGGTCTTCCCACTCGGGTCAAATCCGCTCAAGATGTGGCCATTCTTATGAAAGAGTTCGAAGCCGTCGTCAGAGACTTGAACTTCTGGCAGTACTATGTCCTTGATCCGAAACGCGAGCGTGATTCTGTCAAGTCAGCTCTTGACTCCCAGAAAATCACCGCATGGTCGGGAGTGGGTGTTGAAGGGAAATCAGTCGTCACACTGGCGGATATTCTTCGTTCTGAGAACAAGATTGTCGGTTTGGGAAAACTGGCTTCGCGATTGGGCGTGCACGTCGACCCCCCTGTCGCTGCTGGCTTCGTGAAGGCAGCGTTTCGTGACGTTCATGACACCGACGCTCTTGCTGATGCTTGGGTCCGTATCGTGGACGTTATAAATGTGCCCTTGTACGAAGAATGGGAAGATGATACCCGGGTAGCTGTGTCCAGCGTCAAGAACCGGCTGACGTACACGCGATTGGACGAGCACGGACCTCGATTAGGCGAGATCTCTAAAACGTAGGGCGCAGAACTCTCATGCTCATTCAGCTGACTTATACTTCATTCTAGGTCACCGCTTGTTGAATCTTACTTCACTCGTCTCTCCAAGTCTGACGCAGATCCTCTCGTGTACTCTTTGGCCAACAACGGTTGGATATGGGCCGCAGATCCGTTACAAAATTTCGCTCAACTTCCCTCCAAGGCATATCTCCGCCGGGAAGTCATTGTCTGGGGTGATTGCGTCAAACTACGCTATGGCAATGGGCCAGGTGACAATCCATGGCTTTGGTCTCATATAACTGAATATGTCACCGCTCTGGCGAAGACGTTCGACGGTTTCCGAATTGATAACTGCCACTCCACTCCTCTTCATGTCGGTGTTTGGATGTTGGATGCGGCTCGTGTTGTCAATCCAAATCTCTACGTTTGTGCAGAACTTTTTACTGGCAGCGAGGAGATGGACATCCTATTTGTGAAACGTTTGGGTGTCAACAGCCTTATCAGAGAAAGCGGGAATGGCTGGGACCCAAAGGAGTATTCCAGATTGCTATATAGGCATGGCGTTGGAAAACCAGTCGGTAAGCATTCACTTCTTCTGACTTCACGTGTTCGACGTTTGACGTTCTGTTGCAGGTTCTATGGATGGCGCGTGTCTGACGAATTTGGAAGAAATCGCTTCCCCAACCGGCAAAGGACCTGTTCGAAAGGCAGTTGTGAGACCCTTGAATGGTTTCATGCCCCACGCGTTACTGTACGATCTCACGCACGATAACGAGTCACCCATGGACAAGCGCTCCGCAGAAGATGCTCTGTCGACTGGAGCTCTCACCACCTTTAGTTATTCAGCAATAGGATCTGTCAAAGGGTTTGACGACCTATATCCTAAGTTACTCAATCTAGTCAGAGAGAAGAGGAAGTATGGGATTACCGGGCTTGGAGAAAGCAGCGGTATCGCCAAAGTCAAACGGGTTCTCAATTCTCTTCATCTTGAAATGGTCCTAGGAGATTACGAGGAAGGTCATGTACATCAGGAAGGAGACGTAAGCTTTCTTCTTTAAGTAACCAAGACACATTAAGATTCTATTTGTATGCAGTACATCGTTCTTTCGCGTGTTCATCCAGGAACTCAGAAAGGATACCTGCTCGTCGCTCACACCGCTTTCCATAAAGGGTCAAAGGATCGAGGCTGTAGTACGTCCTATATTTTCATTACGAGCTTTTGTTATGCTGACATTCGATCAGTCTCACCTATCAAACTGCGAAGAACAAAAGTCGACTTCGTTTTGGGTGCCAGCGTCGATATTCAGTCGTATGAAATTCCTAGCGATCCAGCGACCCTTACAGGCTTACCTGCAAAGATTGTCGAGATGCCTCCTCTCAATATTCCTGAAGGCCGTGACCACGAAGGCCCGTATTCCGAGATAGTCATTCCTGACTACTTCCCACCAGGCAGTATTATGTTATTCAGGACACATCTGAAAGACCATGATGTATCTTTGGACGCGTTCTGCGCCTCTGGTGCGCAGGAAGTGTTTAGTGCACTTGATCTCGTGGAATTGAACGTTATCCTGCACCGCGCGGACGGAGAAGAACGTGATGCGACCTGTGGAAAGTTCGGTGCTTATGAGGTACCAGGTCTGGGAAAGGCGGTCTATTGTGGCCTTGAAGGCTGGATGCATTCATTGAGGCATATAATGCGATACAACGATCTCGGTCACCCCTTATGCGGTCATTTGAGAGATGGGTCATGGGCATTGGACTATGTTCACGCTCGTCTATTCAAGTTTGTCCTTAATATTTTTACCTGCTTAACACTGTTGATCTTGTCCTTGACAGACAAGCCGACAAATTGCCTAAAATCAAAGAAGCGGCTGAATGGTTCCGTGAAAGGTTCGAGCGTGTGAAGGCTACTGTCCCTCCTTTCTTACGCCCAAAATACTTTGCGCTTGTCATATCTGAGGCGTACAAAGCTGCAAGGCGGTCTGTGGTCAAACAATGCTCGGAATTCATTTCGAACGGACATGATTTTACGCAGGACTTGGCTTTGTGTGCAGTTCAGATGCACGGCATTGTTCAATCCGCGTCTCTTGATCCAGGTGTTATCACGCCATCATTAGCAGCTGGACTCCCTCATTTCGCAGCTGGCTGGGCGAGATGCTGGGGTCGCGACGTCTTCATATCTCTCCGAGGTTTGTTCCTGACGACTGGAAACTATGTTGCTGCCAAAAAGCATATTCTGGCGTTCGCCTCAACACTGAAACATGGCTTGATACCAAATCTTTTAGATTCGCTTCGCAGTCCCAGGTCAGCTGTCAGTGCATCATAGAGATCGTTTAGCTCATTCTCATTCAGATACAACTCTCGAGATTCACCGTGGTGGATGCTTCAAAACATCCAAGATTACGTTACTAGCGCTCCGGATGGGTTGTCCCTTCTCTCGGAGAAGGTGAAGCGTCGATTCCCGAAGAACGACACGTGGGTACCTTGGGACGATACCCGTGCATATGCATACTCAACCACAATTGCTGAGATCATACAAGAAATTCTCCAGCGGCACGCGGATGGTATTCACTTCAGAGAGTACAACGCAGGTCCTAACCTTGATATGCAAATGAGGGACGAAGGATTCAACATTGATATTAAGGTTGATTGGAGTACGGGGTTGATCTTTGGAGGAAATCGTTACAACTGCGGGACGTGGATGGATAAGATGGGCGAATCCACTAAGGCTGGAACGAAGGGTATTCCAGGGACTCCCAGAGATGGCGCACCTGTCGAAATCACCGGACTGCTAAAAAGCGCACTTCGTTGGTTAGATCAACTATCTCAAGCGGATCAATTCCCGTTTAAAGGTGTTCGTGCAACCAGTCAGTGCTTTGTTTCCATCGAATTGCGTTCTCCTACAACACTGATTTTGTTTAGTTGATGGCAAGGAATGTCTTGTCACCTACAAGCAATGGTCAGATCTCATCCAGTCTTCGTTCGAAAAGTGCTACTATGTCCCCCTTGGTGAGAGAGTTATATTCCTCGTACTCCTCGAATGATTGGCTAACCATCTTGGGTAGACCCGTCCACTGATACCAAGTACAATGTCACGTCCAACCTGGTGAACCGACGAGGTATATACAAGGATGTGTATGGATCTGGAGTCGGGAGGGAGTGGTCTGACTACCAACTGAGGCCTAACTTTCCTATTGCTATGGCGGTTGCTCCAGAGTTGTTCGATCCTCAGCATGGTCTAGGTGCGCTACAAATCGCCGAAGATGTTCTTCGTGCACCCCTCGGTATGAAGACTTTGGATCCGAAAGACCTTCAATACCGCCCAATCTACGACAACTCGAATGATTCGAACGACGCATCCATCGCGAAAGGACTGAATTATCACAATGTTAGTGTACTCTAAGTGTCATATTGACGGATTCTGATATTCTGTACAGGGTCCTGAATGGGGATGGCCATTAGGCTTCTTTTTGAGGGCGTATCTTGATTTCGACAGTCGTGCGGGAGAAGGCAAAACCGTATGAAGCTTCATCCTTCTTTGGCGGTTCCTACTAAGTTGTGTGTTTAACAGGATATCAAACGAACCCTCCATCACCTGCATCAAATTCTGCTGACACCACGTCAACACATCCGCAGCGATCCTTGGGCGGGGATACCTGAGCTAACAAATGAGAACGGGCAGTACTGCCATGACTCTTGCAATACCCAAGCATGGAGCGCAAGTACTCTGTTGGACTTTTTAGAAGCCGTGCATAAGTTGGGAGCAAAGTAGACGCGACGAACTGGGACTGAGCCTACACAGACTTTATCGATAAAGGTAGAAGCATGACACTGTACACATAGATCATTCGCGCGCTCGACGCTACTTTTGTACGTTATTCGGACCCCAATCAAACGGATGCGGATAAATCGGACCGAAACATGGCCGAATAACAGCGACCATTACTAAGGCATCAATAAGCTATTCTTCATAAGCCGGACCTTCCCCTTTTCTTTCCCTGGGTCGCACACGCAATCACGCGCAATCATGGCTACCTGTCGCGACACAGAGGGCTGGAATATCGTTTCTCGTATTCGTTCTTTTGATCTTACTCTCTGTTTCGAGGAAGGTATCCTCTTCTCCAGTCTCTACGCGCTTCTGCTGGCGATAGGTGCTGCAAAATGCTTATCGCTTTCTTCTGCACAAATATCGAGGAGGCGGTCGCTCAAGAGTCGATGGATACTGGTTGTCAAGATCGTGGGTTCCTCAATGTCTCACCACGTCCTGTCCTGAACCTTAACACAATACAGCTCTTACTCACCCTCGCATTCTTCCTCAGCGTTGCTAATCTTCTTTACACTGTATACGCAAAGATATCCGTGCCTGTTTTCCAGTCTTACATCTTTGAATCTCTTTCGCTCGCAGCTGCCGTTGTTCTGACGTTCTTCAATCATACGCGAGCCAGGAATTCGTCCACCCTTCTCCTCATATACTGGCCTCTCCATTCTCTCGTATATGCCATCTGGACGCGAACTGTATTGACGAATGGTTCCAACCATATCCTATTCACGCTCAAGTCCATCATAGCTGGACTTGGTGTCCTATCTTTTGTTCTGGAATGTGTTGGGCCGGAATGGGGATCGGAGGAAAAGATTCCTGAGGGCATGCACGCTGAAAACCCGATCATCACGGCGAATATTTTTAGTCGATGGGTAGGCGCAGTTTACCAATTCTTCAGCTTGTTACTTACGTGGTCTGTGATAGTTCTTCATGTGGATGACGCCCCTTATGAAGAAAGGTGCCTCCGAATATATCTCTGAGAACGACTTGCCATCTCTACGTCCTGAAGATGCTTCCGAGCGGCTCGGGCAAACCTTGCATGATACACTGCAGAAACAGTCGGTACCTCTATTAAATGAAGTACCAGTCCTCACATTCTTCCTTCAGTTCCTTATGGAAAGCCCTTTTCATCTCCTATGGTGGTCCTTACGCGCTGGCAGCTGGAATGAAACTCGTTCAGGACTGTCTTTCATTTCTGCAACCACAACTGCTGCGCTGGCTTTTATCATACATATCGATATGTCAAAGCGCGCGGTATGCTCATGACTCTACCAAGCCTCACCCCTTAGAAGGTTTCTCAATAGCTGTACTCATGTTCGTTGCGTCAGTCGCTCAGACTGTCATCTTAAACCAGGTATGGCTGTCACCGCTTCACATATCCTAACCCTTGTGTCTCACCGATTCATGTAGTACTTCCAAATTGCATTTGAAACCGGGTAGGCATTTTCATCGTTCGTTGTAGTGACGAGGTTTCACCCCCCACTTTCAGACTGAGAGTACGCTCAGGGCTCGTTTCGGTCATTTACACAAAGGCCTTAGTCCTTTCCAACGACGAACGAGGACGGGCATCTGGCGACATCGTTAATTTGATGTCTGTTGACGCGACGAGACTGCAGGACTTTTGTCAGTTTGGGTTGATCTCTATCTCGGGCCCTTTCCAGGTATCTCAAGTGCATTTCACCGCAAGTCAGCGTTTCCTAACGACCCATATAAGATTACGCTGGCATTTATCTCCCTATACAATATGCTCGGATGGCCCGCCTTCGTTGGTGTTGCTATAATGATGTTTTCGGTCCCTCTGAACACCTGTAAGTGTACCACCAATCGAAAAATTATAACCTTTGACCCTCCTGATTCTAGTCATTGCTCGAATTCTGAAGCGCATGCAAGAAACACAAATGAAGAACCGTGATATGCGAACGCGTTTGATGAGCGAGTTACTGTCTAACATCAAGAGTATCAAGCTTTATGCCTGGGAATACGCCTTTTTACGAAAGATATTGACCGTCCGAAATGAGAAAGAGTTGAAGATGCTGAGGAAAATAGGTATCGCCACGGTTGGTTACATTCTATCTTCTGCCTCTTTGTTTCTGACGAAGACTCAGTCCCTTAACATGATGCTATGGACTGGTATCCCTCTACTTGTGGCGTTCAGTTCCTTTGCTGTCGCTGCCTTAACCTCCTCCAAACCGCTAACATCTGACGTCATTTTTCCCGCCATATCGCTTTTCATGCTGCTTCAATTTCCATTGGCAATGGCAAGCAAATTTTTAGTTTTGACTTTGCCCCGCTTCTGACCACCGTACAGTTCAGCCAAGTGACCTCGAACCTCATCGAAGCCATTGTTTCGATCAGGCGACTTTCGGACTTTTTGGAAGCAGGCGAGTTACAAGCGGACGCACGCAAGCTGATAGAGAAACCCAATTTGCAACGTGGTAACACAGTTAGTGGCCTTGTCATGATTCCTTAGTAGACGCTTCTAAAGTTGTAACGTTGCAGGTATTGTCCGTTAGAAATGCGGACTTTAGTTGGTCCGCAGAAGCCATCCAGCCTGTCTTGGAAGACATCAACCTTACTGTTCGAAAAGGGGAGTTGTTGGGAGTCCTCGGCAAAGTGGGATGCGGAAAGGTAACGTTCACTTCGGCAGTTACATTCAGTAGCCCTAATTCTGCGTTTTAGACGAGTCTGTTGTCTGCCATCATTGGCGACATGATTAGGCAGGAAGGAGATCTCACTGTCTATGGCACCGTCGCGTATTGTCCGCAAAACCCTTGGTATAATCGCATTTGGTTCTTGCATCGTCCTCATGCTTACCCTCATATTTAGGATTCTTTCAGCGACTGTCCGAGACAATATCCTCTTCTCTCATGAATATGATGAAGTGTTCTATAACCTTGTCATCGAAGGTGTCATAGTTGCAAGTACATTGTGTTGTTCATGCTCTAACTGTATTTTTAGCTTGTGCGCTGGTGCCTGATCTGGCGTTGTTGCCTCAAGGTGATCTGACAGAAGTCGGAGAAAAAGGAAAGTAATTATTTGGGTTTGAAAAGTCTCATCCTGATTGAGCTTTTCTTTCCAGGCATAACAGTATGTCCTCTCCAAGTGCACTATGATCAGCGTTCTTATGTACCTTATTTACTTATTTAGCTCAGCGGTGGTCAGCGAGCTCGTCTCGCGTTGGCTCGCGCCGTTTACGCCCGTGCAGATCTGCAAGCTTCTGATTTGTTTCCTGCACATTTTTCCTAATAAGTTTTGCTCACAGCGTGCTTCTTGACGATTGCTTAGCGGCGGTAGATAGCCATGTTGCACGACACATATTCAGTGAGTCGCTACCAGCTCTTGTTTGTCAAATCTCCTCAAGCGCCAAGCGCTGCAGCAAACGTTATCGGTCCGCAAGGAATACTTGCGTCCAAGGCTCGCATCTTAGTCACCAACAGCATAGCGTTTGTTAGAGAGTTCGATCAGCTCGCATTCATACGTCGGGGTATCATACTCGAAATCGGAAGCTATGATTCTCTGATGTCCATGCCCGAGGGAGAGCTAAGCAGACTCGTGTACGTGAAGCTACTTTATTCTGCTTTACTATTTCTGAAATTCTTTGGACAGACACGGCCATGGTAGGAGCTCAAGCTCGTCCGGTACCTCTACGCCATTCATCACCGGAGGCAGTGGTGCTACTACACCCAAAATTGAAGAGGAAGACCTTGAAGCAGTCAAGTTTGATATCACTTTGTCTGAGAAACTTCGGGATCGATCCAGTTTCTCTAAGGCAGTCATTGCCAAACCGTCTCCGACTCGGTCGCCCGAGTCCACCGGCTTGAGCAGGGAGCATATGGAACAAGGCCGAGTCAAGACCCATGTTTATGCCGAATACATCCGTGCTGCTTCAAAAACAGGATTCTCTCTCTTTTTAGCTGCGATTGTTGCTCAACAAGCGTCGTCCGTGCTTGGAAATCTTGTTCTTCGAAGCTGGGGAGAACATAACAGGGAAATGGGAAGCAATACTGGAATGCTGAAGTATCTCATCATCTATGGCGCGGTATCGTTGTCTTCCATCCTTTTAGGAGGGGCTGCTGCCATTTTGATGTGGGTGCTATGCTCTTTGCGTAGTGCAAAGCGACTCCATGATGCTGTTAGTCATTTTGATGCATATTGAAAGCGAACTTACGAATTTTTCACAGATGCTGGAGTCTCTAATGCATGCACCACTCAGCTTCTTCGAGTTGACCCCTACCGGCCGGTTAGTTTTAATTCAGTGATTATGATATAGACTCGTCAACAAAACCCACAGGATCTTGAATCTTTTCTCTCGTGACACATATGTTGTTGACCAGATCTTGGCGCGCGCTATCCAAAATCTATGCAGAACTCTCGCTGTCTGCGTGTTTATAGTAATAGTCATTGGAGCTAGCTTCCCCCTCTTCCTTCTCTCCGTTATTCCTTTGGGATATTTCTACCTGCAAGTCATGAAGTACGTATACACTTTCAGATTTCGGTGAATGCACCTCTGATATGTCGTGCAGGTACTACCTTGCCACCTCTCGAGAACTCAAACGCCTGGATGCGGTATCTCGTTCACCCATCTTTGCGTGGTTCTCCGAGTCACTCGCTGGTCTTTCGACAATCCGCGCCTTCAATCAAGGATCGCTTTTCATTGCCACGAACGAACGTCGTGTTGATCGCAATCAAATATGCTATCTCTCAAGTATTTCGGTCAATCGATGGTTGTCGGTGCGACTTGAGGCAGTGGGCGCCACCATCATATTCTTAGTGGCCACCTTGTCTATGGTTGCGTTAATAACTACCGGCGTCGATGCTGGATTGGTGGGCCTTGTCTTGTCTTACGCTCTGAACGCGACGTCCTCTTTGGTCTGTTATCTTTCATGTACGGTCGTGTGTTGTTCTGACAACTTGCTATAGAATTGGGTCGTCAGATCTGCAAGTGAAGTCGAGCAAAATATTGTCAGTGTCGAAAGGATATTGCATCAGAGCGAAGTAGTGCCAGAGGCACCTCACGAGTTACCTGATTCAAAACCAGACGGACCTTGGCCCTCTAAAGGCGGAGTCGAGTTCAGGTAAGCGAAATGGTATTAATTCTTGGGCTTTTCCCTCATAATATTCAAGTCACTACTCTACTCGATACCGGCCTGAGCTCGACCCAGTGCTCAAAGATATTACGATGACTATAGTAAGCTGATCTCTAAGTTCACGGGTGAAAAATATGAAATGATTTTCTGCAGAAACCAAGTGAGAAGATTGGTGTCTGCGGAAGGACTGGGGCTGGGAAGTCGTCGGCAAGTCGTGGTCAGACTCGATAGATCATAAAACTAACCGTTGCATCATAGCTTCTATTGGCCCTATTCCGAATCATCGAGCCCACCGAAGGAACCATATTAATTGACGGCGTTGATATCACAAAAATTGGGCTGCATGATTGTGGGTCGTAGCTTCTGTGTTCAAGGATCTGTGTTCCTGACCACTGGCTCTCGTAGTGCGCTCGTCCATATCGATTGTTCCCCAGTCACCAGATCTGTTTGAAGGGACATTGAGAGAGAACATCGATCCAGTTGGTGAACATGTTGATGCAGACATATGGGTTGCACTTGGTCAGGTAGGATTTCCTCGCATTACCTGACTTGGTTTCCTACTGACGGTAAGCACAGGCTCACCTGAAAACCTACGTTGAAAGCTTGCCTGAAGGCCTTGATGCGCCTGTTAGAGAAGGAGGATCCTCTTTATCTTCAGGACAGAGACAGCTGTTGTGCTTTGCTAGGGCACTTTTGCGTAAATCCAAAGTCCTTGTTTTGGACGAAGGTAGAGATCTCTCCTTGGGCCACTTTCTATTAATTAATGATCATGTTTTAGCGACGTCGGCTGTGGATTTGGATACTGACCAAGCGATTCAAGAAATCATTCGCGGTCCGGCCTTTACTGACGTTACCATTCTAACCATCGCGCATCGTTTGAATACCATCATCGAATCTGACCGCGTTCTTATTATGGAGGCGGGAAAGGTATACTTTCCATGGCGTGTAAGCTTGCTCAATTCTGACGCACTGATAGATGGCCGAATTTGATACACCTCAAGCTCTACTATCAAAGCCAGACTCAATATTCTATTCTTTGGCAAGTCAGGCTGGGCTTGTTTCCGAAAAGTAGATAGATTGGATCCTGGCCTACGTACATACAATCTATGTCAGAGTATAGAGTACGGCGTACATGTATTCCGAAGTGTGTACAGTCAATAAAAATGCCATATGAGAGAGTATAAACCATTCAAGTCTGTCTTACTGTCAAGCCCATTGATGCTGTCCGTGCCATTCCCAAACCTGTTACAGGTTCGCCCTTTGACAAAAGTTCCCTGCCGCCTAATGCTCCTGCCAAGAGCTCTCTACAACATCTCGCGCGCTCCCGCCGCTGGACGAACCAGCTGCTTGCATCGCAAGGAACGGCAAGTGGCCGGGCAATAACGCCTTTCTCCCGTGCGACCCGTATCGAGTGAATGAGTGTGTCGACCTCTGCCTCCGAATCAAGATCATCCAGATTTTCCTCGATCTCTCCAGCCTTGCTATCCACAAGTTTCGTAGCGGCACCAGCAGCAGCACCAGAGGACTTCTTCCCGCTCTTCTTTGACGAAGAATTGTTAGACTTTTTGGTAAGATCGATGCCCATCGCTGCGGCAGCTTCTTCTGCGAGTCGCTTCTTCTCCAGTTTCTCCTTTTCGCGTTTCTCCTTCTTCTCGGCCTTGCTTTCGCGTTTTACGGGCTCGACAAAGTTGGGATTATTGGCGCGCTGCCAGTCGAGGAGGAGCTCGTCGTATGGCCGTGAACGCCCTTGTACGGCGCGCTTGGCGCCCATGGAGTGGGATTTGCAGGTCAGAGAGCGAGAGCATTCGAGTCCCTTGTCGTTGATGACACCACATTGACGGTCAAAGTCAACAGGGCCTTTAACGCGACCCTTGTTGACCTTGGGAGCGGGCTTGCTCTTCTTCTTTGGAGGTTGCGAGGGATCTACAGGCTCGAGCGAGGCCTTTCGTTTCTTGGCACTTTTCACTAATCAGAAAATGGTGAGATTGCCGGATTGGACGCATCTACGAATGACTGACGCTCAGCATCGGCCTTGGCCTTGGCCTCTCTCTTGCGGATCTCCTTGCAGGTGTCTGATAGGTGTAAATTGACAGTACGGCGGTTCAGAGAGGTGTATCTGACCTGCATGATCTTTGAAACAGCTGCGAAGAATCGGTTTCTCGCATTCCTTGCATCTAACGATACCTATATCTGTCGTCGAGGTCAATGGCTGGGCGCCAAATATCTTCATGGTGTTGTAGGGAAGCCATGCTGTGGGTGGCACGGGTGCTGCCAAGTCTGCTGGTGGTGGGTGAACAGGGGCATCCCAGGAGAAGGGGGGAGGTGAATGGCTCGTCCTTGAGTTGTGGTTATTTCTCTTTAGACGAAGGGACATGACAAGGTGAATACGTGATGTGACAGTCACACTACGTTACTATCTACGCGAAATTGAACAACTTGAATATGCCTTATCGACCAATTATCGACCAAATTTCTTCAAAGGATCCGACTTTCTTTTTCCACCTCGTCCACCACTGCCACCACGTCCGCGACCACGGCCTCGGTGTCGCGAACCATCTCGACTGTTCTTCTTGAAACCCACGAATCCAACAGACTTTTCGGTCGGCGTCACTCCTTCCATTGCTCCATTCACCGGAGCAACGCGTGGAAGGAGATATTTCGGCACATGCTTCATGTGAGGCTGAATTCGAGTTGGATGTAAAACTTTGTCGTGCCGTAAATATTCTAGATCAAGAGGGTTATCTTCAAAGTGCGCCTGCGATCGAGACGGTGAGAGTGGTCAGGACATAGGAGGCGACAACGTACTTTCAACTTGTCTGAGTTCAGTATTTCTGTCTTCAGTTCCTTCATCCTAGCTTCTCGGATCGCTGTCCTTGTTACTGAACGTAGAGCATCTTCCATTCTATATCTGAACGCCTCAACCTGTTTCATGTCAAAAACGTAGTCTTTGATCTTGCTGCCTCTAGCCGCTTGTTCCTGCTCAATCTTTTCATATACCACAGCATCTCGCTTAGCACTAGACAGGCACCCAACCACCTTATTTTTCCCCCACTGGTCCTGTGGAACCACGAATGACAACGACATACCGGTCCGTCCGGCGCGCGCGGTGCGTCCTACGCGATGGGTGTACGACCGTGAACTGCTGGGTAGGTCAAAATTTAGGACACAGGCGACGTCAACGAAGTCGATTCCGCGAGTTACTCCGTATTCTCTATCGCCTCCATCTTTTCGGGTCTTTCGTTTCCTTGACTTGTGCGCAGGCTCTGGAGAAGAATGCTTGCGTTTGCGGGAGGAACTTGGAGAACCAGTGACTATTGACGGTTCTTCAGACGGACGCTCCAATTCGCGCTGAGTAGATGTAACTGAAATGTGATGAGTAAATCATTACAATGCTCGAAAAAAAATGCATACATTGCTGCTCGGGTTCTTCATTCTCGTCGTTGGACTCTTCTTGTACTTCTTCTTCCTCGTCTTCCTCGTCTTGGTCTGCTCCATGAGTTCCACTTTCATCAGTGGCGATAATGTAATCATAGACGCCCTTGTTGAATTCCTGCACTGTATGGTATCTGTTCACCGCATCAAATCGGACATCCCGTCTACTGAGACCGTCTACTCACCTTGAATTCAGGGGAAGCTCTGAGTTGAGAACACAGCTTTTGATGGCAAACTGTTCAAGGAAGAGTTTGAGCCGATAACTCCGGTCTACATCGTTAACGAATAAGATGCATTTCCCTTTTATGAGTCGGAGTTTAAGGATGACATATGTAAGAAGGAATTTGTCCACTTCTGAACATCTAAAAATGGATTAGGATTCAAGAACTTAGACACGAGAAGATTATCGCACTTGACGGAGTACTGTGTCAGATTGGCGGCTTCATCCTCTCCCTGCTCTAATCTCAATATGGCCTAGGGAGAAGGTGAGAAAGGGCATATGTTAATCTAAAAGATGAACGGACTGGATTGCGCAGTGTTAATCCCTTGAGGAGTTCTACTTCCTCTGTCATGGTAGCGCTCATAAGGAATGATTGAAATACTTTTGGTAGATACATTCCGCTAAATATTTGCCGAACGGTGTCGTCGTGGCCATAAGAAAGAATAAGATCTGCCTCATCGATGACTAGAGACTCTAGGGCCGTCAAAAAGAGCGTCTGAAACTCTTTAGTATCGCGTAGAAGGTGGTATATGAGGCCTACCTTGGACTGAAGGAGCGCCAATGCCCGGGTTGGTGTAGCAACCACGATGTCAGGTTTGTCTGAAAGTAGAGTCCTACGATGTTCAAGGTTACTCGTTGTCCCAAAGCCCCAAAGTTGGCAAGATTCACCGTTGTAGATGTGAAGTTGTCCCAGCAGAAATGTTGACACATCCAATCTCCTTCTCACAATATTTTAATATTTCCTTCAATGAGGCAGCGACCTGTTGCGCCAATTCTCTGGTTGGAACCAATACCAACGCGCGAGTCACCTGGTACGAGACATCATCTCTGTCCAGAGACTGTATACAATTAATATTAACGACACTTCCTGCATAATGCCATTGAAGCTCACCCACAGTTTTTGCATTGAGTATCCTTTGTGCGATGGGTATGCAATATGCAGCAGTCTTTCCACTTCCAGTCTGAGCACGAGCCAAGATATCTTTGCTCTCGAGGGCCAGTGGGATTGCTTTTGCTTGAACTAGAGTGGGGCGAGCGAAGCCCATATCGGCGAGAGCACGAAGAAGACGGGCATCGAGGAGATGTGAAAATGCAGAAAATGTGGCCTTTGCATCGACGAGCCGTGATTCGACCATTGAGGTAAAAGTAAAGGGCAGAAAGGAAAAAGTCGAAAGCGTGACGTGACTCTACCTTAATGTTTTCCCTCTCGTCCATCACCTCCCTCCTCCGGCCTTCCCTCTTACCATTCCGCTCGCCTATAACGCTCCTCACCCGGTCCCGTGGCCAACTAGCACCGCGAAAAGTCAAGTATCTCAAGCGACACAAGGGTCGGGTGCCCATTCCCATCGGCGGCTCGACGCGGGGAACGACACTAGCATTTGGCGACTGGGGTATCAGGATACGCGGAAATGGGATGCGATTGAGTGCGAAACAGCTGACTACGGCGGAGGATGTGATCAAGAGGAAGCTGAAGGTGTGGAAGGGCGCCAAGGTGTGGCTGAGGTGTTTTCCGGATATTCCTGTTTGTATAAAGGGCAACGAAACCCGTATGGGAAAAGGAAAGGGTACTTTTGAGTACTGGGCCACTCGGTGAGCGCTTTCATTTTTCCTTGATACTGACATTGACCTCAACGGACAGACTGCCTACCGGGCGCGTCATCTTTGAAATCGGTGGTGTGCCTATCCGAGAGGAGCTTGCCCGTCAAAGTGAGTCTTTCCATATCCCTTCACTTTCCACATCCCTCTACTTTCTAAACTCATCGTATTTGCAGTTCTAAAACAAGCTTCGTCGAAACTGCCCTGCAAAATGGAGTTCATCAGTCGCAAGACGTTACCTCGTTTAGGCCGTCTCCTTATTGAGCCGCCCAAGCCTCCAACGGTGCCAGAGGATATTGTAGCTGCGGCTGGAGTAAAATCATCTATTCAGATGCAAGCAACAGTATAGATACGAAATATGGCATAGAATGATCAATTGCATAGTCATTCATCGAGACGCTCAGTATAGCTATTGCATAGCATAGACTGACATTAAAGTATCTGCACCAATAACACAAAGTAGAATGCATCAAAACAGTTCCTCTTCCTCGCCCTTCCAATTCTTCGCCTGGTCCCAATACCCCCTCAGCCTCTCCCCGAGAGCTTCCTTCGCAGCGGAATCCGTCGGGCAGCTCTTCGCCTTGAATGAACTAAACGCTCGCTCCCTTAAATCACCCTCCCACACTAACCAGCACTTATTATCCTCCAACGACACCTCTTCCTCCTTCTTTCCTTCTCCATTACCATCTTCTTGCAGCTCCACCTCTTCCTCACCCCTCGGTCTTGACGCCTCTGTCCAAATGATCCGATGCATCATCAGCCGTTTGTAATTCCGTATATACTTGGCAGCGCCCTCCACGTAAATCATGCTAAAGTTCGGATTGAAAATACAGAGCCCACTGAGATTCATCTGCTCGGCATTCTTCCGCACTTTGAACCGATGAGACCCGTCCGTGAGCGTTTTCACCCTACAAGCAATCAGTGACAGCCGGCACAAAAACAAAGAACCATACTTGAACACGGCCCCATGTATGCCCTTCTTCTCCTCATCTGTCTTTTTATTCTCCACCTTTTCCCTCCTCTGCTCGTCCGTAAGCTTACGCTCCGCATTCATCTTCTCGTGTCCGTGTTTACGCATCGCAACCTCGCGCCTCACGCGCGCCTCAACTCGTGTCGGGTCTTGTACCGCATCACTCGTCAGCACCCTCATCAGATTCGCGAGACGCACTACAGTTATGGTCAAGCAACAAAATAGGACACTATCAAGAACACCCACCTTTGGGAGGATCAGGGGGTAACAGTCCCATACGAATTCGGTCTCGTTTATCTTGCAGCTCCCCTGCACGACGCAGTTTACGCATCTTCTTTTGCTCCTACAGCCCCGATTACTAAAACATCCATCCATAGCATCAAACACATACCTTTTTTGTCAATTTCATGGGTTTCAATGCCACTTTGTCCTTGTCTCCAGGAGCAGGGATAGGAATGGGATGCTGGATATATATCGTAATTGGTGAATTCGCGGTCTTGATATTCATCGCTTGTATTCCATACGATAAATCGTCATACGTCTTGTTGGGTAGCAACGCGGCATCCCACCACTCTGCCTCCGGCGGAGGAGCACGCTAAAATTGCATCAAAACAAGATTCAAAACCTCAGCGACCGTTACGCACCTTGACACTTTTCTCTATTCCCATATCACTATCCAGGCCTGCCTTCCTCGCACTCTCCGCAATTCTCTGTTTGAGCGCCTCGAGCTGTGCTTCCTTCCGCATCTGGTCTGCCTGCGCGATGTACTTGCCCTTGGGGTTGAATCGAAAGTTGCGCCCCATGCGGTCCTTGGGTGCTCCTTCGATCGTTTCCTTGGATGCATAAGGATTAGCGGATTCCATGATAGGCACAGGAGTAGGCGCAGGAGGGGGCGTTGGAACATTCCGTGTATTCGCCTGTAATAAATTTAATATCTAGACTGACTAATAGAGAAAAAAGTCTACCTTGATGGACGCAAACTTGGGTTGCATAGGTTTATACCGGTCTTTCTTCGACTGAGGTGCAACCGGTGTCTGATCCAATAGCAGTGGATGAGCGGCCATCTTCAGACCTGCGCCTTGCTGAGCAGGCTCAGCAGGCCGATTCCTATTCTTTCCAGTTTGCGGAATAGACTGTAACCAGTTCAGTTTAGGATATGCAGAATTCAATGTGCTCACCATGTACGGATTATCTTTAACAGCCAACTTGCTCTGAGCAGCTACGACCTTTTTCTTCGCCTCTGCGATCTTCTTGGCCAGGTCATCCGGGAGGCCAGGGGGTGTGGATGAGGCGCTCTTGACCATAGGTACAGCGGACGCAATAGGTTTCACGGGTGTCGGCGCAGCGATACTCGCGCCGCCGCCCCTCATGGCAGCGACTTTGGCGGCAATTTCTGCGCGTTTTTGTGCGATGACCGCCGCTTGCGACTGAAAGAATTGTTTAGTAGGAGCCAATAATGGTCGAAAGAAGAACTCACAAGAGCTGAGCTGCTCGATGTCTAGGTGAAGAATAATCATAGAGAAGTGAATCAGAATAAAGAACCAAACAGGATAATCACCTTGGGAATGAAAGGGCACTCACAGCATCACTAAAGAAAGCGTCAGTCAACAAACCGCAAGTATCAGCATGAACCACCTTTTGAGTTTCTTGTTACTACCACTCGCTTCGCCGTTACTTTCCAGTGGTCGTTTCTTATCCATGGTGTAGGGGATCAAGAGGGTAAGCGTGACGTGACGTCACCTCTACTCTCTACTCTTGCACAACCGTTGTTTCTTCGCAAGTTCGTGTCTGCCTAGCACCGTCGTCAACACTGACTACCATGCTTCATCGTGCAGTGGAGGAGATCTCGACAGGATCAGATTCAGATTACTCCAGGTATGCTTTCTTGCTCTACCAACTACCCTTGTCTCAACAGCCCTCAGCTCGGCACGTCCTCATTCTATCCTAATTTCTTCAATGACATTAAGTCCTCGCACAGTGGATATCTTGGTTCTTATCCTCCAAGGGCAACGAGTACTTTTGCGAAGTGGACGAAGACTTCATTCTGGACCGATTCAACTTGACTGGGCTGAACAACGAGATCGTCAATTACCCCCAGGCTCTGGATCTTATCACCGACAATCTTGGTGAGTATCACCTCCCCTTTTCGTGCTTTGGAACTGACGCCGACGCTTGCTTCAGATGATGACATCCAAGACGACTTCCGTGCCTCACTCGACGTTCAAGCTAGACTTTTGTACGGCCTCATACACGCTAGATGGATCGTCACGACACGGGGCCTAGCCAAGATGGTTGGTCCACTTTTCCCATCCCTTCTTCTCCTTAAAAATAATGATCCTATCACTGCAGCTAGAAAAGTATAAACGCATCGAGTTCGGACGGTGTCCACGTGTTCTCTGCCAGCAGCAGCCTCTCCTCCCCGTAGGTCTAACCGACGTTCCCTACGAAAAGTCAGTCAAGCTGTACTGTGGACGCTGTGAAGACATATACTCACCCAAGTCGTCCCGGCATGGATCCATTGATGGTGCCTACTTTGGAACGACATTTCCCCACCTACTCTTCTTGGTATACCCCTCATTAATTCCTCCCAAGACTGGCCCTCCAACAGAAGGTGCTACAAGCTCCCGTGAAGGCGTGGATTCGGCCGGGAGACGAAGAAGGGGGGTTCGGGAAGAGGTGCAGGAAGTCGTGGCGAGTGACGGGGGAGAAGGCATTAGCACTGCCAGTGTCGCACTCAAAGCCGACAGGTACAGGCCGAGAATCTATGGATTCCAAGTAAACGAGATTGCCAAATTACAGAGATGGCAGGAAGCAGTTAGAGATCGGTATGTTCCTCGTACTATTGGTGTTTTCACGTCCTCACGAAACGTAGACAAGTGGCACGGCTAGAGGCTCTTGAAGCTAGGAATGAGGTATAACTTATATTCTAGGTCCTCTACACTGTCATTCCTGCGATAATATTCCCAGGGTGTAGAAGCAACTCCCCATGGGTGTCTATACTGCACAATACATCTTCATCTTCCTTCAAATATCAGACAGAAATAAATAAATAGCAATAAAGATCTCAGCCCTTCGAGCCCTTCCGCCCTTTTACTCGAGTCTGACATTTCGAAGTGGTATTTGACTTTTCTGGGATATTTCCGCCGCTCAGTAGATTCAACAGCTTCCGTTTCTCCTCACGTTGCGCAGGATCTTCGTACATCACCCGCATACTCTCCAGCGCGCCGCCCTTCGCCGCGCCTCCTGCCACATCGCTCTCCAATCCTTCACCGCCAAGCTCGTCAAACGTTTCGTCAAAGCCAGCCACCCTGTCAGTCACTGCGGCCGCCTCGTCAGCGATATCCTCCTGCCTTGACCGAGGATTTGACCTCAAGCGGGGACGCAATCGCTTCTCCACTACCCTGCTAGGACCTTCTTCTGATTTCCGCTTTCCAAGGAGGTTTCGGGAAACTGGCGGCCGTTCCTGCGCAGAAGCCTCGCTTCCAGATGCAGACAATGGAATACTTGAAGCGGGTGTCCCCCCCCGTTCCACTGGATCTGGAGCATTAGAGTCCAACAGTCCGCTTCGAGGTTTACCGAATGAAAATTCCGGTGGCGCTATAACGGGAGCATTATGCGGCTGTCGAAACGACGATTGGGGACATGCTTCCAAGGCACGTAGAAGTCCTAATGGCTCGGGGTCGGGGCGGACGTTTTGTCCCTTTGTTAAAAGCTGCGAAGCCTGCTTCATACCTGACGTGGTGTGAATGCTATGTAAGAAGCTTTATATTGGAGCTTACCATTGGTAACATCGACCATTGCCGAATCATCGTCGGCTTTTGCCTTTCCTTTATTCATGGACGTGACGAGGAAAGCATGGGTACCTGGGACACTCCCCGTACGCACAGCCTCCGTCAGCCATCCCATATGTACAATCGGTACACCCCATTCGCGAGCTTTGTTAAATTTCGCACCCGTAGCGGAAGGACATAGAAGGTGAGTCGCTTGGCGAGAAAATACAGGTGCGAGAGTCATGCCGAGAGCTCGCACAAGGCGACGCGTGAAATAGGCTTCTGATTCATCTAAGCCAGAGAAACTGATAAGTACCTTTTCGGCACCTAAATGCGTATATTATCAATAGTCCTATAAGGAACCTTGGATCAGTAAACTCACTGGGTAAAGGGACTTCGATTCCGAGAGGTGTGAAGGACACATGGGCTTCAGGGTCGCAATGTTTCTCCTCAAAAATAGACCTCTCAAGCCAGCATTCGGTACGATACTTCTTTCTCTGTTCCTGATCCATTTCTGAGCGAAAGAATTTACTGCCGCTACAATTACGATGAGACAGCAATATAAAAAAGAACTGACCAACGCTTACCTGACGAGGCGTACGAGAATATAGTCCGCATCATCCTCCTCTGAAGTAAAGCTTCCGCCAGACCGTTCGATCGCGTCTTTAACAGATGCTGACTTGGCTTCGCCAAGAGCACAGAACTTGATACCTGCGAATAACGTTGAAGTAGCCGCAGCCGAAGAAGCACCGGCTACAGGCTCGGAATGACTCCGGGCGAAAGGAATCTCGCCAGTAGTCTGTTTCGGAGGCGCGAAGGAGTTAACTCGACGGAATTTGGTAATGATACTTTCGCCCGTTGGTGAGGGCGGTCGATCCTCGAGAGGTTGTTTAGTAGGCCGGGGTTTTGTTGGACTTCGGACAAGACGACCTTGACTGGAAACCTCATATCCCCTATGTTGAAGAAGGCTCTGCCATACCTTAATAGTCACGGCAGGGATGCGGTTAATTGACGCTAGCTCTTCCTCTTCGTCGGCATTATTAGGCAAAGACATCGTGGACTCTGGTTCTGTTGCCGGTGATGAGGAAGGAGGAGCTGACGGAGAAAACCAGGTAAATTGATGGTTTAAAGAGGTGATTAAAACACAAACGTTCAATGATAGACTTGCGCTCTGGTCGTGGACGCCGGACTTGATACTTTTCCTCGTCGAATCGTCCTGCAATGACCATCAAACCTACGAATTCTTATACGGGGGGATACTCACCACCGAACTCCAATGAATCCCAAAACCATTCTTCCCACACGAGATGTATATTGGCCTCTTTACGTTGATTGAATTTTTCGGCATATTTCATTTTATCCGTCTCATCGTCGCCTGAACACAGCAAATGTGTTACCTTGACTGGTCGTTCGAGTTCCTTGACATAGACACCCTTTTGCTGGATTAATAATCGGTCAACTTGATTCCGCCTTTCTACGTCCGTTATGCCTGATATTGATAGAATCACGCCTGAAAAAACTGGCAGACGATATTTTTCTAGGCTCTGCGAGGTGCGTTAGGAGTCGGTGTCCAATGCTAACGAGTAGTCACACACCTCTTCGACATCAAAGTCATCCCCTCGGAGCCAGACCTCATAGCACTCGGTTATCCACTTCGGCAGCAGGATAGGTATCTTGAGCTGCAAGGCACACTAGACGGCGTAAAACAAAGGCTGGCACAGAAAGGTGCGGAAGACATACATTGTATTTTGCTCCGCCGTGATCTTTGGCGACAAGGTGGGTGACGCGGTCTGTGAATGCCGAGGCGGTCTGAGCACCAAGTTCTACGGCTTTCTTGAATAGGGCTGGCTGGGGACGGTGTCAATATAGGAAACCCCCTAGCTGAACAAGACGCGCCTTGTCGTGGATTCCTGTTGCACATATGACCATTTTCGAAAACGGCCTCGGACAATGGTCCAGATAGCTCGTGTCCTCGCTTCCTAGCTGGGTCTCCTCCGCCCATAACTTCTCCTCGGCTGCCTTTCGCTTTGAAGAGGATGATTTGGGTTGTGCAGGTCGTAATTTGACATTAGGAACCTAGGGCGACAGTTCAATGTTGAAATGGCAAATATTGGCAGTAAACAACGCGCCTTTTTGGACTTGTTTCCTCGTCGGTGCATAGTAAAGGGTAAGCAACTGGGATAGAAGGGAGGCAGATGATTGCGATGGTTGAACGGTCCATGTCACAAGGTTCGCCAGCGTCATGGTCACATGATCGTGTTTAGGGCCGGGTTCGTCGTGTTTCGACTTTGACCACGACTTGTCAACTTCCGTTCAATGCATTCGTTTATTTCACAACGCTTCACTTCTCTCTTTTTATTTCTTCCGTGTCTCATCTGGCTTGCTTTTTGGCGACAATCCACAAGCAGTCCTTCAATCAATGTTCCATTTCCCCCTTCTCATTCTCAATACGCCGTCCATCTCAATATGTCTCGAATCATCGAACCGCGCTCGCTGACAGCCATTCTGCCTCTTCTGCCTTCTTCAACCCCAGCTCTCACCGACCTACTTCTGCCTTTCTTATCTGCCTCGCGTCTAAGTGAAGTTGTACTTGTCACACCAGAATCCAACCTTGCGGCCACCCAGTCTGTGATACGCGATTTCGTTTCATCCTTGGACGATGTAGATCACCCGAGCTTCTCCCTTCGCATATGGCCGCGAGGCGCGCATGGCGCGATGGCTGCTTTCAGAGCCGCGTCACAAGTCTTCGCCGACTGGGTTTTGCTCCTCGACTACAAAGCGCTCTCTACCGTCAGTGCGGAGGTTCGTACAGTACTCCTCAATCCACCATACTACTCTGTCCCTGTAGGGCCTAGAGGCTTCCGCACGTCATGCATTACTCCTTCCCAAGCGCCTCAAACAGCTTCGTACTTGGTGCCGCCTTTTGTGATGTCCAGGTCTCTAGCCCACTACACCAGCCGCGCTAACAATTCTCACTTTTGGCATGAATTTGGAACTAGTATCGCATCTGTGGATAACCGTGGACACGGCGGGGTTGTGCTACCACTTTCTTCAGAGAAAGATTCCGGTTGGTGTAAACTCAAACAAAATTTCGGCACCTCGGATAATCTCCTTACCGGCTCACATATCACCGGACATGGTAGCATTGATACATCGTCTTGTTCCTCTTCTGTCGTGGACCACCAATCTCAACCAGTGTTTGTCATGCTATTCCCAACTTTGGGCTATCTACAGACATTCGCATCTGTTCCTTGTCAGCTTCAGACAAAGGGATTCCTGGTATATGCCGCGGTGTATTCTTTGGAAATCATGTCACCTTCCCCGAAACAGTCGATCCATCATGGATCGTGCGTCATCCAATACAGCATTCTGTCTGAACCCCAAGACTACTCCTTACGGGTTTATCGTATCTTTGGTCGTCACCCGGATATTGTATTATCTTTGACCGAGCTTGAGCTTGCCCCTACGTCTGCTACCAGAGTGCGTCTATCCCAGCGGGACCTGCCATATTGCGCATGGATGGGGACGCTCTCAATTTCTGAATGGCGAAGTACGTTCTCCCATCCGCCTCAAACAAAATCTCAATGCTCGACTAGATTGGAACGTTCCACAAGTCGATGTTAGTATCATCACCAAGGACAGACCGCAGTCCTTGGCACGATTATTAAGTTCCTTATCTGACGGAAGATTCTATGGCGATCGACTGGATTTGAGAATCAATTTAGAACAATCATCCGATCAAGCCACTATGCACCTGATTCGCAAATTTCAATGGACTCATGGTAGCGTGTTCATGCATCATCGAGTCATTCATGGAGGACTGCTACCTGCAGTGGTTGAATCTTGGTATCCAAATTGCAATCACAGCTACGGTCTTTTGCTGGAGGATGATGTAGAACTGTCACCGCTGTTCTATGCATGGATCAAGATGACCATTCTTCGCTATCGGTGGGCAATGCTTTCGTCGATCATGGATCCTATTAACACATGAATTAGCTATGGGGAGGAATGCAATATGTCGTCGCAACTGTTCGGTGTCAGCCTGTATCAGCAAAAGCATATCGAACTTCATCCCGACGGCCGACAACAGTTTAATGCACGCGCCCTTTTCCAAAGCCTGAGACTGCCGGTATCGTCACCATACCTTTCACAGATTCCCTGCAGCTGGGGCGCGGTATACTTCCCGGAACACTGGCGCGAATTCCACGATTATCTGTCTGTTCGATTCTCCGAAATATCTCTCAAAATCGACGCTACTGTCGTTCCCGAAGTTCGTTCTAACCAATGGAGAAAGTCGTGGAAGAAGTACTTCATCGAGTTGGTATATCTTCGCGGTTACGTCATGCTTTATCCCAACTTTGCTGATTTCGTCTCGCTATCGACGAACCACCTTGAAGTTGGCTCCCATGTGAAGGTTAGGTCAAAGGAGAAGCAGGATTTGTTCTTCCTCCCGTTGATGCACGACTCTCTTGCCTTGTTGGACTTGCCAGAGAAGACGCTGCCGGAATGGCGCTCGCTTCCTGTTTTGAACCTCACAGGATCGATTGCCTTGCTTGAATCAGTGGTCGCTGTGGGGCGCGCAGCTCGGTCAGAGGTATTGACGGGCTGTGAAGAGGAGCCGTCCCTTTTCAGTGCTCAGGAGCTTATGTGTGTAGAAATGAACTAGAATGACTTGCTCCCAGTAGACCGAATAAGGAAATAAGCACGCACGTGGAAGCTCGCAGGCAGTTTTGGCAAGTTACCCTTTCCCTGCATCCCTCCATCATGGCTGAACGAACGAACAGCAACATGCTCTTTGCAAATTTTAATCAAGATTTCTCGTGAGTTTCTGAATGTTCGAGTCGAATGTACTTGCAAAAACGCTTAGAATCTGTTAGATGCGTGTCGGTCGGCACTCGGAGGGGCTATAGCATCACCAACTGCGAGCCGTTCGGAAGGGTCTATACGATGAGTCCGTCGTTGAGCGTCATGGTCGCCTGTTACTGACCCTCCTGTACAGATGATGGTGCTCGTGGCATAGTAGAGATGCTGTTCTGCACATCACTGATAGCTCTGGTCGGGGCGGCAGATCAACCGCATTCAAGTCCAAGGAAGCTGCAGATAGTCAACACAAAGGTGCTTTCTACCGGCCCTTTTCTTCGTCGTCGTCACTCAACTTAATGCAGAGGCAATCCATGATATGCGAACTACTCTTCCCGTCGTCAATTCTCGCCGTCAAGCTGAACAGGAAAACGCTTGTCATCGTGCTGGAAACTGAGATTTACATATACGATATTTCAAACATGCGGTTGTTACACGTTATCGAAACGACAGCGAATCCTGAAGGTGCGCTCTAGCGTGTTTTCGTGGGAAGCGTGTACTGATGGTCTTCCAGCCATTTGTGCTCTTTCTCCCTCGGCCGACAGCTCGTATTTGGCGTATCCATCACCTGTACCTTCACCAACATCACCGCTCGCTGCGCCACCACCAGTCGCTTCGTCTTCACAGCTGCAGACTCAATCTGGCGACGTTCTGCTGTTCTCCACCCGCTCTCTCACCGTCGCGAACGTCATTCAAGCTCACAAATCGCCCATATCCTTTCTGTCCATCAATTCCTCCGGTTCTCTTTTAGCCACCGCTTCCGACAAGGGCACTGTCATTCGTGTCTGGAGCATCCCAGGCGCTGAAAAACTCTATCAATTCCGCCGGGGGACGCGCGAAGCACGAATCTATTCGATCAATTTCAATCTAGTTTCGTCGCTGCTAGCGGTGAGCTCAGCACATGATACAGTCCACATCTTTCGACTAGGTGGCGGAAACACGCAGAGGAAAGATGGGATGGCGAGTCCAGCAGAGTCTGTGGACAGCAGGGAGACGACGCAACTCGATGGAGGGTACGAGGCATTCATAGAGAAGAAGAAGGGCAGTGGGGTGTCGTCCAGTCTTAGGAGAAAGTCGTTACAGGTCACGAAGAGCCTATCACATTCAATGGGTGGATATCTCCCCAATACCATAACGGAGATGTGGGAGCCGTCCAGAGATTTTGCTTTTTTGCGGTTACCAACGAGTGGCGCACGCTGTGTGGTTGCGCTGAGTGGGACGATGCCACAGGTGATGGTGATTTCCTCCGAGGGCTACTTCTACTCGTATAACATTGACCTGGAAAACGGTGGAGAGTGTTCTCTGATGAAGCAGTTCAGGTGTGCTGCTTTGGTCTTTGGTTTTCTAATGCTCATACGTGTCCATAGCTTACTGGATTCCGGTGAAGATTCTACCAAGGATGTTACAGACTGAGGGATGAAAGTATTGTATCGTTATTTTTACCCTGTGCCTTTCGGCTGGATTTGTAGTATTTCTTGGAGATTATGTGTACAATGATTCGTAGTCTTGAAAGTGACGATTCAAAGATATTTGGAGTGACATGGTTTGCACAAACTACGAGCGTTGTATGAGGCCAACACCAATGGGCAAACCCTCTTCCTTTGCCGCCTCTTGAACCTTTGCGGCACCCTGTCGAGTAGCTTCGGCAGCGATTGCAGCAGTACGAGCAGCCTAGTCGATGTTAGCGAGGCAACGAAGCAACAGACGAAGCTCACCTCTTTGTCTCCATGTAGACACTCGAGGTAGTCAGCAGATTGAGCTGCGCATTGCTGGGGAACATCTGCTTGGGAGTAGCATTTAGAAAACTCTTGCCAATAGACAAAGCAGCGAGGTCGAGCTAGACCGGGTTGAGCAACAGAAACAACGAGCAGAGGACGGGCTCACATCCTGTCCAGCTGAATCCAGACATCGTGGTCACGGTCAGAGCCGAATTGCACAGCCACGCCTTTTTATCTTATTACCAACCATGGGTTCGCCTTCCAAGCAGGATGGGACCCTTCCCCCAGGCATGGTAATAGGTCCAGATGGCAAGCCCTGCAGAGTCTGTAGCAGCGGCGCCGCGTTTCGAGCCTGGAAACCGCCCACCGCAGCGACAAAGACCGCGACGGCGCCGGTGCCAGTAACACCTCCAGCCGACTGTCCTCCCGACGTCGAGCAGCTCGGTCGCGCGACGTGGACGTTCCTCCATGTCACAGCCGCCTACTATCCTGAACGCCCAACGCCCAACCAGCGCGCCAATATGCTCACGTTACTCAGGGCTCTCCCAGTTCTGTACCCGTGCTTCTACTGCGCCGACGATTTTGGGAAGGAGATACAGGCGCATCCGCCGGATGTTAGTAGCAGGGCGGGGTTGAGTCGGTGGTTATGTGAGAGACACAATGAGGTCAACTTGAAGCTCGGAAAGCCAAAGTTTGATTGTTCACTAGAAAAGACAGACGAGAGATGGAAAGACGGAGCCTGTGATTAGCGCGTCTCTCTCTCTACTTTACAAATACATATCTACATTATTCCGATATTCCGACGCGAAATTACGATGTACGAGAGAAGAAAAGACGACCAAAAATTGATCGTGACCGAGAATTGTCTTGCTCTTCCTCACTCGCCCCAATTACTCGTCCTCTTCCATCCGTGACAAATGGCGGTCGCCCATTTTCTGTGCTAGTAGACTGTCCCCCCTCCGGTGTTGAATCCAACGAATCTTCCGTGCTGTTGGGAGTTTCGTCGTCGACATCGATACCCAAGTCCACGTCTTCGCCAGCTGTCCAAGCAACAGACGGTTCGATAGTGCCGAAGATAAACCTAGAAGTCGGAGCAAGACGTGGTTCTTCTTCGTCGTCGTCTTCGCTTGTGCTCCAAATACTCCCAGAGTCGCTGTCAGTCTCATCAACGTCCTCTAGTGGAGGCATGGAGTCGTCGCTATCATGGATGTCTCTTCTTTCGCTTTCTCTTGTGCGATTTCTGTGGGATGAATGTGAAACGATTGGCTCAAGGTTCGGCATAGTCTCTTCCTGTCCACGACAATGATTTAGTCGGTATCCATTTAAACCAACAGTGGCTGCTTACCGAGACGGGTGGTCGTCGCGGCCCACCAGGACGAAGTAAATCACCAATGTAACGCGATAGGGCTGCTGCTGGGGGAAGACCAATTAGCACATCGTCACTATCAAATCCCATTCGCCGTAACTCTGTGCGCATAACATCATAGGTGCCTTCAAACGTCCCCATGTTGCTAAGGTGGTTGTCCATGGTGTCCATGAACAATCCAATCATTTCAACAGGGTCTGGATAGCGGCCGGGGAACGGAAAACCGTTTGCAGGTCTTGCCCGACGCCGTGCATAGATCTGTAATTTGTTGGGTGTTTGGTCAGACAGGTGAATGATGTGACGTACCTTCATACACGCTTCAATGCCCTGATTGAAAATGTGAGGAGTGCCATCGTCGTTCAAGTGCTGGTAAAAGCAATCCTTGCCAAAGGGACAAAATGGGCTGGAAGCATCTTCCCTCTTGGATGCTTGGAAATAGCTGGATAATAGGTGATAAGCCAAGATCGATGGGATAGCACAGCGGTACGCACCGGCAAGGTACCCTGGCCATGCTCTCCTTGTACGAAATTATGGCCTTCTCTTTTCTGGGATCTTCATTCTTGTAAAAGACGGAGGACGGGGTGATGTATGCGGAAGGAGCACGACACATTGGGCATTGCTTGGTGACTTTGGATGGGCCCGGATCTCGATTCAGCTTGGATGAATCTCGCCATTGCTTGATGCACTGCAAGGAGGCGTTAATATTCAGTGGCAAGATGAAGGCCTCGACGCACCGAGATACAAAAGACATGGCTGCAACCCACTAGGATGGTGTCAGTGAAGGTTAAGGGGGAGAAAACATGACGACGAACTGAGAAGGCCATAGGTAACGGGCTGTTCGAAACAAATGGAACAAGGCTCGTCCTCGTGGTCTACGCCAGGACAAGGCGGTCGCGGCGTGTGCTTGAACCAACATTCGTCACCTCTCTTGCAATAACCTACCACATCGATCAGAATGATGAACGTTGGTATATAGTGATAATGGTGTACCCTGAGCATAGAAGCGACAAGTCTTTGCTTGGTCGTAGGGGGTCAGGCCTCGACTATTTGGTTCACCATGGAGAAACTTGCACTTGCTTCCGGCGAAGCAGCCTCGAGGTTCCTTGTAGTATTTGCAAGTTCCGCGAGACTTTGACGTTATTGGGCGATCCATAAAGGTGTCGCCAAGTTCAGGGCGTGACTGGGTCACATCACGGTTAACACTGACTGCGAACGAGAAGAGATCAGATCTCTCTCGCTAGCTTAGTCAGCATCCGTGTAGCGACGCGTTCCGTGCCGGCTCTCCGGACGATGATGATGAAATCCCGTTTTAAGTATTCACACCAAGGGGATTGCACAATTGCGTCAACAGACATGACGTACATTACCGCGTTTAAGGAAGGCTGGACCCTCACCTTCCTTTTATAGTATCATATTCCCACGATTTACCGTTCCTGCCAACCATTTCAAGACATATATTCCCACGGTGTCGGACAAAAGGGCAACCCTGGAACAGGTATTCAACACTGTGGTCTGATGGTGGGAGGTTTGAGCATGACAGTTAAGTTTGAGCCTCAAAAAACTTGTGATTGGAACAGGTTTTTTGAGGACTGTAATCTTGGAGTGTTCACAGCTATTAAGGTGATTGGACCAGTTTTTTTTCACCACCAAAAGCACTATGTTATGTTGACACATGAGACAGAATTGCATGCTGGAATCATTGAGTGACAGATTTATAGTGGCATAAATTGAGTAAGTGATGTGGGAATGTTTATAGCATGCTTACTGGTTGTTTTCTCTTCACCATCAAGATCATCCACAAACCCCATGTTACATCATGTTAGGGCTGACTCCCATGTGACTCGTAGTTGGGCGATTGGTAAGCTGTCTCATGTTTGGACAATCACTTGGCCAACGCCTCAAATGACTCGAGGTGGTGAAAGGGGCGCTTACAGAGAGGCTCTCAGCAAGCGAGCAGACAAGTAAGATTTATGTGAAGGTAAACCTTAGCTCGAAGCTGAGGTTGTACAGTAAATCATAGCTACTTAAATACTAAAGAGTTGGTCCTAAGAATAGCTATGAAAGATTTGTCGAAGTCAAGAGGCATGCTAGTCGGGCGATGAGCACGCAATATCATGCGTTGTCCATCATGAAAGATTTATCGAAGTTGTTGGTGGTGATACGGTGGTGATAATGCATAAGCATGATTACACTGATAAGATGAGATAAGACTAGAAAATGAAAAAAAGTCAATAAATCGTAACATTACCCTCTCGTTAAGGCAGTCGTCCTGACTGTCCTATGTCTTCCTCCCAGGGTTCGTCGTCTTCTTCCTCCTGGTTGCAAAGTATGCAGTCCGTGACTTCTTTTTCGCTTTCCCTTTCCCAGTAGTCATCAATGAATTTTTTCCAGACCTTCCGGTTGGGTTCCTCGATCCAGAACTTCTTTCCATCGGTACGTTCTACTTGATAGAACATGCTCCATCCACCTGTGACAGTATTTTCGCGATAAGAATGGTCGACTATTCATTTGACTGTCTTTTCCGATCTGTCGATGACCTTGCGTGCAGTCATGACAGCCCTTGTTTCGGAGATACTGTCCTTGTAGTCTTGAATGGCTTCTTGGGCGTTAGCCATGTCATCTTCTTGAACCCACGAGTTGTGTTCTTGTGTCCATCCTTTCCACTTGACGAAGTAGTCCGTTACTAGGTGGGACTTCTGTCCTTTTTTGCCATGGACTCGTCATGTACGAGAGTCCAGGACTTCTTCGACCTCGTATTCTTCCTCATCTTCAATGAGGTCAGGTGGGGGTGGTGGAGGTTGTTCCTGGTTGGGGAACGCTGGTGGTACGTAGGGGGTGAGTAGCTTTTTGTTGAAACACAGGTGGATTTTCCAATGTGGGGGAAGTTTCAACTTGTAGGTGGAAGCGCCAGTCTTTTCCAGTATCAGGAATGGGCCGATGCACTTGTCATCAAGCTTCTTTTTGGGGTGGGGGAGATGAAGGTTGGTGGCATCGAGCCATACTCGGTCTCCAATGGCGTAGTCCATGGCGTCTCTCTTCTTCTTGTCATATTGAGACTTCATTCTTCCCGCCGCTTTCTCTAGTACCTCCTTGGCCTGGCAGTGCACTTCCTGCATATTCTCCACGAACGACTTTGCCAACAGGTTGGTGAAGGCGGTCATTTTAATGGAGTCCGGTAGGACATGCAGATTCGTCCCATAGTTGGTAAAGAAGGGGGTTTGTCCTGTCACTGAATGAACCTGGTTATTATGGGCGAATGCTGCTAACATGAGCCACTCACTCCAGTTGGTTTGGCGGTGATTGATGAAGAGCTGAAGGTACTTATTGATTTCTTGATTGGCTCGTTCGGTTTGGCCATCGGTCTGGGGATGGAAGGCAGTTGATGCATTGGGCGTGATATCGAGGAGTTTGAGAAGTTCAGTCATGAACTTCGAGACGAATTGAGGTCCTCGGTCGGAGATGACGGTCTTAGGCATATACATGGTTGCGAAGGAGTTTGGCCCATCCTTCAGAAGTGAGTTCCACATTACAGGCGATTGGGATCATTTCTTTTGAGAATCTGTCAACGATCACCAGAATGGCGTCATAGCCATTGGATTCTGGTAGTCCCGTGATCATGTTGACCGAGATGTGAGTCCATGGCTCGGAGGGGACTTCATTGGGATGGAGGGGGGTGGCCTTTGGATGGGTATCTGTTTTTGTTCGTTGGCACGCTTCACATGCCTTAACATATCTTTCTTCTGTTTGTTTGAGTTTTGGCCACCAGAACTCTCTTTGGACAAGTTCCTTGGTCTTTTCGATTCCCGGGTGTCCAGCCATGATGTGATCATGGTGGGCTGCAATGATTTCTCCATGGAGCTTGTCGTCATGGGGAACATAGATGCACCCATCATAGTAGAGAAGTCCCTCCTTTTTGGAAATACTCCGCTCATGGTTGAGAGAGTTTTGGATTCCTTGGTCCCACTTGTCATGATTCCTGGTAGCATCTTTCATGCGCTGGTGGGTTTCGCTCATGGTAGGCATAATCATGGCCCTGAAATGTTCAGGTTGAAGGACTATGACATCATCATTGTCCTTTTTTCCCTGATCGTGATCATCCCTTCGGCTGAGCAAGTCTGCCTTCCTGTTAGAGGCACCTGGCTTGTGGTGGAGGGTAAAGTGATATTCGGCCAGTTCCATGACCCATCACGCCTGACGTCAGTTAAGCTTTTGCGGCTGTCTGAAATATTGGAGATTTTGATGATCCGTCCAAATCTTGAAGTCTTTGGCTGCGCCCATGAGATAGTGCCTCCACTCTTCTAGTGCGAGCATAATGGCGAGGAGCTCCTTGTCATATATCTCGTAGTTCCGTTTGGTGACAGTGAGCGCTTTAGATAAGAACGCAACTGGTCTCCACTTCCCATCCTGTTCTTGACTTAGGACAGCACCGATCGCTCCTTCACTAGAGTCAGCTTCCACTCAAAATCTCCCTTTCTCTTTGGGGAGGGCGAGTACCACATCCTCGGCCATCTGCTTCTTCAGGCATTGGAAGGCCTCGTTCTGAGCTGCACCCCATGTCCAGGGTGCATTGCCAGTGAGTTGGGTCATCGGACAGACTATCTTGGAGTAGTCTTTTATGAACTTCCGATAGAAGTTTGTGAACCCTAAGAAGGATTGCAATTCCTTCTTTTTGGTGGGGGTCGGCCACTCCATGATTCCTTTGACCTTGACAGGGTCCATTCAGATGGATCCTTCGCTAATGATGATGCCAAGGTACTCGGTCTTGAGGACCTCAAACTTGCACTTCTCTGCTTTAAGGAAAAGCTTGTGTTCCCTTAGTCGTTGGAGTACCCGTTTGACAATCCATCGGTGTTCCTGGAGATCTTTGGAGAAGATAAGGATGTCATCCAGGTAGATTGTTACCTTGCCCTCCATAATGAGGTCATGGAAGATATCGTTCATCATCCACTGGAAGGTCGCAGGGGAATTGATAAGACCGAAGAACATGACAGTCAGTTCAAAGAGACCTCGGTTAGTCCGGAAGGCAGCTTTAGCCTCGTCTCCTTGCTTGATGCGGACATTATTATATCCCCAGTGGATGTCCAGTTTTGTAAAGTACTTGGCGCTGCGAAGCTTATCCATAAGTTCTGAGATGAGTGGGAGGGGGTATTGATTTTTGATTGTCATTTCGTTCAGTTTTCGGTAGTCCTGAATGGGTCGTAAGGAGCCATCCTTCTTCTTTACGAAGAAGAAAGGAGACGCGAAGGGGGACTTGGAGGGTCAGATGCGGCTGGATTCTAGATTTTCGTCGAGGAATTTATCCAACTCCTCTTGCTCATGACGGTTTAAGGGGTAGACCTTGCAGTCTAGCGTGGACTTGGCATTGGGGATTAGTTCGATGGCATGATCCCAGGGTTTGCACTCAGGCAACTCGTCGAAGTTTTCTTTGGAGAAGAGGTCCTCAAATTCGCGGTATTGAGGCAGGACCATCTCTTCAAAGGTCTTCTTAGTTTTCCCTTCGGCTGCCTTGGCTGCTAGGTTGTTGGCATGGTGTACTGCGTGGATCTCCAATTCCTCTCTAAGATTGACCATGAGGATGGTCTCGCCTTCTTCTAGCTCTTCATCCCACGGATCCTCGGGATCGGCGTCCGGAAGGGGGAATGGGTTCTTCTGGCATTGGCACCGGGAAAAGATGATCTTGCTGGTGGCCCAGTTAATGACAGGATTGTGTCGTAGGAGCCAATCATGTCTGAGAAAGATGTCACCCTTGCCTATGTTGGTGACAGCAAAGTCAATTCTCTCACTGTGGCCTCCTATCGTCATTCTTACTTCTACGAATTCCGTGATTTCCCCTGCCTTGTTGCACGTTCTGTCAGCATTGTATATGGAGATTGGGGCCGGTGCCGGGCAAGTGACAAGCCTATGCTTCTTGACGTAGGCTTCGTTGATGGTACTCCTGGTACATCCGCTGTTGACCAATGCCTGGGCTTTAAGAGCCTGGCGGTTTTCCAACGTTTCGAGTTGGACATCCAGGAATAACTCCCTGACGCCCTTGGTACTCACTCGGCATTGGTATCAAATTGGTTGGCTTAGCTCGTATAGCCTTTCTCTGGCTGCTTCCCCTTCGGTCCTTAGAGCGGCGAGTAGGTGGTTGTCGATTTTGTTGACCTTCTCCTTATGAGCCCAGAGATGAAGCGAGGCAAGCACTTCCGAATCCGTGCATGCTTCCCTGATGGCCCGAAGGGTCCAGTCCATGCCAAATGGCTTGAACCAGGTGGACTTCAGGGTGGAAACACTCACTGGGTCTAATTCGGATCGCCTCGCCCTCAACGATTCTTCTTCCTTCTCCTTTTGCACCTTGGCTTGTGACCTCTTGAAGGACGTGTCATCTTCTTTGTCAGGGACCTTGACCATGGTGGTATTCTGGACCCATGAGCATCGCGCATCCGATGCTGGAGTCCCGCTTGATCCTTTGGCAGTCAGGGGCCTTCGAGGGGTCTCCCTGGTTGGGGCATGCTCCTTCCCCAGAGATCGCCCGCTTCCAGCTTTTTCATCAGGACTCGGGGGTTTGGGGAGCGGGTCGCTCCTGGAGTGACCGAAGGGCTCGTCAAGACGAATGGAGGGAGTCGTGTACGTCGCGTTCTTGTCGCATGAGCCGTACTCCCACATTACCATCAGGTCCTTCAGCGCCTGTCCCGGATCCCTATCCTTTCTTGTGACAGCTTCTTTCCTTTGGGTCAGGGACAACAGGGGTGCTGTCTCAATCGGCGTGTCACCTCCGAGAGAACGATGAGAGCTGCAACCTGTCATTTTTTCTTCCAGGCCGGGGGAGAGAGGGTTGTGTTTCTTCGATGGCCCTTGAGCGTGAGGCGAATCATTGAGAGCAAGGTCGATAGGCATCGGCCCCATACCCTGGCCTTTGTCTTGACGCTTCCGTTCAGCGACAACGGGCTCGGCCGGTTCAGGGAGCACCTCCTTCGTCCTTAAGGACTGGGAGATCCCTGACATAGTTCGGATGAACTCCGGTCCCCATCGAGTCTGAAGGTCCTGGAGGGTGAGGAATTCTGGGACAGAAAGTGTAAGCGAAGGAGGGGGATGAGTCTCGCTTCGTTTTTGGGGGATTATGTAGGTTTTTTCAGTCAGAGTCTGAATGGTTTGTGATTCTTTTGGGGTGGTCTCAGGGAAAAGTGTAAATGCGGTGGGTATATTTGAATGCTCTGATACACAAGTAGACGTATGTAAAAATGATGTACAATCAGGTAAAGTCCGCACAGCGGGACCTGATGACCGACCACCCAAAGAGGAAGACTGGGCCGAGGAAGTGGAATCGCTCACTTCTCGGCCTTGCCTTTTACCTCCTCAATCTTCGTCATTGAGGGCGTCTTCTCCTCAACCTTCTCTTTGTGACTGTGTCCGTGTGCTTCTTTATCATGCTCCTCTGCTTCTGTTAGCATGGTGTGAAGCTGGGCTGTCATATATCGCCCACTCTTCGGGTCCCTGGGCCGCTTTGGCTTCTTGCAGTCCTTCCCCATATGTCCTTTTCCTCCGCAGTTGAAGCATCAACCCTCCTTCCTGAGACGGTCTATGTCCATCGGCTCGCTGGCTCCTCCATAGGTAGTCCACCCCGATCCTGTCATGCCTTTGCTGACGGGTTTGTCGGCCATGGAACTTGTCGCGCTGGAAGTTCCTTTGGAGGAGCTTCCAGCATGTTGGTTCTTTGGGCGGTTGACATACCTGATTTTGTCGAAGGCCATCTTGCGGGCTCTTTCATCGAAGATGCTGCAGATCCGACGCTTCCATTCCAGGTAAGTGGAAGGGATCATAACACCTAGGTTTGTGATGGAGTCAGTGTAGGATTCGGGGACTCCCCGATGGACAGCCCTAACGATCGCGCTTTGGAGTCCAAGGTCAGCGAGCTGATCAGCTTGTCGGGCCAGCTCTTCGAGGCGTCGGAAGTATTCGGATGCAGTTCCTGTCATTTTGAGCTCATTCATCCGTCTCTCCATCACTTCTTGGAGAGCGGGGTCTCCGTATTTGACTTTGAGGGCGGCTTTGAATTCATCCCATGAAAAGTATCAATAGCATCCCTTGGTTTCGCTCCAGAATTGGTATCGGTACTGAGACCACCAACCCTGGGGTTTTTCTCCGAAGAGGGAGACTGCGAAGAGGATCTTATTGGCATGGGTGGGGTAATAGGCTTTGAAGACTGTGAAGTAGTCTTCACATGCCTCCGTGAAACGGTGGATGTCGCTGCTTTTCCTTTGGAAATCCCCGGGCATTCGGATAAGTGTTGGCTTTACTTGGAGCCAAGGGTCTTGTTCTTGAGCATCGCCGGAAGGCCAGTACAGGGGGTCTGGAGGATTGTATCTGGGGGGCGGGTGAGGGACTGACCACCTGTTGGTCCGATGGGTTGGGCTCCCATATCTTCTAGGGGCTGGTGCAGCAGGGCGCCCTCAGGGTGGTGGTTGGTCGGGGAAGTCCTGGAGTTCTTTAGGGATGGGCAGGTTATGGACGAGGGCGAACGCCCTAGCCTTTTCTAATTGGGCTACCAATCCTGCTGCGAGGTCAGGGAATGCATCTTTGTCAGCCTGGAACTGCTGCCTTCTGGCTTCTGCTTCCTGGGCCTCTCATATCCTTCGCTCGTCCTCCGTTTCCATCAGCTCACTGGGTCCTGCCTCACCGGACCCAGCGAGTAGCCTACTCTTGCCTTTCCATGGATTGCCGTTCTTCTGCCATTCTCTGGGCAGTTCGTCGGGCATTGGCCTGGGCCATTCGTACATGGGCCAGGTGCTCTCGTTCGTGTTCATCGCTTCTCCAGGTTCAGAGTATATCCTCCAAGTTTCCCTGGAGGGTTCATGCCTCCTCCTCTGTCTTTGGTCATAGTCCTCGTATATAGACTCCAGGGGTGGGGCCGTAGTCCTGCTCGTGACGGTGGAGCTCCTCTGTTGGAAAGAGGCATAGTTGTTGGCGATGTTCCTCCAGGGACTCATTGATTCCTCCTCTTCTGATGTAGTCCTCTCTTCTAAGGGCCCATGCCTGGGCACGATAGGGTCTGAGAGCGATTCGCTGTTGTACTGAGAGGGAAGTCCATGCTCGAGCTGGAGCTCCCAGGTAGAATGGATTGCTCTCGAGCTCTCTCCTTGCCAGCCTTTGTTCGTCTCTGAGTTCCCTAGGGGGCTGGTCTGGGTCCTCCTCCAGTCGCCATAGTCGGAATGCGTTCTCAGTCTCCCAAGCTCTTCTTCGTCGGAAGTAGGAAGGTCTCCCGATATCGCGGATCTGAAGTCTTCCTCTTCTGAGGTCATCTGGGTCGACCCATACCGATGAGTGGTTCGAGACGCTGTCGAGGGGCTCAGCATCCTGGCTGCTTCCTGCCCCTCGTGGTTGCTCGGGTTGGGGGAGCTCTGGGGTTCCGTTTGAGGAATGGAAGGGAGAGGACGTGGGCCATGTAATTGATGCCGTAGGTGTACCAGGGGGGGGGGGTCCACCCGAGGTCATAGAGGGGGTCACGGTGTATGTGGTTGGTCTGGCGGTAGAAGGTCTCGATCCACGCTGCGATGATGGAGCTGCTTGCTGAAGGCGGAGAAGGGTTTGTAACTCTGAGGGTCGGACGGGTAGGGGATGTGCTAATGGGAGCGGGCTCAGTGCCCTCAGCTGGAAGTACATTTGTACTGCTTCGATGTGACTCTGTCTTGTCATACTCGATAGTGCCGGGCCCGACGTAGGCTTGGATAAGTTCTGTGATGTCTCCCTCGATAGAGGGAGAGCGAGATGCTGTCCTAGAGGACTGCCTAGTACCAGAGGGTCCAGCGATGGGGCTTGGACTTCTTCCTCTTCTTCCATGATAGACCCCGGCATCGCTCTCTGGGCTGGGGGCTCCTGATCAGTCCTGCCTATTCGGCGAGACGGGGGGGCGTGTAGAACTGGTCCCTTCTGTAGGGCTCGTATGTCATGTAAATGGGCTGAATTTGACCATTATAGGGCGGAATGTAGAATTGTGGGAGAGTAGGGGGTGGGTATGTTAATGGTCTTCTGGGTCCTAGCCCATGTTGTTCGAACCAGTTTCTGTTTCTGCAATATATGGCGGTGGCGAAAAAGATTAGTCCTACTAATGCTGCTGCCCTTATGAAGGCTCCTATGGCCGTGTTTCTGAGTGTTTCTGAGATGTCGGGTGTTTGTTGGAGTGTCATTCAGAGTCCTTCCTGTGTTTTAACGTCGTGGAAGGGTGAGGGAAGCTTCGAGCTAATTGTTAGGGCCCACTCCCACGTGACTCATAGTTGGGTGATTGGTAAGCTGTCTCATGTTCGGACAATCACTTGGCCAATGCCTCGAATGACTTGAGGTGGTGAAAGGGGCGCTTACAGAGAGGCTCTCAGCAAGCGAGCAGACAAGTAAGATTTATGTGAAGGTAAACCTTAGCTCGAAGCTGAGGTTGTACAGTAAATCATAGCTACTTAAATACTAAAGAGTTGGTCCTAAGAATAGCTATGAAAGATTTGTCGAAGTCAAGAGGCATGCTAGTCAGGCGACGAGCACGCAATATCATGCGTTGTCCATTATGAAAGATTTATCGAAGTTGTTGGTGGTGATATGGTGGTGATAATGCATAAGCATGATTATGCCGATAAGATGAGATAAGACTAGAAAATGAAAAAAAGTCAATAAATTGTAACACATCATCAGGGCAAATTCTTGATTTGGTTGTTCCTGGCCTAATTCTGGCTGAAAAATGGCATGGAAAGCAACTATTCTAATCAAGATATTGCCTATTGCAATCAAAATATGCTATTTATACTTCAATATTTTGGTATGTCACTTACACATTTAAGGGCCTACCCCCTCCCCCCTTCCCCTCCTACCTCATGTCCTGGTTTGCTCTGATGGAATCCCCTTGATTCACACCCTTTAGGGTGTATGTACACATCTAGTTTCTACTACACATACCTGATATGAGGTCTCTGGTGGGTGGGCTTGGGTATGGAGTAGTCTGTATCTGTTAGACCCAGATCACACATGACTCATCTGTTGTAAACCAAGGGCTGTCTCGTGTTCAGACAGTCACCCAAGGAGTCATGGTTAATGACTAATCATGATGCAAATGAGGCTTGAGTTAGGAACTCTAGGCAATGAGCGAGGAGAGAAGTCTGGTGTAGATTAAACTGTAGCTCAAAGCTGGGGTATTACAGTGAAATATGTACTACTTATATATGAAAACTGAAGTACTAAAGATAGAACAGTCCATGTGGTAACAATGAGAAACCCATGTGTGAAACAATGAAAGTGGAGAACCTGTCATGAGTCATAGCACAATGGCTGAGGTTGTTTGGTATAGGCATGGATACCAGTCCGGGTATTGTGATAGGTGTTTTGATAAGATGCGATAAGACAGGCGCTCATGATAAGATAAGAGAAATGGAAAAATCATAACATTACCCTCTCATTAAGACAGTTGTCCCAACTGTCTAGCTGAGTTCTTTGGGTTCTTCAAGGGATTTTTCTCTATCCCTTTCCCAGTATTCGAGTTTCAACTCCAATAGGTAGCCTTCCTTGGGTTCTTCGATCCACTCCTCCTTTTCACTGGTTCGTAGTCAGTACCAGAAGGCAGTCTCTTGCCATTCATGGTCGATAATCTCCGGGTCTTTGTTGGTGACTGCTTGGATGCCTTGTTCAGCCTCTCTTTCCTTGTAGAAGTCGGTGATGGCTTTGTCAGCATTCATGTAGTCCTCCTGTACCCATCCATTGTGTTCCTTTGTCCATCCTTTCCATTTGACAAAATAGTCTGTCATTAGGACAGGCTTGGGATAGCCTCATTGTCCTGGAGTCTTTTTTCCATGGATTTTCCTTGTTCAGGCATCAAGGACCTTTTCCACTTTGTAGTATTCATGATTGTCAATGAGGTCAGGTGGTGGTGGTGGTGGTTGTTCCTGGTTGGGGAAGGCAGGTGGGATGTATGGAGTTAGGAGTTTTTTGTTGAATCGGAGGTGAATTTTCCATGTGGTGGGAAGATGCAATTTGTATGCTGATGGTCCTGCTTTCTTGACAATCTCGAAGGGTCCAGTGCGTTTGTTGTCTAGCTTCTTCTTTGGTCTGGGAAGAAGCAAATTGGTGGTGTCTAGCCATATGCAATCTCCAATCTGGTAATCCCTGGCTGGGTTTTTGCCTTTGTTGTACTGGGTCTTCATTCATTGGGCTGCTTCATCTAGCACCATGCAGGTCTGATCATGGATAGTGTGCATCTGGGTGGCGAAGTCTGTTGCAGCAGGGTTTTGGAAAGGAGTTGTTTGCTTGGCATCTGGGATGAGGCAGGAATGGATACCGTGGTTGATCTCAAAGGGACTTCTTCTGGTGGCAGAGTGGATACAGTTATTGTGCTGGAATGCTGCTAAGGGTAGCCATTCTGCCCAGTCAGTTTGTCGGTGATTGATGAAGATCCTTAAGTACTTGTTGATCTCCTGGTTGACTCATTCCGTTTGGCTGTCTGTTTGAGGGTGAAAGGTGGTGGATGCATTTGGGGTGATATCCAATAATTCATATAGATCTTTCATGAATTTGGACATGAATTGCAGACCCCTATCAGAGATGATGGTTTTTGGCATTCCATGTCAACAATAGACTTGGTCTTGGAGAATCTTCACCCATCCTTCTGACAAGAGTTCCATGTTACATGTGATGGGTATGATTTCTTTGGAAAACCTGTTGACAATAACAAGTATCATGTCAAATCCATTAGACTCTGGTAGGCCGGTGATCATGTCTACGGAGATATGAGTCCAGGGGGACAAGGGGGTTTCATTCGGATGAAGAGGGGCAGATTTCTTCTGTGTACTTGCTTTGGTTCATTGGCAAGTTTCACAGGCTTTGACATAAGTTTCCACATCCTTCTTCATTTTGGGCCACTAGTAATTTTGGAGGATTAGCTCCTTGGTTTTTTCTATCCTGGGATGTCCAGCAGTAATATGGTCATGCGATTGGGAAATGATCTCCTCTCAGAGTTTATGGTCTCACAGGACATAGATCCTGCCATCATAATAGAGGATCCCTTCTTCCTGGGTAATGCCTCATTCATGATTTAGGGAGTTAGCAATTCCTTGGTCCCACTTCTCATGGAGTTGCGACGCTTCCTGGACTTTGGCATGAGTTTCAGTCTTGGTGGGCATGATCATCATGTTAAAGTATTCTGGCTTGAGTACTATTACTGCGAGGTTGTCCTTCTTCCCCTGGTCATGATCATCTCATTGGCTAAGGAGATCTACTTTTTTGTTCAGTGCCAGCTTTATGATGGAGAGTGAAGTGGTACTCCATGAGCTTGGTGATCCATTGAGCTTGTCAGCGGTTGACCTTCTGGGGCTGTCAGAAATATTGGAGGTTTTGGTGGTCTATCCATATCTCGAAGTCTTTGATTGCCCCCATCAAGTAATGCCTTCACTCGGTCAGGGTGAGCATTATGGCGAGGAGCTCCTTGTCATATATCTCGTAGTTTCACTCCATGACGGTCAAGGTTTTGGACATAAATGCCACCAGCCTCCACTTTCCATCCTGCTCTTGGGATAACACCACTCCTACAGCTCCCTCGCTTGAGTCTGCTTCTACTCAGAACTTCCCTTCTTCTGTCAGCATTGTCAGGACTATGTCCTCTGCTAGTTGCTTCTTCAACCATTTGAACACCATTTGTTGGGTGGTCCCCCAGTTACAGGGTACCTTTTCTGTCAATTGGGTCATGGGTCATACTATTTTAGAGTAGTCTTTGATGAAACATTGATAGAAATTGGTGAATCCTAGGAACGACTGTAATTCCTGTTTCTTTGTGGGTGTTGGCTATTCTGAGATTCCCTTGACTTTTATGGGGTCCATTCAGATGCTTCCTTTGGCAATGATGACTCCCAGGTACTTGGTTTCCAACATCTCGAACTCGCACTTCTTGGCTTTTAGGAAAAGTTTATTTTCTCGCAGTCATTGAAGGACTTTTCAGGTGATCAGCCGATGCTCAGCAAGGTCCTTGGAGAAGATGAGGATGTCATCAAGGTAGATGGTTATCTTCCCATCCTGGATGAGGTCATGGAAGATGTCATTCATCATCCATTGGAAGGTGGCAGGGGAGTTGGTTAGTCTGAAGAACATAACCGTTGGTTCAAACAACCCTTGGTTGGTTTGGAACGCTGCCTTCTGCTCATCCCCACTCTTGATCCTAACATTGTTGTATCCCCATCGGACGTCCAGTTTGGTGAAGTACTTGGCTCCACATAGTTTGTCTATAAGCTTGGAGATGAGGGGCAGCGGGTATCGGTTCTTGATTGTCATCTCATTTAGCTTTTGGTAGTCTTGGACAGGTCATAAGGTGCCATCCTTCTTTTTTACGAAAAAGAAGGGAGATGCAAAAGGGGATTTGGAGGGTCAGATTCATCCGGTAGCAAGGTTTTCATCGAGGAATTTATCCAATTCCTCTTGTTTGGTTCAATTGAGTGGGTATACCTTGCAATCCAGAGTGGAGGTGGCATTCAGGATTAGCTCTATGGCATGGTCCCAAGGTTTTTGGTCAGGTAGTTCATCAAAGTTTTCTTTGGAGAAGAGATCAAGGAAGTCATGATAATGGGGGGGAACTATGTCGTTGATGAGCCTTTTCTCCTTCTTGGTGTTGGCGGCAGTGGTGAGATTGTTGGCATGATGGACTGCCCAAATCTCCATGGCCTGGTTGAAGTCTATGGCCAATATTGTTTCTCCTTCCTCTAGCTCCTCATCCCACCTATCCTCTGGGTCTGCATCTGGTAAGACGAATGAAAGCTTCTGGCAGTGACATTGGGTGAAAACCATCCTTTGGGTCTTCCAGTTGATCAATGGATTATGCCTGGATAGCCAGTCATGCCCTAGAAAGATGTCCTTTCTTCCTAGTTCGGTGACAGCAAGATCGATTCTTTCACTGTGGCCTCCAATGCACATTTGAAGTTCAACAAACTGGGTGATTTCTCCTCCCTTGTTTCTGGTCCCGTCGGCATTGTATATGGGAATGGGGGCACCTGCAGCACAAGTTTCTAGTCCGTGTTTTTTGACGAAGGCTCAATTGATTGAGCTTCCTGTACAGCCACTGTCAATCAGGGCTGATGCTTTTAGGACTTGTTGGGATTCTAGGGTCTCGATCTGGGTGTTGACGATCAGGTCTTGGGAGTTAGAGCAGGGTATTCTGCGTATATACCAAATGGGTTCTCGCAGCTCAAGTAGTCAGAGGATGGCATCCTTCTTGTGTAGGGTGTTGAGGGCGTCGACCAGCTCCATTTCTATCTCATGGAATTGGTCTTTGTGGACTCAATTGCTGAGCACAGCATGGGCCTCTCCATCAGTGTGGGCAAGTTTGATGGCTCACCACATCCATTCAATGGAGAAGGGCACTAGGTAGCCTGACTCTGGCTTTTCGATTGTTTTGAGATCGATAAAGTCCTGGCCATCTTTTTCCTCTTTCCACCAGCATTCAAATGCTTGTCAGTCTTCCTCCTCCATCCCTCTTGGTCCCCAATGCATGTCTTTGGGTCCCACAATAGGGATGTAGTCCACTTGTCTCTTTGCCTCGGCTTCTTCTCTTTTCTGCCATCTTCAAAACGGAGTATCGTCTTCTTCGTCCAGTACTTCTACCATCGTTGTTCTTGATCGGGGCACCCTTTCTCGTCCCTGGTAAGCATGGTCCTGCCCACCGATTGAGAACGCTTGCTGTGTCATGGAGGGACTCTCTTTTCCATCTTTGGCCTTGGTAGGCACTTGAGGACTCTCTCCCTGTGCCTCACTTCCCGTAGTGCCCTGCCTTTCAGCTGGCCCCAACCCTAATGTCAGTGTTGAGGTGTCAGCACCACCTGACTTGTCCCTTGGGTGAGCAGAGAGTGTGGCAGTTGGTTGGACCTGAGTCTTTGGCTTGATCAATCCTGAGAGGACCCCCTCAGTCAAGGACTGTGAGATCCCAGGCAGTGTTCAGTTGAACTCTGGCCCTTCAGACTTGGGTAATTCTGCTAGAATGGTGTAGCAGTTTTGCAATTCTTTTGAGGTGTTTTTCATGTTGGTGGCAGGTAAATAGGGTATATTTGAATGCGATGATGTAACTACAGAAGTATTATAAGTCTGACCAGCAGTAGACAAATGTGCACCATGTCCTTTGAAGCCCTTGGCCAAGCAAGTGGAATCGCTCACTTGTCAGCCCCATCTTTTACCTCCTCAACCTTTGTTGTTCCTTCTTCCTTCTCAGCCTCGGCCAACATGGCCTGTAACTCTTCTCACATATATTTCTTCTTCTGGGGGCAATCCCAGGCCAGGTGACCCTTCTGTCCACATCGGAAGCACTTCCCTTCCTTTCATAGGTGGTCTATGTCCATTGCCTGCCCTCAGCCTCCATATGTGACTCCCGTCCCGGTACATCAGTCTCTGCTGCTGGCTCCTTGACTGGTCCCAGAACTTGTCATGCTAGTGGATTTGTTATTTCCACTGGCATGACTGTTGGAGCAATAGTCCCTGTGGGAGTCCTGGGCAATGTTGTGTGCCTGGTTATAGATTCAGTTCTTCTGGTGCTCATCATACATTGAGGATACTCAGGCCTTCCATTCAGAGTAGGTGTGGGGTGGGCTTAGGTTGTTGGTGATGACCATGGTGTAGAAGGGAGGGAGTCCCCATTGAAGGGCCTTGTTAAGATTGTGCCAATAGATGAAAGGATTAGAATGCATGCCGAGGAGTCTGCAGAGTGCGTGGGCTTGGCGAAGCTATTAGCAACGTCACCCTTGGGTCGTAGCCCTAAGAAAGATTACGGATGGAGTCCATGGGATCAAGATGAAGTCCTGATGGAGTCGGAGTCCGTGGACTTATAGTATAAGAGAGAGATTAGGCTTGAAGGCCAGAGATAGTGAGTATGAGAGTATTGGCTAAACCAAGTTGATATTTGAACTGAGGTATGTACTGCTAATTCTACAGTTTATATACTGGTGTGGAGTCCAAGGAATCGGAGGCTAGAATAATATAAGTCTGGAATATTCTGTATCTGGAGGAGTCGAGTATTCTGTGGACTCTGATATAACACCTACTCACTACCGTAACGGATTCTAGGTGTGATAAATGAATATGTGAAATTAGTATGTGAAATAGAGATATGAAATATGGAATAGAAACCAGGAATCGGATTCCATCGGATTCCGATGAGTGCATTGGAGCCGGTTGGATGAGTTGAAGGTTGAAGTCCTCGGAGTCCGTGGCATGCTCGTTACAGTATCCCCCCCTTAGCGTTCTTGCCCTCAAGAGCGCTGATCCCGATGACCAAATGTGCTGTGTGGAATTTTGTGCAGGTACATCATGTGATTTTCACCTCTTGTCCTTTAACCTCCACCATCTCTAAGTTCAATAATTTTCCTTCACTATCCGATACGATGACGACTTCATACCGCCAGTCGCAAACTCCCAAACCATACATTACCCCACCTACACTGGATAGCGTCGACCCCGACGAACTTGAAGCATTCTACGACGATCGTGACGCTGAGGACGAGGCATATCGTTTAGCCATAGAGGCTCATGAAAATTGGAAGGTGGAAAAACGCAAGGCTGAAAAAGCTGGGGAGGCCGTGGAGTTGGCGAAAAGTAAGGCCGAGGAGAGAGCCTGAAAGGTGGCTGATTTGAAGGCAAAAAGGGCCGTGGAGGAGGCACGGCAGTTGGAAGAGGAGCATCTTGCAAAAGAGGCCAAGGAAAAATGGCTTGAGGAGGCAAAACAGGAGAGATTGAGGGAAATCGCAGAGGCCGCAGAGAGGCAAAAGGAGTTGGATACGCTGAAGCCAATGGAGGATGAGGATTCTGCCGACGGTGCCGACGGTGACAATGAAGACCCGAAAACAAAGGCCAAAAAGGAACTAGCTGAGAGCCGGAGAAAACGAAAGGGGAAGGGTAAAGAGTTGGTTGTGACGCCATTGAAGAAATGGAAGGTACGGTCAGCTGAGTATGTTGAAGAAAGTGATGACATTACTGTGGGCCCATCGGAGAGAGGTACTGAAGCAAAAAGTTATAAGAGGTTGAAAACTGAGCCTGTGCCTGGGTGAGGGGATGAAGAATTTTATAGCAAAGGTAAGCATCCGACGGTTTCCATGGTCAAACTGACTTATGGTTAGATCAATGTGGTCGTTGTCATGCTGACGGTTCCTGTTGTTTTTTAGGCAAAAAGGGAAGGTCTTGCGAACAATGCCGAATACGCAAGGCAAGATGTGTTTTTACAGATGAAGCGGATTCCACAGGTATGGGCGAAGTGTTGGACTTGCTCCACAGCCTCCACACACATATGGATATGGTGGAGATGAAAATCGAAAGGATGGAGTCCAAGCTTGAGGCCGTCGGATCCCACGTGGAAGATTTGGTGGACAATTTTCATCCTGACGATGCAGTTGAATACCCACGAGATTTTATTCCGAAGGCATCCGAGGAGGAATGGGTGGTATCGTGTCAGGAGATACTATGCATGGAGGGCGCGAATTCCGAGGCTCTCCGCCAGGCTATGACGATGCGTTTGGATCAGGACGTTGCACAAGTGTGGCACGCAAGAATAATGTCTGAGGAGACATTTAATGGTCAAGACCCGTTTGAACTAGCAAATATGGAATTATGGCGCGGAAGCCATGGAGCCGATGGGCTGGAGAAAGCTATCAAGGCCAGCAAAAAGTTTAGGACGACCCGTATGGAGTTCTACTGCCTCAGAGGCCGGCACACAGAATGGGGCTTATGGAAGAAATTTTTGAAAGGAGCTGAAGAATATTTGGTGGAAGATTCCGACAGGGAATTGGATGAGGAAGAGATCAGGGAGAGTATGCTTCCTGGGTCCGGATCCATCGGAATCACAGAGTTGGATGCGATGATGCTTGAAGAGGAAGGGCATTTGGATGGAGAGGTGGAAGAAGTTGGAAAATCCGTGGATGCCTAATTTTGATGTTTGTACCAAGACAGTAGTGTATTGCGCCGGGGTGAAAATGTATATTTTTTTCTTGATGTCTGAAATATGATGACGAAATGGGAGTGAAGTCAAAAATATGGATCTGACAGATTCCGTTCCCAATTAGGAAGGCAATTTGCAATAGTTTTCCAGAATTTAATTTGAAATTGGGGCGATGGAATCCATAGGAATCCAATGGAGATGGAAGTTAAGAAGCAGGAGGCATAGTTTTGAGTACTGCTTTGCAGATGATGACCTTGGATAGTGGTCCTGGTTTGTCTGGGTATCAACGGTGGAAATCTTCAATATATTCGTCCACAGAAAATTCTGTAGCCAGGATCCAAGCAAATTCTTCATCAGTACCTTCGTAGCCCAACCACTGTACATGGTAGAGTAGTGGACATCGGAACCGATGGTCAAGCTTAGAGTTGAGAATCTGTGCGATCTCGTACTGCTCTTCACTATCGACTTCAACTGGAGGTGGAGGTGGTTGGGTACGGTTAGGAATGGTATTGGTTTCCACAGGTTCCAGCTGTGAGACGTGGAATATGGGGTGAATGGAGCGGAGGTCCATGGGGAGTTTGAGTGTGAAAGAATGGGATCCAGGCTGGGCAATGATATTGAACGGTCCAAGGAATTTCTTGGAAAATTTCGCAGTAGGACGTGTAGTTCTAATATGCTTAGAACTGAGGTAGACTTTGTCACCTACTTTGAAATCTGGAGCCGGAGACCATCGCTTATCCGCTTGGAATTTGTAGCGAGACTGGGTGTGAGTAATTTCGTCTCGTAAGAATTTGTTAGGGCCGACGTTCATGTGACTCAAAGTCAGGCGATTGATAAGCTGTCTCGCGTTCGGACAATCACTTATTAATGCCGCAGATGACCCGAGGTGATGAAAGAGGTGCGAACTAATTAGATGCTCTCAGCGAGTGAGTAACAAGTAAGATTTGGGAGTGGTAAACCTTAGCTCGAAGCTGAGGTTGTACAATAAAATGTATTGACTTAAATACTAAAGAGTCGGTCCTAATAATAGTCACGAAAGATTTGTCGAAGTCAAAAGGCGTGCTGGTCGGGCGACGAGCATGCAATATCATGCATTGTCCATCATGAAAGTTTTGACGAAGCTGATGGCGGTGATTCAGTGGAGGTAATGCATAAGCGTTATTATGCCGATAGAGCGATAAGATGAGATAAAACTTGAAAAAGTGAAAAAAGTTAATAAATCGTAACATTACCCTCTCGTTAAGGCAGTCGTCCCGACTGCCCTAGGGCTCGTCTTGTTCATCACACTGTATGCAGTCTGTGACCTCCTTCTCGCTTTCTCTGTGCCAGTAGTCATCAATGAATGGCTTCCATACTTCCCGGTCAGGCTCTTCGATCCAGAACTTCTTCCCGTCGACTCGTTCTACTTGGTAGAACATGCTCCATCCTCCCGTGGCTGGGTTTTCTCAATAAGAACGGTCGACTATTCTTTTGACTGTTTTTTCCGATCTGTCAATAACCTTTCGTGCGGTTACGACTGCTTGAGTTTCGGATATGCTGTCTTCATAGTCCTTGATCGCTTCTTGTGCGTTAGCCATATCGTCCTCTCTTACCCAGGAGTTGTGTTCCCGGGTCCATCCTTTCCATTTGATGAAGTAATCTGTAACGAGTCGTGATTTCTGTCCTTTTTTGCCTCGGACTCAGCAGGTGCGGGAGTCCAGGACTTCTTCAACTTTGTATTCTTCTTCATCTTCGATGAGGTCTGGTGGTGGGGGTGGAGGCTGTTCCTGGTTAGGGAACGCTGGTGGGACATAGGGTGTCAGGAGCTTCTTGTTGAAGCGTGGGTGGATTTTCCAATGGGGTGGGAGTTTGAGCTTATAGGCAGAAGCACCGGTCTTTTCCAGAACGAGGAACGGGCCAATGCGCTTATCGTCCAGCTTTTTCTTGGGGCGGGGAAGGTGAAGATTAGTGGCGTCGAGCCATACACGGTCTCTGATGGTATAGTCAATGGCCTCTCTTCTTTTCTTGTCATATTGGGCCTTCATCTTGCCCGTGGCCTCTTCTAACGCTTCTTTGGCTTGGCGGTGTACCTCCTGCATGTTTTCTGCGAATGACTTCGCTGATGGGTTGGTGAAGGCAGTTGTTTTGATGGAGTCTGGTAATACCCGTGGATGGACTCCGTAGTTCGTAAAGAAGGGTGTTTGGCCCGTTGCTGAGTGAATACGATTATTATGGGTGAATGCTGCCAATGTGAGCCATTCGCTCCAATCGGTTTGGCGATGGTTGATAAAGAGTCGGAGGTACTTGTTGATTTCCTGATTGGCTCTTTCGGTTTGTCCGTCAGTCTGGGGGTGGAAGGCAGTGGACGCATTCGGGGTGATGTCCAGGAGTTTAAGGAGTTCTGTCATGAACTTTGAGACGAATTGGGGTCCTCGGTCGGAGATAACGGTTTTGGGCATTCCGTGTCGGGCATAGACGTGATCACGGAGTAGCTTGGCCCACCCTTCAGAGGTCAGTTCGACGTTGCAGGCGATTGGGATGATTTCCTTGGAAAATCAGTCCACGACGACTAAGATGGCATCATATCCATTGGACTCTGGTAATCCGGTGATCATGTCGATGGAGATGTGTGTCCAGGGTTCGGACGGGACTTCGTTTGGGTGGAGGGGGGCAGCTTTTGGGTGAGTGTCTGTCTTCGTTCGCTGACAGGCCTCACAGGCCTTGATGTACTTTTCCACTGTTTGTTTCAGTTTTGGCCACCAGAACTCTCTTTGGACGAGTTCTTTGGTCTTCTCTATCCTGGGGTGTCCAGCTGTAATGTGATCGTGGTGGGCGGCTATAATTTCCCCTCGTAGTTTGTTGTCGCGGGGGACATATATCCGTCCGTCATAGTATAGCAGCCCCTCCTTTTCAGATATACCGCGTTCATGGTCGAGGGAGTTTTGAATTCCCTGGTCCCACTTGTCGTGGTTACGAGTGATGTCCTTTACATGCTGGTGAGTCTCGCTGGTGGTGGGTATGATCATGGCCCAGAAATGTTTGGGTTGGAGGACTATTACATCATCGTTGTCCTTCTTCCCCTGGTCATGATCGTCTCGTCTGGATAGCAGGTCAGCTTTTCGGTTTGAAGTGCCCGGCTTGTGATGTAGGGTGAAGTGATATTCCGCGAGTTCGGTAACCCATCGGGCTTGGCGGCGGTTTAATTTTTGAGGTTGCCGGAAGTATTGCAGGTTCTGATGATCGGTCCAGATTTCTACATCTTCGAAGGCGCCCATGAGATAGTGCCTCCACTCCTCCAGCGCAAGCATGATTGCGAGAAGTTCTTTGTCGTATATCTCATAATTTCGCTCCGTCACCATTAGCGCTTTTGATAGGAAGGCGACTGGTCTCCACTTTCCATCTTGTTCTTGGCTAAGAACCATGCCTATCGCTCCCTCGCTTGAGTCGGCTTCCACCCTAAACTTCCCTTTGTCCGTGGGGAATGTGAGTACTACGTCTTCGGCCATTTGCCTCTTGAGATGCTGGAAGGCTTCGTTTTGAGCCGCTCCCCAGGTCCAAGGGGCATTACCAGTAAGTTGCATCATGGGGCGAACGATTTTGGAGTAGTCCTTGATAAACTTCCAATAAAGGTTGGTGAAGCCCAGGAAGGATTGTAGTTCCTTCTTCTTGGTAGGTGTGGGCCACTCCGTAATTCCCTTGACTTTGATGGGATCCATTCGTACCGACCCCTCACTGATGATAACGCTGAGGTATTCAGTTTCAAGAACTTCAAATTCGCACTTTTCCACTTTTAGGAATAGCTTGTGTTCCCTTAGGCGCTGTAAGACCTGCTTGACAATTCGTCGGTGCTCTTGGAGATCCTTGGAAAAGATAAGGATATCGTCCAGGTAGATTGTCACCTTGCCTTCCATGATGAGGTCATGGAAGATGTCGTTCATCATCCACTGGAAAGTCGCCGGCGAATTGGTTAGGCCGAAGAACATGACGGTTGGTTCGAAGAGGCCGTGGTTCGTTCGGAAAGCCGCCTTGGCCTCGTCTCCTTGTTTAATCCTGACGTTGTTATACCCCCAGCGGACGTCCAGCTTGGTAAAGTATTTGGCGCCACGAAGCTTATCCATGAGTTCCGAGATAAGCGGGAGAGGGTATCGGTTTTTTATGGTCATTTCGTTCAGCTTTCGATAATCCTGAACAGGTCATAGGGAGCCATCCTTCTTTTTCACGAAGAAGAAGGGGGAGGCGAATGGGGATTTAGAGGGGCAGATCCGGCCTGATTCTAAATTCTCGTCAAGGAATTTATCGAGTTCTTCCTGTTCATGTCAATTGAGTGGATAGACCTTGCAATCGAGGGTTGACTTGGCATTGGGAATCAACTCGATAGCGTGGTCCCAGGGTTTGCATTCAGGCAACTTGTCGAAGTTTTCTTTTGAGAATAGGTCCTCAAATTCGCGATATTGAGGTGGGACCATTTCTTCAAAGGTTTTCTTGGCCTTTCCTTCATTGGCTCGGGCCGCCAGATCGTTTGCATGATGTACCGCCCGGATTTCCAGTTCCTCCCTAAGGTCAACCATCAAGATGGTTTCGCCTTCCTCCAATTCCTCATCCCATGGATCTTCTGGGTCGGCATCCAGAAGTGGGAACGGGTTCTTCTGGCATTGACATCGAGCGAAAATGACCTTGCCAGTGGTCCAATTGATGACCGGATTGTGGCGAAGGAGCCAGTCATGTCCGAGAAAGATATCGCCTTTGCCTATGTTGGTGACAGCAAAGTCAATTCTTTCACTATGGCCTCCCATGGTCATCCTTACTTCCACGAACTCCGTGATTTCTCTGGCTTTGTTCCTAGTGCCATCGGCATTGTACACCGAGATAGGAGCAGGGGTGGGCCTGGTGATCAGACCGTGTTTCTTGATGTACGCTTCATTGATCGTGCTTCCGGTGCATCCACTATCGACTAGGGCTTGAGCCTTGAGGCTTTGGCGATTCTCTAATGTTTCGAGTTGGACATCCAAGAATAATTCCCGGACACCTTTGGTGCTTACTCGACGTTGATAGCGAATTGGTTGGCTCAATTCATACAGCTCCTCCCTTGCGCGTTCATCCCCCCTTTTCAGCGAGGTGAGAAGTTCATCATCAATCTCGTTGAGCTTCTCCTTATGGGCCCAGAGATGTAACGAGGCGAAGGCTTCTGAGTCGGTGCGTGCTTCCCTGATGGCCCGAAGGGTCCAGTCCACACCAAATGGCTTGAACCAGGTGGACTTCGGGGAGGAAACACTCACAGGGATTGACTCGGAATGCCTTGCCCTCAACGATTCTTCTTCCTGCTTCTCTTGCTCCTTGGCAAACGAGGGGAGAAGCCCCTTGGTCGATTCCTTTTCCCACTTGACTCATTCTTGGTCCCGCGCCATCTTGTAGGCGGTATCATCCTCGTCGTTGGGGATTTCAATGAGAGTGGTCTTCCAGGCCCTAGGACATCGCGCATCCGGTGTCAGAACCCCCCTTGATCCTTCGACGGTTGGGGGCCTAAGAGGGTCCCCCCTGGTTGGGGCATGCTCCTTCCCCAGAGGTCGCCCGCTGTCAGCTGTTTCACCAGTGCTCGGGGGTTTGGGGAGCAGGCTGCTCCTGGAGTGACCGGAAGGTTCGCCCAAGTGGGCGAGGGGAGGCGTGAGCATCGTGTTCTTGTCGCATAAACCATGCTCCCACAGGCCTCCCGGGTCCTTCGGCACCTGTCCCAGATCCCTACACTTTCTTGCGGCGTCTTCTTCCTTTCGGGTCGGGGACGCAGGGGGTGCCTTCTCGATCGGTGTAATGTCTCTGAGAGAGCGACGAGGGCTGCAACCCTTTGTTTCTTCTGCCAGGCAGGAGGAGAGGGGGTCGTGTATCTGCAATGATCCCTGAGCGTGAGGCGAATCATTGGGGATATGGTCGACAGGCATCGACCTCGTACTCCCACCTCCGTCTTGAGGTTTCCATCCAGCGACAATGGGCTCGGCCCGTTCAGGGAGCACCTCCTTTGCCCCTAAGGACTGGGAGATCCCTGACATGGTTCAGATGAACTCAGGTCCCCATCGTGTCTGGAGGTCTTGGAGGGTAAGGAGTTCTGGGATGGAAAGTGTGAGCGAGGAGGAATGAGTCTTGCTTCATTTCTGGGGGATTTTATATCTTGTTTCAGGCGGAGCCTGAACTGGGTGTGATTCTTTTTGGGTGGTCTCGGGGGAAGTGATCAAGTCTGGTATATTCGAATGCGCTAGAACAGTTGTAGACATACGTAAAATATTATTACAATTGGGCGAAGTCTGCGCAGCAGAACCCGATGACCGGCCACCCATAGAGGAGGATTGGGCCGAGGAAGTGGAATCACTCACTTCTCGGCCTTGCCTTTTACCTCCTCAATCTTTGTTGTCGAGGGCATCTTCTCCTCGACCTTCTCTTCATGGTTATGTCCATGTGCCTCCTTCTCGTGCTCTCGCTCCAAGTCTTCTGCTTCCGTTAACATGGTCTGAAGTTGGGCTGACGAGTATCTCCCGGTCTTCGGGTCTTGAGGTCGCTTCGGCTTCTTGCAATCCTTCCCTAGATGTCCCTTGCCTCTGCAGTTGAAGCACCTGCCCTCCTTTCGGAGGCGGTCTATATCCATTGGCTCCCCAGCTCCTCCATAAGTTGTCCACGAACCTCCCAACGACCCTTTGCTGGCGGGTTTGTCAGCCACGGAACTTGTCGCACCGGAAGTTCCTTTGTTAGAACCTCCAGCAGATTGGTTCTTTAGGCGATCGATATATCCGATTTTATTGAAGGCAGATTTTCGGGCCTTCTCGTCGAAGATGCTGCAGATTCGTTGCTTCCACTCGGCATAGGTTGATGGGATCATGACTCCGAGGTCAGCGATGGAGTCGGTGTAGGAGGCGGGTACTCCTCGTCGTACTGCTCGGACTAGGGCACCTCGCAGTCCCAGGTTGCGAAGTTGGTCGGCTTGGCGAGCCAGTTCTTCCAACTTGCGGAAGTATTCAGTGGCCGTGCCGGTCATTTTGAGTTTGTTCATGCACCGCTCCATCACTTCCTGGAGGGTGGGGTCTCCATATTCGACCTGAAGGGTGGCCTTGAAGTCGTCCCAGGAGCAATACCAGTAGCAGTCCTCCATGGTACTCCAAAACTGGAGGCGGTATTGGGACCACCATCCTTGGGGTTTCTTGCCAAACAAGGACGTCGCAAATAATATCTTGTTGGCGTGAGTTGGATAGTAGGGGCAGAAGATTGAGAAGTACTCTTCGCAGGCTCCGGTGAAGTGATGGATGTCGTCGCTCCTTCCCTCAAAGTCAGCGGGAAGTCGAATCAGAGTCGGCTTCACCTGTAGCCAGGGAGCCTGTTCTTCTGCATCCCCTGATGGCCAGTCAGGGGGGTCGGGGGGCATGTCCTTGGAAGGGGGTCTGGGGACCGACCACCTATCCGTTCGATAGGTGGGGCTGCCCCACCTTTTGGGGACCGGGGCTGCAGGTCGTCCTCGTCGCCTATTGGGGTCTTCTAGTTCCAGGGGAAGGGGTAAACCGTTGGCGAGTGCGAAGCTTCTTGCTTCCAACAGTTTCTGGGTTAAATCATTTACGAGCCCCAGGAAAGCTGCTTGCTTGTCTCGGTGCTCCTGTCTGCGGGTTTCTGCCTCTGCTTCTAATTGTTGTCGTTCTGTTTCGGCAGGGTTGGGGTCTGGGAGGTCGACGGGGATGTCGCTGGGTCCTGCCTGTCCAGAGCCGGCGAATAATCTACTCGTCCCCTTCCAGGAGTGGTTCTGGCATCTCCAGTCGGTCGGCGGCGAGTCGGGCATTGGCTTGGGCCAGTCGTACCCGAGATAACTCGGCACGGTCGGCCTCGTCCCTTCTCCAGGCAGTGAGTATAGCTGCCAATTGCCGATTGAGGACTCGCTCCTCCTGCTCGGTCCTTGCTCGTAGATCGGGGACGTGTACCCCTGGGATGGGGCCGTAGTTGAGCTCGTATAACCATAGCTCCTCGTTTGCGACAAGGTCGAAGCAGTGTCGATGTTCCTCCTGGGTCTCGTCAACTCCTCCCCTTCGTAGATAGTCTGCCCTTCGAAGGGCCCAGGCCTGGGACCGGTAGGTTCCATGGGCCATTCACTGGGATAGGGAGAGGGACGGCCAGGCTCGGTCTGGAGTTCCCAGGTAGAAGGGGTTACTCTCAATCTCTTGTAGAGCGAGGCGTCGCTCACTTCTTGGATCTCGGGGAGGGGTGTCTGGGTCCTCCTCGCGTTGTCGAATGCTGTATGCGAGCGGGGATTCTCCAACTCGTCTTCTTCACTGGTACGAAGGTCGCCCGAGGTAGCGGATTTGTAGGCGTCATCTCTGGAGCTCAACATAGAACCCTGGGTCATTGCGGTCGAGCGAGGCCGGGGTGGAGGCTGAGCTCGAGGGAGTGGGGCTGGCGAACGGAGTCTCTCCTCCTCTTCCTCGAAGGATATAAGGTTCGGGGGACTCAGGGGCGGGGGAATCGGGATTGGAGGAGGAGAGTACAATTGTCGATGCAGGCGTATCGAGGGTTGCCTGGCCGACTCGGAAGGGGCGGTGAAGTCGCGGGTCCCCTGGGAGGTGAGCCCTCCTTCAGCTCGCCTCCGAATCATATTCTGGAGTCGCTCTTCGTCTCTCTGACAAATTAAGTGAGGCGGCGTCGGTGGTCTCGGTGGGTTCGTCAGGATTGATGACCCGTAGGGTCTCCTGGGAGAGGGTCTGGCTATCTGGTCGGGACTGGCCGACCTCGGTTGTAGGTATCTGCTGGAGGCTTCGCTCCAGCTCTCTCCTGGCATCCTCCAGGGGTTCTGTTCCAACTCCATGATAGGCTCTAATGAGCTCATCGATGCTTCTCTCATCGGAGGAAGCGCTTCTGGCATCCTCAGAGGAGTGCCGGGTTCCGGAAGGGCCAGCCACTGGGCTTGGCATTCTTCCTTGTTGTTCGACGAAGTAGTCGGTGAGGGGGCCCTGTAGGTCCCTGATCGGCGACTCTGGGGGTGTTCTGTAGTGCTCCGGCCTGTAGACAGGGTAGTTCGTGGTGTACGTCGGAACATTGTAAGGGGGGTTATAGAAGATGGGGAGTGTCGGGGGTGGATAGACTAGGCGTCCTCTTCGGAGGGTAATTCCGTGGCATTCAAACCACTCTCTATTTCTGTAGTAGATAGTCACAACTGCTGTTGTTGTTCCAATTACTCCTGCTATCATGAAGAAGATCATGGCGAGAGTGCTTGTCGTTCCTTTAGAGATGTCAGGGGTTTGTTGTAGGGGCATACGGAATCCTTCCTGCATCTAGCGTCGTGGAAGGGTGAGGGAAGCTTCGAGCTAATTGTTAGGGCTGACGTTCATGTGACTCGAAGTCGGGCGATTGATAAGCTGTCTCACGTTTGGACAATCACTTATTAATGCCGCGGATGACCCAAGGTGATGAAAGAGGCATGAACTAATTAGATGCTCTCAGCGAGTGAGTAACAAGTAAGATTTGGGAGTGGTAAACCTTAGCTCGAAGCTGAGGTTGTACAATAAAATGTATCGACTTAAATACTAAAGAGTCGGTCCTAATAATAGTCACGAAAGATTTGTCGAAGTCAAAAGGCATGCTGGTTGGGCGATGAGCACGCAATATCATGCATTGTCCATCATGAAAGTTTTGATGAAGCTGATGGCGGTGATTCAGTGGAGGTAATGCATAAGCGTTATTATGCCAATAGAGCGATAAGATGAGATAAAACTTGAAAAAGTGAAAAAAGTTAATAAATCATAACAGAATTGGTGAAGATCGTCGAGGTTGACTACAAAGTCACGGGCCCGAGCGGAGGCGATATCGCATTCAGGATACACTGTGATACTAGGATGGTATCCCTTATTAGTGAAGAATGGCGAGATTCCGGTGGAGGCATTAGGAGCATTATTGTACGCAAATTCGGCAATGGGTAGTAAGGTATCCCAATTGTCTTGTTGATATGAACAATAGATACAGATATATTGTTCAAGGGTTTGGTTAGCACATTCAGTATGTCCGTCGGCCTCTGGGTGATAACCAGAAGTGAAGTGAAGTTCCATATCAAGAGCCTTGGCAAGAGCATGTGTGAATTGGGAGACAAATTCGGATCCACAGTCAGAAGTGATGTGATTCGGAACACCATGCTTGGAAAAGACATGGGTAACAAAAAGTTGTGCGAGATCCACAGAATTAATGGTATCATGAGTGGGTATAAAAATGGCTTGCTTGCTTGCACGGTCAATGATGACAAGAATGGCAGTGAATCTGTTGGAATCCAGAAGTTGTTCAATGAAATCCATGGAGATTGAATCCCATGGGCATTCTGGTACAGGCAAGGGTTTGAGTAAGCCAAATGGACGGTGTCTAGGTGTTTTGTTACGACCACAAGTAGTGCAAGACTTGACATAGTGGCGAACAAATTCACGCATCTGTGGCCAGGTATAATTCTGTCGGACTAGTTCAAGCATCCGGTTTTGACCAAAATGACCTGCCAAGATATGATCGTGATTGTTCTGTAAGACACGAAGATGGAGATCCACGGAATCCGGGATGTAGATGTGATTGTCAAGGCGGAGTATTCCTGACTTGTCCATGGACCACCAGGAGGAGTTCGAAGGGAAAGAGGCAAGACGAAAACCTTCGGTCAATGCGGAATCCATGGGCTGTGCTTGCTTGATATCAGAGTGGAGCTTGTCCACGTCCATGATAGCACTAGCATGGAGTACGGGACCTTCAAGAAAAGTAGCGTGGAGTACGGGACCTTCAAGAAAAGTAGCGTGGAGAGAAGTGGAAAGTTGTTCTTGGGTAAATACAGGGCGGAAATTGTGAGGATTGACTTGAGCATATTGACTATCCCCCTCTTTAGGGTAGACGTCCCATCGTCTAGTGAGTGCATCCGGTTTCCCACCAAGCTTACCCGGTCAGAACTGGATTACTAGGTTGAACTGGGAAAGGAATTCAGACCAGCGTACTTGACGTCAAGTAAGAATCTTGGTAGTGGAAAAATACTCAAGGTTCTTATGGTCTGTGACAATGTCGATGGAATCTGCGGAGCCTTCGAGGTAGTGATGCCAGTATTTAAAAGCTTCAAAAATGGCTAGAAGCTCTTTATCATGGGTATCATAATTGAGCTCGGCTCTGTGGAGACTGCGGGACAAGAAGGAAATAGGGTGAATTTCACCATCTTCAAGGTAAATAGAAAGGATGGCAGCAATAGCGTAGTCGGAGGCGTTGGTTTCCATGACAAGCTGATGGTCGGGAATCCAGTGGGTAAGGATAGGGGCATGAGTGAATGCTTGCTTCAACTCATTAAATGCAGCCAGGCATTTGTCATTGAATTTCCACGGAATACCCTTGCAAGTGAGACGTGTTAGGGGCAACACAATCTCGCTGTATTCATGGATAAAACGGCGATAGAAATTAGTGAAACCAAGGAATGATTGGATATCTTTGACCTTCCGTGGGACCAGCCAATTGACAATAGCCTTGACTTTGTCTTCGGACATATGTAAGCCTTCAGGAGAGAGGATATAAACTAGATATTCCATGGAATCCCAATGAAATTTGCATTTGGATCCATGACAGTAGAGCCCATTAGCTCTAAGCCTGTGTAGGACCTCACGCACGTGTTTTCGGTGTTCTGTGGGATCGTCGGAGTAGATGAGAATATCGTTGAGGTAGACGACGACGGAAACATCAAGCATATCTGAAAAAATGTCATTGACAAAACATTGGAAAGCCGCAGGAGCATTGGTAAGTCCAAATGGCATGATGTGCCATTCAAAAGATCCATAACGAGTACGGAATGCGGTTTTCCATTCATCTCCTTTGGCTATACGGACTAGATGATAAGCATGGCGAAGGTCAAGTTTTGTATATAGGCGTGCGGAACACGTGGAGTCAAGTAGGTCAGAAATGAGGGGAAGTGGATAATGGTCTTTTCTCGTGATCTTGTTTAGGCTGCGGAAATCAACACAGAGCCTTAGTTCACCAGTTTTCTTTTTGACAAAGAGTACTGGGGCTCCGTGGGGAGAACGTGAGGGAGAGATGAAACCATTATGGACATTATCATTGATAAATTCATGTAAGGCTTTTAGTTTGAATTCAGAGAGGGAATAGATGGGACCGAGCGGAGGAGAAGTGCCTTCCTCAAGATTGATCTTAAGGTCATAAGGGTGATGCTCAGGTAATTTCTCTGAGAGGGAATCACTGAACACATCGGCAAAGTCATGGTACTCTGGTGGGATATCAGATAAATCTGTGGGGGCCGCGGAGGCAGCTTGACCACTAACACTTGGCATAGAAGGTTGTAGGGTGTACTGTTGGGCACCTTCTTCTGTGCAAGCTCATATGAAAGCGGCTGCGGAAATAATTGAAATCTTCAGTGAAACCGAAGTAGAGAATGATGGGATGGAAGGATATGAATAGATGGGCTCATATGGTGGCAGAGTCCGTCGGGATCTCAGAGTGGGTTTGGATGATGGAGTTGGACCTGAAGGGTCTGAGCGGGCCGGCACATGTGTGTTGGTAGCTGCGGAAGCGCTAATAGGGATAGAAGCACCGAATAGCTTTGAATGGAAAGTGATACTGTGCTTTGCCCAATCAATCAATGGATTGTAGTGGGAAAGCCAGTTGTATCCCAGAACAATGTTACAGGATGAATCAAGATGTGTGACATAGAAGTCAGTAGGAATGACATCTCCCAACGGAAACCGTACGGAGAGAGTAATGGATTGGGAAATGTGAGATCCGGTGGAGCTGTCAAGAAGCCAAAGTTGAACAGCAGGAATGGATTTGGTAGGGAGATTATGATCCTCAACGTATTTGGAGTCAATAAAACAATGACTTGAACCAGAATCAACGAGAGCAAGAAAACGAATGACAATGGTAATAGGGGATCCATTGGGTTCTGATCCAGAACCGATTTTGGATGATAGTGATACAGTTAGTGAATGGGTTGAAAGAGCGGCAGCATTGAGGGTTACAATCTCTGAGGTGCAATGACAGTCAACGCAACCCTGTCCTTGCACAGAGGAAACAGGGCTGCTCTCTATTTTTCCGACTCCGTGGGAGCCGGATCAGTAGAGGCAGGAGGCTCTGAAACCTCTGCAGTGTGAGTGTGGGCGGATGCCGTGGCCTTGCACTTATTGCAGTCCTCTGTCTTGTGTTTGCTACCACAGAACATACAGAGGTTGTTCTTCCGGTGGCGTTCCTTTTCCTCGGGAGTGAGGTTGCCATCTTTGCCTAGCTTGTCAGCATAGGGCTTTTTGGCAGATGAAGAAGAGGAAGAGGACTGGTAGGTGGGGGCGGAGCCCATGGTATTGGATCCATAAGACTTGGGCACCACGGAATATGAAGAGCTCGAGTTTGAACCCGAACCCTTAGGTTTGGAGGAGGAAGATGAGGAAGAAGGTTTATCATGATTTTCATGCGAAATTTCAGCCTTCCAAGTCCAATAGCGAGTGTCGAGTTCCTGTGCAAGGGTACGCATGTCATGGAGGTTATCGGGCTTACCGTGGTGGGCCATATCATCTTTAATCTGTGAGCAAAGTCCATGGTAAAAAGCATGGCGCAGGGAATTGTCACCATAGCCGACAATAGAAGCATGTTGATTGAAACAGACTATATACTTCATAATCCGGTCTCCATCGTGCATCCGAAGGTTTTCCAATTCATCTTCAGTGTCTCTGACAGCATCAAACGGACCGAAGTTAGTCCGGAGTTCCACAAGAAAGGTGGCATAGGAGTATGCCAGGCAGGAGGATTAGCGTGATTAGGGTGAAGGATATCCGGTTCAAACCAATTGAGGGTGACACCAGAAAGGAAAGAGATGGCGTAGTTGACTTTTGAGGCATCAGCGCAGAAAGCGTCGGGCCTGTCATTAAAGTTCAACTGGAGGGAAACGATAAATGCCTTCAGTTTCTGCGGGTCTGAGCCGTCAAAAGTATCAGGCTCCTTGACCTTGGTGTGTATTGGGCGTTGTGGAGGATTATTGACTTGGTTGGCAAGGCCGTGGAGAAGGTTGAAGAGATCCCTGACCATGGCTTCGTCATTATTAGGAGGGTTAGGAGGATTGGGAGGATTACCACCAGGTCCGCCAGGTCTGCCAGGGCCACCGGGACCTCCAGGGCCACCAGGATTAGGTGGGCCACCATCAGGTCGGTGATTATCGTTGCCCCGCAGAAGGCATAGGCTGCAGTTACTAGGGGAGTCAATCTCATCCTCAGAGTCGCCACCAGTTTCCTCTTTGTTTTGAACAGGGAAGGTACAGCATGGGTTAGGAATCGGAGTCCGTGGGGGATCGTTTCAGTAGCTGCCATAGCCACCTGAGATGGATTCCGAGGGTCCGGGGGCAAGATTGAGGTTGAAGGGATTGGGATTGATTCCTGGGATGGGTTGTCGTTGGGTAAAACCATTATGGGTGTAGGTTTCCCTACGGGAACGGCTGGTGGATGCAGAGTCTTCACCAAAAAGGTGTTGATCTCCTTTGGAGGTGGATTGGGGAATGTCGTTCATAGAGAAAGTGGGTTGGGGGTCCGTGGAGGACTGAGTAGTCTCGGTTTGTTCGAGAATGATGGTAGACATACCTAAAAATTTCGACTCAAGGGTTTGAGTTTGAATATACTGTTAAGATTGTGCCAATAGATGAAAGGATTAGAATGCACACTGAGGATTCCGCGGAGTGCATGGGCTTGGTGAAGCTATTAGCAACGTCACCCTTGGGTCGTAGCCCTAAGAAAGATTACGGACGGAGTCCATGGGATCAAGATGAAGTCCTGACGGAGTCGGAGTCCGTGGACTTATAGTATAAGAGAGAGATTAGGCTTGAAGGCCAGAGATAGTGAGTATGAGAGTATTGGCTAAACCAAGTTGATATTTGAACTGAGGTATGTACTGCTAATTCTACAGTTTATATACTGGTGTGGACTCCTCAGTGTGCATTCTAATCCTTTCATCTATTGGCACAATCTTAACAGGCCTTGACCATCTGACCCATTTCTTCTTCATCGTGTCTTTGTCTGGCCATCATGGCTAGGTGTTCTAGCTCGTTGAAGTAGTCAGGGGCTGAGCAGTCACCCATCTTGAGATTGTTCATCTTTTTGAGATAGGTTTCTCAAAGGGTGTGGTTGGTGAATTGATTGGACATTATGACAACAAATGTATTCCAGTTGGGGAATCAGTAAGCAGGCCCTTCTTGGCTGAGGTATTCCTGGGACCTCTGGGACCACCACTCTTTCACATTTCCATCCAAATGAGAGGCTGCGAATACCACCTTCTGGGCATCATAGACAAAGTAGCCACTGAAGGTTTTGAAATACATCAGGCAGTCCATGAGAAACCTTTCCAGGTTCTCGTGGGTGCCCTTGAAAAGGGTGAGCTCTCAGATGAGTGTCAGCCATACTTGCCAGTGTTTGGCATCTTCTGATCCTTGCCCAGTGGGCTGGGGCAGTGGATCGGGTGGTAGCCTCCAGTCTGGGGGTTTCAGTAGGGACCATAGGTCGTCCCTTTTGCTCAGAGTCTTTTTTGGTTCGTCCTTCGGCTTTAGCAGCCCAAACCTTCTGAGGTCTTCTACCATTAGGGGCCTGTGTTTGGAGGCCTTGCCTTTATCTGGTCCAGTCAGGTCTCCTTCATCGGGATTTTGTGCTGAGCTAGCTTCTCCGCCTCCTGCTCCAGCAAGGAGTTGGCTAGTCATGAGTCTGAGGGGTCTGCCAGGAAGCCGTACTCAGCTTGTCAGCATGGGGCGAGCAAGTGGTGAGTCGGGGAGTGTTTGGATCTTTGGTATATAGTCTGGCATTTCAGGCATGGCATAATCAGGATAATCTTCATTAAAAAGGAGGGTGGCCTGCATGTGAGTGTCATACCGTCTGATTGCTTCAACTTCTTCTCTTTCTCCTGCCCCATCTGCTTCTTTACATAGCTTTCCCATTGGTGTCCTCCACCATGCCAGCTCCCTGATGCTGTTGAGGTACCTCTCCTTGAACCTCCTCTGATACTTCTTGTTGACTTCTATCTGAGTCAGTTGGAGAGGCAGGCCAAGTAGGTCCAGCCCCTCCAACAGCAATCTGTAGGGCGAATTGGGTTCCTGGCTCCATTCCTCGGATCCAGGTTCATTGGTCGATCTGGCCAGTGTGCCATAAAGTTGGCATGATATGGGTGTCATGCCACCACTAGGTGACAGATTTGCCTGGCTGTCGATGTCACCAGTTGTGGACAGGAAGGGGGTTGTAGGCTGGAGGAGGGGGTCATAGTTCTTGGGCTCATTCATATTCTTCCCTGAGGGCTCGAAGCCCAGGAACATAGACTCCTTTGTCAAGCTCAGCGATGTAAGGACTGAAATGTTGGGTGAGAGGATGGGGGTTACTTGGTCCTGGGGTTGAGGGTCTGGTTGGAATAGATTCCTCATTGCTTGAGCTGTCAGTGTTGGGGAGTGTGTCTGTGTTGGTGTTGGGGTCCTCAATTCCTGCACTACCTGCATAATACTCGAGAGAATTTCTAAAGGGGTATTGAAGGCCCATGATAGACTTGATTTCCTCATCTGATGACCTGGTGCTGCTGATCATGATGATAGGGAGAGAGTCAAGCTCATGGCTTGACTCACTCCTTTCTTTGCCTGCTGCCATAGGCTCTGTGATGGGTATGGGCTGGTTGGGGAGGTGGTAGATCAGGACATTGTAGGGTGGGTTGTAGAGGATGTAGTGGGTGGGAAGGGGTGGATATTGGCATGGTCTGGTGGTACACCAGACACGGATTTGTCATCTGAGGAGTAGGATTGCAAGGACTAGTGCGATTAGTACTCTGATGAGTATGTTGTGGGAGGAGGGTGTGATATCTGCAGTGTAAATCATTTGGTTTCTTCAGCAGGTGGTTGCTGAAGAAAGGGAGTAAGAAGCTTTGAGCTAACTGTTAGACCCAGACCACATGTAACTTGTCTGATGTAAACCAAGGGCTGTCTCATGTTCAGACAGTCACCCAAGGAGTCGTGCTTAATGACTAATCATGATGTGAATGAGGCTTGAGTTAGGAACTCTAGGCGATGAGCAAGGAGAGAAGTCTGGTGTAGATTAAACTGTAGCTTGAAGCTGGGGTATTACAGCAAAATATGTACTACTTATATACAAAAACTGAAGTACTAAAGATAGAACAGTCCATGTGATAACAATGAGAAACCCATGCGTGAAACAATGAAATTGGAGAACCTGTTGTGAGTCATAGCACAATGGCTGAGGTTGTTTGGTATAGGCATGAATACCGGTCCAGATATTGTGATAGGTGTTTTGATAAGATGCAATAAGACAGGTGCTCATGATAAGATAAGAGAAATGAAAAAATTGTAACAGTATCTACTGTATTGTGGTAATAAACTGATCCAGATCCTATGCTGAGTGAGGGTGATATTCTTTTTTTTTGTGGAATGTTTAAGTGGCTTCACACACCTTGCACAGCAGGGGTCCCTCCAGCCAGTGGAGTGACACACCAACAATGTTGGGCTCTGCCTGTTGATAAGTTAGGGTTGGAAGACCCTGAGAGCATAGAGGTATGGTTGTCAATAAAGTATAAGCCATTTATTTTGAAGGCACCATTCAATATACTGACCATGAGAGGTAATGCTGTTATGCACAGACTCCAGTGATTTTCTGCAAGTCCTGTGTGGGGCCCAATCAAGTAGACTCCAGCTAGGTGCTTTGCTCCCAGCTTTCATTGTTTACTTAACCATACCTACTAAAACTCCTGCTTGTTTTGTCCAGTCCTCAGGTAGGAATTCTTCATCTCTTAGTGTACCTCACCACATTCTTAGGATTATCAACTTTGAAATCACCTTCTTTTGGTATTTCTTGACATCCATCAGTAGGTATTCTGTTTGCAGCCTACAATTTAGAGTGCTTAGCCAGTGTAGCTCGATTTCCTGCTCTGAGTACAGTTCTTGTTCATTGATTACTCAATTGTTCCTTACTTTCCACACTAGGTGCACTGATTCTGACATTAGTATCTGCCTAAACCTTTCACTGGCTCATTTTGTGATATTTCTGTGTATACTAGAAGGCTGAATACCACATGACATGATTGTTCCTTTCATGATCACTAGATCTGAGTTTATCTTCTGTTTCCAAAGCTTCTGGGCTAGTATCCATATGGTCTCTTGTCCTGGGGTGTCACACCTTGTCAATATGTGCTCCATACCTTCTTCCATGTTACAAACTTTGCACAGGACTCTTTCTTTGCACCCATTGATGTGTTTCCAATGCCTGCCAACTGTGTATTCATCATGTATTATCATCCACAGGAAGAAACAGACTGGTCTGCTAAAGTCTTGGCATCTGACTGAGCACCATAATTCTTCTACAGTTACTTTGGTGTTGCACCTTTCTTCTGCCACTGTGAGGGCTAGTAACAAGTTGTCATTCATGCCCCTCCTGTCTAATTTAGTCTGTCAGCTTTGTTATGATCTCATATGCTTTTGCCTGTGTCATTGCAGCCAATTTCATCTCTCTAATTTGGAGCTCTGGTGGTATGGTCATGTTGACAAGGTCAGGTTTCTTCCTTGCATTCACCAGTCCTGCAAGCTTGTCTGCACCCTCATTCCCAGGGTTTCTGGAATTGCCTTTAACCCATATCAGCTGAGTGGGTGCACCTCATGCTTGAAATCTCATGATCATCATCTGCATGATAGAGCTGTTCACTATACAGAAGTAGCCTTCATCTTCCCACCTGACAAATCTTCCATCAAGGCCATCAAGTACATGCCTTGAATCACCTATTAGGTCCATCACTACTGTCTTTGGGGCTTCTTCTGCCACCATCTTTGCACCTACTATCTCAGAGGCCTGATTGGTTCTCCCTATTTCATTTAGTAAGTGTATACTTCTGTTTTTTGCATCTTCTTCTTGGTAATACACCTCAGCCCCAGCCATGGCTTCTTCAGATCTGTTCTTGATTGCTGAGCCATCTGTGTAGATGTCCATCATGTCCCATAGTCATGTGGGATCCTGTTCTGGGGGGGTATATGTGTTGGGGCATTCATTGCCCTCTACAAATATCCTGAATGCATCTAATAACTCACCTGTTGTTATCAGGCATGGTTGGAAGTAGCTCACTTGTTCATCCTGCTCTTCAGCATCCTCATCCATTGGCAGGGTGGTGTTAGGGCCCAACTCTCATGTGACTCAAGATAAGATAATCGCTAAGCTGTCTCATGTTTGGACAATCACTTTGGTGACACTGTAGAGAATCTCGAGATGGCAAGAGAGGTGCTTACAGAGAGGCTCTCGGCAGGTGAGCAGACAAGTAAGATTTATGTGAGTTTAAACCTTAGCTCAAAGCTGAGGTGTTACAGAGAGAATGGCCCTACTTATATACTAAAACATTGGGCCTAATAATAGCTATGAAAAAGATGTGAAGATAGGATCAAAGTTCATCGCACGTAGAACAAGAGGTGTTGGTGTGACAACCATGGCTCATGGTGTGATGAACATGCATTTGTTGAATCAAAGGTTGATAGTGGTGCTTGTGCAGTGATATGACATGCAATAAGGTCAGATAAGACTAGAAAGATGAAAAAAGTGAATAATTCATAACATTACCCTCTCATTAAGGCAGTCATCCCGACTGCCCTATGGTTCACTTGGTGGTTCTTCTTGTGCTTTTGTATACTCCTTCCTCCAATAGTCGTCAATATAATCCCTCCAGTGCTTGTCGTTTGGACAGGGATTTTCTACCCAAAAGGTCCTTCTGTCTTTTCTGAGTACCTGGTACAAAATTACGTCTTTGGCATAACAATGGTCAATGATCTCCTTTAGTACTTTGTCAGATCTGTCAATGACCTTTTGAGCAGTCACAACAGTTCTTGTTTGGGAGATGTCATCCTCGTAGTCCTGTATGGCTTCTTGTGCATTAGCCATGTCATCTTCTCGTACCCAGGAATTGTGTTCCCGGGTCCAACCCTTCCACTTGACAAGGTAGTCAGTTACGATTCGTGACTTCTGTCCTTTCTTTCCATAGACTCAATAGGTGCAAGATGTTAGGGCCGACTCCCACATGACTCGTAGTCAGGCAATTGGTAAGCTGTCTCGCATTCGGACAATCACTAAACCAATGCCTCGGATGACTCGAGGTGGTAGAAGAGGCGCTTACAGAGTAGGCTCTCGGCAAGCGAGCAGACAAGTAAGATTTATGTGGTAGGTAAACCTTAGCTCGAAGCTGAGGTTGTACAATAAAATGTTGCTACTTAAATACTAAAAGGTCGGTCCTAATAATAGCTATGAAAGATTTGTCAAAGTCAAAAGGCGTGCTGGTTGGACGACGAGCACGCAATATCATGTGTTGTCCATCATGAAAGATTTGTCAAAGTCGGTATCGGTGATGAGGTGGCGATAGTGTGTAAGCATGATAACACCGATAAGATGCGATAAGACTAGAAAAATGAAAAAAGTAAATAAATCATAACATTACCCTCTCATTAAGGCAGTCATCCCGACTGCCCTATGTCTTCCTCCCAGGGTTGGTCGTCTTCTTCCTCTTGGTCACAGAGTATGCAATTTGTGACCTCTTTCTTGCTCTCTCTGTGCCAGTAATTGTCGATGAATGGCTTCCAAACTTCCCGATCGGGCTCTTCAATCCAGAATTTCTTCCTGTCGATTCATTCTACTTGGTAGAACATGCTCCATCCTCCCGTCGCTGGGTTTTCTCGATATGACCTGTCAACTATGCGTTTCACAGTTTTTTCTGATCTGTTGATGACTTTGCATGCAGTCACGATGGCTCTTGTTTCTGAAATGCTGTCCTCATAGTCCTTGATGGCCTCCTGAGCGTTAGCCATGTCATCTTCTCGAACCCACGAGTTGTGTTCCCTGGTCCAACCTTTCCATTTGACGAAGTAGTCCATTACGAGGCATGACTTTTGTCCTTTCTTTCCTCAGACTCGCCTTGTGCGCGAGTCGAGGACTTCCTCTATTTTGTACTCCTCCTCGTCTTCTATGAGGTCTGGTGGTGGTGCAGGGGGTTGTTCTTGGTTAGGAAATGCCGGTGGTACGTACGGCGTTAGGAGCTTCTCATTAAAGCGGGGGTGAATTTTCCAATGGGGTGGAAGTTTGAGCTTGTAGGCAGAAGCGCCTGTCTTTTCCAGAACGAGAAATGGGCTGACGTGCTTATCGTCGAGCTTTTTCTTGGGGTGGGGGAGGTGAAGATTAGTGGCGTCGAGCCATACACGGTCTCCGATGGTATAGTTAACGGCCTCTCTTCTTTTCTTGTCGTATTGGGCCTTCATCTTGCCCGCGGCCTCTTCTAATGCTTCTTTGGCTTGGCGGTGTATCTCCTGCATGTTTTCCACGAACGACTTCGCTGATGGGTTGGTGAAGGCAGTCATTTTGATGGAGTCTGGCAGTACCCGTGGATGGGCTCCGTAGTTCGTGAAGAAGGGCGTTTGGCCCATTGCTGAGTGAGTATGATTGTTATGGGCGAATGCTGCTAATGCGAGCCATTCGCTCCAGTCCATTTGTCGGTGGTTGATAAAGAGGTGGAGGTACTTGTTGATTTCCTGGTTGGCCCGTTCCGTTTGGCCATCAGTCTGGGGGTGGAAAGCGGTGGATGCGTTGGGCGTGATATCCAGGAGTTTTAGAAGTTCTGTCATGAACTTCGAGACGAACTGGGGTCCTCTGTCAGAGATTACGGTCTTGGGCATGCCGTGATGAGCGTAGACATGGTCCCGTAGGAGTTTAGCCCACCCTTCAGAGGTGAGCTCGACGTTACAGGCGATGGGGATTATTTCTTTTGAGAATCGGTCGACGACTACCAGGATGGCGTCGTAGCCATTCGATTCAGGGAGTCCAGTGATCATGTCGACAGAGATATGTGTCCACGGTTCGGAGGGGATTTCGTTGGGGTGGAGGGGGGCGGCCTTCGGGTGGGTGTCCATCTTCGTTCGTTGGCAGGCTTCGCATGCTTTGACATACTTTTCTACCGTTTGCTTGAGTTTGGGCCACCAGAACTCTCTTTGAACGAGCTCCTTTGTCTTCTCTATTCCTGGGTGCCCTGCAGTGATGTGATCATGATGCGCGGCAATGATCTCGCCACGTAGCTTGTCATCGCGGGGAACATATACGCATCCGTCGTAGTACAGAAGTCCTTCCTTTTCGGATATACCACGCTCGTGGTTGAGGGAGTTTTGAATTCCCTGGTCCCACTTGTCGTGGTTGCACGTTACGTCCTTGACTCGTTGATGAGTCTCGCTTGTAGTGGGCATGATCATCGCCTGGAAGTGTTCTGGCTGGAGGATGACGACATCATCGTTGTCCTTTTTCCCTTGATCGTGGTTATCTCTTCGGCTCAGTAAGTCAGCTTTACGATTGGAAGCACCGGGTTTGTGATGTAGCGTAAAGTGATACTCGGCTAGCTCAGTGACCCATCGGGCTTGTCGTCGGTTCAACTTTTGGGGCTGACAGAAATATTGTAGATTTTGATGATCGGTCCAGATCTCAAAATCTTCCGCCACTCCCATCAGGTAATGCCTCCATTCTTCGAGGGCGAGCATGATGGCAAGTAGTTCCTTGTCGTATATCTCATAATTGCGTTCTGTGACAGTGAGCGCTTTCGAGAGGAATGCTACTGGTCTCCATTTGCCGTCTTGCTCTTGGCTCAGGATGGCCCCTATCGCTCCTTCGCTAGAGTCTGCCTCTACCCGGAACCTTCCTTTCTCCTTTGGAAGTGCTAGCACTATGTCCTCAGCCATTTGCTTCTTGAGTCGCTGGAACGCCTCGTTCTGCGTGGCCCCCCAAGTCCAGGGGGCATTGCCGGTCAACTGGGTCATTGGGCATACAATTTTGGAGTAGTCCTTTATGAATTTTCGGTAGAAATTTGTAAAGCCTAGGAAAGACTGTAACTCCTTTTTAGTGGGCGTGGGCCACTCCATTATCCCCTTGACCTTGATGGGGTCCATTCGTACTGAGCCTTCGCTGATAATGATGCCGAGGTATTCGGTCTCCAGGACTTCGAATTCACACTTCTCTGCTTTGAGGAATAATTTGTGCTCCCATAAGCATTGTAGGACTCTTTTGACGATTCGTCGGTGTTCTTGTAAGTCCTTCGAGAAGATTAGGATGTCATCTAGGTAGATCGTGACTTTCCCTTCCATGATAAGGTCGTGGAAAATGTTGTTCATCATCCATTGGAAGGTCGCTGGGGAGTTCGTAAGTCCGAAGAACATCACAGTTGGTTTGAAGAGTCCTCGGTTGGTCCGGAAGGCAGCCTTCGCTTCGTCTCCTTGTTTGATCCTGACATTATTGTACCCCCATTGGACGTCCAATTTTGTAAAGTATTTGGCACCACAGAGCTTATCTATGAGTTCTGAGATAAGCGGAAGGGGGTATCGGTTCTTGATTGTCATTTCGTTCAGTTTTCGGTAATCCTGAACGGGTCAGAGGGAACCATCCTTCTTTTTTATGAAGAAGAAGGGTGATGCGAAGGGGGACTTGGAGGGTCGAATGCGGCCGGACTCCAAGTTCTCATCAAGAAATTTGTCCAGCTCCTCCTGTTCATGTCTATTAAGGGGGTACACCTTGCAGTCGAGCGTGGACTTGGCGTTAGGGATCAGTTCGATTGCGTGGTCCCACAGCTTTCGCTCCAGCAATTCATCGAAGTTTTCTTTTGAGAACAGGTCATGGAATTTGCGATATTGGGGTGGGACCATTTCTTCGAAGGTCTTCTTGGCTTTTCCTTCTGTGGCCTTAGTGGCTAGATCATTCACATGATGTATGGCATGAATTTCTAGTTCTTCTCTAAGGTCGACCATTAGAATGGTTTCCCCTTCTTTCAACTCTTCATCCCAAGGGTCTTCTGGATCGGCATCCGGGAGCAGAAATGGGTTCTTTTGGCATTGACATCGGGCGAAGATAACCTTGCCAGTAGTCCAGTTGATGACCGGGTTGTGGCGGAGAAGCCAGTCATGTCCGAGGAAGATATTGCCCTTGCCTATATTGGTAACGGCAAAGTCGATCCTTTCATTGTGACCTCCTATCGTCATTCTTACTTCTACGAATTCCATGATCTCCCCTGCTTTGTTATGGGTGCTGTCGGCGTTGTATACCGAGATGGGAGCGGGTGCAGGTCTGGTGATGAGACCATGCTTCTTGACGTATGCCTCATTTATCGTGCTTCCCATGCATCTGCTGTCAACCAAGGCCTGGGCTTTGAGGGTCTGGCAGTTTTCTAGTGTTTCGAGTTGGACGTCGAGGAATAGCTCTTGGACACCCTTGGTTGACACTCGTCGCTGGTACCGAATCGGCTGGCTTAGTTCATAGAGTTCCTCTCGAGCACATTCTCCCCCCTTCCTTAATGAGGCGAGGAGCTCATCGTCGACTTTGTTGAGCTTTTCTTTGTGGGCCCAAAGGTGGAGTGAGGCAAATGCCTCCGAATCTGTGTGTGCTTCCCTGATGGCCCGAAGGGTCCAGTCCATGCCAAACGGCTTGAACCAGGTGGACTTCGGGGAGGAAACACTCACTGGGGATGATTCGGATTGCCTCGCCCTTAGCATTTCTTCTTCCTTCTTCTCTTGCTCCTGATCGAACGAGGGGAGAAGCCCCTTGGTCCTTTCCTTTTCCCGCTTGACTCGTTCTCGGTTCTGCGCCATCTTGAAGGCGGTATCTTCCTCCTTGTCAGGGATTTCGACGAGAGTGGTATTCTGGACCCGTGAACCTCGCACATCCGAGGTTGGAGTCCCGCTTGATCCTTCGACAGTCGGGGGCCTTCGAGGGGTCTCCCTGGTTGGGGCATGCTCCTTCCCCAGGGATCGCCCGCTGCCGGCGTCTTCGTCAGGACTCGGGGGTTTGGGGAGCAGGTCGCCCTGGGAGTGACCGAAGGACTCGTTGAGACGAATCGAGGGGGCCGTGCATGTCGCATTCTTGTCACATGAACTGTGCTCCCTTCCTAGCATTGGGTCCTTTGGTGCCCATCCCGGATCCCTATCCCTTCTTGCGATGGCTTCTTCCACTGGGGTCGGGGGTGAAAGGGGCGCTGTCTCCATCGGTGTGACGTCTCCGAGAGAATGAGGAAAGCTGCAACCTTTCACTTCTTCTTCCAGGCGAGAGGAGAGGGGATCGTGTATCTGCGACGACCCTCGAGCATGAGGCAAATCGTTGTGGGTATGGTCTCCAGGCATCAACCTCATACTCTCGCCTTTGTCTTGAAGCCTTGGTTCAGCAACGACAGGCTCGGCCAGTTCAGGGAGCACCTCCTTCGTCCCTAAGGACTGGGAGATCCCTGACATAGTTCGGATGAACTCCGGTCCCCATCGAGTCTGAAGGTCCTGGAGGGTAAGGAATTCTGGGACAGAGAGTGTGAGCGAAGGAGGGGGATGAGTCTCGCTTCGTTTCTGAGGGATTATATATGCCTTTTCAGGCGGAGTCTGAATTGTTTGTGATTCTTTTGGGGTGGTCTTCAGTGACTGTGTGACAAGAGCAGGTATATTTGAATGCGCTAATAACTGTGACGTATGTAAAGATGTATTACAACCGGGTGAAGTCCGTGCAGCGGAACCCGATGACCGACTGCCCATTGAGGAGGATTGGGCCGAGGAAGTGGAATCACTCACTTCTCGGCCTTGCCTTTTACCTCCTCGATTTTCATTGTCGAGGGCGTCTTCTCCTCGACCTTTCCTTTGTGGCTATGTCCATGTGCCTCCTTCTCGTGCTCTCGTTCCAAGTCCTCGGCTTCTGTCAACATGGTGCGAAGTTGGGCCGACGAGTATCTCCCGGTCTTCAGGTCTCGAGGCCGCTTTGGCTTCTTGCAATCCTTCCCCAGGTGCCCCTTTCCTCCACAGTTGAAGCATCGGCCTTCTTTTTGGAGGCGATCTATGTCCATGGGCTCCCCGGCCCCTCCATAAGTGGTCCACGTCGATCCCGACGATCCCTTGCTGGTGGGTTTGTCGGCCGCAGAACTTGTTGCACCGGAAGTTCCTTTATTGGGACTTCCGGTGGACTGGTTCTTTGGGCGGTCGACATACCCGATTTTGTCAAAGGCCGTTTTGCGTGCCCTTTCATCGAATATGCTGCAGACGCACTGTTTCCATTGTGGGTAGGTGGAAGGGATCATGACGCCGAGGTTTGCGATCAACTCAGTGTATGATTCGGGTACTCCCCGATGGATGGCCCTGACAATTGCGCTTCGGGGTCCGAGGTCGGTGAGCTGGTCAGCTTGTCGGGCCAACTCCTCGAGGCGTCTGAAGTACTCGGACGCGGTTCCCATCATCTTGAGTTCGTTCATGCAGCGTTCCATGACTTCTTGGAGTGCAGGGTCTCCGTATTCAACCTTGAGGGCAGCCTTGAACTCGCTCCAAGAGAAGTATCGATATCGTTCTTCATTGTTGCTCCAGAACTGGTATCGATACTGCGACCACCAACCTTGTGGTTTTTCGCCGAAGAGGGAGACCGTGAATAGGATTTTGTTTGCGTGGGTGGGATAATAGGCCTTGAAGATGTCAAAATAGTCTTCACAGGCCCCGGTAAAGCGATTGATGTCGCTACTTTTCCCTTGGAAGTCTGCAGGTAATCGGATTAGGGTTGGCTTCACCTGAAGCCAGGGGTCTTGTTCGGCAGCGTTACCGGAGGGCCAGTATGGCGGATCCGGGGAATCATACTTGGGGGGTGGTCGTGGGACTGACCACCTGTCGGTTCTATGGGTCAGGCTCCCGTATCTTCTGGGAACTGGTGCAGCGGGTCGACCTCGGGGTTGGGGTTGGTCAGGGGCATCCTGAAGTTCTTTTGGAATGGGTAGATTGTGGGCGAGCGCGAAGGCCCTGGCTCTTTCTAATTGGGCTACCAATCCTGCTGTTACGTCGGGAAAGGCGTCTTTTTCGGCTTGAAACTGCTGCCTCCTTGCTTCTGCCTCCTGCGCTTCTCATACCCGTTGCTCATTGTCGGTCTCCATCGGCTCGCTGGGTCCCGAATCCCCGGATCCAGTGAGTAGTCTACTCTTGCCTTTCCAGGGATTGCCGTTCTTCCACCATTCTCTGGGCGGTTTGTCGGGCATTGGCCTGGGCCATTCGTACGAAGGCCAGATGTTCTCATTCATGCTCATCGGCTCTCCAGGTGCAGAGTATATCCTCCAGTCTTCCCTGGAGGGTTCACTCCTCCCTCTCGGTTCTGGGTCATAGACCTTGTATATAGACCCCAGGGGTGGGACCATAGTCCTGCTCATGGCGGTGGAGCTCCTCTGTTGGGAAGAGGTGTAGTCGACGCCGATGTTCATCAAGGGACTCGTCAATTCCTCCTCTTCTGACGTAGTCCTCTCTCCTGAGGGCCCAGGCCTGGGCACGATAGGGTCCCAGGGTGATTCGCTGCTGTACGGTAAGGGAGGTCCAAGCTCGGGCTGGAGCTCCCAGGTAGAACGGGTTGCTCTCAAGCTCTCTTCTGGCCAGTCTCCTCTCATCTCTGAGGTCTCTGGGTCGTTGCTCTGGGTCCTCCTCCAACCGTCGAAGTCGAAAGGCGTTCTCAGTCTCCCAGGCTCTTCTTCGTTGGAAGTAGGAAGGTCTCCCGATCTCGCGGATCTGAAGTCTTCCTCTCCGGAGGTCGTCTGTGTTGGTGCATATCGGCGACTCACTGTGGTCGCAGGGCTCATTATCTGAGCTGCTTCTTCGCTCCCGTGGCTGCTCGGGGCAGGAGAGTCTTGGAGAAGGGTTTGGGGAATTGGAGGGAGAGGTCGTGGTCCGTACAATTGATGTCGTAGGTGTACCAGGGAGGGGTCCACCCAAGGTCATGGATGGGGTCGTGGTGTAACTGCGGGGTGTCCCTCTGATGGTAGAAGGCCTCGATTCGTGCCGCGATGATGGAGCTGCTTGCTGAAGGTGGAGAAGGGTTTGTAACTCTGAGGGTCGGACCGGGAGGGGGTGTGCTAGGGGGAGCGGGCTCAGCGTCCTCGGCTGGAAGTATGTCTGTACTGCTTCGATGCGACTCTGTCTCATCATACTCAATAGTGCTGGGCCTGACGTAGGCTCGGATAAGTTCTGTGATGTCTCCCTCGACAGAGGGAGAGCGAGATGCTGTCCTAGAGGACTGCCTAGTTCTGGAAGGTCCAGCGATGGGGCTTGGACTTCTTCCTCTTCTTCCATGATAGACCCCGGCATCCGACTCTGGGCTGGGGGCTCCGGATCTGTCCTGCCTACTCGGCGAGACAGGGGGCGTGTAGAACTGGTCCCTTCTGTAGGGCTCGTATGTCGTGAAAACAGGCTGAACTTGACCATTGTACTGATAGGGTGGGATATAGAATTGGGGGAGGGTGGGTTGAGGATAAATTAATGGTCTTCTTGGTCCTAGTCCGTGTCGTTCGAACCAGTCTCTATTTCTGCAATATACTGTGGCGGTGAGGAGGATAAGTCCTGCGAATGCTGCTGCTCCTATGAAGACTCCTATGGCCGTGTTTCTGGTTGTTTCGTCGATGTCGGGGGTTTGTTGGAGTGTCATGCGGAATCCTTCCTGCGTCTAGCATTGTGGAAGGTTGAGGGAAGCTTCGAGCTAATTGTTAGGGCCGACTCCCACGTGACTCGTAGTCGGGTGATTGGTAAGCTGTCTCGCATTCGGACAATCACTAAACCAATGCCTCGGATGACTCGAGGTGGTAGAAGAGGCGCTTACAGAGTAGGCTCTCGGCAAGCGAGCAGACAAGTAAGATTTATGTGGTAGGTAAACCTTAGCTCGAAGCTGAGGTTGTACAATAAAATGTTGCTACTTAAATACTAAAAGGTCGGTCCTAATAATAGCTATGAAAGATTTGTCGAATTCAAAAGGCATGCTGGTCAGACGACGAGCACGCAATATCATGCATTGTCCATCATGAAAGATTTGTCGAAGTTGGTATCGGTGATGAGGTGGCAATAGTGTGTAAGCATGATGACACCGATAAGATGCGATAAGACTAGAAAAATAAAAAAAGTAAATAAATTGTAACACAAGAGTCTAGGACTTCTTCAACTTCATACTCTTCTTCGTCCTCAATGAGGTTGGGTGGTGGCGCTGGGGGTTGTTCTTGATTGGGAAATGCTGGTGGTGTGTATGGTGTCAGCAGCTTCTCATTAAATTGTGGATGAATTTTCCAGTGGGGTGGTAGTTTGAGTTTGTAGATGGAAGTGCCAGCCTTTTCTAGAATGAGGAACAGTCCAACATGTTTGTCATCAAGTTTCTTTTTAGGTCAGGGTAAGTGTAGGTTGGTGGAATCCAGCCATACTCGCCAATGGCATATCCCACTGCTTCTCATTTCTTTTTATCATATTGGGCCTTCATCCTTCCTGCTGCTTCTTCCAGTGACTCCTTTGCTTGATGGTGGATCTCCTGCATGTTTTCTGTGAATGATTTCATGGATGGGTTTGTGAATGCAGTGGTTTTGATAGAGTCAGGGAGCACATGGGGGTTAATACCATAGTTGGTGAAGAATGGTGTTTGGCCCAAGGCAGAATGGATTCAGTTATTATGAGCAAATGCTGCTAGGGCGAGCCACTTGCTCCAATCGGTCTGGCAATGATTGATGAAGATGTGGAGGTATTTATTAATCTCCTGATTCACTCTCTCTATTTGCCCATCAGTTTGGGGGTGAAAGGCGGTTGATGCATTCGGGGTGATGTCGAGGAGTCAGAGAAGTTCTGTCATGAATTTTGAGACGAATTGAGGTCTGCGGTCAGAGATTATGGTCTTGGGCATTCCATGATAGGCATAGACATGGTCATGCAATAGCTTGGCCCATCCTTTGGAAGTTAGTTCAATGTTACATGCAATTGGGATGATTTCTTTCAAGAAGCAGTCAATGACTACCAGAATGGCATCATAACCATTAGAGTCTGGTAGTCCCATGATCATGTCAACAGAGATATGTGTCCACGGCTCTGAGGGGATCTCATTTGGGTGTAGGGGGGCGGCCTTAGGATGGGTGTCAGTTTTCATTTGTTGGCATGCTTCGCAGGCCTTGACATATTTTTCCACCATCTGTTTGAGTTTGGGCTACCAATATTCCCTTTGGATGAGCTCCTTTGTCTTCTCTATTCCTGGATGTCCAGCAGTGAGATAGTCATGATGAGCAGCGATGATTTCCCTGCGAAGCTTGTCATCATGGGGTATGTAAATCTGTCCATCATAGTATAGGAGTCCCTCCTTTTCAGAGATGCCTCGTTCATGATCGAGGGAGTTGGCAATTTCTTGATCCCACTTCGAGTGGTCTCAGGTGGTATCCTTTACTTGTTGGTGGGTTTCACTGGTCGTGGGTATGATCATTGCCTGGAAGTGTTCTGGCTGAAGGACTATGATATCATTGTTGTCCTTTTTACCCTGGTCATGGTCGTCTCGTCGACTGAGCAGGTCAGCCTTTCAGTTGGTGGCGCCTGGTTTATGATAAAGTTGCAAAGTGGTATTCTGCCAACTCTGTGACCCATTAGGCCTGGCATCAGTTGAGCTTCTGGGGCTGTCAGAAATACTGGAGATTCTGGTGGTCAGTCCAGATCTCAAAGTTCTTAGCTGCTCCCATTAGGTAGTGCCTCCACTCTTCTAACGCCAATATGATGGCAAGGAGTTCCTTGTCATAAATTTCATAGTTGTGTTCCATCATGGTCAGGGCTTTAGACAGGAAGGCAATGGGCCTCCACTTTCCATCCTGTTCTTGACTGAGGACAGCACCTACTGCTCCTTCACTTGAGTCAGCCTCCACTCAGAATTGGCCCTCCTCCTTTGGTAATGCCAGTACTACATCCTTGGCCATTTGCTTCTTCAGGCATTGGAAGGCTTCATTCTGTGCCACTCCCCAGGTCCAGAGGGCATTGCCAGTGAGTTGCATCATGGGACATACCATCTTAGAGTAGTCCTTTATGAATTTCCGATAGAAATTTGTAAAGCCCAAGAAGGATTGCAGTTCCTTCTTCTTGGTGGGTGTGGGCCACTCAGTGATCCCCTTGACCTTCACTGGGTCCATTTGAACAGACCCCTCACTAATGATTATGCCAAGGTACTCGGTCTCGAGTACTTCAAACTCACACTTTTCAGCCTTGAGGAACAGTTTGTGTTCCCGGAGGCATTGGAGTACTCATTGGACGATCCGTCAATGTTCTTGTAGATCCTTCAAAAAGATCAGGATGTCGTCCAAGTAGGTAGTCACCTTTCCTTCATGGATGAGATCATGAAAGATGTTGTTCATCATCCATTGGAAGGTCACAGGTGAATTGGTGAGACTGAAAAACATAACAGTGGGCTCAAACAGTCTGCGGTTCATTCGGAAAGCAGCTTTGGGTCCATCTCCCTGTTTGATTCCCACATTATTGTATCCCCATCTGACATCCAACTTAGTGAAGTACTTGGCACCATGCAATTTGTCCATGAGCTCAGAGATAAGGGGTCGAGGGTAGCAATTCTTGATCATCATCTCGTTGAGCTTTTGATAGTCTTGTACCAGTCAAAGGGAGCCATCCTTCTTTTTGACGAAGAAGAAAGGCGAAGCAAAGGGAGATTTGGATGGGCAGATGTGTCCAGATTTGAGGTTTTCCTCAAGGAATTTGTTGAGCTCTTCCTGTTCATGCCGGTTAAGCAGATAGACCTTGCAGTCGAGCATGGATTGAGCATTAGGGATTAGTTCGATTGTGTGGTCCCATGGCTTGCACTTCAGCAGTTCATTTCAAGTGCCATCTGCATTATATACTGAAATTGGGGCGGCGGCAGGTCAGGTGATGAGGCTGTGCTTCTTGACATAGGCCTTGTTAATGGTACTTCCAGTGTATTCACTGTCAACCAGGGCCTGGGCCTTAAGGGTCTGGTGGTTTTCTAGCATCTGTTAAGATTGTGCCAATAGATGAAAGGATTAGAATGCATGCTGAGGATTCCGTGGAGTGCGTGGGCTTGGCAAAGCTATTAGCAACGTCACCCTTGGGTCGTAGCCCTAAGATAGATTACGGACGGAGTCCATGGGATCAAGATGAAGTAGGATCAAGATGAAGTCCTGATGGAGTCGGAGTCCGTGGACTTATAGTGAGAGGGAGAGATTAGGCTTGAAGGCCAGAGATAGTGAGTACGAGAGTATTGGGCTAAACCAAGTTGATATTCGAACTGAGGTATGTACTGCTAATTCTACAGTTTATATACTGGTGCAGAGTCCGAGGAATCGGAGGCTAGAATAATATAAGTCTGGAATATTCTGTATCTGGAGGAGTCGAGTATTCCGTGGACTCTGATATAACACCTACTCGCTACTGTAATGGATTCTAGGTGTGATAAATGAATATGTGAAATTAGTATGTGAAATAGAGATATGAAATATGGAATAGAAACCAGGAATCGGATTCCATCGGATTCCAATGAGTGCGTTGGAGCCGGTTGGATGAGTTGAAGGTTGAAGTCCTTGGAGTCTGCGGCATGCTCATTACAGTATCCCCCTCTTAGCGTTCTTGCCCTCAAGAGCGCTGATCCCGATGACCAAATGTGCCGCATGGAATTTTGTGCAGGTACATCACGTGATTTTCACCTCTTGTCCTTTAACCTCCACCATCTCTAAGTTCAATAATTTTCCTTCGCTATCTGATATGATGACGACTTCATACCGCCAGTTGCAAACTCCCGAACCGTATGTTACCCCACCTACACCGGATAACGTCGACCCCGACGAGCTCGAAGCATTCTACGACGATCGCGATGCTGAGGACGAGGCATATCGTTTAGCCATAGAGGCTCATGAAAATTGGAAGGTGGAAAAACGCAAGGCTGAAAAAGCTGCGGAGGCCGCGGAGTTGGCGAAAAGTAAGGCCGAGGAGAGAGCCTGAAAGGTGGCTGATTTGAAGGTGAAAAAGGCTGTGGAGGAGGCATGGTGGTTGGAAGAGGAGCGTCTTGCAAAAGAGGCCGAGGAAAAATGGCTTGAGGAGGCGAAACAGGAGAGATTGAGGGAAATTGCAGAGGCTGCGGAGAGGCAAAAGGAGTTGGATATGCTGAAGTCAATGGAGGATGAGGATTCTGCCGATGGCGCCGACGGTGACAATGAAGACCCGAAAACAAAGGCCAAAAAGGAACTAGCTGAGAGCCGGAGAAAACGAAAGGGGAAGGGTAAAGAGTTGGTTGCGACACCATTGAAGAAACGGAAGGTACGGTCAGCTGAGTATGTTGAAGAAAGTGATGACATTACTGCGGGCCCATCGGAGAGAGGTACTGAAGCAAAAAGTTATAAGAGGTTGAAAACTGAGCCTGTGCCTGGGCGAGGGGACGAAGAATTTTATGGCAAAGGTAAGCGTCCAGTGGTTTCTGTGGTCAAACTGACTTATGGTTAGAACGATGTGGTCATTGTCATGCCGACGGTTCCTGTTGTTTTTTAGGCAAAAAGGGAAGGTCTTGCAAATGATGCCAAATACGCAAGGCAAGATGTGTTTTTACAGACGAAGCGGATTCCACGGGTATGGGCGAAGTGTTGGACTTGCTCCACAGCCTCCACACATGTATGGATATGGTGGAGATGAAAATCGAAAGGATGGAGTCCAAGCTCGAGGCCGTCGGATCCCGCATGGAAGATTTGGTGGACGATTTTCATCCTGACGATGCAGTCGAATACCCGCGAGATTTTATTCCGAAGGCATCCGAGGAGGAATGGGTGGTATCCTGTCAGGAGATACTATGCATGGAGGGCATGAATTCCGAGGCTCTCCGCCAGGCTATGATGATGCGTTTGGATCAGGATGTTGCACAAGTGTGGCACGCAAGAATAATGTCCGAGGAGACATTTAACAGTCAAGACCCATTCAAACTAGCAAATATGGAATTATAGCATGGAAGCCATGGAGCCGATGGGCTGGAGAAAGCTATCGAGGCCAGCAAAAAGTTTAGGACGACCCGTATGGAGTTCTACTGCCTCGGAGGCTGGCGCATGGAATGGGGCTTATGGAAGAAATTTTTGAAAGGAGCTGAAGAATATTTGGTGGAAGATTCCGACGGGGAATTGGATGAGGAAGAGATCAGGGAGAGTATGCTTCCTGGGTCCAGATCCATCAGAATCGCGGAGTTGGATGCAATGATGCTTGAAGAGGAAGGGCATTTGGATGGAGAGGTGGAAGAAGTCGGAAAATCCATGGATGCCTAATTTTGATGTTTGTACCAAGACAGTAGTGTATTGCGCCGGGGTGAAAATGTATATTTTTTTCTTGATGTCTGAAATATGATGATGAAATGGGAGTGAAGTCAAAAATATGGATCTGACGGATTCTGTTCCCAATTAGGAAGGCAATTTGCAATAGTTTTTCAGAATTTAATTTGAAATTGGGACGACGGAATCCATAGGAATCCGATGGAGATGGAAGTTAAGAAGCAGGAGGCATAGTTTTGAGTACTGCTTTGCGGATGATGACCTTGGATAGTGGTCCTGGTTTGTCTGGGTATCAATGGTGGAAATCTTCAATATATTCGTCCGCAGAAAATTCTGTAGCCGGGATCCAAGCAAATTCTTCATCAGTACCTTTGTAGCCCAACCACTGTACACGGTAGAGTAGTGGACATCGGAACCGATGGTCAAGCTTAGAGTTGAGAATCTGTGCGATCTTGTACTGCTCTTCACCATCGACTTCAACTGGAGGTGGAGGTGGTTGGGTACGGTTAGGAATGGTATTGGTTTCCATGGGTTCCAGCTGTGAGACGTGGAATATGGGGTGAATGGAGCGGAGGTCCATGGGGAGTTTGAGTGTGAAAGAATGGGATCCAGGCTGGGCAATGATATCGAACGGTCCAAGGAATTTCTCAGAAAATTTCGCAGTAGGACGTGTAGTTCTAATATGCTTAGAACTGAGGTAGACTTTGTCACCTACTTTGAAATCTGGAGCTGGAGACCGTCGCTTATCCGCTTGAAATTTGTAGCGAGACTGGGTGTGAGTAATTTCATCTCGTAAGAATTGGTGAAGATCGTCGAGGTTGACTACAAAGTCACAGGCCCAAGCAGAGGCGATATCGCATTCAGGATACACTGTGATACTAGGATGGTATCCCTTATTAGTGAAGAATGGCGAGATTCCGGTGGAGGCATTAGGAGCATTATTGTACGCAAATTCGGCAATGGGTAGTAAGGTATCCCAATTGTCTTGTTGATATGAACAATAGATACAGATGTATTGTTCAAGGGTTTGGTTAGCACATTCAGTTTGTCCATCGGCCTCTGGGTGATAACCAGAAGTGAAGTGAAGTTCCATATCAAGAGCCTTGGCAAGAGCATGTGTGAATTGGGAGACAAATTCGGATCCACAGTCAGAAGTGATGTGATTCGGAACACCATGCTTGGAAAAGACATGGGTAACAAAAAGTTGTGCGAGATCCACAGAATTAATGGTATCATGAGTGGGTATAAAAATGGCTTGCTTGCTTGCACGGTCAATGATGACAAGAATGGCAGTGAATCTGTTGGAATCCAGAAGTTGTTCAATGAAATCCATGGAGATTGAATCCCATGGGCATTCTGGTACAGGCAAGGGTTTGAGTAAGCCAAATGGACGGTGTCTAGGTGTTTTGTTACGACCACAAGTAGTGCAAGACTTGACATAGTGGCGAACAAATTCACGCATCTGTGGCCAGGTATAATTCTGTCGGACTAGTTCAAGCATCCGGTTTTGACCAAAATGACCTGCCAAGATATGATCGTGATTGTTCTGTAAGACACGAAGATGGAGATCCACGGAATCCGGGATGTAGATGTGATTGTCAAGGCGGAGTATTCCTGACTTGTCCATGGACCACCAGGAGGAGTTCGAAGGGAAAGAGGCAAGACGAAAACCTTCGGTCAATGCGGAATCCATGGGCTGTGCTTGCTTGATATCAGAGTGGAGCTTGTCCACGTCCATGATAGCACTAGCATGGAGTACGGGACCTTCAAGAAAAGTAGCGTGGAGAGAAGTGGAAAGTTGTTCTTGGGTAAATACAGGGCGGAAATTGTGAGGATTGACTTGAGCATATTGACTATCCCCCTCTTTAGGGTAGACGTCCCATCGTCTAGTGAGTGCATCCGGTTTCCCACCAAGCTTACCCGGTCAGAACTGGATTACTAGGTTGAACTGGGAAAGGAATTCAGACCAGCGTACTTGACGTCAAGTAAGAATCTTGGTAGTGGAAAAATACTCAAGGTTCTTATGGTCTGTGACGATGTCGATGGAATCTGCGGAGCCTTCGAGGTAGTGATGCCAGTATTTAAAAGCTTCAAAAATGGCTAGAAGCTCTTTATCATGGGTATCATAATTGAGCTCGGCTCTGTGGAGACTGCGGGACAAGAAGGAAATAGGGTGAATTTCACCATCTTCAAGGTAAATAGAAAGGATGGCAGCAATAGCGTAGTCGGAGGCGTTGGTTTCCATGACAAGCTGATGGTCGGGAATCCAGTGGGTAAGGATAGGGGCATGAGTGAATGCTTGCTTCAACTCATTAAATGCAGCCAGGCATTTGTCATTGAATTTCCACAGAATACCCTTGCAAGTGAGACATGTTAGGGGCAACACAATCTCGCTGTATTCATGGATAAAACGGTGATAGAAATTAGCGAAACCAAGGAATGATTGGATATCTTTGACCTTCCGCGGAACTGGCCAATTGACAATAGCCCTGACTTTGTCTTCGGACATACATAAGCCTTCAGGAGAGAGGATATAAACTAGATATTCCATGGAATCCCAATGAAATTTGCATTTGGATCCATGACAGTAGAGCCCATTAGCTCTAAGCCTGTGTAGGACCTCACACACGTGTTTTCGGTGTTCTGTGGGATCGTCGGAGTAGATGAGAATATCATTGAGGTAGACGACAACGGAAACATCAAGCATATCTGAAAAAATGTCATTGACAAAACATTGGAAAGCCGCAGGAGCATTGGTAAGTCCAAATGGCATGATGTGCCATTCAAAAGATCCATAACGAGTACAGAATGCGGTTTTCCATTCATCTCCTTTGGCTATACGGACTAGATGATAAGCATGGCAAAGGTCAAGTTTTGTATATAGACATGCGGAACACGTGGAGTCAAGTAGGTCAGAAATGAGGGGAAGTGGATAATGGTCTTTTCTCGTGATCTTGTTTAGGCTGTGGAAATCAACACAGAGCCTTAGTTCACCAGTTTTCTTTTTGACAAAGAGTACTGGGGCTCCGTGGGGAGAACGTGAGGGAGAGATGAAACCATTATGGACATTATCGTTGATAAATTCATGTAAGGCTTTTAGTTTGAATTCAGAGAGGGAATAGATGGGACCGAGCGGAGGAGAAGTGCCTTCCTCAAGATTGATCTTAAGGTCATAAGGGTGATGCTCAGGTAATTTCTCTGAGAGGGAATCACTGAACACATCGGCAAAGTCATGGTACTCTGGTGGGATATCAGATAAATCTGTGGGGGCCGCGGAGGCAGCTTGACCACTAACACTTGGCATAGAAGGTTGTAGGGTGTACTGTTGGGCACCTTCTTCTGTGCAAGCTCGTATGAAAGCGGCCACAGAAATAATTGAAATCTTTGGTGAAACTGAAGTAGAAAATGATGAGATGGAAGGATATGAGTAGATGGGCTCATATGGTGGCGGAGTCCGTCGGGATCTCAGAGTGGGTTTGGATGATGGAGTTGGACCTGAAGGGTCTGAGCGGGCCGGCACATGTGTGTCAGTAGCTGTGGAAGCGCTAATAGGGATAGAAGCACCGAATATCTTTGAATGGAAAGTGATACTGTGCTTTGCCCAATCAATCAATGGATTGTAGCAGGAAAGCCAGTTGTATCCCAGAACAATGTTACAGGATGAATCAAGACGTGTGACATAGAAGTCAATAGGAATGACATCTCCTGACGGAAACCGTATGGAGAGAGTAATGGATTGGGAAATGTGAGATCCGGTGGAGCTGTCAAGAAGCCAAAGTTGAACAGCAGGAATGGATTTGGTAGGGAGATTATGATCCTTAACATATTTGGAGTCAATAAAACAATGACTTGAACCAGAATCAACGAGGGCAAGAAAACGAAGGATAATGGTAATAGGGGATCCATCGGGTTCCGATCCAGAACCAATTTCGGATGATAGTGATACAGTTAGTGAATGGGTTGAAAGAGCGGCAGCATTGAGGGTTACAATCTCTGAGGTGCAATGACAGTCAACACAACCCTGTCCTTGCACAGAGGAAACAGGGCTGCTCTCTATTTTTCCGACTCCGTGGGAGCTGGATCAGTAGAGGCAGGAGGCTCTGAAACCTCTGCAGTGTGAGCGTGGGCGGATGCCGTGGCCTTGCACTTATTGCAGTCCTCTGTCTTGTGTTTGCTACCACAGAACATACAGAGGTTGTTCTTCCGGTGGCGTTCCTTTTCCTCGGGAGTGAGGTTGCCATCTTTGCCTAGCTTGTCAGCATAGGGCTTTTTGGCAGATGAAGAAGAGGAAGAGGACTGGTAGGTGGGGGCGGAGCCCATGGTATTGGATCCATAAGACTTGGGCACCACGGAATATGAAGAGCTCGAGTTTGAACCCGAACCCTTAGGTTTGGAGGAGGAAGATGAGGAAGAAGGTTTATCATGATTTTCACGCGAAATTTCAGCCTTCCGAGTCCAATAGCGAGTGTCGAGTTCCTGTGCAAGGGTACGCATGTCATGGAGGTTATCGGGCTTACCGTGGTGGGCCATATCATCTTTAATCTGTGAGCAAAGTCCATGGTAAAAAGCATGGCGCAGGGAATTGTCACCATAGCCGACAATAGAAGCATGTTGATTGAAACGGACTATATACTTCATAATCCGGTCTCCATCGTGCATCCGAAGGTTTTCCAATTCATCTTCAGTGTCTCTGACAGCATCAAACGGACCGAAGTTAGTCCGGAGTTCCACAAGAAAGGTGGCATAGGAGTATGCCAGGCAGGAGGATTAGCGTGATTAGGGTGAAGGATATCCGGTTCAAACCAATTGAGGGTGACACCGGAAAGGAAAGAGATGGTGTAGTTGACTTTTGAGGCATCAGTGCAAAAAGCGTCGGGCCTGTCATTAAAGTTCAACTGGAGGGAAACAATAAATGCCTTCAGTTTCTGCGGGTCTGAGCCGTCAAAAGTATCAGGCTCCTTGACCTTGGTGTGTATTGGGCATTGTGGAGGATTATTGACTTGGTTGGCAAGGCCACGGAGAAGGTTGAAGAGATCCCTGACCATGGCTTCATCGTTATTAGGAGGGTTAGGAGGATTGGGAGGATTACCACCAGGTCTGCCAGGTCTGCCGGGTCCGCCGGGACCTCCAGGGCCACCAGGATTAGGTGGGCCACCACCAGGTCGGTGATTATTGTTGCCCCATGGAAGGCATAGGCTACGGTTACTAGGGGAGTCAATCTCATCCTCAGAGTTGCCACCAGTTTCCTCTTTGTTTTGAACAGGGAAGGTACGGTGCAGGTTAGGAATCGGAGTCCATGGGGGATCGTTTCAGTAGCTGCCATAGCCACCTGAGATGGATTCCGAGGGTCCGGGGGTGAGATTGAGGTTGAAGGGATCGGGATTGATTCCTGGGATGGGTTGTCGTTGGGTAAAACCATTATGGGTGTAGGTTTCCCTACGGAAACGGCTGGTGGATGCGGAGTCTTCACCAAAAAGGTGTTGATCTCCTTTGGAGGCGGATTGGGGAATGTCGTTCATAGAGAAAGTGGGTTGGGGGTCCATGGAGGACTGAGTAGTCTCAGTTTGTTCGAGAATGATGGTAGACATGCCTAAAAATTTCGACTCAAGGGTTTGAGTTTGAATATACTGTTAAGATTGTGCCAATAGATGAAAGGATTAGAATGCACGCCGAGGATTCCGTAGAGTGCATGGGCTTGGTGAAGCTATTAGCAACGTCACCCTTGGGTCGTAGCCCTAAGATAGATTACGGATGGAGTCCATGGGATCAAGATGAAGTAGGATCAAGATGAAGTCCTGATGGAGTCGGAGTCCGTGGACTTATAGTGAGAGGGAGAGATTAGGCTTGAAGGCCAGAGATAGTGAGTACGAGAGTATTGGGCTAAACCAAGTTGATATTCGAACTGAGGTATGTACTGCTAATTCTACAGTTTATATACTGGTGCGGAGTCCGAGGAATCGGAGGCTAGAATAATATAAGTCTGGAATATTCTGTATCTGGAGGAGTCGAGTATTCCGTGGACTCTGATATAACACCTACTCGCTACCGTAACAGATTCTAGGTGTGATAAATGAATATGTGAAATTAGTATGTGAAATAGAGATATGAAATATGGAATAGAAACCGGGAATCAGATTCCATCGGATTCCGATGAGTGCATTGGAGCCGGTTGGATGAGTTGAAGGTTGAAGTCCTTGGAGTCCATGGCATGCTCGTTACAGCATCTTGACCTGTACATCCAGAAAGAGCTCCCAGACACCTCTTGTCAACACTCAGTGTTGGTACCGGATGGGTCTGCTTAGCTTGTAGAGTTCCTCTCATGCCTGTTCTCTGCCCTTTCTTAATGAGTCAAGGAGGCAGTCATCGATTTTGTTGACCTTTTCCTTATGGGCCCAGAGATAGAGCGAGGCAAAAGTCTCCGAATCTGTGCATGCTTCCCTGACAGCCTGAAGGGTCCAGTCTGCACCAAATGGCTTGAACCAGGTGGACTTCAGGGAGGAAACACTCACTGGGGATGATTCAGATGGCCTTGCCTTATTCAGTTCTTCTTCCTTCTTCTCTTGCTCCTTCTGGAGGGACATCTTGTACGACATATCATCTTCATTGTCAGCCACTTCTTCCATGGTGGTCTTTCTTCCCTCAGGATGCCACACATCTGACACTTCTTCCTTCTGGGGGGTCCTTCTTGATCCTTCAGCAGTCAGGGGCCTTCAAGGAGTTCCTCCAGCTGGGGCATGCTCCTTCCCTGGAGGTTGTCTGCTGCCAGCTGTTTCATCAGGATTCAGGGGTTTGGGGAGCAGGTCGCTCTGGGAGTGACTGGAAGGCCCATCAAGGATGGAAGAAGTCTTGGATGTTGCATTCTTGTTGCATGAACCATGCTTCCACATTACTTCCAGGTCCTTCAGCGCCTGTCCCATGTCCCTATTCTTTCTTGTGACTCGAGAGAAGGGTAGGCCTGTCAGTGGGCTATCTTCTTCCAGAAAGGGCTCAACCAGTTCGGGGAGAACCTCTTTTGTCAAAGACTTGGAGATCCCCAACATTGTTCAGATGAACTCTGGCCCCCATCAATGCTTCAGGTCTTGAAGGGTAAGGAGTTCTGGGACTGAGAGTGTTAGCGGGGTGGAAGAGGGATGAATGTTGTTGGGGTTTTCGTTGGTTTTATATGTCTTTTCAGGTGGAGTCTGAATGGTTTGTGATTCTTTTGGGGTGGTCTCGGATGAAGTCATGAATGTGGGTATATTCGAATGCACAAATACAGATATAGACATATGTAAAGTTTTAATATAATCAGGTAATGTCCACACAGTGAGACCCGATGACCGACCACCCATAGGGGAGGATTGGGCTGAGAGAGTGGAATCACTCACTTCTTGGCCTCGCCTTTTACCTCCTCGACTTTCAATGTTGAGGGTGTCTTCTCCTCGACCTTCTCTGGTGCCTTCTCTTCTTCTTCTGCCATTGTAAGCATGGCCTGAAGCTGGGCTGAGGTGTACTTTCTGGTTTTCGAATCCCTTGGCCATTTCAGCTTTTTGCAGTCCTTCCCTAAGTGCCCCTTTGCTCTGCAATTGAAGCATCTGCCCTTGCATTTGAGGCAATCTATGTCCATGGGCTCCCCAGCCTCTCCATATGTGGTCCATCCAGAGCCCGATGATCCCTTGCCAGCCAGCTTATTGGTCGAGGAACTTGTTGTGCCAGGGGTATTGCTGGTGTTCTTGGGTTTCTCACAGTGGCCGATTTTGTCAAAGGCATCCTTCTGGGCCTTTTTGTCGTAGATGTTACAAATGTGGCATTTCCACTCGGCATAGGTTGAAGGAATCATGATGCCGAGGTTGGCGATGGAATCAGTGTAGGAGGCAGGGACTCCTCATTGGACAGCCCATATGAGGGTGCTTCATGGTCCTGAGTCGTGAAGTTGGTCCACCTGTCAGACAAGTTTTTTCAGCTTTCAGAAGTACTCAGCGGTGGTGCCCATCATCTTGAGCTCATTCATCCACCTCTCCATGACTTCTTGGAGGGTGGGATCTCTGTATTTGACCTGGATAGCAGCTTTAAAGTTGTCCCAGGATGAGTATCAATATTGGTTCTCTGTACTACTCCAAAACTGGAGTCTGTACTGGGACCACCATCCTTGGGGTTTTTTGCTGAAGAGGGATATGGTGAATAGGATCTTGTTAGTGTGGGTGGGGTAGTAGGCTTTGAAGATGGAGATGTATTCTTCACAGGTGCCAGTAAAGCGATGGATGTTGTCACTTCTTCTTTTGAAGTCAGCGAGTAGTTGGACCAATGTGGGTTTTACCTAGAGCCAAGGGGATTGTTCTTTGGCTTCACCCAAGGGCCAGTAAGGGGGGTCAGGGCAGTTGTATCTGGGCAGGGGTCAGGGAATCAACCATCTGTTGGTTTGATGGGTGAGGCTCCCATATCTCCTTAGAGGTGGTTGTACTGGATGACCTTGCACCTGTGGCAGCTAGATTGATGCATGAAATGTATCAGTTAACAGATTTAATTCATGCATCAGGACAGACTCCTTCCCATTCGTGGAATGGGGGTTAACTTATTCCTGACAAAGTAGTACACTCTGTAATATTTATCTTATCTTATCAATCACATGATATTTTGATCTTTCTGAACCTTAATTATTTTTTACCCTCCATTCTGGTGACTGGCAACACTTGTAAGACCACTTTGCGCATGTTTGGCAGCACCTTGCACTCGGGGCAGTGGCTGAACGTTCCCCCACACAAGTTTAACACAAGTAATAGACAATTTGCTATCATTATTGCATTTCTTTTACAGGTCCGATGAACTTCCTATAAGAAACAAGCATCCTACCCTGGCTGAAGGACATTACTTCCATTCTTAATTGGCAATAGTAATGTCATCTTTTCCTGCCATAACATGATGAGCCACTTCAATCTGCCATAGACAGGGAGTCAGGGACTATACCCAAAGACAGCTTTGACCTTGGCCTGAACATCTTCGACCTTTTCAGGCATGCTGTGACATAAGGGTGCCATGCTTCGGGAATGTTTCTGATGACCTTAGCCTTCAGGAATGAGAGCGAGTGCAAGGCGCTGCCAAACATGTGCAAAGTGGTCTTACAAGTGTTGCCAGTCGCCAGAATGGGGGGTAAAAAATAATTAAGGTTCAGAAAGATCAAACATTACATAATACAATAAGATAAGATAAATCACTCCATTCTCCAACAGTCATTTTACCTCCCATGAAGGTGAATGGGAAGGAGTCTGGCAGTAGGAGTGTCAGTGGACTGACCAGCCTATATAGGGTATTTTCGCAGTACTGCATGGCCTATTAGTCAGCATAGGAACCCGGACCAGATTATGTCATCACCAGAAAATCCGGCGGGTCCGGGAATTGAACCCAGGACCTTAAAAAGACTTCCAATAATGTCACATGACAAGGACAAGGTGCACATGCTAACCACTATACCATACTGACATCATATATTCGTGTAATTATCTCCCTATATGCCCTCCCTTTCTTATATTTATAATATCCCTCCCTTTGGTGCGCTTTGATGCGCGTTTTCTTTCCTTATTGAGATAGTCAAATCAGCCCATCAATTGCACCCAGAACTGGCTGTGCCATGGCATTGATGGCATCAATATCAGGCCATTTTCGGAAAAATTTGGCATTTTGGCTCATTTGGGGCTTCCTCAGGCTACTGGGTGGGCCAGGGGATAGTACTAGTATATGAATAAACATAAATAGCATAAAATCGAACCCTCTGGGGAGGTATGGGGGCCCTGGGGAGGGGGTAAAAGGGGTAAAATAGCAGAAAATCGCAGAAAATTCGCGATTTTGGGGTGCTACGTCCATCGGATCGCTTCGAAACTTTACCAATAAATTCTATGACTTTGAGAATCCCTAATTGGCACCTCTACAGCACATGTGGCGCATTTTATGGCTAAGCATAATCGGTAAAATTGGCTTTTTATGGTGCTGCATACATCGCATCGCTTTGCAAATGTTACAAATCGATTTCTACACCATGAAAACCCTAGAATACCTCTTCATATGCTATATATGACCATTGAAATGCGATGAAAAAACAAAGAAATTGCGAAGAATTGCATTTGGGGGGTGCTGCGTGCATTGAATTTCTTTGAAACCTTCCACAATGTGTTCTGAAGCATCATAAATCTCTAAACAATGCTTGGATTTATTTGTGGGGCTCTAGGTTTGATATAAAATAGTGAAGAATAGCAAAAATTAGAGTAAATCGCATTTTGCGGATGCTGCGTGCATTCAATTGCTCTGAAACATTTACCAATGGATTCCGCGACCTTGAAAACCCCTAAACGGCCCCTGGCTATATTTGTGGGCGCTCAGTATCGATCATCAAATTGATATTACATTTTAGGGGGAGCACATGTCAAAAGTCATATTTCCAGGCATCGGAAAACTTCGGAGTTAAGTCCAGTAGATTTCTAGACCTTGAAAACACCCAGAAAGGCGCAGGATTGCAATCCAGAGCTGCAGAATCCATGATGAAAAGGGTGAAACTGAAAACTTGCGAAATTTCATATAGCTCACATTTCTGAGTGTTGGGGAAGATAATACTGGTACTAGATATACAATACATACTGTATAATAGTGTGTACAAAATTCCAGGGGGATGCAAAACGTACTGACAGAGATATAAGCAGATCTTTCCAAAAATGACGAGGAGCAAACTCTAGATCTCGATGTTCTGGTCATCCTATGGGCCAGGGACTATCAGATTCGGATTCCTTGACCCGAAAAACAGTAGGGCCACCCATCATCCATGGGGTTTATGTGTCTAAACTCCGAGGTAAAGAGTGTGCTTTACTTATGTTCTAAGATATGCTGGTGTATATGGATTGCCTACCACTAAAAATAGGCTCCAGGGATGATGGGTGGCCCTACTGTTTTTTGGGTCAAGGAATCCAAATGTTAGACCCTGGTCAATATTCAGAGGACAGAGATGTGTCTAAGGCTGTCTTGCGTTTGGGCAGTCACCTTAGAGACTCTCATAAAGTCCAGAATATTAGGGGGTACAGTTAGATAGCTCTCTAGCGAGTGAGTCAGCAAGATAGAGTTGAATAAACTATAGCTTGAAGCTAAGGTTACATGGTAGACTTTAGCGATCCTTATATACTAAATGTCGGGTTTAATAATAGCATGAAAAGATGAGGAAGATGGGATCAAAAGGGACATGCATTGTATGGTGCGAAGGTTATGAATGTAAGTAAATCCTGTGATGAGTGGGATGAGATAAGATAAGATAATGAAAAAAGATAAATAAATCGTAATATTACCCTCTCGTTAAGACAGTCATCCCGACTGTCCTATGGTACATCTGGTGGTTCTTCTTGTGACTTCGCAAACTCCTTTCTCCAGTAGTCATCAATGTAATCCCTCCAGTGCTTGTTGTTTGGTGTGGGATTTTTGACCCAGAGTTTCCTTCCATCTTTTCTGAGCACTTGGTAGTAGATGACTTCGTCGACATATCGATGGTCTATGATTTCTTTTAGGGTCCTTTCGGCATGGTCGACGACCTTCAAGGCAGTCACGATGGCTCTTGTCTCTGTAATGCTGTCTTCGTAATCCTTGATGGCTTCTTGTGCATTAGCCATATCGTCTTCTCATACCCATGAATTGTGTTCTCATGTCCACCCTTTCCACTTGATGAGGTAGTCAATTACAAGTCTCGACTTTTGCCCCTTCTTTCTGTGGACTCGGCGTGTGTGAGAGTCTAGGACCTCTTCGACCTCATATTCTTCTTCGTCTTCAATGAGGTCAGGAGGAGGTGGTGGTGGCTGTTCCTGGTTAGGGAATGCAGGTGGTATATATGGTGTTAGCAACTTCTCGTTGAAGCACAGGTGTATCCTCCAATGGGGTGGGAGTTTGAGTTTGTATGCTGAGGCACCTGATTTCTCTACGATTAGGAATGGGCCTACCTGTTTGTCATCGAGTTTCTTCTTGGGTCGTGGAAGGTGGAGGTGGGTAGCGTTGAGCCATACTCTGCTCCCGATTGTGTAGTCCCTGGCAGTTCTCTTTCCTTTGTCATATTGCATCTTCATTTTCCCTGCCGCCTCCTCAAGGGCTTCTTTAGCCTGTCGATGGATTTCCTGCATGTTTTCTGCAAATGATTTGGCAGATGGGTTGGTGAACGGCATTGTCTGAACTGAATCCAGTAGAACTCGAGGGTTGACCCCATAGTTTGTGAAGAATGGGGTCTGACCTGTCGATGAGTGGATTCAGTTATTGTGAGTGAAGGCAGCGAGGGCAAGCCATTTGCTCCAATCGGTTTGCCTGTAATTGACGAAGATGTGCAGGTATTTGTTGATTTCCTGGTTTGCACATTCAGTTTGTCCATCTGTTTGGGGATGGAAGGCAGTGGAGGCATTTGGGGTGATGTCCAGGAGCTTCAGGAGTGCTGTCATGAATTTGGAGATGAATTGGGGTCCCCGGTCAGAGATGACTGTCTTGGGCATTCTGTGATGGGCATAAATATGGTCACAGAGTAGTTTAGCCCATCCTTCAGATGTGAGTTCAGTGTTGCAGGCAATTGGGACAATTTCTTTTGAAAATCGGTCTACAACTACTAGGATGGCATCATAGCCATTGGAATCCAGTAGTCCTGTGATCATATCCACGGAGATGTGGGTCCAGGGCTTCGATGGAATTTCATTGGGATGAAGTGGGTTTGCTCCAGGCTGTGTGTTGGTCTTGGTTTGTTGACAGGCTTTGCAGGCCTTGATATATTTTTCCATGGTTTGTTTGAGTTTTGGCCACCAGAATTCTCTTTGGATGAGCTCTTGTGTCTTCTCGACTCCTGGATGTCCTGCCGTGATGTGATCGTGATATTTGGCGATGATTTCCCTGCAAAGTTTGTCATCCCAGGGAATGTAGACATGCTTGTCATAATATAGGAGCCCTGCTTCTTCGGATATACCCTGCTCATGGTTGAGGGATGCGGCGATCCCCTGGTCCCATTTGTCTTTGCTTCGGGTGGCATCCTTGATTTGCTGATGCATTTCGTCTGTTGTCGGCATTATCATGGTTCAGAAATGTTCTGGTTGGAGGATGACCATGTTGTTATTATCTTTCCTTCCTTGGTCATGGTCATCTCATTGGCTGAGGAGGTCAGCTTTACGATTTGCGGTTCCTGGCTTGTGGTGTAACGTGAAGTGGTACTCTGCCAGCTTGGTCACCCATCTCGCTTGTCTACAGTTAAGTTTTTGGGGTTGTCAAAAATATTGGAGATTTTGATGATCTGTCCAGATCTTGAAATCTTCTGCAGCCCCCATGAGATAATGCCTCCATTCCTCGAGGGTGAGCATTATCGCCAAAAGTTCTTTATCGTAGATTTCATAGTTCTGTTCCATGGTGGTGAGCACCTTTGAGAGGAAGGCGATTGGTCTCCATCTCCCCTCGTGTTCTTGGCTAAGGATGGTGCCTACGGCCCCTTCGCTTGAATTGGCTTCCACTCAGAATCTCCCTTGCTCTCGTGGTAGGGCGAGCACCACATCCTCCACCATCTGTTTCTTGAGCCTTTGGAAGGCCTCGTTCTGTGCTGCTCTCCAAACCCACAGGGCGTTCCCAGTCAGCTGAGTCATCGGGCAGATGATTTTTGAGTAGTCCTTTATGAATTTTCGATAGAAATTCATAAAGCCCAGGAAGGACTGTAATTCCTTCTTCTTGGTGGGGGCGGGCCATTTGGCTATTCCTTTTACCTTGATGGGATCCATCCAGATGGAACCCTCACTGATAATCACCCCCAAATACTCAGTCTCAAGGACTTCAAATTCGCACTTTTCCACTTTTAGGAACAGCTTGTGTTCCTGGAGGCAATGAAGAACCCTCTTCACTATCCGACAATGCTCCTGGAGATCCTTTGAGAAGATTAGGATATTGTCCAGATAGATGGTAACCTTCCCTTCATGGATGAGATCGTGGAAGATGTTGTTCATCATCCATTGGAAGGTAGCGGGAGAGTTCATGAGCCCGAAGAACATTACTGTGGGCTCAAACAGCCCTCGGTTCATCCTAAAAGCAGCTTTATGCTCGTCGCCCTGCTTAATCCGTACATTGTTATATCCCCAATGTACATCCAACTTTGTGAAGTACTTAGCATCTCACAGCTTGTCCATCAGGTCCGCGACGAGAGGAAGGGGGTACCAGTTTTTGATGGTCATCTCATTGAGCTTCCGGTAGTCTTGTATGGGCCAAAGGGAGCCGTCTTTCTTTTTGACAAAGAAGAAGGGGGATGCGAAGGGGGATTTGGAGGGATGAATCCTCCCACTGCTTAGGTTCTCGTCAAGGAACCTATCCAGCTTGTCTTGCTCATTTCGGTTAAGGGGGTAGATCTTGCAGTCGAGAGTTGCTTGAGCGTTAGGGATAAGCTCAATAGCATGGTCCCAGGGCTTCCTGACCGGGAGGTCATCGAAAATTTCTTTTGAGAATAGGTCTTTGTACCCGCGGTATTGCGGCGGTACCATTTCTTCGAAACTCTGTTTGGGCTTACCCTCGCCTGCTTTTGCAACTAGATCATTAGCATGATGGACAGCTTGGATTTCTAGCTCTTCTTCCAGGTCGACCATGAGGATGGTTTCCCCTTCTTCTAATTCCTCATCCCAGCGGTCGTCAGGGTCAGCGTCGGGTAAAGGGAATGGATTCCGTTGGCATTGGCACCTTGTGAACAGGACCTTCCTGGTGGTCCAGTTAATGATGGGGTTGTGGCGCTTCAGCCAGTCATGTCTGAGAAAAATATCACCCTTGCCTAGGTTGGTTACTCCCAGGTCGATGCACTTGCTGTGTCCCCTGATGTTGAGCTGGAGTTCCACGAATTCTGTAATGCTCCCTGCTCTGTTATGGGTGCCATCGGCATTATACACCAAGATGGGGCTGGCAGCCTTGCGAGTCGTCAGGTTGTTGGTTCTGATGTATTCCTCACTTATCGTGCTGCCTGTGCACCCACTGTCTATGAGTGCTCGGACTTTGAGGACCTCCCGATTGGTGAGGGTTTCGATTTGGGCATTGAGGAACAACTCGCATGTGTCCAAAGTTCTTAGGCGTCATTGGTACTGAATGGGGGCCCTTAATTTGTGCAATCTGTCAATCACAGAGGAGGGGTCTTTTCAGAGAATGCGTAAAAGATCATTATTTATTTCAGATCTTTTGTCTCAGTGTGCCCAAATATATAGGGAAGATAGGGCTTTCGCATCAGTCCGTGCCTCCCTTACCGCCTGAAGGGTCCAGTCCACACCAAATGGTGGGAGCCAGGTAAAGTTCGGGGGGGGGGGGGGGGAAACACTTACTGGGGAAGGTATGGGCCATCTCTCCTCTCACGCTTCTTCATCTTGCTTTGCTTGAGCCTTTAGATAACGTTGGTAGGAAGTGTCATCTTCTTCATTGGGCACTTCTTCCATGGTTACTCGTGGTGGCACTGCACATCCGATGCCGCTTGATTCCATTGGGGGCATACTGGAGGGTACTGTTCTCCCGGTACTTTCAGTTCCTTGTTCCGCTGAACCTGAGAGTTGTCGGGACATCGCTTCCCTAGGCGAGGTGTATGCCTTGGCTAGGGGGCGAGCATCACCGCTTGCCCTGGTGGGGCTTGGAGGTACCGGGGTTGGGTCTCTCGTGACTTGTCCTGGAGGGTTGAAGACCAAGGGGGTCGTACATATTTGATCGGGCATGCCATTCCCCCTGTTGCTTCCAGGGATCGATGGCACCCACAGCCCAGAGCTCTTACCCGACCGGAGGATGGGGGGTCTGGGGATTTCTTCTGAGGCGAAAGGAGGGAAGTGGTCTGGGACAAAGGTGGTTAGCGAAGGGGAAAGGGATGAGGGGTTCCTGGCATTTGAGGGAGTTTTATAGGCTTTCGGAGGTGATTCAGGTTCAGATAGGGAAGTAATCAAATCGGGTATATTCGAATGCACATGATGAATGTTATGTGACAAGTTGTTACAAGAAGAAAGGGAAGACCACACTGCAGGCTTCGACTTCTTTTTCCCTATCTGAAAGTCCTGGGCCGAGCAAGTAGAATCGCTTACTTGTCGGCCTTGTCTTTTACCTCCTCGACCTTGGAGGTCTTGGGTTCCTCCTTTTTTCCCTCTTCATCTGCTATTTTGATCATGGCCCTCAGCTCTTCCTGGGTAAACCTCCTGGTACAAGCTTCATGGGGCCTCTTCTTTTATTTCTTCTTGCAATCCTTCAATAGGTGCCCTTTCTCTCCACAGTTGAAGCATCGACCTTCCCTCTTGAGTCGATCTATATCCATCAGCTGTCTGCTTCCTCCATATGTAGTCCCAGTTCTGGTCTTCTTTTCAGAGGTGGCAGTCACTCCCGAGCCACCTCCCTGTCCTTGGTTCTTCGGCTGATTGTCAGGCTTCTTACCTTCTCTTCTTTCTCTGCCATGCGCTTGATTGAAGAGGGTCCATTTTTGCTGCTCCTCATACATGGTTGTGACCCGGAACTTCCATTGTGGGTAGGTTTCAGGGATGTTAAAGCCGGTGTCAGTGATTGCACGGGAATAACTGTACAGAATCCCTCATCGTACCACGGTGACGAGGGGGCCTCTTGCGCTCTCATCACGTCTTCGGTTAGCCATCTGCACCTCTGTTTCCAGTTTCTGGAAGTACTGGGATGCAGACATTCCCTCCATGCGGAGGTCCATCATCCTTTTTTCGTGGATGTCTTTGATGGCTGGATCAGTGAAACGCCAGGAAAGCATTTCCATGAATCTTTCCCAGGAAGGATACTGAAACCTTCCTAGGTTTCGGCTGAAGAAATCGTCAACTAGGTTGACCCACCACTCCAGGGCGGCTCTGATGAGAGCGGAGGTTGCATAAGCTACCTGCTGGGATTCATAATGGTAGTACATGCAGTAGGTTTCGAAGTAGCTGCTGCATTGGTATAGGAACCTCTTAAGTTCTGAGTGGGTGCCATCAAACGGGGCGGGTTCTTTGATCAGGGTCAGCCTTATCCCAAGAAAGGGGGCGTCATCTGCTGCATTCCCTGCTGGCCATATTGGGGGGGGTCCAGGAGGCATTTTATTGGGTGGGGGGCACGGGATTGACCATCGGTCTGGGTTGTCGAAGGGGTCGTCATCTGGATTGCCCCCTAGTTCCCCAGGAGGTCAGGGGGGGTGGGTATGTGGATATTTCTTATAGTAGTCGAGGAGTTCCTTGTCCACCTCCATCCTCTGTTTGAATAGTTCTCAGGCCTTCTCCTGCTCCTTCTTCTGTTTGGCCCTTAGTTTCGCTGAACTCAGTTTAACCGGCTCGGGCTGTTTCAGGGGTCCTGCTTCTCCGCCTCCTGCTCCTGCTCCGGTGAATAGTCTACCGGGGCTGGGTCTGGGAGCTCAGTCCTGCCTCTGGAGAGGGGGAGCATCAGGGAGCGGGCATGGGTACCCTGCGAGTGGCCCCTTCTGCCAGTTCCCATACCCTTTCAGCCACGTCTTGGTTGGCTGCGAGGTTCATGAGGGCCCAATCCAGGGTCCTCTCGAGCTTCCTCTGCTCAGAGTTGGTTCTGGGATGGAGCGGCGTTCCCTGGTATTCATGGGGAACAGGGCCCTGTAACTCCCTTTGGAGGTCTTCGTGAATTCTTCTTCCCATGGATCTTGGAGAGAGAGAGGTCTCCTTGTTCCTCCCACCATTCGGTAGTTGGGGTGGGTTCCCTCGACGTATTCATTGGTGGAGACTGGTAGTCCCTCTCTTCGGACAAAGTCCTGTAATCTAAGCTCCCAGGCAAACATGAGCCAGGGTCCCATTGCGAATCGATCTCTTTCTGGGAGGATTGTCCACTCCATCTTGGGTCCCTCGAAATAGAAAGGGTTCTCTTGGAATCTCCGCTGGTGTCAGTCTCGTTCCCACTGCTGGTAGTCGATCTTGAGCTGCTCTGCAACTGCATCCTGCTGGGCCCACGTGGCGTGTCAGAGTCTGTCCCAGTATCTCTGGCGCAATTCTCCTGCCAGTCGAGTATGATTTGCTAAGCTGTAGTATGCGTCAACGAGCTGAAGTCGACATCTCCTTCGCTTTTCTCCTTCCTCATCTGCTGGACTTGGTGCCTGGGATGGGGTGCTTTCCATTCATATGGTGATCCTTTCCTGGAAGGGGAGGTTGGGATAAATTCTTCTGGTGGGTCTTCTATCTCGGGCCCTGGTTCCTGCCTGGGAGAGGATAGCCACGGGAGGTCGTATCAGGAGAATGGGTCTGGGTGATATGACCTTCCTTCTTTTGGCCATTTCTTTTCTTTTGGCGGCTTCTCATCTCCTCTCGGCGACCTCAAGGTCCAGCTCTGTTGGGCTAAACTTGTTTGCATCTCTATCATCTCTCTCATTGCTGGTGACTCCGATGTCAGATCCTCTTGCATATGCCTTGATAACATTTTTGTAGGAGACAGTTGGAGAGGGTTTGTACTGGGGGATTGCGGGAGGGGCTCTAGTGGCAGTGTCAGAGGACTCAGTTCTGGTGGTCTGGGATCCCGATAGGATCGACAGGATGACTGGGTCTTCACTGTTCGTATGGATGCTGCATCGTTGGTAGATTTTGGCAGGACCTTGTCCTTCAAGGTCTGCATGAACCCCTTCTTCTGGGGTGGTTGGTCGGGAAGGTCTGACATAGTATCTCAGGAGGGTGGGGTGATAGGTTCTGATGGGTCATTGCCTTTGTCAGTATCGAGGATGAATGAACAATATGGCTGCTAGGGTGACGATTATGGTCCCTAGTACAGTCAATACTATGATGGTGGTTCGTGGGATAGTATCTGGAACAACAAGCATAGGCCTCCTCATCGAGCGGTTAGGAGATCTTTTGTAGGGAAGCTTCAAGCTAACTGTTAGACCCTGGTCAATATTCAGAGGACAGAGATGTGTCTAAGGCTGTCTCATGTTCAGGCAGTCACCTTAGAGACTCTCGTAAAGTCCGGAATATTATGGGGTACGGTTAGATAGCTCTCTAGTGAGTGAGTCAGCAAGATAGAGTTGAATAAACTATAGCTTGAAGCTAAGGTTACATGGTAGACTTTAGTGGTCCTTATATACTAAATGTCGGGTTTAATAATAGCACAAAAAGATGAGGAAGATGGGATCAAAAGGGATGTGTGTCATATGGTGCAAAGGTTATGAATGTAAGTAAATCCCGTGATGAGTGGAGTGAGATAAGATAAGATAATGAAAAAAGATGAATAAATTGTAACACTGAATCTGATAGTCCCTGGCCCATAGGATGACCAGAACATCGAGATCTAGAGTTTGCTCCTCGTCATTTTTGGAAAGATCTGCTTATATCTCTGTCAGTACGTTTCGCATCCCCCTGGAATTTTGTACACACTATTATACAGTATGTATTGTATATCTAGTACCAGTATTATCTTCCCCAACACTCAGAAATGTGAGCTATATGAAATTTCGCAAGTTTTCAGTTTCACCCTTTTCATCATGGATTCTGCAGCTCTGGATTGCAATCCTGCGCCTTTCTGGGTGTTTTCAAGGTCTAGAAATCTACTGGACTTAACTCCGAAGTTTTCCGATGCCTGGAAATATGACTTTTGACATGTGCTCCCCCTAAAATGTAATATCAATTTGATGATCGATACTGAGCGCCCACAAATATAGCCAGGGGCCGTTTAGGGGTTTTCAAGGTCGCGGAATCCATTGGTAAATGTTTCAGAGCAATTGAATGCACGCAGCATCCGCAAAATGCGATTTACTCTAATTTTTGCTATTCTTCACTATTTTATATCAAACCTAGAGCCCCACAAATAAATCCAAGCATTGTTTAGAGATTTATGATGCTTCAGAACACATTGTGGAAGGTTTCAAAGAAATTCAATGCACGCAGCACCCCCCAAATGCAATTCTTCGCAATTTCTTTGTTTTTTCATCGCATTTCAATGGTCATATATAGCATATGAAGAGGTATTCTAGGGTTTTCATGGTGTAGAAATCGATTTGTAACATTTGCAAAGCGATGCGATGTATGCAGCACCATAAAAAGCCAATTTTACCGATTATGCTTAGCCATAAAATGCGCCACATGTGCTGTAGAGGTGCCAATTAGGGATTCTCAAAGTCATAGAATTTATTGGTAAAGTTTCGAAGCGATCCGATGGACGTAGCACCCCAAAATCGCGAATTTTCTGCGATTTTCTGCTATTTTACCCCTTTTACCCCCTCCCCAGGGCCCCCATACCTCCCCAGAGGGTTCGATTTTATGCTATTTATGTTTATTCATATACTAGTACTATCCCCTGGCCCACCCAGTAGCCTGAGGAAGCCCCAAATGAGCCAAAATGCCAAATTTTTCCGAAAATGGCCTGATATTGATGCCATCAATGCCATGGCACAGCCAGTTCTGGGTGCAATTGATGGGCTGATTTGACTATCTCAATAAGGAAAGAAAACGCGCATCAAAGCGCACCAAAGGGAGGGATATTATAAATATAAGAAAGGGAGGGCATATAGGGAGATAATTACACGAATATATGATGTCAGTATGGTATAGTGGTTAGCATGTGCACCTTGTCCTTGTCATGTGACATTATTGGAAGTCTTTTTAAGGTCCTGGGTTCAATTCCCGGACCCGCCGGATTTTCTGGTGATGACATAATCTGGTCCGGGTTCCTATGCTGACTAATAGGCCATGCAGTACTGCGAAAATACCCTATATAGGCTGGTCAGTCCACTGACACTCCTGATGCATGAATTAAATCTGTTAACTGATACATTTCATACAGAATTCTAGCTTACAAGGCTGGTGAGTCAAGCACATAACCAGAAATCATGATAAGTGAGACCAAGGAATTGCCAATTCCCTTGACTACAAGTGTGGCATCTCTGAGAAAGAGGGACTCCTGTACTATGACAGATGGATCTATGTTCCCTGTGATGACAAACTGTGTGGAGAAATTATTGCCGCCCACCATGACCATATTATCGCAGGACACCCCAGAGTAGAAAAGACGAAGGAGCTCGTCCAACAAGAGTATTGGTGGCCCAAGCTCAAGCAGACGGTGGAAAAGTATGTCAAGGCCTGTGAAGCATGCCAACGAACGAAGACCAATACCCACCTGAGAGCTGCCCCTCTTCACCCCAACAAGGTACTGTCAGAGCCCTGGACTCACATATCTATCGACATGATCATGGGACTCCCTGAATTGAATGGCTATGATGCCATTTTAGTGATTGTCAACTGGTTCTCCAAGGAGACCATCCCGATCGCTTGCAATGTTGAGCTCACCTCTGAAGGATGGGCCAAACTTCTGTGTGACCACATCTATGCCCGCCATGGAATGCCCAAGATGGTGATCTTGGACAGAGGGCTGCAGTTTGTCTCTAAGTTTATGATGGAACTCCTTAAACTTCTCGACATCACCCCAAACGCCTCCACAGCCTTCCACCCACAGACATATGGTCAAACAGAACGAGCCAATCAAGAGATCAATAAGTACCTCCACCTCTTTATCAACCACTGATAGACCGACTGGAGCAAATGGCTCGCTTTAGCAGTGTTTGCCCATAACAATCGCACCCATTCAGTGACAGGTCAAATGCCATTCTTCACGAATTATGGAATCAACCCTCAAGTCCTACTGGACTCCATCCAGACCACCGCTTTCACTAACCTGTCAGCGAAATCCTTTGCTGAAAACATGCAAGAGGTGCATCGCCAAGCCAAAGAAGCACTAGAGGAAGCAGCTGGAAGAATGAAGGCCTAATATGTTATGATTTATTAACTTTTTTCCTTATCTCAGTCTTATCGCATCTTATCAGCGTCATCACACTTATGCATTATTGCCTCATCATCACTGATATCAACTTCGACAAAACTTTCATGATGGACAACACATGATATTGCGTGCTTGTCACCTGACCAGCACGCCTCTCTACTTTGATAAAACTTTCGTACCTATTATTAGCACCTACGCTTTAGTATTTAAGTAGCTATGATTCACTGTACAACCTCAGCTTCAAGCTAAGGTTTACCTACACCTAAACTTTACTTGCCTGCTTGCTTGCCGAGAGCTTCTCCAGTAAGCGCCTCTCTCATCACCTTGAGATTACCTGAGGCATTGCCAAAGTGATTGTCCGAATGCAAGACAGCTTAGCAATCACCCAACTTTGAGTCATGTGAGAGTTGGCCCTAACAATTAGCTTGAAGCTTCCCTCACCCTTCCACGATGCCAGACACAGGAAGGATTCCACATGCCATTACAACTTACTCCTGACATAGACGAAAAAACAACGAACACCCTTGCAGTAATCTTTTTTACAATAGCAGGAATTATTGGAATGACAACCGGAGCCGCTATCATTTACTACCAAAACAGAGAGTGGTTTGAATGCCATGGAATAACTCTATGAAGGGGACAACTAGCCTACCCACCTCCAACACTCCCCCACTTCTACATTCCCCCCTACAATGTTCCGACGCAACCCTTCCAACCCAGCTACCCCATCTATGAGAGGGACATCTTCAGGAGGCCCGCAGAGTCGACAGACGATGAGTTTGAGTCAGCAAATGATGGGGACATTTCGTCCTCTGAGTCTGACATTGGAAGAAGAAGACAAAGGAGCCCAAGCCCCATCGCTGGCCCCTCTGGAACCTGGCACTCCTCTGACGATGCGAGGAGTTCTCTCTCTATCGAGGGAGATATCACAGACCTCATTAGAGCCTACCATGGAATTGGAACAGAACCCCTGGAGGATGCCAGGAGAGAGCTGGAGTGAAGCCTCCAACAGATACCTACAGCCGAGACCCCTCAGCCCTGGCCTAGTAGTGAGACCCTTCCCCCGACAACCCTATGGGTCACCAATCCCAACACCACCGAACCCATTGAACTTCCTGACCTTGACACCGATCCCGAGGAGAGGAGAGGAGGAACCTCCTACAATTTGGAGGCAAGTAGAAGAAGGGCTCACCTACCGGGAAACCCTAGCGTCCATCACCCATTCTGAACCCATCCCACTTTCGACATGCCTGCACTGTCAGTTATACACTCCTCCCCCACCGCTGCCGACTCCTCCAGATCTAATTGACTTCCAGGAGAAGCTGGAAGTGGAGGCCCTTCTCGAACCCTCCCAAACATCATCATCAATACTGACTCCTCCCCCTCAACCCTGGCCTCACTCGACCCTGCAGACCCAGGGTTCTATAGAGAACTCAGACAATGATAACTTTTTATCTGCTTTGTCAGGCGACCTAGTTATCAGTGAAGAAGATGAACAGGGGAATCCCTGCTCACATTCCAGTCATGCCAAAGGGATGAGGACCCGAATGAGTCCCCTCGGGATCCCGATACCGAGCACCAACTGGCCTGGAGGGAACTCGAGAGCAATCCCTTCTACTTGGGAACTCCAGATCAAGCCTGGACCTCGCTCTCCCTCTCCCAGAGGATGGGTCTCGGGGCTTACAGAGCCCAGGCCTGGGAATTATGAAGAGCAGACTACCTCGCAAAAGGAGGAGACAACGAGACCATGGAGGAACATCGCAACCGACACAACCTCTTTGTCAACGAGGAGCTATGGTGGCATGAGCTCAATTATGGGCCAGCACCCAGAGTATACCACCACGAGCTATGACCAAGGACAGAGGAGGAGGAATGAATCCTCAATCAACAACTGGCAGCTTTACTCACCACCTGGAGGAGGGACAAACACCAGAGACTTGAGGCAACAAGGGCACGAGTGGCCCAGGCCAATGCCTGACTTACCGCTGACCGATTGGAGGCACCAGAACTGCCCATGGAAGAGGACGAGTAGACTGTTCACTGGCTCAGGAGAAGCAGGCCTGAGTGACCAAATGGAGACAGAAACCGAAGAACATTGGCGGCTTGCAGAAGAAGCAGAGACAAGAAGGCAACAATATGAGGTGGAGAAGAATGCCTTCCCTGACCTCACAGCAGGGCTGGTGGCTCAGCTTGACAGAGCTAGGGCTTTCGCCCTCGCTCATGGCCTACCCCTCCCAAAGGAGCTCCAAGACATCCCCGACCAACCCCAACCAAGGGGTCATCCCATCCAGCCACCCCCCAGACGATACGGAAGTCCGACTCATCGGACAGATCGCTGGTTGGTACCCCAACCCCCACCCAGATACAACCCTCCTGACCCCCCTTACTGGCCCTCCGGCAATGCTGCCGAACAGGACCCCTGGCTTCAAGTGAAGCCCACATTGATACAACTCCCTGGCAAATTTGAAGGAAAAAGCAGCGACATCCACTGCTTCACTGGGGCCTGCGAAGACTATTTCGCAGTCTTCAAGGCCTACTACCCCATGCATGCCAACAAGATCCTGTTTGCAGTATCCCTCTTTGGCAAAAAACCACAGGACTGGTGGTCCCAATACCGCTACCAGTTCTGGAGCAGCACAGAGGAGCGATACCGCTACTTCTTCTGAGATGACTTCAAAGCCACCCTCAAAGTTGAGTATGGAGATCCCGCCCTCCAGGAAGTCATGGAGCGACACATGAATGAACTCAAGATGACCAGAACGGCATCTGAGTACTTCAGACATCTCGAAGAGCTGGCACGACAAGCTGACAAACTCACTGACCTAGGACCCAGATCAGCGATAGTCCGAGCCGTCCGATGAGGGGTACCAGAATCCTACACTGACTCGATCACAAATCTAGGTGTCATGATTCCCTCGACTTACGCCGAGTGGAAGTGATGAATCTGCAGCATCTACGACAAAAAGGCCAGGAAAACCGCCTTCGACAAAATCAGCTATGTCGACCGACCCAAGAACCAGTCTGCCAGAAGTTCAAATAAAGGAACTTCTGGTGCGTCAAGTTCCTTGGCTGACAAACCGGCCAGCAAAGGATCGTCAGGTTCAGGATGGACCACATACAGAGGGGCCAGTGAGCCCATGGATATAGATTGCCTCAAGAAAGAGGGCAGATGCTTCAATTGCAGAGGAAAGGGGCACCTAGGGAAGGACTGCAAGAAGCTGAAGTGGCCTAGAGACCTGAAAAGCGGGTGATATACAACGGCCCAACTTCGCACGATGCTCACAGAGATGGAAGAACATGAGAAGGAAGAGCATGGACATCAGCATGAGAAGGTCGAGGAGAAGACACCCTCAACATCGAAGATTGAGGAGGTAAAAGACAAGGCTGAGAAGTGAGTGATTCCACTTCCTTGGCCCAGTCCTCCTCTCTGGGTGGTCGGTCATCAGGTCCCACTGTGCGGACATTACCTGATTGTAAAAATATATTATGTATGTCTATCGCAGTATCAACGCATTCGAATATACCAATTTTGATTACTACCCCTGAGACCACCCGAAAAGAATCACATCCCATCCAAGCTCCACTTGAAAAAACATATAAAATCCCCCAGAAGCGAGGAGAACCCCATCCCCCCTCCTCGCTAACACTTTCCATCCCAGAACTCCTCACCCTCCAGGACCTTCAGACACGATGGGGACCAGAGTTCATCCGAACAATATCGGGGATCTCCCAATCCTTAGGGATGAAGGAGGTACTCCCTGAACTGGCCGAGCCCATTGTCGCTGAATGAAGGCATCAAGACAAAGGTGGAGACACGAGGTTGATGCCTGTTGACACCATCTGCAATGATTCGCCGCGCACTTGAGGACCATCACAGAAACATGACCCTCTCTTTCCCTGCCTGGAAGAAGACATGAGAGATCATGCCCCTCATCTGTCTTCTCGAGACATCACACCAGTTGAGACGGTGCCTCTCTCACCTCCAACCCTGGAAGAAGGCAGTCACTCAAGAAAGGATAGGGATATGGGACAGGCACCGAAGGACCTGGAGGTAATGTGGGAGCACAGCTTATGCAACAAGAACATGACACCCATGACTTCCTCTGTCTGTCTTGATGGGCCTTCTGGTCACTCCCAGAGTGACCCGCTCTCCAAACCCCCAAGTCCTGATGAAACAGCTGGCAGCGGACGATCTCCAGGGAAGGAGCATGCCCCAACTGGAGAGACTCCTTGAAGGCCCCCAACTGCTGAAGGATCAAGTGGGATTCCAGCATCGGATGTGTGATGCTTACAGGTCTGGAAGACCACCTTCATCGAGGTCTCTGATAAAGAAGATGACACATCATTCAAGATGTCCCAAGTCAAGGCTCAAGAGAAGAAGGAAGAAGAAATGATCGAGGTGAGGCATTCTGAGTCAAGTCCAGTGGTGTTTCCTCCCTGAAGTCCACCTGGTTTAAGCCGTTTGGTGCAGACTGGACCCTTCAGGCCATCAGGGAAGCACACACAGACTCGGAAGCATTCGCCTCGCTCCATCTTTGGGCCCATAAGGAAAAGGTCAATGAGATCAATGACCAACTCCTTCGTGCCCTAAAGCAGGATGGGAGCCAGGCTAGAGAACGATTGTATGAATTAAGCCAGCCCATCCGCTATCAACAATGGGTGTCCACCAAGGGTGTTCGGGAGCTATTCCTTGATGTCCAAATTGAGACCCTAGAGAACCGCCAGACCCTCAAGGCCCAAGCGCTAGTCGATAGCGGATGCACCGGGAGTACCATCAATGAAGCCTATGTCAAGAAGTACAGCCTCATCACCTGACCCGCACCCACCTCCATTTCGGTGTACAATGCTGATGGCATCTGAAACAAGGCTGGCGAGATCACTGAATTTGTCGAAGTAAGAATGACCATGGGAGAACATAGCGAACGTATCGACTTCGCCGTTACCAACCTTGGCAAAGGCGATATCTCCTTAGGGCATGACTGGCTTCTTCGCCATAACCCCATCATCAACTGGGCTTCCGGCAAGATTATCTTTGCCCAATGTCAATGCCAGAAGAACCCATTCCCACTCCCAGACACCGACCCGGAGGACCCATGGGATGAAGAATTGGAAGAAGGAGAAACCATCCTCATGGTCGACCTCCAAGAGGAATTGGAAATTCACACGGTACATCACATGAATGACCTAGCTGCCAAAGCCAATGAAGGGAAAGTCAAGCAAACCTTTGAAGAAATGGTCCTGCCTCAATATCATGAGTTCCATGACCTGTTCTCCAAAGAAAACTTCAACAAATTCCCCACATGCAAGCCCTGGGACCACACCATCGAGTTAATTCCTAATGCCAAATTCACCCTCGATTGCAAGGTCTACCCCCTCAATCACCACGAGCAGGAAGAGCTTGATAAGTTTCTTGACGAGAACCTGGAATTGGGCCAAATCCACCCCTCCAAATCTCCCTTCACGTCGCCCTTCTTCTTTGTCAAAAAGAAGGATGGCTCTCTTCAACCGGTTCAAGACTACCACAAGCTCAATGAGATGACCATCAAGAACCGGTATCCCCTGCCCCTGATCTCTGAGCTCATGGACAAACTCCACGGTGCCAAATACTTTACTAAACTAGACATCTGCTGGGGCTATAACAACATCCAAATCAAGCAAGGGGACGAGGCGAAGGCTGCCTTCTGAACTAACCGTGGACTCTTCAAGCCCACAGTCATGTTCTTTGGACTAACCAATTCACCAGCAACCTTCCAAAGGATGATGAACAATATCTTCCATGACCTCATCCACGAAGGGAAGGTGACCATTTATCTGGATGACATCCTGATCTTCTCTAAGGACCTCCAGGAGCATCAACGAATCATAAAACGAGTACTCCAGTGCCTACGGGAACACAAGCTATTCCTAAAGGCGGAGAAGTGCAAGTTCAAGGTACTGGAAATGGAATACCTTGGCATGATCATCAGCAAAGGGTCAGTATGAATGGACCCCATCAAAGTCAAGGGCATTGCGGAGTGGCCTATGCCCACCAAAAAGAAGGAGTTACAATCCTTCCTGGGCTTTACGAACTTCTATCAAAAGTTCATAAAGGACTACTCCAAGATTGTCAGACCCATGACCCAGCTCACTGGCAATGCCCCTTGGACCTGGGGGATGGCCCAAAACAAGGCTTTCCAATGCCTTAAGAAGCAGATGGCTGAGGACATAGTCCTAGCCCTCCCAAAGGAGAATGGGAAATTCCAAGTAGAAGCTGATTCCAGCGAAGGAGCAGTAGGTGCAGTCCTCAGTCAGGAATAGGACGGAAAATGGAGGCCAGTCACATTCCTCTCCAAGGCCTTAACCACCATGGAGCAAAATTATGAAATCTATGACAAGGAACTCCTCGCTATAATGCTCGCACTTGAAGAGTGGAGACACTACCTGATGGGCGCAGCAGAAGACTTTGAAATCTGGACAGATCATCAAAACCTCCAGTATTTCTGCCAGCCCCAAAAGCTCAATCGCCGCCAAGTCAGATGGGTTACCGAACTCGCAGAGTATCACTTCACACTACATCACAAACCGGGCACCTCGAACCGAAAGGCTGACCTACTCAGTCGGAGAGATGATCACGACCAAGGAAAGGGGGACAATGATGACATTGTAGTCCTTCAACCCAAACACTTTAGGGCCATGATCATGCCCACCACTAGCGAGACCCACCAACGAGTCAAGGATGTTACCTGACATCAGGACAGGTGGGACCAAGGAATCCAAAATTCCCTTGACCATGAGCGAGGAATCTCTGAGAAAGAGGGGCTCCTCTATTACAATGGATGCATCTACGTTCCCCGCAATGACAAGCTTTGCAGGGAGATTATTGCTGCCCACCATGACCACATCACTGCTGGTCACCCAGGAATCAAAAAAACCAAAGAACTTGTCCAAAGAGAATTCTGGTGGCCGAAACTCAAACAAATGGTGGAGAAGTATGTTAAGGCATGTGAAGCGTGCCAGCAAACAAAAACAGACACCCACCCGAAGGCTGCCCCTCTCCACCCCAATGAAGTCCCGTCAACACCCTGGAGTCACATATCCATTGACATGATTACCAGGCTCCCTGAATCCAATGGTTATGATGCCATCCTAGTAATCGTCGACAGATTCTCAAAGGAGGTCATTCCAGTTGCCTGCAATGTCGAGCTCGCCTCAGAAGGATGGGCCAAACTACTCTGTGACCATGTCTATGCCAGACACGGAATGCCCAAGACCATCATCTCAGATCGGGGACCCCAATTCGTCTCCAAGTTCATGATGGAACTTCTCAAACTCCTCGACATCATGCCCAATGCGTCTACCACTTTCCACCCCCAAACCAATGGCCAGACTGAGTGGGCCAACCAGGAGATCAATAAATACCTCCGCATCTTCATTAATCATCGACAAACAGACTGGAGCAAATGGCTCGCATTGGCAGCGTTTGCTCACAACAATTGAACGCACTCGGCCACTGGCCAAATGCCCTTCTTCACCAACTATGGAATCCACCCCCACGTTCTACCAGACTCCATTAAAACGACTGCCTTTACCAACCCATCAGCCAAGTCATTCACTGAAAACATGCAGGAAGTACACTGCCAAGCTAAAGAGGCACTGGAGGAAGCTGCGGGCAGGATGAAGGCCCAGTATGACAAAAAGAAAAGGGGTGCCATCAATTATGCCATTGGAGACTGTATATGGCTTGATGCCACCAACCTTCACCTGCTGCGCCCCAAGAAAAAACTTGACGACAAGTGTGTCAGCCCATTCCTGATCCTGGAGAAGGCCGGCACATCTGCCTATAAGCTAAAACTTCCCCCACATTGAAAAATCCACCCACACTTCAATGAGAAGTTGTTAACGCCCTATGTACCACCTGCATTCCCTAATCAGGAACAACCCCTGCCTCCACCGCCAGACCTCATCAAAGACGAGGAGGAATATGAAGTTGAAGAAGTCCTGGACTCTCGCACATGTCGAGTCCAAGGCAAGAAAGGATGAAAATCATGACTTGTAACTGATTACTTTGTCAAATGGAAGGGATGGACCTGAGAGCACAACTCATGGGTACAAGAAGACGACATGGCTAACGCCCAAGAAGCCATTCAAGACTACGAAAACAGCATCTCCGAGACACAAGCAGTTGTGACTGCATGCAAAGTCATTGACAGATCAGAAAAGACATTAAAGGAGATACTAGATCATTGTTACGTCGACAATGTCATTTCCTATCAAGTACTCAGGAAAGATGGAAGGACCTTCTGGGTTGAGAATCCCTCTCCAAATGACAAACATTGGAGGGATTACATTGATGACTACTGGAGAAAGGAGTACACAAAGGCACAAGAGGAACCACCGAGCGAACCCTAGGGCAGTCAGGACGTCTGCCTTAACGAGAGGGTAATGTTATGATTTATTAACTTTTTTCCTTATCTCAGTCTTATCGCATCTTATCAGTGTCATCACACTTATGCATTATTGCCTCATCATCACCGATATCAACTTCAACAAAACTTTCATGATGGACAACACATGATATTGCATGCTCGTCGCCTGACCAGCACGCCTCTCTACTTCGATAAAACTTTCATACCTATTATTAGCGCCTATGCTTTAGTATTTAAGTAGCTGCGATTCACTGTACAACCTCAGCTTCGAGCTAAGGTTTACCTACACCTAAACTTTACTTGCCTGCTCGCTTGCTGAGAGCTTCTCCAGTAAGCGCCTCTCTCATCACCTTGAGATTACCTGAGGCATTGCCAAAGTGATTGTCCGAATGCGAGACAGCTTAGCAATTGCCTGACTTTGAGTCATGTGAGAGTTGGCCCTAACACAATACAACAAGAAGAAGAGAAACACTGTCGATTATGCCATCAGAGACCATGTATGGCTAGACTCAACCAACCTTCACCTCCCATGCCTGAAAAAGAAGCTTGATGACAAGTGAGTCAGCCCATTTTTGATCCTGGAAAAGGCTGGTGCCTCTGCTTACAAGTTCAAACTCCCACCCCATTGGAAGATTCACCCTCGCTTCAATGAGAAGCTCCTGATACCATATGTACCCCTGGCATTCCCTAATCAGGAACAACCTCCCCTGCCACCATCTGACCTCATCAAAGATGAGGAGGAATACAAAGTTGAAGAAGTCCTAGACTCTCGAACACACCAAGTCCATGGAAAGAAAGGACAAAAATCACGACTCATAACTGACTACTTTGTCAAATAGAAAGGATGGACCCGAGAGCATAACTCTTGGGTACGAGAAGACGACATGACCAACACTCAGGAAGCCATTAAAGACTACGAGGACAGCATTTCCGAAACTAGAGCTGTCATGACAGCCCACAAGGTCATTGACAGATCCAAAAAAACACTAAAGGAAATACTTGACCATCACTATGTCGATGACATCATCTCCTACCAAATACTCAGGAAAGATGGGAGAACCTTTTGGGTCAAAAACCCCTCTCCAAACGACAAGCACTAGAGGGATTATATCGACGACTATTGGAGGAAAGAGTACGCAAAGGCACAGGAACAACCGATGGAAGAACCCTAGGGCAGTTGGGACATCTGCCTTAACGAGAGGGTAATGTTACGAATTATTCACTTTTTTCCTTTTTCTAGTCTTATCTCATCTTATTGGCATCATCATGCTTACGCATAATTGCCTCACTACCACTGCACATCAACTTCGACAAAACTTTCATGATAGACAATGCATGATGTTGTGTGCTCATCACCTGACTGGCACACCTTTCTACTTCGACAAAACTTCAGTACCTATTATTAGCACCTACGCTTCAGTATTTAAGTAGCTACAATGTACTGTACAACCTCAGCTTTGAGCTAAGGTTTAACATCACATAAACTTTACTTGTCTGCTCGCTTGCCAAGAGCTTCTTCAGTAAGCGCCTCTCTCATCATCTTGAGATCATCTGAGGCATTGCCAAAGTGATTGTCCAAACATGAGACAGCTTAGCAATCGCCTGATCCTGAGTCATGTGAGAGTCAGGCCCTAACAGTTTGATGATGGAATTCATGACTTTCCTCTGTGGCTGCTCCAATCAGGTCAACAACCCTCCTCAGCATCTCAGTCTGTACCAATGTCAAAGAGCCTGACATCTTCAATGGCTTGGACCTGCAAAAACTGAAGGTGTTCATTGTTTTTCTTCAGTTGAACCCTTGATTGGTTTGAACTGGATATCCTCCATCCTAACCACACTAACCCTCCTGCTTGGGCATACTCCTATGCTGCCTTTCTCTTGGAACTCCATACCAATTTCAGTCCATTCAATGCTGTCAAAGATGCATAAGATAAGCTTGAAAATCTTCACATGTGCAACAGTGACCAGATTATGAAGTATATAGTCTGTTTCAATATGCTGCTATTGTCAGCTATGATACTGGGCATCAACACATCCTTTAAAGCAATAGGATTCTATATTTGTCAAGTTGACCCTGACAACCCTAAGAAGAGAAGGTATGCCAGGTTTAGGTTGATCATACTTAACAAGTGGGAAGCTCGTTTCTCGCAACCAAAGAGAGAGCTCTATGGATTATTCTAGGCACTTCATGCTTGCAGGCACTGGTTGTTTGGATGTCGAAAGTTAGTCATCGAAACTGATGCGAAATACATTGCAGGAATGCTTAGGAACCCTGACAAGGTCCCTAATGCAGCCATTAATTGATGGATCGAGTCAATTTTGATGTTTCATTTCACCTTGATACACATTCCTGGTGAGCGGCACATGCCTGATAGCCTATCGTGCAGAACATTCCAACTGGGCAATGAAGAATATTCTAATCCAGAAGATGAGTACGAACCTGTAGCAGCAGATGAGCTAGAAATTGAAAACAAATCTGAGGAAACGCTCCCAGATATTACAGAGTTCAAAGAAAGAATTGACATGAGGCATGGATTTGCTATGATTGTGCAAGCAGTCCATGACTTCCAGAAAGATAAGATAATTAAAGAAGCCTTGGATACGGCGAAGGTATTCGCTGTCAGACACAACAAAGGAGTATTCATGCCAGACATGGATGACTTCATAGAAGCTGGGGATTACCCAGAAGAATGAAGAAGCAGATATGTGAAAATGCTTGACAGAGAGCTCACTCAAGTAGTAGCTTGGCATGCGAATCCAACTCATCATTTGGAAGGTTTTACCATAACCAGTATAGAAATTTCATTCGCTATGCCAGGAATTTTGTCGTAGATAAAGGGAAACTTTACAGGAGAGATATAGAGTTGGAGCATAAACTAGTCATCTACCTTGAGCATCGAATGTACATTATGAAGGCGGCCCATGATCAGTTGGGTCACCGCAGCATATATGCAATGAAAATGCTTATTAGGGAAAGATTCTGGTGGCCCAAAATGGAGCAAGATATTGCCTGGTATATCAGCTCATGTCACATATGTCAAGAAAGACAGAAGACAGTGATTAAAGTGCCACCTACCATAACATTTACACCCTCGATATTCCAGGTACTGCATGCAGATACAATGCACATGCCTCAAGCATTGAATGGACATAAGTATATCGTACATGGCCATTGCATGCTCACTAGCTGGATGGAAGGATGTACTTTGGCAAGTGAAACCACACAAGCTATAGGGGAGTGGATATTTGAGGACATCATCTGTCGGTGGGGATGTCTGTCCCTGATCATTATGGATAATGGGAAACCTTTCAAAGTGGCAATAAGATACTTAGAACAGAAGTATGGGATCTGAGGAATACAGATTGCACCATACAATTCACAAGCAAACAGAAGAATTGAGAGACCACACTGGGATATGAGACAGGCTCTATACAAAGCCTGCAGCAGTAATGAGCACCACTGGCACCATTACTTCATTTTGATAATGTGGGCAGACCACATCACTGTGAGAAAAAGAATGGGGTGTTCACCTTTCTTTGCAGTAACCAGAGCACACCCAGTGTTGCCTTTAGATGTGCTAGAAGCAACTTGGTTGGTTGAGTATCCTAGAAGAATCGTAGAAGATTGGGAGCTCCACAGACTAAGAGCAATCACTTTGGAAAAGCACATGGACCGAGTAACAAAGATGCGAGAAGAGATGGACACTGCGAAGCAGGAAATGACCTTGAAATACACAAAGATGCATGCCAACAAGATCAAGGAGTTCAAGTTTAAGCCCGGAAATTTGGTGTTAATGTGAAACAGCCAAATTGAGAGCTCACTAAACACAAAAATGAAACCGTGATATTTGGGGCCCTTAGTGGTTGTACATTGCACTAAGGTTGGTAATTACATCCTAGCCAAGCTAGATGGGTCAATTCTACACACCAAAGTTGCAGCATTCCAAGTAATACCTTACTCAGCTAGAAAATCAATAGATTTGGGTGGAGAAGTGCTAAAACTCATGGATATGATGCATGCAGAGCTGGAAAACTTGATAGAGTCACCAGAACCAAAGGACAAAGTACCAGAAAACTTTGCAGATGATTATCCTGAGACTGACCACCTTAAACAATCAAAAGAGATCAACTTAGACATTTAATTTAGTGAGCTCACTAAATATATGAACAGAAAACACCTTCTGCAGGCCTGTGATTGTGAGTAAAGACAGTAACAGTCATATAAATAAGACAGAAGCAACAGGAAGATATTACACTATGGATAAATTTCGAGAAAAGCCCTTACTAGACCTTGGGCATTGACTTGGAAAGTATCTAGGGAATGTTCACAAATAGGGAGCATATAATCGAAATCACTGGAGTAAAAAGAAAAGGAAAAGACAAGCTGATGATGTTGCGAGAGCCAGTGACCGGTTGCTGGATTAATTCCATAAATATCAATGAGGACAGGCTTCAGACTAAAAACTCACAGTGTCCATGACAGCCAAGGTGGAAGCAACTGAGCCACTTTTAGTATCAGCAGGAGCAGGAGCACTAAGCGGTGAAGCCTCTTTGGTCAGAGCAGCAAGGACTTCTTGGATCCCAGAGAGCTTGCTAAGGAGGAAGATCCATTGTTTCTCAGCAGCAAATATAATGTGCTGTACAACAACAAGGTCCCCCATAATGGTGCTTTCGAGCCAGGCCAAATGGTTGACTGACTTGACACTGACATGCTCCACAGACAGTCCCTGATGAACTGAGCTAAGCACATCATGAAGGATGGCAGTTCCCATCTCACTGGCTGCTAAGAATGTCCAAATTTAGTGAGCAGAAGAGAACAATAAGAAAGAAGATGAACTGGTAGTAACAAGACTGAGAACCGAGGCCGAGCGATGACCTCCCAGTCCTCTAGAACAAGAAGGATAATACTCTCTTGCAGAAGGCAAGAGGAAGGCAGATCGGGGACACTTATAGTCATGATCACCACCTTTGGAGTATTTATAAGCCAAAGAAGCCTGTAGAACTCAAGAAATAAGTGGGCAAAGTAGTGAGCTCACTAAACAGAAGACACTCACAGCACCAGGGGAAGCGCAATCTGTGATGGAATGATCGTTTCCACCACAGAAAAAGCAAGAAGCGGGTTCTTCCTAAAAGTCAGAAGCTTTTAGTGTGGGGGATATCGAAATAGGAAGATATGAACCACCTTAGGATGATCCTTGTGCTTCTCACCTGCTGTTGTGACCACAGACAATCCAATCATGTATTTTTGCAATCTGAGTGATTAGACAATATGACTTATATAGACAGTGAGTGGAGCTAATATGTCAGTGCATACATAATAAAATACCACATGACAAGACAAACAGACAGTCAAGTGACATTTGACGTGACAGAATAAACCAGGGACTTAGTCATAGCATGTACCTGATGGGCACGCTTGGCAGAAAGACCAAAAACCCCTGTCCTAGCACCTACAGTCTAGTCTACATAGTGAGCTCTGCTTTTTAATTTGAAGAACTATATGATTGCACTTAATGAAAACAGTGCGCTTGTTAAATTAAAATGATGTACTGTACCTGAGAAGCCGGTCCAAACCTTGCATGCCAGATAAGATAAATGATAAAATTGGACACACAGATTGATTAGCAGTGTCGGCCAAATACTGGAGTGCCAAGTAACTTGTATACATTGCCTTGTCAACCTGAGAGCTCAGTGCATGTGAGAATTCCTTCTAGAGAGAAACAATAACCCAATGATGAGGCTAGATCTGGGATAGCCGACAGCCATCGCTCTGATATATCCTCGGACTTACAGATAGTGAGCATGCACTACTAGTTAAGTGAGCTCACTATAGAAACAATACTATATGAAGAAACTCTGAGTCGGTAGCCAAGTAAGAACTGCAGCAGCAGTGGGCTGTGTGCATAGGAGTCTGTTTTACCTGGGTATTAGTGTGACATTTGTAATCAGTAACTTGTTCTAGTATAAATAGTCAGTATATTAGGGTAGTATACAAGTTTCAAACCCCCAAGTTACGGTGTGCATGTGGAAAGCAAGTGCTGTGGCAAAGGATTAGTTTGTAGCTTTGAGCGTCATATATAAACCTGCAAGCTCACCTAGAAGAATCGAGATATATTCAAAATCTGACTTATGTGCTTAAGTTCCGAGTGAATAAGAATCAGTGTTGCTGTTCTGTTCCATCTGAGCATTGTTGAGTCTGTTTAGAGTATGAATTGAAGTGGAAGGTCTGAAATCTGTTTCTGTTCTGTCAGTCTGTTTCTGAAATCCACTTCTGTTCTGTTCTGAATCTGTTTCTGTTCCGAATCTGAGATCTGTTGAAGTGTCTGTGGTCGATATTGTCGTTTGAGTCAGTTTTGGATAACCCTACACACTGATGTGTAGTGAGCTCACTAAGTCAGTACTTAGCTGAGTGGTTAGAAGAGCAAGCTCAGTGCGTCTATCATCATCTTGAGGATACCATCAGTGATGAAGTTAAAGAAGAATGGAGGAATCTAAATAAAAGCACACTTTAATGGATTCATCATCGGAATCTGTTACAATTTATTGACTTTTTTCACTCTTCAGTCTTATCTCATCTTATTGGCATAATCACGATTATGCACTATCACCGCCATATCACCACTATCAACTTCGACAAAACTTTCATGATGGACAACACATGATATTGTGTGCTCACCGTCCGACTAGCATGCTCACCAGCTTCAATAAAACTTTTGTATCTATTAATAGTACTTACTCTTTAGTATTTAAGTAGCTACAATTTCACTGTACAACCTCAGCTTTGAGCTAAGGTTTACCTACACATAAACTTTACTTGTCTGCTTGCTTGCTGAGAGCTTCTCCAGTAAGTGCCTCTTTCATCATCTCGAGATCATATGAGGCGTTGCCAAAGTGATTGTCCGAATGTGAGACAGCTTAGCAATCGCCTGACTTCAAGTCATGTGAGAGTCAGCCCTAACAATTAGCTCGAAGCTTCCCTCACCCTTCTGTGATGCTAGATGCAGGAAGGATTCTGTATGCCCCCATGACAAACCCCCGATATCGGCCCCGAAACGATGAGTACTCTCGCTGTAATCCTCTTTACAGTAGCAGGAGTAATTGGAACAATGACAGTAGCCACTACCATCTACTACAGGAACAGAGAGTGGTTCAAAAGCCATGGAATAACATTCAGAAGAGGACAACTAATCTACCCACCCCCAACTCTCCCTCAATACTACATTCCCCCTTACAATGTTCCCATGCACTACCCCATCTATGGACAGGAGTCCTACGAGACACCCCCAGAGTCGCCGATCAGGGACCTTCAGAGCCCCTTCACCGACCTCAGAAGAAGAGGAAGAATGCCCAGCCCAGTGGCTGGCCCTTCCAGAACCTGGCACTCCTCTGAGGATGCCAAAAGTACTCTCTCTTTCGAGGGAAGTATTGAGGAGCTCATTAGAGCATACCATGGAATTGGAACCGAACCCCTGGAGGATGCCAGGAGAGAATTGGAGCGAAGCCTCTGCCAGATACCTACGGCCGAGGTCAGCCAGTCCTGACCAGATAGTGAGACCCTCCCCCAGGTGACCCTATGGGTCGTCAATCCTGATGAACCAACTGAGGCCTCTGATGCCGCCTCATTGGATTCATCAGAGAGAAGAAGAGGAAGCTCACCATATGACTCAGAGGAGATCCGAAGAAGGGCTCACCTACCAGGGGACCCTCGACTTCACCGCCCCTTCTGAACACAGACCACAGTCGATGCACCTACGTCGACAATTGTACTCTCCTCCTCCGATCCCGATTCCCCTGCCCCCGACACCCCTGAATCTAATAGACTTCAAAGAGGAGCTAGAGGTAGAGAGACTCCTATCCCTGAACACTCCACTGACTCCGGAACAAGCTCACCCTCTACCCCGGCCTCGCTCGACCGCAATGACCCAGGGTTCTATGCAGAACTCTGGCGACGATGCCTACAAATCTGCTATATCGGGCAACCTAGTTACCAGCAACGAAGAAGAGCAGGAGAATCGCCGCTCGCATTCAGCACACAACAGAGAGAGGAGGACCTGGATGAGCCCCCTTGCGATCCCGAGAGCGAGCAACAACTGGCTCGCCGAGAGATCGAGAGCAGTCCCTTCTACTTGGGAACTCCAGATCAAGTCTGGCCATCCCTCTCCCTATCCCAGCAAATGGCCCATGGAACCTATCGGGCGCAGGCCTGGTTCCTTCGTAGGGCAGACTATCTACGAAGAGGAGGGGTTGACGAGACCATGGAGGAACACAGACATCGCTACAACCTCCAGCCCAACAATGAGCTATGGTGGTACAAGCTCAATTATGGCCCCATTTCAGGGGTATACATCCCTGACCTATGAGCCAGGACCGAACTCGAGGAGCAAGTCCTTAACCAACAACTGGCAAATATACTCGCCACCTGGAGAAGGGATGAGGCCCAGCATGCCGAACTATCCTGAATACGAGTGGCCCAGGCCAATGCCTGACTCACTGCTGACCAACTGGAGGTGCCAGAACTGGGCCTGGAAGGGGACGAGTAGATTCTTTGCCGGGTCAGGAGAAGTGAGACCAAGCAATATCAACATCAACCCTGAAACAGAGCAGCGACAAAGAGAAGAGGTAGAAGTGGAGGCCAGGAGGCAGGAACACCAGGATAAGCAAGCAGCTTTCCCGGAGCTAACTGCCGACTTGGCCTAGAAACTATTGGAAGCAAGAAGCTTCACACTCGCCAATGGATTACCACTTCTCTCGGAATTAGAGGACCCCAACAGGCATCAAGGATGCCCTGCCACCCCTGCTCCCAGAAGGTATGGGAGCCCAACCCATTGAACTGACAGATGGTCAGTCCCCTGACCTTCCCCCAAGAACAACCCCCCCGACCTGCCAGACTGGCCCTCGGGGAAAGCAGAAGAACAGGCTCTCTGGCTACAGGTGAAGCCAACCCTGATTCGACTCCCTGCAGACTTTGAAGGGAAAGGTGACGACATTCACCGATTCACCAGAGCCTGCGAAGAATACTTCTCGATATTCCGACCCTATTACCCAACACATGCCAACAAAATACTATTCACGACGTCCCTGTTTGGCAAAAGGCCCCAAGGCTGGTGGTCCCAATACCGCCTTCAGTTCTGAAGTGACACTGAAGGACAATACTGATACTGCTCATGGGACGACTTCAAGGCCGCCCTACAAATCGAATATGGTGACCCCACCCTCCAAGAAGTAATGGAGAAACAAATGAATGATCTCTGGATGACCGGCACGGCGGCCGAATACTTCCGCAAGTTGGAAGAATTGGCCTGTCAAGCTGATCAACTCTGTGACCTGGGACCCTGAGGCACCTTAGTACAAGCGGTACAACGAGGAGTACCCACCTCCTATACTGACTCCATTGCCGACTTAGGAGTTATGATCCTCTCCACATATGCAGAATGGAAACAGCACATATGCAGCATTTACGACAAAAAGGCCCAAAAGCAGGCCTTCGACAAAATCGGGCATGTCGACCGACCCAAGAACCAAAGCGCTGGAAGCTCCTCTAAAGGAACTTCTGGCGTGACAAGTTCCTCGGCTGATAAACCCACCAGCAAAGGGTTGTCAGGATCAGGGTGGACCACTTATGGAGGATCCGGAGAGCCAATGGACATAGATCGCCTCAAGAAGGAGGGAAGATGCTTCAACTGCGGGGGAAAGGGGCATCTAGGGAAAGATTGCAAGAAGCCAAAGTGGCCTAGAGATCCGAAGAATGGGTGATATATGGCGGCCCAACTTCGCGCCATGCTTACAGAAGCAGAGGAACATGACAAGGAGGAGCACAGACATAGCCATGAGAAGGTCGAGGAGAAGATGCCCTTGACGTTGAAGGTCAAGGAGGTAAAAGGCAAGGCTGAGAAGTGAGTGATTCCGCTTCCTCGGCCCAATCCTCCTCTCTGGGTGGTCGGTCATCGGGTCCCACTGTGTGGACATTATCTGATTGTAATACATCATTATGTACGTCTACAGTTTTAGCGCATTCAAATATACCTGCTTCGATTTCACAGCTGCCTGAACCCACCCAAAAAGAATCACAACCAATTCAGGCTCCACCTGAAAAGAGATATAAAATCCCCCAGAAGCAAGACGAGACTCATCCCCCTCCCTCGCTCACACTTTCTGTCCCAGAACTCCTCACCATCCAGGACCTTCAGACACGATGGGGGCCAGAGTTCATCTGAACAATGTCGGGGATCTCCCAGTCCTTAGGGATGAAGGAGGTGCTCCCCGAACTGGCTGAGCCCATCATCGCTGAATGGAAACTTCAAAACAGAAGCAGGGGTATGAGGTCGATGCCTGATGACCTTGTCTGCAACGATTTGCCTCGCACTCGAGGACCGTCACAGAATCACGACCCCCTCTCCCCCCACTTGGAAGAAGAAACGAAAGATTGCAGCTCTCATCATTCTCTCGGAGACGTCACACTGATTGAGACAGCGCCTCTTTCGTCCCTGGCCCTAGAGGAAGAAGAATGTCATTCAAGAAAGGATAGGGACATGGGACAGGCATCAAAGGACCCAGTGGTAATGTGGAGGCATGGTTCATGCGACAAGAATGTGACGTCCATGACCTCTTCCATCCACAGTGGGCCTTCTGGTCACTTCTGGAGCGACCCGCTCCCCAAACCCCCGATTCCTGATGAAGCAGCTGGCAGTGGGCAATCCTTGGGGAAGGAGCATGCCCCAGCCGAGGAGACCCCTCGAAGGCCCCCAACCACTGAAGGATCAAGCAGGACTCCAGCATTGGATGTGCAATGCTCACAGGTCCGGAATACAGTTATTTACTGGTCAATGAAACAGCGAAATCAAATATTCACTGTAAGTTCCAATTGGCTGGGAATTGTAATGATATTTGAATGTGTTAAGATTGTGCCAATAGATGAAAGGATTAGAATGCACACCGAGGAGTCCACAGAGTGCGTGGGCTTGGCAAAGCTATCAGCAACATCACCCTTGGGTCATAGCCCTAAGAAAGATTATGGACGGAGTCCATGGGATCAAGATGAAGTCCTGACAGAGTCGGAGTCCACAGACTTATAGTATAAGAGAGAGATTAGGCTTGAAGGCCAGAGATAGTGAGTACAAGAGTATTGGCTAAACCAAGTTGATATTCGAACTGAGGTATGTACTGCTAATTCTACAGTTTATATACTGGTGTGGAGTCCGAGGAATCGGAGGCTAGAATAATATAAGTCTGGAATATTCTGTATCTGGAGGAGTCAAGTATTCCGTGGACTCTGATATAACACCTACTCGCTACTGTAATGGATTCTAGGTGTGATAAATGAATATGTGAAATTAGTATGTGAAATAGAGATATGAAATATGGAATAGAAACCAGGAATCGGATTCCATCGGATTCTGATGAGTGCGTTGGAGCTAGTTGGATGTTGAAGGTTGAAGTCCTCGGAGTCTGCAGCATGCTCGTTACAGTATCCCCCCCTTAGTGTTCTTGCCCTCAAGAGCGCTGATCCCGATGACCGAATGTGCCACGTGGAATTTTGTGCAGGTACATCACGTGATTTTCACCTCTTGTCCTTTAACCTCCACCATCTCTAAGTTCAATAATTTTCCTTTGCTATCCGATACAATGATGACTTCATACCGCCAGTTGCAAACTCCCGAACCATATGTTACCCTGCCTACACTGGATAATGTCGACCCCGACGAGCTCGAAGCATTCTATGATGATTGCAATGCTGAGGACGAGGCATATCATTTAGCCATAGAGGCTCATGAAAATTGGAAGGTGAAAAAATGCAAGGCTGAAAAAGCTGCGGAGGCTGCAGAGTTGGCAAAAAGTAAGGCCGAGGAGAGAGCCCGAAAGGTGGCTGATTTGAAGGTGAAAAAGGCCGCAGAGGAGGCATGGCAGTTGGAAGAGGAGCATCTTGCAAAAGAGGCCAAGGAAAAATGGCTTGAGAAGGCGAAACAGGAGAGATTGAGGGAAATCGCAGAGGCCGCAGAGAGGCAAAAGGAGTTGGATACGCTGAAGCCAATGGAGGATGAGGATTCTGCTGATGGCGCCAACAGTGACAATGAAGACCCGAAAACAAAGGCCAAAAAGGAACTAGCTGAGAGCCGGAGAAAACGAAAGGGGAAGGGTAAAGAGCTGGTTGCAATGCCATTGAAGAAACGGAAGGTACAGTCAGCTGAGTATGTTGAAGAAAGTGATGACATTACTGCAGGCCCGTCAGAGAGAGGTACTGAAGCAAAAAGTTATAAGAGGTTGAAAACTGAGCCTGTGCCTGGGCGAGGGGATGAAGAATTTTATGGCAAAGGTAAGTGTCCAACGGTCTCCTGGGTCAAGCTGACTTATGGTTAGATTGATGTGGTCATTGTCGTGCCGATGGTTCCCATTGTTTTTTAGGCAAAAAGGGAAGGTCTTGCAAACAATGCCAAATATGCAAGGCAAGATGTGTTTTTACAGACAAAGCAGATTCCACAGGTATGGGCGAAGTGTTGGACTTGCTCCACAGCCTCCACGCACGTATAGATATGGTGGAGATGAAAATCGAAAGGATGGAGTCCAAACTCGAGGCCGTCAGATCCCGCATGGAAGATTTGGTGGACAATTTTCATCCTGACGATGCAGTCAAATACCCACGAGATTTTATTCCGAAGGCGTCCGAGGAGGAATGGGTGGTATCGTGTCAGGAGATACTATGCATGGAGGGCACGAATTCCGAGGCTCTCCGCTGGGCTATGATGATGCGTTTGGATCAGGACGTTGCGCAAGTGTGGTACGCAAGAATAATGTCTGAGGAGACATTTAACGGTCAAGACCTGTTCAAACTAGCAAATATGGAATTATGGCATGGAAGCTGTGGAGCCGATGGGCTGGAGAAAGCTATCAAGGCCAGCAAAAAGTTTAGGATGACCCGTACAGAGTTCTACCACCTCGGAGGCCGGTGCACAGAATGGGGCTTATGGAAGAAATTTTTGAAAGGAGCTGAAGAATATTTGGTGGAAGATTCCGACGGGGAATTGGATGAGAAAGAGATCAGGGAGAGTATGCTCCCTGGGTCCGGATCCATCGGAATCACGGAGTTGGATGCGATGACGCTTGAAGAGGAAGGGCATTTGGATGGAGAGGTGGAAGAAGTCGGAAAATCCGCAGACGCTTAATTTTGATGTTTGTACCAAGACAGTAGTGTATTGCGCCGGGGTGAAAATGTATATTTTTTTCTTGATGTCTGAAATATGATGACGAAATGGGAGTGAAGTCAAAAATATGGATCCGACGGATTCTGTTCCCAATTAGAAAGGCAATTTGCAATAGTTTTCCAGAATTTAATTTGAAATTGGGGCAATGGAATCCATAGGAATCCGATGGAGATGGAAGTTAAGAAGCAGGAGGCATAGTTTTGAGTACTGCTTTGCGGATGATGACCTTGGATAGGGGTCCTGGTTTGTCTGGGTATCGACGGTGGAAATCTTCAATATATTTGTCCATGGAAAATTCTGTAGCCGGGATCCAAGCAAATTCTTCATCAGTACCTTCGTAGCCCAACCACTGTACACGGTAGAGTAATGGACATCAGAACCGACGGTCAAGCTTAGAGTCAAGAATCTGTGTGATCTCGTACTGCTCTTCACCGTCGACTTCAACTGGAGGTGGAGGTGGTTGGGTATGGTTAGGAATGGTATTGGTTTCCATGGGTTCCAGCTGTGAGACGTGGAATATGGGGTGAATGGAGCAGAGGTCCGTGGGGAGTTTGAGTGTGAAAGAATGGGATCCAGGCTGGGCAATGATATCGAATGGTCCAAGGAATTTCTCGGAAAATTTTGCAGTAGGACATGTAGTTCTAATATGCTTAGAACTGAGGTAGACTTTGTCACCTACTTTGAAATCTGGAGCTGGAGACCGTCGCTTATCCACTTGGAATTTGTAGCGAGACTGGGCGTGAGTAATTTCATCTCGTAAGAATTGGTGAAGATCATTGAGGTTGACTACAAAGTCACAGGCCCAAGCAGAGGCGATATCGCGTTCAGGATACACTGTGATACTAGGATGGTATCCCTTATTAGCGAAGAATGGCGAGATTCCAGTGGAGGCATTAGGAGCATTATTGCATGCAAATTCAGCAATGGGTAGTAGGGTATCCTAATTGTCTTGTTGATATGAACAATAGATATGGATGTATTGTTCAAGGGCTTGGTTAGCATGTTCAGTTTGTCCGTTGGCCTCTGGGTGATAACCAGAAGTGAAGTGAAGTTCCATATCGAGAGCCTTGGTGAGGGCACATGTGAATTGGGAGACAAATTCGGATCCACGGTCAGAAGTGATGTGATTCAGCACACCATGCTTGGAAAAGACATGGGTAACAAAAAGTTGTGTGAGATCTGCAGAATTTATAGTATCATGAGTGGGTATAAAGATAGCTTGCTTGACGACAACAAGAATGGCAGTGAATCTATTAGAATCCGGAAGTTGTTCAATGAAATCCATGGATATGGAATCCCATGGACGTTCTGGTACAGGCAAGGGTTTGAGTAAGCCAAATGGACGGTGTCTAGGTGTTTTGTTACGACCACAAGTAGTGCAAGACTTGACATAGTGGCGAACAAATTCACGCATCTGTGGCCAGGTATAATTCCGTCAGACTAGTTCAAGCGTCCAGTTTTGACCAAAATGACCTGCCAAGATATGATCGTGATTGTTCTGTAAGACATGAAGATGGAGGTCCATGGAGTCTGGGACGTAGATGTGATTGTCAAGGCATAGTATTCCTGACTTGTCCATGGACCACTGGGAGGAATTGGAAGGGGAAGAGGTGAGATGAAAACCTTCAGTCAGTGCAGAATCTGCAGGTTGTGCTTGCTTGATATCAGAGTGGAGCTTGTCCACGTCCATGATAGCACTAGGGTGGAGTATGGGACCTTCAAGAAAAGTAGTGTGAAGAGAAGTGGAAAGTTGTTCTTGAGTAAATACAGGGCGGAAATTGTGAGGATTGACTTGAGCATATTGACTATCCCCCTCTTTAGGGTAGACGTCCCATCGTCTAGTGAGTGCATCCGGTTTCCCACCAAGCTTACCTGGTCAGAACCAGATTACTAGGTTGAACTGGGAAAGGAATTTGGACCAGCATACTTGATGTCGAGTAAGAATCTTGGTAGTGGAAAAATACTCAAGGTTCTTATGGTCTGTGACGATGTCGATGGAATCCATGGAGCCTTCGAGGTAGTGATGCCAGTATTTAAAAGCTTCAAAAATGGCTAGAAGCTCTTTATCATGGGTATCATAATTGAGCTCAGCTCCGTGGAGACTGCGGGACAAGAAGGAAATAGGGTGAATTTCACCATCTTCAAGGTAAATAGAAAGGATGACAGCAATAGCGTAGTCGGAGGCATCGGTTTCTACGACAAGCTGATGGTCAGGAATCCAGTGGGTAAGGATAGGGGCATGAGTGAATGCTTGCTTCAACTCATTAAATGCAGCCAGGCATTTGTCATTGAATTTCCATGGAATACCCTTGCAAGTGAGACGTGTTAGGGGCAACACAATCTCGCTGTATTCATGGATAAAACGGTGATAGAAATTAGCGAAACCAAGGAATGATTGGATATCTTTGACCTTCTGCGGGACCGGCCAATTGACAATAGCCTTGACTTTGTCTTCGGACATACGTAAGCCTTCAGGAGAGAGGATATAACCTAGATATTCCACGGAATCCCGATGAAATTTGCATTTGGATCCATGACAGTAGAGCCCGTTAGCTCTAAGCCTGTGTAGGACCTCACGCACGTGTTTTCAGTGTTCCGCGGGATCGTCGGAGTAGATGAGAATATCGTCGAGGTAGACGACGACGGAAACATCAAGCATATCTGAAAAAATGTCATTGACAAAACGTTGGAAAGCCGCAGGAGCATTGGTAAGTCCAAATGGCATGACATGCCATTCAAAAGATCCATAACGAGTACGGAATGCGGTTTTCCATTCATCTCCTTCAGCTATACGGACTAGATGATAAGCATGGCGAAGGTCAAGTTTTGTATATAGGCATGCGGAACGTGTGGAGTCAAGTAGGTCAGAAATGAGGGGAAGTGGATAACGGTCTTTTCTTGTGATCTTGTTTAGGCCACAAAAATCAACACAGAGCCTTAGTTCACCGGTTTTCTTTTTGACGAAGAGTACCAGGGCTCCATGGGGAGAACGTGAGGGAGAGATGAAACCATTACAGACATTATCGTCGATAAATTCACGTAAGGCTTTTAGTTCAAATTCAGAGAGGGAATAGATGGGGCTGAGTGGAGGAGAAGTGCCTTCCTCAAGATTGATCTTAAGGTCATAAGGGTGATGCTCAGGTAATTTCTCTGAGAGGGAATCACTGAACACATCAGCAAAGTCATGGTACTCTGGTGGGATATCAGATAAATCCATGGGGGCTGCAGAGGCAGCTTGACCACTAACACTTGGCATAGAAGGTTGTAGGGTGTACTGTTGGGCACCTTCTTCTGTGCAAGCTTGTACGAAAGCGGCTGCGGAAATAATTGAAATCTTCGGTGAAACTGAAGTAGAAAATGATGGGATGGAAGGATATGAATAGATGGGCTCATACGGTGGTGGAGTCTGTCGGGATCTCGGAGTGGGTTTGGATGATGGAATTGGACCTGAAGGGTCTGAGCAGGCCGGCACATGTGTGTCGGTAGCCGCGGAAACGCTAATAGGGATAGAAGCACCAAATAGCTTTGAACGGAAAGTGATACTGTGCTTTGCCCAATCAATCAACGGATTGTAGCAGGAAAGCCAGTTGTATCCCAGAACAATGTTACAGGATGAATCAAGACATGTGACATAGAAGTCAATAGGAATGACATCTCCTGACGGAAACCGTACGGAGAGAGTAATGGATTGGGAAATGTGAGATCTGGCGGAGCCGTCAAGAAGCCAAAGTTGAACAGCGGGAATGGATTTGGTAGGGAGATTATGATCCTCAATGTATTTGGAGTCAATAAAACAATGACTTGAACCAGAATCAATGAGAGCAAGAAAACAAAGGATAATGGTAATAGGGGATCCATCGGGTTCCAATCCAGAACCGATTTCAGATGATAGTGATACAGTTAGTGAATGGGTTGAAAGAGCGGCAGCATTGAGGGTTACAATCTCTGAGGTGCAATGGCAGTCAACGCAACCCTGTCCTTGCACAGAGGAAACAGGGCTGCTCTCTATTTTTCCGACTCTGTGGGAGCTGGATCAGTAGAGGCAGGAGGCTCTGAAACCTCTGCAGCGCGAGCGCGGGTGGATGCCGTGGCCTTGTGCTTATTGCAGTCCTCAGTCTTGTGTTTGCTACCACAGAACATACAGAGGTTGTTCTTCTGGCGGCGTTCCTTTTCCTCAGGAGTGAGCTTGCCATCTTTGCCTAGCTTGTCAGCGTAGGGCTTTTTGGCAGACAAAGAAGAGGAAGAGGACTGGTAGGTGGAGGCAGAGCCCACAGTATTGGATCCATAAGATTTGGGCACCGTGGAATATGAAGAGCTCGAGTTTGAACCCGAACCCTTAGGTTTGGAGGAGGAAGATGAGGAGGAAGGTTTATCACAATTTTCACGCGAAATTTCGGCCTTCCGAGTCCAATAGCGAGTGTCGAGTTCCTGTGCAAGGGTACGCATGTCATGGAGGTTATCAGGCTTACTGTGGTGGGCCATATCATCTTTAATCCGTGAGCAAAGTCCATGGTAAAAAGCATGGTGCAGGGAATTGTCACCATAGCTGACAATAGAAGTGTGTTGATTGAAACGGACTATATACTTTATAATCTGGTCTTTGTCACGCATCCAAAGGTTTTCCAATTCATCTTCAGCGTCTCCGACAGCATCGAATGGACCGAAGTTAGTCCGGAGTTCCACAAGAAAGGCGGCATAGGAGTATGCCCAGCCAGGAGGATTAGCGTGATTAGGGTGAAGGATATCCAGTTCAAACCAATCAAGGGTGACACCAGAAAGGAAAGAGATGGCATAGTTGACTTTTGAGGCATCAGTGTGGAAAGCGTCGGGCCTGTTGTTAAAGTTCAACTGGAGGGAAACGATAAACGCCTTCAGTTTCCGCAGGTCTGAGCCATCAAAAGTATCAGGCTCCTTGACCTTGGTGCATATTGGGCGTTGTGGAGGATTATTGACTTGGTTGGCGAGGCTGCGGAGAAGGTTGAAGAGATCCCTGACCATGGCTTCATCGTTATTAGAAGGGTTAGGAGGATTGGGAGGATTACCACCAGGTCCGCCAGGTCTGCCAGGGCCACTGGGACCTCCAGGGCCACCAGGATTAGGTGGGCCACCACCAGGTCGGTGATTATCGTTGCCCCGTGGAAGGCATAGGCTGCGGTTACTAGGGGAGTCAATCTCATCCTCAGAGTCGCCGCCAGTTTCCTCTTCATTTTGAACAGGGAAGGTATGGCATGGGTTAGGAATCGGAGTCCATGGGGGATCGTTTCGGTAGCTGCCATAGCCACCTGAGATGGATTCCGAGGGTCTGGGGGCGAGATTGAGGTTGAAGAGATCGGGATTGATTCCTGGGATGGGTTGTCATTGGGTAAAACCATTATGGGTGTAGGTTTCCCTACGGGAACGGCTGGTGGATGTGGAGTCTTCACCAAAAAGGTGTTGATCTCTTTTGGAGGCGGATTGGGGAATGTCGTTCATAGAGAAAGTGGGTTGGGGGTCCGTGGAGGACTGAGTAGTCTTGGTTTGTTCGAGAATGATGGTAGACATGCCTAAAAATTTCGACTCAAGGGTTTGAGTTTGAATATACTGTTAAGATTGTGCCAATAGATGAAAGGATTAGAATGCACACTGAGGAGTCTGCAGAGTGCGTGGGCTTGGCAAAGCTATTAGCAACATCACCCTTGGGTCATAGCCCTAAGAAAGATTACGGACGGAGTCCACGGGATCAAGATGAAGTAGGATCAAGATGAAGTCCTGATGGAGTCGGAGTCCGCGGACTTATAGTATAAGAGAGAGATTAGGCTTGAAGGCCAGAGATAGTGAGTACAAGAGTATTGGCTAAACCAAGTTGATATTCGAACTGAGGTATGTACTGCTAATTCTACAGTTTATATACTGGTGTGGAGTCCGAGGAATCGGAGGCTAGAATAATATAAGTCTGGAATATTCTGTATCTGGAGGAGTCAAGTATTCCGTGGACTCCGATATAACACCTACTTGCTACCGTAATGGATTCTAGGTGTGATAAATGAATATGTGAAATTAGTATGTGAAATAGAGATATGAAATATAGAATAGAAACCGGGAATTGGATTCCATCGGATTCCGATGAGTGCGTTGGAGCTGGTTGGATGTTGAAGGTTGAAGTCCTCGGAGTCCGTGGCATGCTCGTTACAGAATGTAAGAATATGTAATGCTATGTAACAAAGAGATACAGTTAAAAAAAGATGCTTGAAAGAGCATGTATAAGTCCGTTTTTGCAACATTATTGTGGCATGGGTATTCTTGGCTATTTTGAGTCACTGAAACAGTCCGGCCTGTCAGCCCAGGCATCATTGGTCAGCCACTCGAAGTCACCTTCAATCGGTGAATAAGAGTGCTACAAGAATATTAGATCTCCTTTCAAGTCTCCCTCTGAAATACAGCCTCAAAATTGTTGCAGATTTTCCTTACACCTTTCCAAAAAGCACCAGATAGTTTGGCAAGCTCCTTGTAAGCAGCACCTGCCTTTTCCATTAGCTGGTCATGGTATTTGCAAGCAATCTAGCAACTTTTCAAGTTTGATTTAACATGTCCAGGCATAGTAAAGAAGTGAGCAAGAAGGAGAGATACAATTCAGAGGCAGTGGGGCAATAATGAGCACATTGGGCTGTCAGATTGTCTATAAAAGGCAATGGTTTGACAGAACTGCACTTTTATTTATGCTCTAGACTCCTCAGATAGTGGCCATCTGGTCTCAAACCTGTTGTACAGGTTCTTCAGAAGGCCATCAACATTGTTGAGGCTTTTGTGGGTGATTATGACAAGATGGAGGACATACATTGCCAGATCAGAATTTGAGTCTATGAGAAAAATAGATATTTTTAGAACAGAAGCCTCAATTTCTTGGAATATTATTCATGTCACATATGAAGAATCACTGCAGAATATGAAGATACAATACACATTGGCAATGTAATACAAGTTGATGATGAAAGATGAACAGAGGGAGAACAAGAGGCACAATGTTTCATTGAACCATGGTGTTGCAATGACTGGTAAATAACTGTACCACCATGGTTGAGATCCCTGACAAAGAAGATGACATGTCATTCAAGATGTCACAAGCCAAGGTGCAAGCGAAGAAGGCAGAAGAACCGATCGAGGCAAGGAGTTCCAAGTTCAAGCTAGTGAGTGTTTCCCCCCCGAAGTCCACCTGGTTCAAGCTGTTTGGCGCAGACTGGACCCTTCGGGCCATCGGGGAAGTGTGCATGGACTCGGAAGCCTTTGCTTCGCTCCACCTCTGGGCCCATCAGGAGAAGGTCAACAAAATCGATCACGAACTCCTCACCTCATTAAAAGAAGGGGGTGAACGAGCATGGGAAGAACTCTATGAGTTGAGCCAACCAATTCGATACCAATGCTAAATGTCCACTAAGGGTGTCCAGGAGCTTTTCCTCGACATACGACTCGAGACCTTAGAGAATTGCCAAACCCTCAAGGCTCAAGCCCTAGTTGACAGCGGATGCACCGGGAGTACCATAAGTGAGAACTATGTCAAGAAGCATGGACTCATCACTTGGCTGGCCCCTGCCCCAATCTCCATATACAATGCCGACGGAACGCACAACAAGGCAGGGGAAATCATGGAATTCATAGAAGTATGGATGACCATAGGAGGCCACTCTGAAAGAATCGACTTTGCCGTCACTAACATTGGCAAGGGGGATATCTTTCTAGGACACGACTGGCTTCTTCGGCACAACCCGGTCATCAATTGGGCCATGGGCAAGATCATCTTTGCCTGGTGCCAATGTCAAAAGAACCTCTTCCCCCTACCTGATGCTGACCCAGATGACCCCTGGGATGAGGAGTTAGAAGAAGGTGAAACCATTCTCATGGTGGACTTGCGAGAAGAACTGTGGACAAGCTCTGCAGTGCCAAGTACTTTACAAAGTTAGATGTCCGCTGGGGTTACAACAATGTCCAGATCAAACAAGGAGATGAGGCAAAGGCAGCGTTCCGAACTAACCACGGACTCTTCGAGCCCACGGTCATGTTCTTTGGGTTAACTGACTCGCTGGCGACCTTCCAATGGATGATAAACGACATCTTCCATGACCTCATTCATGAGGGGAAGGTAACCATTTACCTGGACGACATCTTGATATTTTCCAAAGACCTTCAAGAGCATTGGCAAACTGTCAAACGAGTGCTTCAGCACCTATGGGAACACAAACTATTCCTAAAGGCCAAGAAGTGTGAGTTTGAGGTGCTGGAAACCGAATACCTTGGTGTCATCATAAGCGAAGGCTCTGTCTGAATGGATCCCATCAAGGTCTCGGGCATTATGGAATGACCCACACCCACCAAGAAGAAGGAATTACAGTCCTTCCTGGGCTTTACGAATTTCTACTGGAAGTTCATAAAGGACTACTCCAAAATCATTTGCCCCATGACCCAACTAATGGGCAACGTGCCATGGACCTGGGGAATGGCTCAGAATGAGGCTTTCCAACGACTCAAGAAGCAGATGGCAGAGGATGTCATACTAGCCTTGCCAAAGGAGATGGGTAGATTCAGAGTGGAGGCAGACTCAAGCGAAGGGGCTATCAGCGCCATCCTCAGTCAAGAGCAGGATGGGAAGTGGAGACCAGTCGCCTTCCTTTCCAAGGCACTGACCGTCACTGAGCGCAATTATGAGATCTATGACAAGGAACTGTTGGTGATCATGCTAGCGCTAGAGGAATGGAGACACTACCTCATGGGAGCGATGGAAGACTTCGAGATCTGGACAGATCATCAAAATCTACAGTACTTCTGCCAACCCCAGAAGTTGAACTGCTGCCAAGCCAGGTGGGTCACTGAACTCGCGGAATATCACTTCATGCTACACCACAAGCCTGGGACTTCCAATCAAAAAGCTGACCTGCTCAGCCGCCAAGACAACCATGATCAGGGCAAGAAGGACAACGACGATATTGTAGTCCTACAGCCTGAACATTTCCGAGCAATGGTAATGCCCACGATGAGTGAAACCCACCAACGGGTCAAGGACGCCATCAGGAATCATGACAAGTGGGACCAAGGGATCGCTAACTCCCTTGATCATGAGCGTGGCATCTCTGAAAAGGAGGGACTCTTGTATTATGATGGACGAGTCTATGTTCCCCATGATGACAAGCTGCATGGAGAAATTATCACCACCCACCATGACCACATCACAGCTGGTCATCTGGGCATTGAGAAAATGAAGGAGCTAGTACAGAGAGACTACTGGTGGCCAAAACTCAAACAAATGGTGGAGAAATACATCAAGGCCTGTGAAGCATGCCAACGAACAAAGACTGATACCCACCTGAAAGCCACCCCTCTCCACCCCAATGAAGTCCCATCCGAACCATGGATGCACATATCTGTCAACATGATCACTGGATTACCAGAGTCTAACGGATACGATGCCATCCTAGTAGTAGTCAATTGATTCTCCAAGGAAATCGTCCTGATTGCCTGCAACGTTGAATTAACCTCTGAAGGATGGGCAAAGTTGTTGTGCGATCACATATATGCCCACCATGGGATGCCAAAGACTGTGATCTCCGACTGTGGACCCCAATTTGTCTCAAAGTTCATGACTGAACTCCTCTGACTTCTCGACATTACTCCAAACGTGTCGATGGCCTTCCACCCCCAAACAGATGGCCAGACCGAACGAGCTAACCAGGAAATTAACAAGTACCTACAGCTCTTCATCAACCACCGACAAACCGACTGGAGTGAATGGCTTGCGTTAGCCACCTTTGCCCATAACAACCGAATTCACTCGGCTACTGGACAAACCCCCTTCTTCACTAATTACGGAGTGAATCCCCATATCTTACCTGATTCCATCAAGACGACCGCATTCACCAACCCTTCAGCCAAGTTGTTTGCCGAAAACATGCAGAAAGTACACTGCCAGGCCAAAGTGGCATTAGAGGAAGCCGCAGGCAAGATGAAGGCCCAATATGATAAGAAGAAAAGGAACGCTGTGGACTATGCCATTGGAGACCGTGTATGGCTAGATGCCACCAACCTTCACCTACCCTGGCCCAAAAAGAAACTTGACAACAAGCGCATAGGCCCATTCCTTATCCTGGAAAAGGCTGGTGCCTCCGCCTACAAGCTCAAACTTCCACCTCATTGGAAGATCCACCCACGCTTCAATGAGAAGTTGCTAACACCGTATACACCGCCAGCATTCCCCAATCAAGAACAACCCCCACCACCACCACTGGACCTCATCAAAGATGAGGAAGAATATGAAGTCAAAGAAGTCCTGGACTCACACACACATCGAGTCTGCAGAAAGAAAGGACAAAAATCATGCATCATAACCGACTATCTCATCAAGTGGAAAGGTTGGACTCAAGAACACAACTCGTGGGTATGAGAAGATGACATGGCCAATGCACAAGAGGTCATTGAAGACTATGAAAATAGCATTTCCGAGACAAGAACTGTTGTGACCACATGCAAAGTCATCGATAGATCAGAAAAAACACTGAAGGAAATACTTGATCATCGCTATGTCAACAACATCATCTCCTATCAAGTACTTAGGAAGGATGGAAGGACCTTTTGGGTTGAAAATCCCTCCCCTAACGACAAACATTGGAGGGATTATATTGACAACTATTGGAGAAAGGAGTATACAAAGGCACAAGAGGAACCGCCAAGTGAACCCTAGGGCAGTCGGGATGTCTGCCTTAACGAGAGGGTAATGTTACGATTTATTGACTTTTTTCACTCTTCAGTCTTATCTCATCTTATTGGTGTAATCACAATTACACACTATCACCACCATATCACCACTATCAACTTCGACAAAACTTTCATGATGGACAACATATGATATTGCATGCTCACCGTCTGACTAGCATGCCCACCAGCTTCGATAAAACTTTCATATCTATTAATAGTACTTACTCTTTAGTATTTAAGTAGCTACAATTTCACTGTACAACCTCAGCTTTGAGCTAAGGTTTACCTACACATAAACTTTACTTGTCTGCTTGCTTACCAAGAGCTTCTCCAGTAAGCGCCTCTTTCATCACCTCGAGATCATATGAGGCATTGCCAAAGTGATTGTCCGAATGCGAGACAGCTTAGCAATTGCCCAACTTCGAGTCACATGAGAGTCAGCCCTAACAGAATCAGAAGCTAGAATTACCTTGGGTTCAGCATCATCATCCTCAGAATCAGTCTCAATGATGAGAGCCAATTTCTTGACTGAGTATGCTTTACCTTTGCCATGAGGAGCAGAGTTAGCCTTGAAAATAGCAGATAAGTGTGAAATTAAAAATAGAAAAACAGAGAGCTCACATTGTGACGAGGACCTGTAGGAGTCATAGTAGCAGGAGCTGCCTTAACAGCCTGACACTCTGATTGAACCCAGCCAGTGATGGTCTTCAAGACCTTGTGGATGGGCTGTTTCAAAGCATTGGCCTGATACTTCTTCTCAACCATGCTGCGAGCCTTGAAGATAGTCTCTTGAAATTCTTTATCCTTAATGAGCTCCTCCTTGTAATGCTTGAGATACTCCTGCGACGAAAAGCTTCATTAATATTGAAAATGTTAGTGAGCTCACTAAAAATGCACCATGTACTCATGAAGTTGGCCCATTTTCTCAGTAGCAGTAGTACTAAGGTTCTGGCACAACTGAGTAATGACAGCCTTCATGGCGACAAAGGGCATAGCAGGAGCAGAAGACATTATAAGATATGAGGGTTTTTTAGTTGAATATAAGTCGAAAAGACAAGTACTGTTTAGAGAAAACAGACTTCTGGTGATGAGGAATTGACTGTGAGCTGGCTTCACTTTTATACCAGTACCTGCAGTGGTCACAGTCTAGAAAATAAATAAATTCATTTCCAGAGAAATCTGAACCTAGAAGAGAAAATGTCACAACACAAGATAGCCTGCAGACTTAAAAATTAATAGAATAAGTGGACTATGTTGGGTTGGAAATAGTTGATAAGATGAGTTGAAATTTTGGTGAAATTGAGTGACTGAGGACAGTCAATGTCTTTTAGTGTGGGGGATATAGTGGTGTGCACAGTGCACCCTTATTATACAATGAAAATAATATACAGTAGAATGTGAAGGAAAATTTTCGATTCTATGAACACACATTAGATGATGGAGACAGGGTCATCCAGGACTGAAATATTGAGAAATTGAAATTACAAGACAGAAATGAAAAGCTGTGGTAGTGACAAGTGGCACTAGGACTTGACCTAGAACACCAGAAATGACAAGAATGGATAGCATATAGCCTGCAGACTAAGTGGGATTTGAACATAGAGATAAGAAAAATGAGAGAGCTACAAGAAAAAGATGACAAGTCCAAACTGGACTTAGTGAGCTCGGCTAAAAATGGACTCAATATGAGACCCATCAAAGAAAATCAAGGACATAGAGTTTTGATACAGGGCCCTACTAGCAAGAGCACTCAGAAGAACAAAAGAGCGCAAAAAACAAGACATGATATTCTGCTTGGGACATACAAGTATATACAGTTATGGTCCTAAAGACTGTGAGACAAAACAAGAATGGCCAAATATACAGATACAGATGGTGATATATACGAAGAAAACACCACAAGGAGCCTAAGCTTCAGCCTGGGAATCAACCCCTTCACCATCCAAACCATCCTCCAGAGAGTTGGAAGAACCTTCTTGAAGATCTTCCTCATTGTTGGTTTGATTGGAGCGCTGGCAGGCCTCCTGAGCCTGACAAAGACCCTCATTGTTGCTGAGCTCCCACATGGTACTATCTGCATCATCGAAAGTGGCCATTGGGCCATGAGGAACATCAAAAGGTTGGCCCAGGGACTGACAAATCCCATTGTTGACAATAAAAGAATTGACCTCACCATAAGCAGCAGTGAGGCTCTCAACAATCTGGTTACCATTCTCATGGCTGGAAAGCTGATCCAGTGCCTCAGCAATTTTCTGGATAATAATGTCATGTGCGAGGTAACAACTATGGACAAGATAGTCCAGGTGTTCCAGCTTGTGATTAATGTTGCAGAGCTGGGCGAGATCCCATTCAAGATCTAAAAAGGAAGAAAGATTAAGAAATAAATGAACAATGAGAATAAAGAAAGGATGCACTGCCAATATTGTACTTAGAAAATGGTGCAATCCTAGTAGAAATGGTGTTCATTTCTTGAGCCATGTAGTGAGCAGAGCATTGACCGTGGTGGCTACTGGTGCATTGATCACACACAGCACCAGGGAACTTGTTAGTCCAAGTACATTTGATGGACTTAGAGGTGCAAGGGATGCAGGACTCTGCATAATGCTATAAAAAGAGTTAGAAAAGAGAAAGAATCAGAAGAAAAAGAGAAAGCTCACATCAGGAGCCTGCACAAACCAGGGGTTAGCAGAAGAATGAGCACCAAAGGTACCATTCTTGCCTGGGTAGTGAACAGGCCTAGAAAGATATGAGTGAGCTCAAAGACTAGAAGAAGGAATAAAAAGACTTACTGAAGGAACTTGTAGGGTGCAGCCCAGATGTCATCGAAGGTCAGAGTTTTGAGCTCTGCACATGTAGTTTGGTGAGTAATGGCGACCCCACTGGTTTTAGAGTCGGATCCGCTTCCAGGAGCTTTGGTCAAGAAACGTGATTTCTTGCATGGGTGAGATGAACCAGCGGCCTTGGACCCCTTTTTATTGAAAGAGGAAAGCTTGGGTTTCTTGGTAACCCTTACTTCTTTGGAATTGGGCTCAGACTTGACGTTTACAGGAGAAGGCAAAATCACAGCCTTGGAAGCATAAGCGCAGGCTCGAGTACAAGGTTCATCCACAAGAGAAGAAGCCAGCATGAGCTGAGGAGGCTTGGTCTTGGATGAAGAATGTTTCCTTTTGTTGGAAGTCTTGGTGGAACCAGGAGCTGGCTTGAGACAGGCAGAAGAAACCAGAAGCACAGGAGGAGAAGAGCAAGCTGACTCTAGCATTCTTCTCCTGTCCTTGAGAAGTCGACGAGGTTTTGGTTTAGTACTGGCAGTTGTGGCAGGCTGTTGTTGAGAACTGCTTTGTTTGTCAGTGGTAGGAATTGGTGCTGAAGGATGCGCAGAAAGCTCAGAAAGGTCAAGGGGTTCACCACTCAATGTGTGGTACATCCTGGGCAGAGATGGCAGTGCTGGTTTGTTGACAGGCATAGGCTCTGGAGTGGGCTCATCGACCATCATAGAATCTGGTACAGGCTCATTAATGGGAACCAAAGGTACCGGAGTTGGATTAAAGTCACTCTGCCCCACAACAAGAGGCAAAGGTGATGCTTGACAATGTGGCATCAGAAGAGGAAGCTGGAGAGTGGGATTAAACCACAGTGTCTGGGATGAAAGTCTGTGGGAACCCTGAGAGAAAAAGCAGAAATAAGTAAGACTCATGAAAAATAAAATGAGTAAATGGCATACTGATGCTTGAGAAGGTCTGGCAGAAGGAAATAACTGTTGAACAATAAGATAAACACTTGAGAAACAAAGAGAAAAGAAGGTGACATGAGACACTCACATTGAAAGAAGAAGGCTTGTGTCTTGGAGTGGTCAGAACTAGATAAAAGCCGAATGAGCTGGGATGAGTTGTCAAGCAAGATGGATATGTACTGGGCATAGGAGAGTCTATGCAGACAGTTTCAGCCCTGAAGAGACAACTGTGAGAAAGCCCACATGAAATAATAAGAAATAACCTACATTTGATGAGCGAGCTCATTAAAATTTGTAGGAGGAGTAGCCAGATGGCTCTCCATCAGATTGGCCAAGTTGGGACATGTTGGAGTTGCGCTGGCCTGAGAGACCAAGGAGAAGCCAGTGGCACTAGTTGGTGGAACTCTCAAGGGAGAGCTTGTGGAAGATTGAGCGCCTGTATGATGTGGACTCAGCAGCAAAGCCACTGGTGGAAGGATAACCTTTTTAATAGTAGGAGGTGCCAGGCCAGCAGTAGAAACTGCTGGAGTTGCAGGAATAGGTGACAGAGGAGAAGACAGTTTGGGAACTGGAGGCATTGACTCGTGCTCAGAAGCAGAAGGTGCATCTGGAATTGGCAGGGTAGGGGCTTTGTCGTTGTCATTGTCATTGTCAGGAGTAGGGAATCATGGAAAGACTGTGGAAGGGAAGACAGTGTTGGCTTTGGGGGGTAAGAAGGGAGATCCAGAAATTGCATGTACTTCCTGTTGAAGGAGATAAGTGTTAGGGCCTGACTCTCATGTGACTCAAGACAAGATAATCACTGAGCTGTCTCATGTTCAGACAATCACTCTGGCACTATCTGTGGTAATCTCGAGGTGGTAAGAGAGGTGCTTACAGGAAGGCTCTCAGCAAGCGAGCAGACAAGTAAGATTTATGTGATGTTAAACCTTAGCTCAAAGCTGAGGTGTTACAGAGAGAATGGCCCTACTTATATACTAAAATGTCGGGCCTAATAATAGCTATGAAAAGATGTGAAGATTGGATCAAAGAGAGCTGCATGTAGAACTACAAGTGTTGGCATGACAACCATGGTGCATAGTGTGAGGAACACTCATTTGTCATATCGAAGATTGATGTGCAGTGTTTGTGTGGCAATAAGATAAGATATGATGCAGATAAGACTAGAAAAAGGAAAAAAGTGAATAAATCGTAACATTACCCTCTCATTAAGGCAGTCATCCCGACTGCCCTAGGGCTTGTCTGGTGGTTCCTCTTGTGACTTTGCATACTCCTTTCTTCAGTAATCGTCAATGTAATCCCTCCACTCCTTGTTGTTTGGTGAAGGGTTTTCAACCCAAAAGACTTGTCTGTCAGTTCTAAGCACTCAGTATGAAATGACTCCTTCAATGTAGCAGTGGTCAATGATCTCCTTCAACGTCTTTTCAGATCTGTCGATAACCTTGCAGGTGGTTACAACAGTTCTTGTTTGAAAGATATCGTCCTCATAGTCTTTTATGGCCTCTTGTGCATTGGCCATGTCATCTTCTTGTACCCAAGAGTTGTGCTCTTGAGTCCATCCTTTCCACTTGACAAGGTAGTCCATTACAATACATGATTTCTGTCCTTTCTTTCCATGAACTCGATGAGTTCGTGAGTCAAGGACTTCTTCGACTTTGTACTCTTCCTTGTCTTTGATGAGGTCAGGCAGTGGGGGTGGGGGTTGTTTCTGATTAGGGAATGTCAGTGGTATGTATGGTGTCAGAAGTTTCTCATTGAAGCATGGATGAATCTTCCAATGGGGTGAGAGTTTCAATTTGTATGCTGATGCACTGGCCTTTTCAAGGATCAGGAATGGACTGACTCGCTTGTCATCGAGTTTTTTCTTGGGGCATGGTGGATGAAGGTTGGTGGAGTCTAGCCATACTCAGTCTCCGATGGTGTAGTCCACTGCATCTCTTTTCTTTTTATCATATTGGGCCTTCATTCTGCCTGCAGCTTCTTCTAGTGACTCCTTGGCCTGACGGTGTACTTCTTGCATGTTTTCAGGATGGATTCATGAACAGGGTGGTTTTGATGGAATTGGGGAGTACATGGGGGCTCATGCCATAATTGGTAAAGAACAGGGTTTGTCCTGTAGTGGAGTGAGTTTGGTTGTTATGTGCGAATGCCACCAGTGTGAGCCATTTGCTCCCATCGGTCTGGTGGTAGTTAACAAAGATCCAAAGGTATTTGTTGATCTCCTGGTTGGCTCGTTCTGTCTGTCCATCAGTCTGTGGTTGGAATGCTGTGGAAGCATTCAGGGTGATATCGAGAAGTTTGAGGAGTTCTGTCATGAACTTAGAGATGAACTGGGGTCCTCTGTCTGAGATTACTGTCTTTGGCATCCCATGGCAGGCATAGATGTGATTGTGTAGGAGTTTGGCCCATCCTTCGGAGGTGAGCTCAATGTTGCAAGCGATCAGGATCATCTCCTTGGAGAATCTGTCAACAACTATAAGGATGGCGTCATAGCCATTGGACTCAGGGAGTCCAGTGATCATGTTGATGGAGATGTGAGTCCATGGTTTGGACAGGATCTCGTTGGGGTGGAGGGGGGCTGCCTTTGGGTGAGTGTTGGTCTTGGTTTGTTGGCACGCTTCGCATGCCTTGACATATTTCTCCACTGTCTGTTTGAGTCTTGGCCACCAGAATTCCCTCTGGACAAGTTCTTTTGTCTTTTCAATCCTCGGATGTCCCACTGTGATGTGATTGTGATGGGCCACTATGATTTCCCCTCAAAGCTTGTCATCATGAGGAACGTAGATGCATCCATCGTAGTAGAGGAGTCCTTCTTTCTCAGAAATACCCCATTCATGATTGAGCAAGTTGGCAATTCCTTGGTCCCATGTATCATGATTCCTGGTGACGTCCTTGATCTGCTGGTGAGTTTCACTAGTGGTGGGCATGATCATTGCACAGAAATGTTCTAGCTGAAGGACTACAATGTTGTCATTGTCCTTCTTGCCTTGGTCATGATCATCCTGTCTGCTGAGTAGGTTGGCCTTATGGTTGGCGGTGCCTGGTTTATGGTGCAACATGAAGTGATATTCGGCGAGCTCTGTGACCCACCAGGCTTGTTGACAGTTGAGCTTCTGCAGTTGGTGAAAATATTATAAGTTCTGGTGATCGGTCCAGATCTCGAAGTCCTTGGCCACACCCATAAGATAATGTCTCCATTCTTCTAGGGCGAGCATGATTGCCAGGAGCTCTTTATCATATATTTCATAGTTCCATTCCATGGTGGTCAGTGCTTTAGAGAGGAAGGTGACTGGCCTCCACTTTCCATCCTGTTCTTGACTAAGGACTGCACCTATTGCTCCTTCACTAGAGTCTGCCTCTACTCAGAATTGACCTTGCTCCTTCAGAAGGGCCAGGACCACATCCTCTGCCATCTGCTTCTTTAGGCATTGGAAGGCCTCATTCTGGGCTGCCCCCCAGTTCCAGGGGGCATTGCCAGTGAGCTGTGTCATGGGGCATACAACCTTGGAGTAGTCTTTTATAAATTTCTGATAGAAATTTGTGAAGCCCAAAAAGGATTGTAATTTCTTTTTCTTGGTGGGGGTGAGCCACTCCATGATGCCTTTGATCTTGACAGGGTCCATGCATACTGATCCTTCACTAATGATGACCCCAAGGTATTCAGTCTCCAGGACTTCGAACTCACACTTCTCAGCCTTGAGGAACAGCTTGTGTTCTCAGAGGTGTTGTAGTACCTGTTTCACGATCCATCAGTGTTCTTGAAGGTCTTTGGAGAAGATCAAGATGTCATCCAAGTAAATGGCCACCTTCCCTTCATGGATGAGGTCATGGAAGATGTCATTCATCATCCACTAGAAGGTTGCTGGTGAGTTGGTTAGTCCAAAGAACATGACTGTCAGCTCAAAGAGCCCTTGATTTATTCAGAATGTGGCTTTGTGTTCATCTCTCTGTTTAATCCTGACATTGTTATAACCCCAGCAGATGTCCAGCTTGGTGAAATACTTGGTGCCATGGAGTTTGTCTATGAGCTCAGAGATCAGGGGTAATGGATACCAATTCTTGATGGTCATTTCATTGAGTTTTCAGTAATCCTGTACCGGTCGAAGGGAACTGTCCTTCATCTTGACAAAGAAGAATGGTGAAGCAAAGGGGGACTTTGAGAGGCAAATTCGGCCAGAGTCCATGTTCTTGTCGAGGAACTTGTTGAGCTCTTCCTGCTCATGACGATTGAGCAGATAAACCTTGCAGTTAAGAGTCAACTGGGCGTTAGGTACCAGCTCAATCACATGTTCCCAGGGTTTGTGTTCAGGTAGCTTATCAAAGTTTTCTTTGGAAAACAGGTCTTGGAACTCATGATATTGGGGGGGCACTATTTCTTCGAAGGTTTTCTTGGCTCTTCCTTTGTTGGCTTTGGCAGCTAGGTCATTTGTGTGGTGAATGGCATGAATCTCCAGTTCTTCCCTTAGGTCAACTAGTAAAATAATTTCGCCCTCTTCTAGCTCCTCATCCCATCGGTCTTCAGGGTCAGCATCTGGCAACAGGAAGGGATTCTTCTGACACTGACACCGGGCAAAGATGATTTTCCCCATTGCCCAGTTGATGATGGGGTTATGACAGAGGAGCCAATCATGTCCAAGGAAGATGTCGCCCTTGCCGATGTTGGTGACAGCAAAGTCGATCCTCTCACTATGGCCTCCTACAAGCATCCTTACTTTGACAAACTCGGTGATCTCTCCTGCTTTGTTTCAAGTGCCATTGGCGTTATACATGGAGATCAGGCTTGGAGCAGGTCAGGTGATGAGGCTGTGCTTCTTGATGTAGGCCTCATTGATTGTACTTCCTGTGCAGCCGCTGTTGGCTAGGGCCTGGGCCTTAAGGGTCTGGCAGTTCTCTAACGTCTCAATTTGTATATCGAGGAAGAGCTCCCATATGCCCTTGGTCGATATGCATCACTGGTATCAGATGGGCTTGCTTAATTTATAGAGCTTTTCTCATGCCTGATCTCCACCCTGTCTTAATAAGGTGAGGAGATGGTTGTCGATTTTGCTGCTTTTCTCCTTATAAGCCCAGAGGTGGAGTGAGGTGAAGGCCTCTAAATCCATGCATGCCTCCTTGACAGTCTGAAGGGTCCAGTCCATGCCAAATGGCTTGAACCAGGTGGACTTCAGGGGGGAAACACTCACTGGCTTTGATTCAGATGACCTCTCCTCAGGCAGTTCTTCTGCCTTCTTCTCTTGCGCCTTTTGTTGCGACATTTGGAATGACGTATCATCTTCATCATCAGCCACTTCTTCCACAGTGGTCTTCCTTCCCCCAGGGTGTTGCACATCCGACACTTCTTCCTTCTGGGAGGTCCTGCTTGATCCTTTGACAGTCGGGGGCCTTCGAGGAGTTCCTCCAGTTGGGGCATGCTCCTTCCCTGGAGGTCGTCCACTGCCAGCTACTTCATCAGGATGAGGGGGTTTGAGGAGTGGGTCGCTCCTGGATTGTCTGGAAGGCCCATCAAGGATGGAAGAAGTCATGGACATCATGTTCTTGTCACATGAACCATGCTCCCACATTACTTCTGTTAGACCCGGACCAGTATTCAGGGGACAAGGGTAGGTCTAAGGCTGTCTCGCGTTCGGGCAGTCACCTTAGAGATCCCTGTAGGAGTCCAGAATATGGTGAAGGTACAATTAGATAGCCTTTCAGTGAGTGAGTCGGCAAGGCAAAGTTGATTAAACTATAGCTTGAAGCTGAGGTTACATAGAGGACTTTACCGTCCTTATATACTGAACGTCGGGCCTAATAATAGTACAAAAAGATGAGGAAGATGCGATCAAAGGGTGGGGTAGCGGGTTGCAAGAGGATTGCACAAGTATACTGGTCTTGTGATGGAGTATGATAAGATAAGATAAGGAAAAAAGTAAATAAATCGTAACATTACCCTCTCGTTAAGGCAGTCATCCCGACTGCCTCTACGTCTTCCTCGTCCTCCTCCTCTTGATCACAGAAGATGCAGTTGCCTGGTTTGATTTCCTTTTCAATTTCTCGTGCCCAGTAGTCGTCGATGAAGGTCTTCCATCGCTCTCTGTCAGGTTCTTCTATCCAGAATTTTCTCCCATCTATGCGTTCTACCTGGTAGAACATGCTCCATCCACCGGTAGCTTGGTTTTCTCGATAGTCATGGTCGACTATTTGTTTGACTGCCTTTTGGGATCTGTCGATTACCCTTCGCAATGTTGTGGTTGGTGTGCGCTTGGCAAGTTCCTTTTGGTAGTCCTCGATCGCTTCTTGCGCGTTAACCATGTCGCTTTCCCGTGTCCATGAATTGTGTTCGTGTGTCCACCCTTTCCATTTGACAAGATAGTCGGTTACGAGTCGTGATTTTTGTCCTTTCTTTCCTCGGACACGCCTTGTGCACGAATCCAGGACTTCCTCGACTTCGTATTCTTCTTCATCTTCGATGAGGTCAGGGGGAGGTGGTGGGGGTCGTTCTTGATTTGGGAATGCGGGTGGTATGTAGGGAGTTAGCAGTTTTTCGTTGAAGCGGGGGTGTATTTTCCAGTGGGGGGGGAGCTTAAGTTTATAGGCGGAAGCACCGGCTTTTTCTAGAATGAGGAAGGGGCCCACTCGCTTGTCATCGAGCTTCTTCTTGGGGCGAGGGAGGTTGAGATGGGTTGCATCGAGCCATACCCTGTCTCCGACCGGGTATTCTCTGGCAGCGCTTTTCTTTTTGTCGTATTGTGTCTTCATCCTGCCGGCAGCTTCCTCAAGTGAATCTTTCGCTTGCTGGTGGATTTCTTGCATATGTTCCGCGAATGTCTTAGCGGCTGGATTGGTGAATGGGTTTGTTTGGATTGCGTCGGGGAGTATTCGGGGATTAACTCCGTAGTTTGTGAAGAAGGGGGTCTGGCCAGTAGCCGAGTGAATTCGGTTGTTGTGGGCGAAGGCGGCTAAGGCCAGCCATTCGTCCCAGTCAGTCTGTCGGTAATTAACAAAGATGCGTAGATATTTGTTAATTTCCTGGTTCGCACGTTCGGTTTGACCATCCGTTTGCGGGTGGAACGCAGTAGAGGCGTTCAGGGTGATATCGAGGAGACGGAGGAGAGCTATCATGAATTTGGAGACAAATTGGGGCCCCCGGTCAGAGATGATGGTTTTAGGCATGCCGTGGTGGGTGTAGATATGGTCGCGAAGTATCTTGGCCCATCCTTCTGCTGTAAGTTTGGTGTTGCATGCTATTGGGACAATTTCTTTCGAGAATCGGTCTATGACTACTAGGATCGTGTCGTAGCCGTTGGATTCGGGTAGTCCGGTTATCATGTCGACTGAAATGTGAGTCCAGGGGGTTGTCGGGATTTCGTTGGGGTGGAGGGGATTTGCTCTGGGTTGCATGTCAGTTTTAGTTCGCTGACATACTTCGCAGGCTCTGACGTATTTCTCAATTGTTTGTCTGAGTTTCGGCCACCAGAACTCTCGCTGAACGAGTTCTTGGGTTTTCGCAATTCCAGGGTGTCCTGCCGTGATGTGGTCGTGATGATTGGCGATGATTTCGCCTCTTAGTTTATCATCTCGGGGAACGTAGATGCGCCCATCGTACTTTAGTAGCCCTCCTTCCTCAGTGATTCCTCGTTCGTGATTTAGGGAGGCGGCTATTCCTTGGTCCCACTTTTCACAGCCTCGAGTGGCGTCCTTGATCCGCTGATGGGTTTCATTGGTGGTGGGCATGATCATGGCCCAGAAGTGTTCGGGTTGGAGAACAATGACATCATCGTTATCCTTCTTTCCTTGGTCGTGATCATCTCGGCGGCTGAGGAGGTCGGCTTTCCGATTGGCGGTTCCTGGCTTATGATGCAGAGTAAAGTGGTACTTGGCCAACTCGGTCACCCATCTAGCTTGTCGACGGTTAAGCTTTTGGGGTTGTCGGAAGTATTGGAGGTTTTGGTGATCCGTCCAGATTTCGAAATCTTCGGTGGCTCCCATGAGATAATGTCTCCATTCTTCGAGGGCTAGCATTATAGCGAGGAGTTCCTTGTCATAGATCTCATAGTTACGTTCTGTAGTGGTGAGTGCCTTTGATAGGAATGCAACCGGCCTCCATTTCCCTTCATGTTCTTGGCTGAGGACCGCACCTATGGCCCCTTCGCTGGAGTCAGCTTCTACTCGGAATTTGCCCCTTTCTCGTGGTAGGGCGAGCACCACGTCCTCCGCCATCTGCTTTTTGAGTTTCTGGAAAGACTTGTTTTGGGCGGCTCCCCATATCCAGGGGGCATTCCCAGTCAATTGGGTCATGGGGCGAACGATCTTTGAATAGTCCTTTATGAATTTCCAGTAGAAATTCATGAAGCCCAAAAAGGACTGTAATTCCTTTTTCTTGGTGGGGGTTGGCCACTCGGCGATACCCTTCACTTTAACGGGATCCATTCAGACCGATCCTTCGCTAATGATCACTCCCAAGTATTCCATCTCGAGCACCTCGAACTCGCATTTCTCAGCTTTTAGGAAGAGCTTGTGCTTTCGGAGACGAGCTAGGACCCTCTTTACTACTTGGCGGTGTTCCGATAGATCCTTTGAGAAGATCAAGATGTCGTCCAAGTAGATGGTGACCTTCCCTTCATGGATGAGGTCGGAGAAGATGTCGTTCATCATCCATTGGAAGGTGGCAGGGGAGTTCGTGAGTCCGAAGAACATTACTGTGGGTTCGAATAGTCCACGGTTCGTCCTGAAGGCGGCCTTGTGCTCGTCTCCTTGCTTAATCCGGACATTGTTATATCCCCATCGTACGTCCAGTTTAGTGAAGTACTTGGCACCGCATAACTTATCCATTAAATCGGCGATAAGTGGAAGGGGATATCGATTCTTGATGGTCATCTCATTTAGTTTCCGATAGTCTTGTACTGGTCGGAGGGAACCGTCCTTCTTTTTGACAAAAAAGAAAGGGGATGCGAATGGGGATTTTGAGGGGTGAATCCTCCCACTCTCCAGGTTTTCGTCGAGGAATTTGTCTAGCTCCTCTTGTTCATTCCGATTGAGAGGATATATCTTGCAATCAAGGGTTGCCTGGGCGTTGGGGGTTAGTTCGATGGCATGGTCCCATGGCTTCCGATCTGGAAGATCATCGAAGTTTTCCTTTGAAAACAAGTCGAGATATTCTTGGTAATGGGGCGGTATCATCTCTTCCAGGCTTCGCTTCGTCTTTCCCTCGTTTGCTTTTGCGGCCAAATCGTTGGCATGGTGAACTGCTCGAATTCGAACTTCTTCTTCGAGGTTGATCATCAGAATGGTCTCTCCTTCTTCTAGTTCCTCATCCCAGGGGTCTTCGGGGTCTGCATCAGGGAGTGGGAAGGGATTCCGCTGGCATTGACACCTCGCGAATAAGACCCTCCCAGTGGTCCAGTTGATGACGGGATTATGTCGTTTCAACCAGTCATGACCTAGGAAGATATCTCCCTTGCCTAGGTTGGTCACTCCTAGGTCAATCCATTCACTATGACCTCCGATGTTGAGTCGGAGTTCCACGAAGTGTGTGATACTTCCCGCCCTATTCTGGGTGCCATCGGCATTATATACCGATATGGGGCTGGCCGCTTCTCGGGTGGTTAAGTTGTTTCTTTTGACATAATCCTCACTTATCGTGCTGCCGGTGCACCTGCTGTCTATGAGTGCCTGCACTTTAAGGGTGTCCCGGTTGGTGAGGGTCTCGATCTGTGCCTCAAGAAACAATTCACGAACGCCTGACGTTCTCACGCGTCGCTGATACCGAATGGGGCTTTTCAATTCATGCATTTGATCGATCGCGGATGAGGGGGGGTCTTCCCAAAGGAGGCGCAGAAGTTCGGTATCTATTTCGGGCTGTTTATCTTTATGCACCCATAGATAGAGGGAGGATAATGCCTCCACGTCAGTCCGTGCTTCCTTAACCACCTGAAGGGTCCAACTCACACCAAATGGTGGGAGCCAGGTGAAGTTCGGGGAGGGGGAAGCACTTACTGGGGGGGGTACGGACTGCCTCTCCACTCGCGCTTCTTTGTCATGCTTCTCTTGAGCCTTCAGATAGCGTTGGTATGAAGTGTTGTCTTCTTCGTCAGATACTTCTTCCAGTGTGACCCGTGATGACACCGCGCATCCGATGTCGCTTGATTTCATTGGGGGCGTACTAGGGGGTGCCGCTCTTCCGGCACTTTCGGGTCCCCGTTCCGCTGATCCTGAGAGTCGTCGGGATGTCGCTTCCCCAGGTGAGGTGTACGCCTTGGCTGGGGGGCGAACATCACCGCTTGCCTTGGCGGGGCTCGGTGTGTCCGGGGTTGGGTCTCGCGTGACTTGTCTCGAGGGGTGAGTGTCCTGGGGGAGCGTATGCACTTGATCGGGCATGCCGTTTTCCCCACTACTCTCGAGGATCGATGGCACCCACAGCCCATAGCACTTACCCATCCGGAAGGCGGGAGATCCAGGGATTTCTTCTGAGGCGAGGGGGGAGGGAGTGGCTGGAACAGAAGATGTTAGCGATCAGAGGGAGGATGAGGTTCGGTTGTTGTCAGGGGGGTTTTTATCGGTTTTCAAAGGCGATTCAGGGTCAGATTGGGAAGTGGGCAAATTGGGTATATTCGAATGTGTGACATGAATACGTGACAAATTGTTACAAGAAGCGGAAGACCGTATCGCAGGTTCCAACTTCGATCTCTCTATCTGAAAGTCCTGGGCCGAGCAAGCAGAATCGCTTACTTGTCAGCCTCGTCTTTTACCTCCTCGACCTTGGTGGTCTTGGTGACCTCTTCCTTCTTGTCTCCTTCTTCAGCTATTTCAATCATGGCCCTCAGCTCCTCTCTGGTAAATCGTCCAGTACGGGCTTCGTGGGGTCGCTTCTTCTTCTCCTTCTTGCAGTCCTTCGATATATGTCCCTTCTCTCCGCAGTTAAAGCATCAACCCTCCTTCTTGAGTCGGTCTATCTCCATCGGCTGTCCGCTTCCTCCGTAGGTTGTCCCAGTTCCCGTCTTCTTTTCGGGAGTCACCAAGCTACCTCCTGCCCCCTGGGGCTTGGACCGATTATCAGTCTTCTTGCCTTCCCTCCTATCTCCGCCATGCGCTTGGTCGAATAGGGTCCGCCTTTGTCGTTCTTCGTACATCGTGGTGACCCTCTGCTTCCACTGCGGGTATGTCTCCAGGATATTAAAACCGGTGTCGGCGATCGCCCAGGAGTAACTATATGGGATTCCCCTGCGAACTGCCGTGATGAGGGGCCCTCGGGCGCTCTTGTTGCGTCTCCAGTTGGCCATCTGTGCTTCTGTTTCCAGCTTTTGGAAGTACTGGTATGCGGTCGTTCCTTCCATGCGGAGGTCCATCATTTTCTTTTCGTGGACGTCTTCGATGGCTGGATCTGTGAAGCGCTGGGCGAGTAACTCCGTGAACCTATCCCAGGAGGGGTATCGAAACCTTCCGAGGTTGCCGCTGAAGTATTTGTCGACGAGGTTAACCCACCATTCTAGCGCGGGTCCGATGAGGGCGGAGGTGGCATAGGCTACTCGCTGGGAGTCGTAATGATAATACGTTTGGTAGGTCTCGAAGTAGCTGGTGCACTGGTATACGAACCTTTTGAGTTCCGAGTGCGCTCCGTCGAACGGAATGGGTTCCTTGATCAAGGAGGGCTTTACCCCTAGGAAGGGGGCGTCATCCGCGGCATTGCCAGTGGGCCATGGGGGTGGTGGGCCCGGAGGCATTCTGTCAGGTGGGGGTCTGGGGAGGGACCATCGGTCCGGGTTGTCATAGGGATCATCGTCCGGGTCTCCTCCTGGTCCTCCGGGTGGTCGGGCTGGACGGGTGTTCGGGTACTTCTTGTAGTGCTCTTCGAGCTCATGGTCCGTGCCTTCCTTCTGTTCTTGGAGTTCCTTGGCCTTGGCTAGTTCCTTTTCGCGCATGGCCCGTAGCTCGGCGGAGCTTAACTTCACCACCTCTGGCTTTTTCCCAGAGGGTCCGGCCTCTCCCCCCCCTCCGGACCCTGCGAACATCCTACTTGTGCCGGGTCAGGGTGCTCGGTCCTGCCTTCGGAGAGGCGGTTCCGCGGCGCGGGGTCGGGGTGCTGGGTCCCGCCTGCGGGGAGGGGGAGCGTCGGGGAGGGGATGTGGGTACTCTTCTGGCCCTCCTCTCGGCCACTTGTCGGAAGCGCTCGTGGTACTCCCGGGTCTGGTTGGCCAGGGCGCGGTTTCTGCTAGTCTCCTCGGCCAGCTGTCGTACTCTCTCGGCCACCTCTCTGTTGGCTGCGAGATTCTGGAATGCCCGATCCAGGGTCCCCTCGATCTCCCTCTGTTCGGAGTCGGTTCTGGAACAGAGTGGTGGTCCCTCATAGGGATGGGGGATGGGGCCCTGTAACTCTCTTCGTAGGGCTTTGTGGATTCTGCTTCCCACGGTTCTTGGAGTGAGAGGTCGCCTTGTTCCTCCCACCATTCCGTAGTTGGGGCTGGTTCCGTGGACGTAATCGTCCGTACTGATTGCCAGTCCCCCTCTTGCAACAAAGTCTCATAGTCGGACCTCCCATGCGAGGGTGATCCATGGTCCCAGGGCGAATCTGTCCTGGTCGGAGAGGATCGTCCACTCCATCTCTGGCCCCTCAAGGTTGAGGGGGCTCTCAGCGAACCTTCGCTGGTATCGGTCTCGCTCTCGCTGCTGGTAGTCAATTCTGAGCTGTGTCGAGACTGCGTCCTGCTGGGCCCAATTGGCCCGGCAGAGTCGGTTCCAGTATCTGGTGCGTGTTTCTCCTGCCAGTCTAACACGATTCGCTGAGCTGTAGTATGTGTCAACGAGCTCCAGTCGACGTCGCCTTCGCTCTTCTCCTTCCTCATCTTCTGGGCATGTTGCCGGGGATGAGGACTCTTCCGTTCGTATGGTGATGACCTCCTCAGTGGGGAGGTCGGGATATATTCTTCCTGCGCGTCTTCGGTCTCTCCTCGTCTCTGTGAGGAGAGCTGCGGGGGGTCGTATCGGGAGAACGGGTCTGGGTGATAGGATTCTTGGAGGGGGTGGCTCGGTAGGGTCGGGGTCTGCCCAATGGGGGCCAGACTCTGAGCTATTTCTATCATTTCCTGCGAGGTCGCTTCCCATTGCGTAGGCCTCGATGACGTCTTCATAGGAGACGTTCTCGGGCTTGTAGCGGGGTATGGTTGGAGGGGTTCTAGTGGCAGTGTCAGAGGACTCAGTTCTGGTGGTTTGGGATCCCGATAAGATCGACGGGATGACCGGGTCTTCACTGTCCTCACGGATGCTGCATCGTCGGTGGATTTCGGTAGAACCTTGTCCTTCAAGGTCTGCATGAATCCTTTCTTCTGGGGTGGTTGGTCGGGAGGGTCCAACATAGTATCTGGGAAGGTTTGGGTGATAGGTTCGGACAGGTTGTCTTTGTCTGGGGTGACGTGAGCGACAGAATGTTACTGTTGCTAGTGCAAGGATTACGGTTCCTAGCACCATGGATACTATGATGGTCGTTCTGGGGGAGGTGTTGGTAATGATGAGCATTTATCCTCCTTCGGCTAGCGATGGGGAGGTAAAGGTAGAGAAGCTTCAAGCTAACTGTTAGACCCGGACCAGTATTCAGGGGACAAGGGTAGGTCTAAGGCTGTCTCGCATTCGGGCAGTCACCTTAGAGATCCCTGTAGGAGTCCAGAATATGGTGAAGGTACAATTAGATAGCCTTTCAGCGAGTGAGTCGGCAAGGCAAAGTTGATTAAACTATAGCTTGAAGCTGAGGTTACATAGAGGACTTTACCGTCCTTATATACTGAACGTCGGGCCTAATAATAGTACAAAAAGATGAGGAAGATGCGATCAAAGGGTGGGGTAGTGGGTTGCGAGAGGATTGCGCAAGTATACTGGTCTCGTGATGGAGTATGATAAGATAAGATAAGGAAAAAAGTAAATAAATCGTAACAACTTCTGGGGCCTTTGGCACCTGTCCCATGTCCCTATCCTTTCTTGCAACTCAGGAAAGGGGTGTCCCTGTTGAAGGGTTGTTGTCTCCATCAATAGTGGGCTCAACCAGTCCGGGGAGAACCTCTTTCATCAATGATTTGGAGATCCCTGACATTGTTCAGATGAACTCTGGCCCCCATTGGTGTTGTAGGTCTTGAAGGGTGATAAATTCTAGAACTGAGAGTGTTAGTGAAGGAGACACCTGTTTCCACTTGAATACCTGGTTAGCTCTGGTTATAACCAGTTCTATAGAAAACACCTAGCAGGGATATAACCCATTGGTTATATCCAGTCTAAACCCTAAACTGTTTCACACTCACACCCAGCCAATACAGCCAAACCCGGCACCATTGCCAGCTGGCATGTAGGGCAAAAATTCTCAAAATAGCAATTTAGCCAAATTTTTGGCAGAATGATGTATTAGGTGGTGCAGGTTATTGTAGCCTGAATTCCTGCTGCCCTGCTTGCTCTACTGGCTCAAAAAAAATAATACATACCCTACATAGCATGCTGACCCACTGTGCATGATGACCCCAACCAGCAGGCACCAAAAAAAGCTGGATGGGAGCCACTGCAATTGGATTACTTTTTTTTTTTTGCATGACAATGTTTTACAAAATAGACATCACAGCAGTATTTGAACCTGAGACCTTACAATAACAATGCCAGACAGGCAACATACCAACTGCTCCAAAGACTCTTAAGAAGGGTACATATTAAAGTAAATATATTGAGTAAATACATAAAAATTTGCAGGAAAAAAAAAATCCTTTGTTGTGCAGGGTGTCAGGCAGCGTGTGTGTACTGGGCACAGCTGGGCATGGTGACATTCAGCACAGAGACAGGTCCTCCATTGACTGACAACATCGTCTAGGGGTTTTGGGTCCATATCCCACCAGTGGGCGATAATGGTGGGGGGGGGGTTTGACTGCAGTGCTATGGCAAGCAGCTGGAATAGGACCAAACAGTCCTTACCACTGCATTCCCCATTGTTGAAAACTGGGGTGATGAGGCTTTGAGGGTGTCTGCATCCCTGTAGCATGCACTACAGGTCAGGAAGGGTGGAATTCAGGACGGTGGGCCACGGTGAGGTCAGCAGAGAAAAAGAAGCCCATAGTCATGTTCCCCCACTCAAAGAATGGGAGATGCATGGACTTGGGGTGTGTGGGCATCCTGAGTGGGGTGGGGGACATCAATGTTGGGCAGGGAGGCTGGTACCAGCAGCAGGCATGGTAGGGGGGCTGTACGGGAGATTTTGTATGCATTCAGTCTGTCATTGTGTCATCCATTGATGCTCAAGAGGGTTTGTTTGTTGCCGCTGTCATTGGTCATCAGCATCTCAATGTTCCTGTTGGCCTGCTCTTCACACCGTTCCATCCTCCTCCCGTCCCCCTTGGTCCCCTACTTCCTTCACATCACATCCTAATGCACTCCTGTATGTGTATGCCATCCCTCTGATACCCTGTCCATCACTATGGTGCTCATCATCATCCAGTAGGCCATCATCATTGTCACTATCATTGGTGGCTTGTTGTGGCCTTTCCTGCATGAAAAAAAAAAAGCCTAAAAACAACAGTTAGTTCACATAATAGTATTTCATATCTTCATATGCCATTTGATTGGCTGTTCTGTGGCATGGAGACTGGTGGTGAGCAGCGAGGTGGTGGCCAGAGGCAAGAAAAGAAGTGGCACAGCCACCCAATCACCATTCAGTTGGCCAGTCTGCCTCAATTGAGCAGTGGAAACCATGCTCAGTATTCATCCACTGCTTGATGTAGGCCATCCGACATCTCATTGACTATCAGAATACCTTAATGTTAGTAGTAGTAGTATATATATAATGATCCATGTTGATCTGAATACATAGGGTCCATGTATGTACAATTTAATGGAAATTTCTCTGTATATTGTGCATTCTCATTTGTAGTTTGCCCTCCACACACTATTCTACACTCTCTGACAGTACAAGAACATCTGTACAGCAAATATAATGTATCATACTACTGGTGTAGCCCTTTTGATCCACACTGATATGCTACTACATGCATATATTCCATGTACTATTGTTGACCACACCTAATATACACTGTATCACTCATTCTTCTTGCAACCTTTCTTTGGACTTTTACTTATATTGGTATTACTGGATATCTATTGAACTGGACACTAAGAAAATTAAACTATGTATTATTCTAATGTATTTCTAAAATTCAAGATACTTTGCAGCACTTGGAAAGGTGAAGTTGACCTATGCTGAACAATTTATTGCATGAGTATGGAATCAGCATGAACATCCACTTGGTTTGGCAATGTCTGAAAAATTATTGAAATTGGTTTTCTCTTCAAATACTACAGAACTCAGACAATTTAATGACTTGAAAAATCATATATATATACAATACATATCAATATGATATTTCTGGACTTCCTGGAGCCATGTACTTGCAAAATTCATACTATTCAATGAAGATTTTTAAAAATTTCCTTTCTACCATATTGGAAATCTGTAACGAGCATGCCATGGAACCCGGGACATCGACTCAATCAACACTGACTCATTCATTGAAAACCGTCAGACTCTGGTTTCTATTATATTTCATATTTTCTATTTCATTTATCACACCTAGAATCCACTATGCAAGTAGGTGTTATATCGGAGTCCATGGAATACTCAACTCCTCCAGATACAGAATATTCCAGACTTATATTATTCTAGCCTCCGATTCCTTGGACTCCACCCTAGTATATAAACTGTAGAACTAGCAGTACATACCTTAGTTTGAATATCAACTTGGTTTAGCCTGATACTCTCATACTCACTATCTCTGGCCTTCAAGCCTAATCTCTCTCTTACTATAAGTCCACGGACTCTGACTCCATCAGGACTTTATCTTGATCCTACTTTGTCTTCATCCTGTGGACTCTGTCCGTAATCTATCTTAGGGCTTTGACCCAAGGGTGATGTTGCTAATAGCTTTGCCAAGCCCATGGACTCTATGGACTCCTCAGTGTGCACTCTAATCCTTTCATCTATTGGCATGATCCTAACAGTATATTCGAACTCAAACCCTTGAGTCAAAAATTTTAGGCATGTCTACTACTATTCTTGAAACTGTCAATACTGCTGAGTCCTCCACAGACCCCAAACCCACCTACACTATGAATGATAGTCCCGCTTCCACTTCCAAGGAAGACCCACACATTTTTGGCAGGGACTCTGCTTCCTCACTATGTTCCCACAGGGAAACCTACAGTCATAGTGGTTTCACCCAGTGACAATCCGATGTCAATCTCACCCCCAATCCCTTCAAACACCACTCCACGGAACCTGTTTCCAATAGTTATGGTAACTTTCAAAATGACCCCCCACAGACCCTGGTTCCAAATCCCTCTCACAGCTTTCTGTTAGGGCCGACTCCCACGTGACTCATAGTTGGGTGTTTGGTAAGCTGTCTCGCATTCGGACAATCACTTGGCCAATGTCTCGGATGACTCGAGGTGGTGAAAGAGGCGCTTACAGAGAGGCTCTCGGCAAGCGAGCAGACAAGTAAGATTTATGTGAGGTTAAACCTTAGCTCAAAGCTGAGGTTGTACAGTAAAATGTAGCTACTTAAATACTAAGTCGCAAGTGCTATTAATATGTATGAAAGATTTGTCGAAGTCAAGAGGCATGCTAGTCAGGCAATGAGCATGCAATATCATGCGTTGTCCATCATGAAAGTTTTGTCGAAGTTGATATCAGTGATGAGGTGGTGATATGCATAAGCATGATGACACCGATAAGATATGATAAGACTAGAAAATGAAAAAAGTCAATAAATTGTAACATTACCCTCTCGTTAAGGCAGTCGTCCCGACTGCCCTATGTCTTCCTCCCATGGTTTGTCATCTTCCTCTTCTTGGTCGCAGAGTATGCAGTCTGTGACTTCCTTCTCGCTCTCTCTCTCCCAGTAGTCGTCAATGAATTTTTTCCAGACTTCTCAGTCGGGTTCCTCGATCCAGAACTTTTTTCTGTCAGTCTGTTCTATCTGGTAGAACATGCTCCATCTGCCTGTGGCTTTATTTTTGCAATAATCACGATCGATTATTCGCTTGACCGCCCTTTGGGACCTGTCGATTACTCTTCGTGCGGTTACGACAGCTCTTGTTTCTGAAATGCTATCCTCATAGTCCTTGATGGCTTCTTGTGCATTGGCCATGTCATCCTCTCGTACCCATGAGTTGTGTTCTCGCATCCATCCCTTCCATTTGACGAGGTAGTCTGTTACGAGTCGTGATTTTTGTCCTTTCTTGCCTCGGACTCGACATGTATGGGAGTCCAGGACTTCTTCGACTTCGTATTCCTCCTCATCTTCAATGAGGTCCAGTGGTGGAGGGGGAGGTTGTTCTTGATTAGGGAAGGCAGGTGGTATGTATGGGGTTAGCAGCTTCTCATTGAAGTGCGGGTGGATTTTCCAGTGTGGCGGGAGTTTCAGCTTGTATGCAGACGTGCCGGTCTTTTCCAGGATCAGGAATGGGCTGACACGTTTGTCGTCAAGCTTTTTCTTGGGGCATGGTAGATGAAGGTTGGTGGCATCAAGCCATACACGGTCTCCAATGGTGTAGTCAATGGCATTCCTTTTCTTTTTGTCATATTAGGCCTTCATCTTGCCTGCAGCTTCCTCTAGTGCCTTTTTAGCTTGACGGTGTACTTCCTGCATATTTTCTGTGAACGACTTGGCCGACGGGTTGGTGAAAGCGTTCGTCTGGATGGAGTCCGGTAGGACTTGGGGGTTTACTCCATAATTGGTGAAGAAGGGGGTCTGACCAGTGGCCAAGTGGGTGCGATTGTTGTGGGCGAATGCTGCCAATGCGAGCCATTCGCTCCAGTCTGTCTGCCAGTGATTGATGAAAATGTGAAGGTACTTGTTGATTTCCTGGTTGGCCTGCTCTGTTTGGCTGTCAGTCTGTGGGTGAAAAGTGGTGGACACGTTTGGCGTGATGTCAAGGAGTTTAAGGAGTTCCATCATGAACTTGGATATGAATTGAGGTCCTCGGTCGGAGATTACGGTCTTGGGCATTCCGTGTCGGGCGTAGACATGGTCCCGGAGTAGTTTCACCCATCCCTCGGATGTTAGTTCGACGTTGCAGGCAATGGGGATGATTTCCTTGGAGAATCTGTCTACGATGACTAGGATGGCATCATAGCCATTGAACTCTGGAAGTCCAGTAATCATATCGACGGAGATGTGTGTCCATGGTTCAGAGGGAACCTTGTTGGGATGAAGAGGGGCGGCCTTTGGATGGGTGTCCGTCTTTGTCTGTTGGCATGCTTCGCATGCCTTGACATACTTTTCTATTGTTTGTTTGATCTTTGGCCATCAGAACACTCTTTGTACAAGTTCTTTTGTCTTCTCGATCCCTGGATGACCCGCCATGATATGGTTATGGTGCGCAGCGATGATTTCCCCACATAGCTTGTCATCATGGGGAACATATATGCGTCCATCGTAGTAGAGGAGTCCCTCCTTTTCAGATATGCCATGCTCGTGATTGAGAGAGTTTTGAATTCCCTGGTCCCACTTATCGTGGTTGCGAGTGACATCCTTTATGCACTGGTGGGTTTCACTGATGGTAGGCATGATCATTGCCTGGAAGTGTTCTGGTTGAAGGACAATAACATCATCATTGTCCTTTTTCCCTTGGTCGTGGTCATCCCTCTGGCTTAACAAGTCGGCTTTGCAATTGGAAGCACCAGGCTTGTGATGTAGTGCAAAGTGATATTCAGCAAGTTCGGTGACCCATCGGGCTTGGTGACAGTTCAGCTTTTGGGGCTGTCAGAAATATTGTAGATTTTGATGATCGGTCCAGATCTCGAAATCCTCTGCTGCACCCATCAGGTAATGTCTCCACTCTTCTAGCGCAAGCATAATTGCCAGGAGCTCCTTGTCATAAATCTCGTAGTTGCATTCAGTGACAGTCAGTGCCTTGGAAAGGAAGGCGACTGGCCTCCATTTCCCATCCTGTTCTTGGCTGAGGACTGTGCCAATTGCCCCTTCGCTGGAATCCGCCTCTACCCTGAATCTCCCATCTTCCTTCGGGAGTGCTAGTACCACGTCCTCGGCCATTTGCCATTTGAGTCATTGGAAGGCCTCGTTCTGTGCCACTCCCCAGAACCAGGGGGCGTTGCCGGTGAGTTGAGTCATGGGACGGACGATTTTGGAGTAGTCTTTGATGAACTTTTGATAAAAGTTCATAAAGCCTAAGAAGGATTGGAGTTCCTTCTTCTTGGTGGGTGTGGGCCACTCCATAATTCCTTTAACCTTAATAGGGTCTATGCGTACCAATCCTTCACTGATTATGACACTGAGGTATTCAGTCTCGAGGACTTCGAACTCGCACTTCTCTGCCTTAAGGAATAGTTTGTGCTCCCTCAGGCATTGTAGGACCCATTTGACAATTTGTCGATGTTCTTGTAGGTCTTTGGAAAAGATCAGGATATCGTCAAGATAAATAGTGACCTTTCCTTCCATGATGAGATTGTGGAAGATGTCATTCATCATCCACTGGAAGGTCACCAGTGAGTTGGTTAGGCCAAAGAACATGACGGTTGGTTCAAAGAGACTGCGGTTGGTCTGGAAGGCCACCTTGGCCTCGTCTCCTTGTTTGATTCGTACATTGTTATACCCCCAGCAGACATCTAACTTAGTGAAGTATTTCACGCTGCAGAGTTTGTCCATCAGTTCAGAGATCAAGGGAAGTGGGTACTGATTCTTGATGGTCATCTCATTGAGCTTTCAGTAATCTTGTACGGGTCAGAGGGAGCCATCCTTCTTCTTGACGAAGAAGAAGGGGGACGCGAAAGGTGACTTGGAGGGTCGAATTCAGCCCGACTCCAAGTTTTCGTCGAGGAACTTGTCCAATTCTTCCTGTTCATGGCGGTTTAGTGGGTAGACCTTGCAATCAAGCGTGGACTTGGCATTGGGGATTAACTCGATGGCATGGTCCCAGGGTTTGCGTTCGGGTAGCTCGTTGAAGTTCTCTTTCAAGAAGAGGTCCTCAAATTCACGGTACTGAGGTGGGACCATCTCTTCGAAGGTTTTCTTGGCCTTTTCCTTCGCTGGCTTTGGCTGCCAGGTCATTTGCGTGGTGTACCATGTGAATTTCCAGCTCTTCGCGAAGGTCAACCATGAGTATGGTTTCTCCTTCCTCCAATTCTTCATCCCAGGGGTCGTCGGGGTCCGCGTCTGGAAGAGGGAACGGGTTCTTCTGACATTGGCACCGAGCAAAGATGATCTTGCTGGTGGCCCAGTTAATGACGGGATTGTGGTGGAGGAGCCAGCCATGTCTGAGAAAGATGTCACCTTTGCCTATATTGGTGATGGCAAAGTCGATTCTTTCGCTGTGGCCTCCTATTGTCATTCTTACTTCTACAAATTCCGTAATCTCCCCGGCTTTGTTTCAGGTTCCATCCACATTGTAAATGGAGATTGGAGTGGGGGCTGGTCAGGTAATGAGCCCATACTTCTTGACATAGGCTTTGTTGATGGTACTCCCGGTGCAGCCGCTGTCAAGTAGAGCCTGGGCCTTCAAGGTTTGGTGATTCTCCAAGGTCTCAAGCTGGACGTTGAGGAACAGCTTGCAGGCTCCTTTGGTGGACATTCAGCATTGATATCGAATTGGTTGGCTTAATTCGTAGAGTTCTTCCTGGGCCCGTTCCCCTCCTGCTCTCAGTGAGGCGAGAAGTTACTTACCGATCTCGTTGACCTTTTCCTTATGTGCCCAGAGGTGGAGTGAGGCGAATGCTTCTGAATCCGTGTGTGCTTCCCTGATGGCCCGAAGGGTCCAGTCCGCACCAAATGGCTTGAACCAGGTGGACTTCGGGGAGGAAACACTCACTGGGACTGATTCGGAATGCCTTGCCCTCAATGGTTCTTCCTCCTTCTTCTCTTGTGCCTTTGCTTGGGACATCTTGAAGGACATGTCATCTTCCTCATCAGGTATCTCGACGACCATGGTATTCTGGGCCTGTGAGCACCATGCATCCGATGCTGGAACCCCGCTTGATCCTTCGAGGGTCAGGGGCCTAAGAGGGTCTCCCCTGGTTGGGGCATGCTCCTTCCCCAGAGGTCGCCCGCTGTTGGCTATTTCATCAGGACTTGGGGGTTTGGGGAGTGGGTTGCTCCTGGAGTGACCGGAAGGCTCGTCAAGACGAACGGAGGGAGTCGTGAGCATCGCGTTCTTGTCGCATAAACCGTGCTCCCACATTACTCCCGGGTCTTTCGGCACCTATCCCGGATCCCTATCCTTTCTTGTGACATCTTCTTCCATTCAGGTCGTGGACGAAGGGGACGCCATCTCGACTGGTGTGATGTCTTCAGGAGACAGGCAGGGGGCACTACCCAACATTTCTTCTTCCAGACGGGGGGAGAGGGAATAGTGTATCTGCAACAACCCTCGAGCATGAGGCGAATCGTTGTGGGTAAGGTCAACAGGCATCGACTTCATGCCCCCACCTTCGTCTTGAGGTTTCCATTCAGCGACAACGGGCTCGGCCGGTTCAGGGAGAACCTCCTTCATCCCTAAGGACTGAGAGATCCCTGACATTGTTCGGATGAACTCCAGTCCCCATCGAGTCTAAAGGTCCTGGAGGGTGAGGAGTTCTGGGACAGAAAGTGTAAGCGAAGGAGGGGGATGAGTCTCGCTTTGCTTCTGGGGAATTATGTATGCCTTTTTAGATGGAGTCTGAATGGAGTGTGATTCTTTTTGGGTGGTCTCGGGGGAAGTGATCAAAATTGGTATATTCAAATGCGCCAAGACAGTTGTAGACATACGTAAAATATTATTACAATCAGGTAAAGTCCACTCAGCGGGACCCGATGACCAACCACCCAGAGAGGAGGATTGGGCCGAGGAAGTGGAATCACTCGCTTCTCGGCCTTGCCTTTTACCTCCTCAATCTTCATCGTTGAGGGTGTCTTCTCCTCAACCTTCTCTTTGTGGCTGTGTCCATGTTCCTCCTTGTTGTGCTCCTCAGCCTCTGTCAGCATCATGCGAAGTTGGGCCGTCGTGTATCGCCCGCTTTTCAGGTCTCTAGGCCGCTTCAGCTTCTTGCAATCCTTCCCCAAGTGTCCCTTTCCTCTGCAATTGAAGCACCTGCCCTCTTTCCTGAGGCGGTCTATATCCATTGGCTCTCTGGCCCCTCCATAGGTAGTCCATCCTGAACCCGACAATCCTTTGTTGGCCGATTTGTCAGCCAAGGAACTTGTCGTGCCGGTATTACCTTTGGGGGTATTACCAGCAGGTTTGTCCTTGGCCAACTTATCGTAGTGGCCGATACGGTCGAAGGCCTGTTTTCAGGCCTTCTCATCGAAGATACTACATATGCGCTGCTTCCATTCTGCATATGTTGAGGGAATCATGACCCCTAAGTCAGCAATGGAGTCGGTGTAAGAGGCGGGGATGCCTCGTCGGACTGCTCGGACCAGAGCACCTCGGGGTCCCAGGTCACAGAGTTGGTCTGCTTGGCAGGCTAGTTCTTCCAGTTTGCAGAAGTACTCAGCCACTGTCCCAGTCATGTGGAGGTTGTTCATCCTTTTTTCCATGACTTCTTGGAGGGTGGGGTCGCCGTATTCAATTTGGAGGGTGGCTTTGAAGTCGTCCCAGGAGCAATACTGGTATTGTTAGGGCTGACTCCCATGTGACTCGTAGTCAGGTGATTGGTAAGCTGTCTCGCATTTGGACAATCACTTATCCAACGTCTCGGATGACTCGAGGTGGTAGAAGAGGCACTTACAGAAATGGCTCTTGGCAAGCGAGCAAGCAAGTAAGATTTATGTGATAGGTAAACCTTAGCTCAAAGCTGAGGTTGTACAGTGAAATCGTAGCTACTTAAATACTAAAGTGTAAGTGCTAATAATAGGTATGAAAGATTTATCGAAGTTGAAAGGCGTGCTGGTCAGGCGATGAGCATGCAATATCATGCGTTGTCCATCATGAAAGTTTTGTCGAAGTTGATATCAGTGATGCGGTGGTGTTATGTGTAAGCGTGATGATGCCGATAAGATATGATAAGACTGAGATAAGGAAAAAAGTCAATAAATCGTAACATTACCCTCTCGTTAAGGCAGTCGTCCCGACTGCCCTATGTCTTCTTCCCAGGGTGCGTCGTCTTCCTCTTCTTGGTCACAGAGTATGCAGTTAGTGACTTCCTTTTCGCTTTCCCTTGCCCAGTAGTCGTCGATGAGCGCCTTCCAGACTTCTCGGTCGGGTTCTTCGACCCAGAACTTCCTTCCGTCAATTCATTCTACTTGGTAAAACATGCTCCATCCACCTGTAACCTTGTTTTCGCGGTAGTCCCGGTCGATTATTTGCTTAACGGCCTTTTCAGATCTGTCAATGACCCTTCGTGCGGTCACGACAGTCCTTGTTTCGGAGATGCTATCCTCGTAATCTTGGATAGCTTCTTGGGCGTTAGCCATGTCATCTTCCCGGACCCAGGAGTTATGTTCTTGGGTCCATCCTTTCCACTTGACGAAGTAGTCGGTTACGAGTCGAGACTTCTGTCCTTTCTTGCCTCGGACTCGGCGTGTGCGAGAGTCCAGGACTTCTTCTACCTCGTATTCCTCCTCATCTTCGATGAGGTCCAGTGGTGGTGCAGGGGGCTGCTCTTGGTTTGGGAACGCCGGTGGTACGTATGGCATGAGCAACTTCTCGTTGAACCATGGATGGATCTTCCAATGCGGTGGGAGTTTGAGTTTATAAGCGGAAGCGCCAGCCTTTTCCAGGATGAGGAATGGGCCGATGTGCTTGTCATCGAGTTTCTTTTTTGGGCGGGGCAGATGAAGGTTGGTGGCATCAAGCCATACTCGGTCTCCGATGGTATAGTCAATGGCATTCCTCTTCTTTTTGTCATATTGCGCCTTCATCTTTCCTGCGGCCTCCTCTAGTGCCTCTTTTGCTTGACGATGTACTTCTTGCATATTTTCTGCGAACGACTTGGCCAATGGATTGGTGAAGGCAGTTGTCTTGAGGGAGTCGGGTAAGACTCGAGGGTTGGTTCCGTAGTTCATGAAGAATGGGGTTTGGCCCGTGGATGAATGAATGCGGTTATTGTGAGCGAACGCTGCCAGTGCGAGCCACTCGCTCCAATCAGTTTGTCGATGGTTAATGAAAAGTTGGAGGTACTTGTTAATCTCTTGGTTTGCTCGTTCGGTCTGGCCATCAGTTTGGGGGTGGAAGGCGGTGGATGCGTTTGGTGTGATGTTGAGGAGCTTGAGGAGTTCCATCATGAACTTGGAGACGAATTGAGGTCCTCGGTCAGAGATGACGGTCTTGGGCATCCCGTGTCGAGCATAGACGTGGTCGCGGAGTAGTTTGGCCCATCCCTCGGAGGTAAGTTCCATGTTGCAGGCGATTGGGATCATTTCCTTTGAGAATCTGTCGATAATTACAAGGATGGCATCGTAGCCATTGGATTCTGGGAGTCCAGTGATCATGTCGACGGAAATGTGGGTCCATGGCTCAGAGGGGACTTCGTTCAGATGCAAGGGGGCAGCCTTGGGATGGGTGTCGGTCTTCGTCCGTTGGCATGCTTCACATGCTTTCACATACTTTTCCACCATCTGTTTGAGTTTGGGCCACCAGAACTCTCTTTGGATGAGTTCTTTGGTCTTTTCTATTCCTGGGTGTCCAGCTGTGATGTGGTCGTGATGGGCAGCAATGATCTCGCTGCGCAGCTTGTCATCATGGGGAATGTATATCCGTCTGTCATAATACAACAGTCCCTCTTTTTCGGAGATGCCTCGTTCGTGATCGAGGGAACCTTGGATTCCTTGATCCCACTTGTCATGATTGCGAGTTACGTCCTTGATCCGTTGGTGAGTCTCACTCGTTGTGGGCATGATCATTGCCCAGAAGTGTTCGGGCTGAAGGACGACAACATCATCGTTGTCCTTCTTCCCTTGGTCGTGATCATCCCTCCGGCTCAACAAGTCGGCCTTGCGGTTGAAAGCGCCAGGTTTATAGTGCAGCGTGAAGTGGTATTCGGCCAGTTCTGTCACCCATCAGGCTTGGTGACGGTTCAATTTCTGGGTTGACAGAAATATTGTAGATTTTGATGGTCGGTCCAGATCTCGAAATCTTCCGCGGTGCCCATCAGGTAATGTCTCCATTCCTCCAGTGCGAGCATAATCGCTAGCAGCTCCTTGTTGTAGATCTCGTAGTTGCGTTCGGTGACTGTTAATGCCTTGGAAAGGAAGGCAACTGGCCTCCATTTTCCATCCTGTTCTTGACTAAGGACGGCGCCGACTGCTCCTTCACTAGAGTCAGCCTCCACTCAGAATTTCCCGTTCTCTTTGGGGAGTGCAAGTACTACATCCTCGGCCATCTGCTTCTTCAGGCGCTGGAATGCCTCGTTCTGGGCCGTACCCCACACCCATGGTGCATTGCCAGTGAGTTGGGTCATCGGGCATACAATTTTAGAGTAGTCCTTGATGAACTTCCAGTAGAAGTTCGTAAAGCCCAAAAAGGATTGTAGTTCCTTTTTCTTGGTAGGCGTGGGCCACTCTGTGATTCCCTTGACTTTTATGGGATCCATCTGTACCAATCCCTCGCTGATTATGATGCCGAGGTACTCGGTCTCCAGGACTTCAAATTCGCACTTCTCTGCTTTTAGGAATAATTTGTGCTCCCTTAAGCATTGTAGGACTCATTTGACAATCCGTCGATGTTCCTGTAGGTCCTTGGAAAAGATGAGGATGTCATCCAGGTAGATGGTCACTTTTCCTTTGTGGATGAGATCGTGGAAAATGTCGTTCATCATCCACTGGAAGGTTGCTGGCGAATTCGTAAGGCCGAAGAACATAACGGTCGGTTTGAAGAGTCCGCGATTCGTTTGGAAGGCCACCTTGGCCTCATCTCCTTATTTGATTCGGACGTTGTTATATCCCCACCGGACATCTAACTTGGTGAAATATTTGGCGCCGCATAGCTTATCCATAAGTTCCGAGATAAGCGGGAGGGGATACCGATTCTTTATTGTCATCTCGTTCAGTTTTCGGTAGTCCTGAACGGGTTGGAGAGAGCCATCCTTCTTTTTAACGAAGAAGAAGGGGGAGGTGAAGGGAGACTTGGAGGGGCAGATTCGTCCTGATTCCAAGTTTTCGTCAAGGAACTTGTCGAGCTCTTCCTGTTCGTGTCGATTCAGAGGGTAGACTTTGCAGTCGAGGGTGGATTTGGCGTTAGGGATTAGTTCGATTGCGTGGTCCCATGGCTTGCGCTCTGGCAGTTCGTCGAAGTTTTCCTTGGAGAACAGATCCTCGAATTCACAGTATTGGGGCGGAACCATTTCTTCGAACGTCTTCTTGGCCTTTCCTTCAGCGGCTTTGGCAGCTAGATCATTTGCGTGATGTATGGCGCGGATCTCTAGCTCTTCTCGGAGGTCGACCATGAGGATGGTTTCGCCTTCCTCTAGTTCCTCATCCCACGGATCTTCTGGGTCGGTGTCTGGCAATGGGAATGGATTCTTCTGACACTGGCATTGAGCGAAAATGACTTTGCCAGTGGTCCAGTTAATGACTGGGTTGTGGCGGAGAAGCCAATCGTGGCCGAGGAAAATATCGCCCTTGCCAATATTGGTGACAGCGAAGTCAATTCTTTCCGAGTGGCCCCCTATGGCCATTCATACTTCCACAAACTCAGTAATCTCTCCGGCTTTGTTTCGGGTGCCGTCGGCATTATACACTGAGATGGGAGTGGGAGCGGGCCAGGTGATCAGGCCATATTTTTTGACGTATGCTTCATTGATAGTACTCCCAGTGCATCCGCTGTCGACTAGGGCCTGGGCCTTGAGGGTCTGGCGATTCTCTAACGTTTCGAGTTGGACGTCCAAGAAGAGCTCCCAGACACCCTTGGTGCTTACTCGTCATTGATAGCGAATCAGTTGACTCAGTTCGTACAGCCTTTCTCGTGCCTCCCCTCCTTCTGCCCTTAGTGCGTGTAACAAGTTGTCGTTGATCTCGTTGATCTTCTCCTTATGAGCCCAAAGATGGAGCGAGGCCATCGCTTCTGAATCCATGCGTGCTTCCCTTACGGCCCGAAGGGTCCAGTCCACGCCAAATGGCTTGAACCAGGTGGACTTCGGGGTGGAAACACTCACTGGTTTTGATTCGGAATGCCTTGCCCTCAACGATTCTTCTTCCTTCTTCTCTTGTGCCTTGGCTTGCATCATCTTGAATGACGTATCGTCTTCTTCATCAGGGACCTCGATCATGGTGGTATTCCGGACCCATGAGCACCACGCATCCGATGCTGGAATCCTGCTTGATCCATCGACAGTCGGGGGCCTTCAAGGGTCCTCCTTAGTTGGGGCACACTCCTTCCCTAAGGATCACCCGCTGCCGGCTGCTTCATCAGGACTTGGGGGTTTGGGGAGTGGGTCGCTCCTGGAGTGACCGAAGGGCTCATCAGGATGAATGGAGGGAGCCATGCACGTCGCGTTCTTGTCGCATGAACTGTACTCCCACATTACCGTCGGGTCCTTCGGCGCCTGTCCCGGATCCCTATCCTTTCTTGTGACAACTTCTTCCATCTAGGTCGGGGACGAGGGGGGCACTTCCTCGATCGGCGTGACGTCTGCGAGAGGACAACGAGAGCTGCAACCCCTCGCTTCTTCTTCCAGATCGAGGGAGAGGGGGTCATGTATCTGCGACGGCCCTTGAGCACGAGGCGAATCATTGAGAGCAAGGTCGATGGGCATCAACCCCATGCCTCGATCTCTGTCTTGATGCCTTGGTTCAGCGACGACGGGCTCGGCCAGTTCAGGGAGTACCTCCTTCATCCCTAAGGACTGGGAGATCCCTGACATTGTTCAGATGAACTCTGGTCCCCATCGAGTCTGAAGGTCCTGGAGGGTGAGGAGTTCTGGGACAGAAAGTGTGAGCAAAGGAGGGGGATGAGCCTCGCTTCGCTTCTGGGGGATTATGTAGGCCTTTTCAGGCGGAGTCTGAATGTTTTGTGATTCTTTTGGGGTGGTCTCGGGGGACTGTGAAAATGCAGCAGGTATATTCGAATGTGTAGATAACAATGACGTATGTAAAAAAGTATTACAATCAGGTAATGTCCGCTCAGCGGGACCCGATGACCGACCACCCAGAGAGGAGGACCAGGCTGAGGAAGTGGAATTACTCACTTCTCGGCCTTGCCTTTTACCTCCTCAATCTTCATCGTCGAGGGCGTCTTCTCCTCGATCTTCTCTTCATGGCTATGTCCGTGTGCCTCCTTCTCATGTGTTCATTCCAGATCCTCTGCCTCGGTTAGCATAGTGCAAAGTTGGGCCGACGAGTATCTCCCGGTTTTCGGGTCTCAAGGCCGCTTCAGTTTCTTGCAGTCCTTCCCTATATGTCCTTTCCCTCCGCAGTTGAAGCATCTGCCCTCTTTTCTGAGGCGATCTATGTCCATTGGCTCCCCAGCTCCTCCATAGGTGGTCCATGTTGATCCTGATGATCCTTTGCTGGCAGGCTTGGCGGTCGTGGAACTTGTTGCACTGGAAGTTCCTTTACTGGAACCTCTGGTGGATTGGTTCTTGGGGCGGTCGACATACCCAATTTTATCAATGGCTGTTTTGCATGCCCTTTCATCGAATATGCTACAAATACGCTGCTTCCATTGCGGATAGGTGGAGGGGATCATGATGCCGAGATTCGCGATTGAGTCAGTGTATGATTCAGGTACTCCTTGACGGACTGCCCTGATGATCGCACTTCAAGGTCTGAGGTCAGTGAGCTGGTCAGCTTGTCGGGCTAGCTCTTCGAGGCGTCTGAAGTATTTGGACGCGGTTCCGGTCATTTTGAGCTCATTCATGCGGCGCTCCATGACTTCTTGGAGTGCGGGGTCTCCGTATTCGACCTTGAGGGTGGCTTTAAATTCGTTCCAGGAGAAGTATCGGTATCGTTCTTCGTCGTTGCTCCAGAACTGATACCGATACTGTGACCACCATCCTTGTGGTTTCTCGCCAAAGAGGGAGACCACGAATAGAATCTTGTTTGTGTGAGTGGGATAATAGGCCTTGAAGACGGCGAAGTAGTCTTCGCAGGCCCCGGTAAAGCGATTGATGTCGCTGCTTTTTCCTTGGAAGTCTGTGGGTAATTGAATTAGTGTTGGCTTTACTTAAAGCCATGGGTCCTGTTCTGCAGCGTTGCCGGAGGGCCAGTATGGGGGGTCTGGGGGATCATACCTGGGGGGTGGTCGAGGAACTGACCACCTGTCAGTTCGGTGGGTTGGACTTCCATATCTCCTAGGGGCTGGGGTGGCGGGGTGTCCTCGGGGTTGGGGTTGATCGGGCACATCCTGGAGTTCCTTCGGAATGGGTAGATTATGGGCGAGCGCGAATGCTCTAGCCCTTTCTAGTTGGGCTACTAGCCCTGCTGTTACGTCGGGGAAGGTGTCTTTTTCAGCCTGAAACTGCTGTCTTCTTGCTTCCACTTCCTGGGCCTCTCGGACCCGCCTTTCATCTTCTGTCTCCATCGGCTCACTGGGCCCCGCTTCTCCAGATCCGGTGAGCAGTCTACTCTTGCCTTTCCAGGGATTGCCATTCTTCCGCCATTCTCTGGGCGGCTTGTCGGGCATTGGCTTGGGCCATTCGTACGAAGGCCAGATGCTCTCACTCATGCTCGTCGGCCCTCCAGGTGCAGAGTATATCCTCCAGTCTTTCCTGAAGGGTTCGTTCCTCCTCGTCGGTTCTTGGTCGTAGACTTCGTACATAGACCCCGGGTGTGGGGCCGTAGTCTTGTTCGTGACAATGGAGCTCCTCTGTTGGAAAGAGGTGTAATCATCACCAATGCTCATCGAGGGACTCATTGATTCCTCCTCGTCTAACGTAGTCCTCCCTCCTAAGGGCCCAGGCCTGGGCTCAGTAGGGTCCAAGGGTGATTCGCTGTTGTACTGTGAGGGAGGTCCAGGCTCGATCTGGAGTTCCCAGGTGGAATGGATTGCTCTCGAGCTCTCTTCTTGCCAGTCTCCTCTCATCTCCAATGTCTCTGGGCTGCTGCTCTGGGTCCTCCTCCAGTCGTCGAATGCAAAAGGCAACATCTGTCTCCCAAGCTCTTCTTCGTCGGAAGTAGGAAGGTCTCCCAATCTCACGGATCTGAAGTCTTCCTCTCCTGAGGTCGTCTGCGTTGACGTGTACTGGGGACTCGTTCGAGACGCTGCTGTTGCAGGGCTCATTATCTGAGCTGCTTCTTCGCTCCTGTGACTGCTTTGGGCGGGGGAGTCTTGTAAAGGGGTCTGGGGAATGGGAGGGAGAGGATGGGGTCTGTACAATTGACGTCGTAGGTGTACCAGGGGGGGTCCACCCGAGGTCTCGAAGGGGGTCGTGGTGTAGCTGTGGGGCATCCCTCTGGTGGTAGAAGGCCTCAATTCATGCCGCGATGATGGAGCTGCTTGCTGAAGGCGGAGAAGGGTTCGTAACTCGGAGGGTCAGACAGGGAGGGGGTATGCTAGCGGAAGTGGGCTCAACGCCCTCGGCTGGAAGTACGTTTGTACTGCTTCGACGTGACTCTGTCTCATCATACTCGATAGTGCCGGGCCCGACGTAGGCTCAGATAAGTTCTGTGATGTCTCCCTCGACAGAGGGAGAGCGAGATGCCATCCTAGAGGACTGCCTAATTCTGGAAGGTCCAGCGATGGGGCTTGGACTTCTTCTTCCTCTTCCATGATAGACCCCGGCATCTGACTCTGGGCTCGGGGCTCCTGATCTGTCCTGCCTATGCAGCGAGACAGGGGGCGTGTAGAACTGGTCCCTTTGGTAGGGCTCGTATGTCATGTGAATGGGCTGAACTTGACCATTGTACTGATAAGGCAGGATGTAGAATCGGGGAAGTGTAGGGGGAGGGTATGTTAATGGTCTTCTGGGTCCTAACCCGTGTCGTTCGAACCAGTTCCGGTTCCTACAATATATGGCCGCAGCGAAGATGGTAAGTCCTACTAATGCTGCTGCTCCTATGAAGGCTTCTATGGCCGCGTTCCTGAAGGTTTCATCGATGTCGGGTGTCTGTTGAAGGGTCATGGATTCCTTCCTGTATCTAGCATCGTGGAAGGGTGAAGGGAAGCTTCGAGCTAATTGTTAGGGCCGACTCCCATGTGACTTGTAGTCGGGCGATTGGTAAGCTGTCTTGCATTCGGACAATCACTTATCCAACGTCTCAGATGACTCGAGGTGGTAGAAGAGGCGCTTACAGAAATGGCTCTCGGCAAGCAAGCAAGATTTATGTAATAGGTAAACCTTAGCTCAAAGCTGAGGTTGTACTGTAAATCGTAGCTACTTAAATACTAAAGTGTAAGTGCTAATAATAGGTACGAAAGATTTATCAAAGTTGAAAGGCATGCTGGTCGGGCGACGAGCACGCAATATCATGCATTGTCCATCATGAAAGTTTTGTCGAAGTTGATATCGGTGATGTGGTGGCATTATGTGTAAGCGTGATGATGCCGATAAGATATGATAAGACTGAGATAAGGAAAAAAGTTAATAAATTGTAACAGGTATTGTCCCTCGGTATCACTTCAGAATTGGAGGCGGTATTGGGACCACCAGCCTTGGGGTCTTTTGCCAAACAAAGATGTTGCGAATAGTATTTTGTTGGTGTGTGTCGGGTAATAGGCTCGGAAGATGGAGAAGTACTCCTCGCATGCTCCGGTGAATCGGTGGATATCATCCCCTTTTCCTTTGAAGTCTGCAGGGAGTCGGATCAACGTTGGCTTCACCTGTAACCAGGGAGCCTGTTCTTCTGCATCCCCTGATGGCCAGTCTGGCGGGTTGGGGGGGTTGTTCTTGGGGGGAGGTTGGGGGACTGACCATCTGTTGGTCTGGTGAGTGGGGCTTCCCCATCGTTTTGGGGCCAGGGCTGCGGGTCGCCCTCGGTGTCTGTTCGGGTCTTCTAATTCAGGGGGTAGGGGTAGTCCGTTGGCGAGGGCAAAGCTCCTTGCCTGGATCAATTTCTGGGCTAGGTTGGTGACTAAGTCCGGGAACACCGCTTGTTGGGTGCGGTGCTCCTGTCTCCTGGCCTCCGCCTCTTCCTCTTCTCTTCGTCGTCATTCAACCTTGGGGTCAACTGGAGGATCAACCAGGATGTTGCTTGGCCCTGCTCCTCCTGATCTGGCAAAGAGTCTACTCGTCTCCTTCCATGCCTGGTTCTGGTGCCTCCAGTCGGTCAGCAGCAAGTTGGGCATTGGCCTGAGCCAGTTGTACTCAGGATAGTTCAGTGCGGTTGGCCTCATCCCTTCTCCAGGTAGCGAGTATAGCTGCCAGTTGCTTATTGAGGACTCGCTCCTCCTGCTCGGTCCTTGCTCGTAAATCAGGGATGTGTACGCCTAGGATGGGACCGTAGTTGAGCTCATACCACCATAGCTCCTCATTTGAGACGAGACTGAAGCGGTGTCGATGCTCCTCCTGGGTCTCATCAACTCCTCCCCTTTGTAGATAGTCTGCCCTTCGAAGGGCCCAGGTCTGGGACTGATAGATTCCATGGGCCATTCGCTGGGATAGGGAGAGGGATGGCCAGGCTCTATCTGGAGTTCCCAAGTGGAAGGGACTACTCTCAATTTCTCGTAGAGCGAGGCGTCGCTCGCTCCTGGGATCTCTAGGGGGGGCATCTGGGTCCTCGTCGTGCTGTCGAATGCTGTATGCGAGCAGGGATTCTCCAACTCGTCTTCTTCGCTGGTATGAAGGCTGCCTGATATAGCAGATTCATAAGCATCGTCACCGGAGCTCAGCATAGAACCCTGGGTCATTGCAGTCGAGCGAGGCTGGGGTGGATGCTGAGCTGGAGGGGGTGGGGCTGGCGATTGGAGTCTCGTATCCTCTTCCTCAAAGGATATAAGGTTCAGGGAACTCAGGGGTGGGGGAATCAAGATCGGAGGAGGAGAGTACAATTGTCGACGTAGATGCGTCGATCACAGTCTGGTTTCTGAAGGGGTGGTGAAGTCTAGAGGGCCCTGGTAGGTGAGCCCTCCTTCGGCTCTCCTCTGAATCATATTCCAAAGTCGCTCTTCATCTCTCTGGCAGATCAAGTGAGGCAGTGTTGGGGGCCTCAGAGGGTTTGTCAGGATTGACGACCCATAGAGTCGTCTGGGGGAGGGTCTCACTATCTTGTCAGGGCTGGGCGACCTCAGTCATAGGTATCTGCTGGAGGCTTCACTCCAGCTCTCTCCTGGCATCCTCCAGGGGTTCTGTTCCAATTCCGTGATAGGCTCTAATGAGCTCCTCAATACTTCCCTCGTAAGAGGGAGTACTTCTGGCATCCTCAGAGGAGTGCCGGGTTCCGGAAGGGCCAGCCACTGGGCTTGGTGTTCTTCCTCTTCGTTCGATGAAATAGTCAGCGAGGGGGCCCTGAAGGTCCTGGGTCGGTGACTCTGGGGGTGTCTCGTAGGACTCCTGTCCATAGATGGTGTAGCTCGTGGGGTACGCTGGAACATTGTAGGGAGGGTTATAGAAGCGGGGGAGTGTCAGGGGTGGGTAGATTAGTCATCCTCTTTGAAATGTAATTCCATGGTGTTCGAACCACTCTCTGTTTCTGTAGTAGATAGTTGCGACTGTGGTCGTCATTCCAATTACTCCTGATATCGTGAAAAGGATCATGGCAAGGGTACTCATTGTTCCTTCAGAGATGTCGGGTGTTTGTTGTAGGGGCATATGGAATCCTTCCTGCATCTAGCATCGTGGAAGGGTGAGGGAAGCTTCAAGCTAATTGTTAGGGCCAACTCCCATGTGACTCGTAGTCAGGCATTTGGTAAGCTGTCTCACGTTCGGACAATCACTTGGCCAACATCTCGGATGACTCGAGGTGGTGAAAGAGGCGCTTACAGAGAGGCTCTCGGCAAGTGAGCAGACAAGTAAGATTTATGTGAGGTTAAACCTTAGCTCGAAGCTGAGGTTGTACAGTAAAACATAGCTACTTAAATACTAAGTCGTGAGTGCTATTAATACGTATGAAAGATTTGTCGAAGTCAAGAGGTGTGCTAGTCGGGCAATGAGCATGCAATATCATGCATTGTCCATCATGAAAGTTTTGTTGAAGTTGATATCGGTGATGAGGTGGCGATATGTGTAAGCATGATGACACTGATAAGATATGATAAGACTAGAAAATGAAAAAAGTCAATAAATCATAACACTTTCCTGTTCAAAATGAAGAGGAAAATGGCAAGGACACTTCCAGCAACAGTGAGATTGATTCCCCTAGCACCCATCAATCACACATTCCACAGGACAACAATCGCTGACCTGGTGGTGGCCCACCTAATCCTGGTGGCCCTGGAGGTCCTGGCAGTCCTGGTGGACCTGGTGGACCAGGTGGCAACCCTCCCAATTCTCCTAACCCTCCTAACAATCCTAATAACAACGAAGCCATGGTCAGGGATCTCTTCAACCTTCTCCACAGCCTCGCCCACCAAGTCAATAATCCCCCACAACACCCAATATGCACCAAGGTCAAGGAGCCTGATACTTTTGATGGCTCAGACCTGTGGAAACTGAAAGTGTTTATTGTTTCCCTCCAGTTGAACTTTAACGACAGGCCCGATGCTTTCTGTGCTGATGCCTCGAAAGTCAACTACGCCATCTCCTTCCTTTCTGGTGTCACCCTTGATTGGTTTGAACTGGATATCCTTCACCCTAACCATGCTAATCCTTCTGCCTGGGCATACTCCTATGCCGCCTTTCTTGTGGAACTCTGGACTAACTTCAGTCCATTCGATGCCATCGGAGATGCTGAAGATGAGTTGGAAAACCTTTGGATGCATGATGGAGACCGGATTATGAAGTATATAGTCTGTTTCAATCAACACACTTCTATTGTCAGCTATGATGACAATTCCCTGCACCATGCTTTTTACCATGGACTTTGCTTGCAGATTAAAGATGATATGGCCCACCACGGTAAGCCCAATAACCTCCATGACATGTATACCCTTGCACAGGAACTCGACACTTGTTATTGGACTTGGAAGGCCAAAATTTTGCATGAAAATCATGATAAACCTTCCTCCTCATCCTCTTTCTTCAAACTTAAGGGTTTGGGTTCAAACTTGAGCTCTTCATATTCGACAGTGCCCAAGTCTTACAGATCCAATACCACGGGCTCCACCTCCACCTATCAGTCCTCTTCCTCATCCTCTTCCTCGTCCGCCAAGAAGCCCTATGCTGATAAGCTAGGCAAAGATGGCAAGCTCACACCCGAGGAGAAGGAATGTCGCCAAAAGAACAACCTATGTATGTTCTGTAGCAACAAGCACAAGACAGAGGACTGCAATAAGTGCAAGGCCACGGCATCCACTCGTGCTCGCACTGCAGAGGTTTCAGAGCCTCCTGCCTCTACTGGTTCAGCTCCCGCAGAGTCAGAAAAATAGAGAGCAGCCCTGTTTCCTCCATGCAAGGACAGGGTTGCATTGACTGTCATTGCACCTTGGAGATTGTAACCCTCAATGCTGCCACTCTTTCAACCCATTCACTAACTGTATCACTATCATCCGAAGTCGGTTCTGGATCGGACCCTGATGGATCCCCTATTGCCATTATCCTTCGTTTTCTTGCACTCATCAATTCTGGTTCAAGTCATTGTTTTATCGACTCTAAATACATTGAGGATCATAATCTCCCTACTAAATCCATTCCCACTGTTCAACTTCAGCTTCTTGACGGCTCCACCAGATCTCACATTTCCCAATCCATTACTCTCTCCATACAATTCCCGTTGGGAGATGTCATTCCCATTGACTTTTATGTCACACATCTTGATTCATCCTGTAACATTGTTCTGGGATACAACTGGCTTTCCCACTACAATCTGTTGATTGACTGGGCAAAGCACAGTATCACTTTCCATTCAAAGCTATTTGGTGCTTCTATCCCTACTAGCACTTCCACAGCTACTGACACACATGTGCCAGCCTGCTTGGACCCTTCAGGTCCAATTCCATCATCCAAACCCACTCTGAGATCCCAACAGACTCTGCCACCATATGAGCCCATCTACTCATATCCTTCCATCCCATTATTCTCTACTTCAGTTTCACTGAAGATTTCAATTATTTCCATGGCTGCTTTTGTATGAGCTTGCACAGAAGAAGGTGCCCAACAGTACACCCTACAACCTTCTATGCCAAGTGTTAGTGGTCAAGCTGCCTCTGCAGCCCCCATGGATTTATCTGATATCCCACTGGAGTACCATGACTTTGCCGATGTGTTCAGTGATTCCCTCTCAGAGAAATTACCTGAGCATTGCCCTTATGATCTTAAGATCAATCTTGAGGAAGGCACTTCTCCTCCGCTCAGCCCCATCTATTCCCTCTCTGAATTCAAACTAAAAGCCTTACATGAATTTATTGACAATAATGTCGGTAATGGTTTCATCTCTCCCTCATGAAGCCCCACAGAGCCCCAGTACTCTTCATCAAAAAGAAAACCAGCAAACTAAGGCTCTGTGTTGATTTCTGCAGCCTGAACAAGATCACGAGAAAAGACCGTTATCCACTTCCCCTCATTTCTGACCTACTTAACTCTGCGCATTCTGCACACCTATACACAAAACTTGACCTTCACCATGCTTGTCATCTAGTCCATATAGCCAAAGGAGATGAATGGAAAACCGCATTCCGTACCCATTATGGATCTTTTGAATGGCATGTCATGCCATTTGGACTTACCAATGCTCCCATGGCTTTCCAATGCTTTGTCAATGACATCTTCACAGATATGCTTGATGTTTCCATTGTTGTCTACCTTGATGATATTCTCATCTATCCTGATGATCCCGTGGAACACCGAAAACATGTACACAAGGTCCTACGCAGGCTTAGAGCTAACGGGCTCTACTGTCATGGATCCAAGTGTGAATTTCATCGGGATTCCATGGAATATCTAGGCTATATCCTCTCTCCTGAAGGCTTACATATGTCTGAAGACAAAGTCAAGGCTATTGTCAATTGGCCAGTCCCACAGAAGGTCAAAGATATCCAATCATTCCTTGGCTTCGCTAATTTCTATCACCATTTTATCCATGAATACAGCAAGATTGTGTTGCCCCTAACACATCTCACTCGCAAGGGTATTCCGTGGAAATTTGACGACAAATGCCTGGCTGCATTTAATGAGTTGAAGCAAGCATTCACTCATGCCCCTATCCTTACCCACTGGATTCCCGACCATCAGCTTGTCATGGAAACTGATGCCTCTGACTATGCTATTGCTGCCATCCTTTCTATTTACCTTGAGGATGGTGAAATTCACCCTATTTCCTTCTTGTCCCGCAGTCTCCATGGAGCTGAGCTCAATTATGATACCCATGATAAAGAGCTTCTAGCCATTTTTGAAGCCTTTAAATACTGGTATCACTACCTTGAAGGCTCCGCAGATTCCATCGATGTCGTCACAGACTATAAGAACCTTGAGTATTTCTCTACTACCAAGATTCTCACTCGACGTCAAGTGTGCTGGTCCGAATTCCTTTCCCAGTTCAATCTAGTAATCCGGTTTTGACCAGGTAAGCTTGGTGGGAAACCAGATGCACTCACTAGATGATGGGATGTCTACCCTAAAGAGGGGGATAGTCAATATGCTCAAGTCAATCCTCACAATTTCCGCCCTGTATTTACTCAAGAACAACTTTCCACTTCTCTTCGCACTACTTTTCTTGAAGGTCCCATACTCCACCCTAGTGCTATCATGGACGTGGACAAGCTCCACTCTGATATCAAGCAAGCACAACCTGTGGATTCTGCACTGACCGAAGGTTTTCATCTCACCTCTTCCCCTTCCAATTCCTCCCAGTGGTCCATGGACAAGTCAGGAATACTATGCCTTGACAATCACATCTATGTCCCAGACTCCATGGACCTCCATCTTCATGTCTTACAGAACAATCACAATCATATCTTGGCAGGTCATTTTGGTCAAAACCGGATGCTTGAACTAGTCTGACGGAATTATACCTGGCCACAGATGCATGAATTTGTTCGCCACTACGTCAAGTCTTGCACCATGTGTGGTCGCAACAAAACACCCAGACACCATCCATTTGGCTTACTCAAACCCTTGCCGGTACCGGAACGTCCATGGGATTCCATATCCATGGATTTCATTGAACAACTTCCGGATTCTAATAGATTCACTGCCATTCTTGTTGTCGTCAAGCAAGCTATCTTTATACCCACTCATGATACTATAAATTCTGCAGATCTCACACAACTTTTTGTTACCCATGTATTTTCCAAGCATGGTGTCCCTAATCACATCACTTCTGACCGTGGATCTGAATTTGTCTCCCAATTCACACGTGCCCTCACCAAGGCTCTCGATATGGAACTTCACTTCACTTCTGGTTATCACCCAGAGGCCAACGGACAAACTGAACATGCTAACCAAGCCCTTGAACAATACATCCATATCTATTGTTCATATCAACAAGACAATTGGGATACCCTACTACCCATTGCTGAATTTGCATGCAATAATGCTCCTAATGCCTCCACTGGAATCTCTCCATTCTTCGCTAATAAGGGATACCATCCTAGTATCACAGTGTACCCTGAATGCAATATCACCTCCGCTCAGGCCCATGACTTTGTAGTCAACCTCAATGATCTTCACCAATTCTTACAAGACGAAATTACTCATGCTCAGTCTCACTACAAATTCCAAGCAGATAAACGATGGTCTCCAGCTCCAGATTTCAAAGTAGGTGACAAAGTCTACCTCAGTTCTAAGCACATTAGAACTACACATCCTACTGCGAAATTTTCTGAGAAATTCCTTGGACCATTCAATATCATTGCCCAGCCTGGATCCCATTCTTTCACACTCAAACTCCCCATGGACCTCCATTCCATTCACCCCATATTCCACATCTCACAGCTGGAACCTGTGGAAACCAATACCATTCCTAACTGTACCCAACCACCTCCACCTCCAGTTGAAGTCGACAGAGAAGAGCAGTATGAGATTGCACAGATTCTCAACTCTAAGCTTAACCATCGGTTCCGATGTCCACTACTCTACTGTGTACAGTGGTTGGGTTATGAAGGTACTGATGAAGAATTTGCTTGGATCCCCACTATAGAATTTTCTGCAGACGAATATATTGAAGATTTCCACCATCGATACCCAGACAAACCAGGACCCCTATCCAAGGTTACCATCCACAAAGCATTACTCAAAACTATACCTCCTGTTTCTTGACTTCCATTTCCATCAGACTCCTATGGATTCCATTGTCCTAATTTCAAATTAAATTCTGAAAAACTATTGTAAATTACCTTCCTAATTTGGAACAGACTCCGCCAGCTCCATTTCTTGACTTCCCTTTTGTCACTTCATTTTAGACATCAAGAAAAAATATACATTTTCATCCCGGCACAATACACTACTGTCCTTGTACAAACATCAAGATTAGGCATCTATGGATTTTCCAACTTTTTCCACCCCTCCATCCAAATGTCCTTCCTCTTCAAATGTCATCGCATCCAACTCCACGATTCTGATGGATTCGGACCCTGGGAGCATACTCTCTCTGATCTCCTCCTCTTTCAAATCCCCATCGGAATCCTCCACCAAATATTCTTCAGTTCCTTTCAAGAATTTCTTCCACAAACCCCACTCTGTGCACCAGCCTCCAAGGCAGTAGAACTCTGTACAAGTCATCCTAAACTTCTTGCTGGCCTCAATGGCCTTCTCCAGGCCATCAGCTCCGCAGCTTCTGCGCCATAATTCCATATTCACCAGTTTAAACAGGTCTTGACCATTAAATGTTTCCTCAGACGTCAGTCTTGCATGCCAAACCTGTGCGACGTCTTGATCCAGATGCATGGACATAGCCTGGCAGAGAGCCTCGGGATTCGCATCCTCCATATGCAGTACCTCCTCTTGCGATACTACCCACTCCTTCTCGGACACCTTCAGAATAAAATCCTGCAGATACTCGATCACATCACCAGGCTTAAAGTTGTCCACCAAATCATCCATGCGGGCCCTGACAGACTCGAGTTTGGCCTCCATCTTCTCCATTTTCATCTCCATCATGTCAATACATGCGTGCAGGCTGTGAAGGAGGTCGACCACCTCGCCCAACCCCATGGGTTCCAATTCATCAGCAAAAACACACTTTCCCTTTCGAATCCTGCAGTGCTCACAGGAACGTCCCTTTTTGGCAGGGAAACATCAACTTTTGTCAGCATGGCACCATCCACACCTATCTAAAAAAGCCAGTCAGTAACAAATACCAGATACCGTCAGAAACACTCACCTTTGCCAAAATACTCTTTATCCTCTGACCTAGGGATGGGATCATTGGCTTTAAATCTCTTTGGAGTCCGTCCGTCCTTATCTTGTGGACCCGACGGGCCCACAGCACCCTCACCCCCACTTTCAACCACATATTCTGTGGACCTAACCTTTCTTTTTCTCATCGGTGCTGCAGTAATGGCCTTACCCTTTCCTTTTCACCTCATTCGACTCTCGGCCAGTTGATTTCATGCCTTTGCTTTAGGATCCTCGTTATCACCTTTGGCCCCATCGGTCCCTTCACCTTTCTGACTGGTTTCCTCCATCTCTTTTTCCCTCCGTTTTCATTCCACCTCTGCGGCGTCTGCAATATCCTTCAGCCATAACCTCTCCTTTTCCTTTGCCTTCTCCGCCTCTCTCTCAAGATGCTCTTGTTCCACCCTCTTTGCCTCCTCTTCCAACCTCCTTGCCTCTTCTGCAGCTTTCTTGGCCTTCAAATCTGCCACCTTCTTTGCCCTTTCTTTGGCTTTCTTTCTTGCAGCCTCCACGGCCTCCACAGCCTTCATTTTCTCCACCCTCCAGATATCATGGGCCTCCATGGCCAACTGATAAGCTTCATCCTCAACATCATGATCATTGTAGAAAAGCTCAAGCTCATCAGGGTCAACATTATCCAGGGTGAGCAGTGCGACGTATGGTTCAGGAGTCTGTGATTGGCGGTATGAAGACATTGTTATATCGGACAGTGAAGGAAGAATTGGACTTAGAGATGGTGGTGGTATAAAGTCAAGAGGTGAAGATCATGTGACATACCTGCACAAAATTCCATGTGGCACCCTCAGTCATTGGGATCAGTGCTCTTGAGGGCAAGAACACTAAAGGGGGGATACTGTAATGAGCATGCCATGGAACCTGAGACATCAACTCAATCAACACTGACTCATTCATCGGAAACCATCAGACTCTGGTTTCTATTATATTTCATATTTTCCATTTCATTTATCACACCTAGAATCCACTACAGTAGCAAGTAGGTGTTATATCGGAGTCCATGGAATACTCAACTCCTCCAGATACAGAATATTCCAGACTTATATTATTCTAGCCTCCGATTCCTTGGACTCCACCCTAGTATATAAACTGTAGAACTAGCAGTACATACCTTAGTTTGAATATCAACTTGGTTTAGCCTGATACTCTCGTACTCACTATCTCTGGCCTTCAAGCCTAATCTCTCTCTTACTATAAGTCCACAGACTCCGACTCCATCAGGACTTCATCTTGATCCTACTTTGTCTTTATCCTGCAGACTCCATCCATAATCTATCTTAGGGCTTCGACCGAAGGGTGATGTTGCTAATAGCTTTGCCAAGCCCATGGACTCTATGGACTCCTCGGTGTGCACTCTAATCCTTTCATCTATTGGCACGATCCTAACAGAATGCTATAATCCCATGGTAAGTGCATCCTGATTCACTGTGATGCATCCAGCCAAAACAATTTCTGTATGTGCAGGGAGGAGCCATGAAATGAATGATATATTTTTTTTGAGTATGTCCTTTTTTTTGCAGGGCTAATTGACCAGTGAAAAGTCTATCAAAACATAAATACATGACATGAGGCCCTATTTTCTCATTTGAGGTGTGGCAGTGTTCTGAGAATGTGTCATTGAATGTGGAGCCATTTTAGGATCATTCAAGTACCAATTCATGAAAAAATTTCAGTGCTACATGCCAAATTATTTTTTTCAGCTTTTAGCTAGAATGACTATTATAGTGGTGGCAGTGCTGTTTTGTGGCTGTGGTTATAACTCACCAGATGACAATCTATAGCCTGGTTATATCCAGTCCATTTTCTCTCATTCTTACAGAATGGCCTGAAGGAGAGGGATGGGTGTTGTTGGGGTCTTTAGGGTTTTTACAGGCTTTTTCAGGTAGAGCCTGAATAGGTTGTGATTCTTTTCGGGTGGTCTCGGAGGAAGCAGTGAATGTGGGTATATTTGAATGTGCTAAGATAGTAGATGTACATAATATATTTATACAATTGGATAAAGTCTGCACAGCAGGACCTGATGACTGACCACCTGTCAAGGAGGATTGGGCTGAGAAAGTGGAATCACTCACTTCTCAGCCTCGCCTTTTATCTCCTCGACCTTCCACATTGAGGGTGTCTTTTCCTCAACCTTTTCTGGTGCCTTCTCCTCTTCTTCCACTATCGTGAGCATGGCATGAAGTTGGGCCAAGGTGTATTTTCCACTCCTCAGGTCCCTCAGCCGTTTTGGCTCCTTGCAATCCTTCCCTAAGTGTCCTTTTCCCCTGCAGTTGAAGCATCTGCCTTCTCATTTAAGGCAGTCTATGTGTTAGGGCCTGACTCACATGACTCAAGATAAGGTAATTGCTAAGCTGTCTCATGTTCAGACAATCACTTTGATGATACCATACAATAATCTCGAGATGGCAAGAGAGGTGCTTACAGGAGAAGCTCTCAGCAAGTGAGCAGACAAGTAAGATTTATGTGATGTTAAACTTTAGCTCGAAGCTGAGGTGTTACATAGAAAATGTCCCTACTTATATACTAAAGAGTCGTGATCTAATAATAGCTATGAAAAAAGATGTGAAGACTGGATCAAAGAGCCATGTATAGAACAACAAGTGTTGGCATGACAACCATGGTGTATGGTGCAAGAAACACATGTTGGGCATTATCAAAGATTGATGTGGTGTTCGTGTGGTGATAGAAGGTGCGATAAGATGAGATAAGACTAGAAAAAGGAAAAAAAGTGAATAAATTATAACATTACCCTCTCATTAAGGCAGTCATCTTGACTGCCCTAGGGTTCACTCGGTGGTTCTTCCTGTGCTTTTGCATACTCCTTTCTTCAATAGTCATCAATGTAATCTCTCCAGTGCTTGTCGTTTGGAGAGGGATTTTCGACCCAGAAGGTCCTTCCATCTTTCCTAAGTACTTGGTAGGAGATGACTTTGTCGACATAGCGATGATCGAGTATCTCTTTCAGTGTCTTTTCTGATCTGTCAATAACTTTTAGATGGTTATGATGGTTCTTGTTTCAGAGATACTGTCCTTGTAGTCTGTGATGGCTTCTTGTGCGTTGGCCATGTCATCCTCTCATACCCAGGAATTATGTTCCCAGGTCTAACCCTTTCACTTGATGAGGTAATCAGTTACAATACATGATTTCTGTCCTTTCTTTCCATGGACTCGGCAGGTATGTGAATTCAGGACTTCTTCTACTTCGTATTCCTCTTCATCTTCAATAAGGTCTGGTGGTGGTGGTGAGGGCTGTTTTTGGTTAGGAAATGCTGGCAGTGTGTATGGTGTCAAAAGCTTCTCATTGAAGTGGGGATGGATTTTCCAATGGGGGGGAAGTTTGAGCTTGTAGGCAGAAGTGCCAGCCTTTTCCAGAATAAGGAATGGGCCGACACGCTTATCGTCAAGTTTTTTCTTTGGGCAAGGGAGATGAAGGTTGGTGGCATCTAGCTATACTCAATCTCCGATGGCGTAGTTCACAGCATCCTTCTTCCTTTTGTCATATTGGACCTTCATTTTGCCCACAGCCTCTTCAAGTGCGTTCTTGGCTTGATGGTGTACTTCCAGCCATGGCAGTCAATATCATGTATCAAATGGTGTCAATTGACAGAAAGCTGATATAGATCCAGACTGTCAATTGACTGGTCACCTAAATAAAGTATCTCTGTCACTGTGACCAGAGTAGGACATTGTCACACCCTCCCCTTTGATAGCTGTTGCACTGCCACCCCTCTCCTCTGCTCACTGTCAGCCTCCCTCCCTCTTACTGTTGCATATTTTTTTTCTTTTTAGGAAATTTACTTCCTATGCCTCCAGAATACTTGTGGGCCTTATTCCCGCCCTCCCACTCACTGTTTAGGTCTGAAATTAGATATATAGGGTCTTCTAAAAATATATAATAGGTTAGTAAGCTGACCCTATCTCTCCCATGCCTCTGGATGCTGGATTTGGAATGGAGAGACTGGATGTAGTGTGGCAGTGCAGCCAATTGATGGGATCAGTCATCAATATCAGTCTATTTTTGGAAATATTTCGGATTGGAATGGTTTCTGGGTACTGGATGGGCCACAGAATGGTACTAGGATATGTATAAATATAACTAACATTGAATTGAGCCTTCTGGTGATGTATGGGAGCCCTAGAGAAGGGATAAAACAGGTAAAATAATGAAAAATAGCGAAAATAGGCGAGAAAATTGCATTTGCGGGGTGCTGCATGCATTGGATTGCTTTTAAAACTTTACCAATGTGTTCCGCGACCTTGAAAACCTCTAAACGATACTTTGTTACATTTGTGGGGCTTCAGAATTGATCTAAAATAGTGAAAAATAGCAAAAATTGGAGGGAAATCGCGTTTGGGGGGTGCTGCATGCGTCGGATCGCTTTGAAATATTTACCAATGGATTCGGCGACCTTGAAAACTCCTAAACGGCCCCTGGGTATATTTGTGGGAACTCAGTATCGATCATCAAATTGATATTACAGTTTATGGGGAGCACATCTCAGAACTCGCATTTCCAGGTGTCGGAAAACTTCGGAGTTATTTCCAGTAGGTTTGTAGACCTTGGAAACCCCCAGAACAGCCCAGGATCACAATCCAGAGCTTCCAAATTCATGGTAAAAAGGGTGAAACTGAAATTTTGCGAAATTTCATATAGCTCACATTTCTGAATGTTGGGGAGGGTAATACTGGTACTAGATATACGATACATATTCTATAATGGTGTGTGAAACAGCCCAGGATGATGCGAAATGTATTGACAGAGATATAAGCAGATCTTTCTAAAAATGAGGAGAAGCACATTCCAGATCTCAATGTTCCGGTCATCCTATGGGTCGGGGACTATCAGATTCGGATTCCTTGTCCCAAAAAAAATTACAGTGATCTATCATCCCTAGGGCTCATTTTTACTAGTAAGCAATCCATATACAGCAGTATATCTTTGTGCATAAGTAAAGCACACTCTTTACTTCGGAGTTTAGACACATGAACCCCATGGATGATGGGTGGCCCTACCGTTTTTTGGGACAAGGAATCCGAATCTGATAGTCCCCGACCCATAGGATGACCGGAACATTGAGATCTGGAATGTGCTTCTCCTCATTTTTAGAAAGATCTGCTTATATCTCTGTCAATACATTTCGCATCATCCTGGGCTGTTTCACACACCATTATAGAATATGTATCGTATATCTAGTACCAGTATTACCCTCCCCAACATTCAGAAATGTGAGCTATATGAAATTTCGCAAAATTTCAGTTTCACCCTTTTTACCATGAATTTGGAAGCTCTGGATTGTGATCCTGGGCTGTTCTGGGGGTTTCCAAGGTCTACAAACCTACTGGAAATAACTCCGAAGTTTTCCGACACCTGGAAATGCGAGTTCTGAGATGTGCTCCCCATAAACTGTAATATCAATTTGATGATCGATACTGAGTTCCCACAAATATACCCAGGGGCCGTTTAGGAGTTTTCAAGGTCGCCGAATCCATTGGTAAATATTTCAAAGCGATCCGACGCATGCAGCACCCCCCAAACGCGATTTCCCTCCAATTTTTGCTATTTTTCACTATTTTAGATCAATTCTGAAGCCCCACAAATGTAACAAAGTATCGTTTAGAGGTTTTCAAGGTCGCGGAACACATTGGTAAAGTTTTAAAAGCAATCCAATGCATGCAGCACCCCGCAAATGCAATTTTCTCGCCTATTTTCGCTATTTTTCATTATTTTACCTGTTTTATCCCTTCTCTAGGGCTCCCATACATCACCAGAAGGCTCAATTCAATGTTAGTTATATTTATACATATCCTAGTACCATTCTGTGGCCCATCCAGTACCCAGAAACCATTCCAATCCGAAATATTTCCAAAAATAGACTGATATTGATGACTGATCCCATCAATTGGCTGCACTGCCACACTACATCCAGTCTCTCCATTCCAAATCCAGCATCCAGAGGCATGGGAGAGATAGGGTCAGCTTACTAACCTATTATATATTTTTAGAAGACCCTATATATCTAATTTCAGACCTAAACAGTGAGTGGGAGGGCGGGAATAAGGCCCACAAGTATTCTGGAGGCATAGGAAGTAAATTTCCTAAAAAGAAAAAAAATATGCAACAGTAAGAGGGAGAGAGGCTGACAGTGAGCAGAGGAGAGGGGTGGCAGTGCAACAGCTATCAAAGGGGAGGGTGTGACAATGTCCTACTCTGGTCACAGTGACAGAGATACTTTATTTAGGTGACCTGTTAGGGCCGATGTCCACGTGACTCGTAGTCGGGCAATTGGTAAGCTGTCTCGCATTCGGACAATCACTTAGTCAATGCCGCGGATGACCCGAGGTGGTGAAAGAGGCGCGAACTATTAGATGCTCTCAGCGAGTGAGTAACAAGTAAGATTTGGGTGTAGATAAACCTTAGCTCGAAGCTGAGGTTGTACAATAAAATGTATCGACTTAAATACTAAAACGTCGGTCCTAAGAATAGCTACGAAAGATTTGTCGAAGTCAAAAGGTGTGCTGGTCGGGCGACGAGCACGCAATATCATGCGTTGTCCATCATGAAAGATTTATCGAAGTCCTTGGTGGTGATACGGTGGAGATTATGCGTAAGCATGATTACGCCGATAAGATGAGATAAGACTAGAAAATGAAAAAAGTTAATAAATCGTAACATTACCCTCTCGTTAAGGCAGTCGTCCCGACTGCCCTAGGGCTCGTCTTGTTCGTCACACTGTATGCAGTTTGTGACCTCCTTTTCGCTTTCTCTATGCCAGTAGTCGTCGATGTATGGTTTCCAAACCTCCCGGTCGGGTTCTTCGATCCAGAATTTCTTCCCGTCGACTCGTTCTACTTGGTAGAACATGCTCCATCCTCCCGTCGTTGGGTTTTCTCGATAGCTGCGGTCAACTATTCGTTTGACCGTCTTCTCCGATCTGTCGATGACTTTTTGTGCGGTCACAACTGCTTGGGTTTCGGAGAGACTGTTTTCATAGTCTTGAATAGCTTCTTGGGCGTTAGCCATGTCGTCTTCCCGAACCCATGAGTTGTGTTCTCGGGTCCAACCCTTCCATTTAACAAAGTAATCGGTTACAAGTCGTGATTTCTGTCCTTTCTTGGCTCGGACTCGGCGTGTACGAGAGTCCAGGACTTCTTCGACTTCATATTCCTCTTCATCTTCGATGAGGTCTGGTGGAGGCAGGGGGGGTTGTTCCTGATTAGGGAACGCTGGGGGAATGTAGGGCGTTAGAAGCTTCTCGTTGAAGCGTGGGTGAATCTTCCAGTGGGGTGGAAGCTTGAGTTTATAAGCAGAGGCGCCGGCCTTTTCTATGATCAGGAAGGGGCCGACTCGTTTGTCGTCGAGCTTTTTCTTTGGGCGGGGTAAATGAAGATTGGTGGAAGCTAGCCATACTCGGTCTCCAATGGCATAGTCCACTGCGTCCCTCTTCTTCTTGTCGTATTGGGCCTTCATTTTGCCCGCTGCTTCTTCCAAAGCCTCTTTGGCTTGACGATGTACTTCTTGCATGTTTTCAGCAAACGACTTGGCCGATGGATTGGTGAAGGCGGTCGTCTTGAGGGAGTCTGGTAGGACTCGGGGGTTGAGTCCGTAGTTGGTGAAGAACGGGGTTTGGCCGGTGGCCGAATGGATCCGATTATTGTGGGCGAATGCTGCCATGGCGAGCCATTCGCTCCAGTCGGTCTGTCGGTGGTTGATAAAGAGACGGAGGTATTTATTGATCTCCTGGTTGGCTCGTTCGGTTTGGCCATCGGTCTGGGGGTGGAAGGCGGTGGACGCATTGGGTGTAATATCAAGGAGTTTAAGGAGTTCCATCATGAACTTGGATACAAATTGGGGGCCTCGATCGGAGATGACTGTTTTGGGCATTCCATGCTTGGCATAGACGTGGTCGCGAAGCAGTTTGGCCCATCCCTCAGAAGTGAGTTCCACGTTACAGGCGATTGGGATGATTTCTTTGGAAAATCTGTCGACGACTACCAATATGGCGTCGTAGCCGTTAGATTCAGGGAGTCCTGTAATCATGTCGACAGAAATGTGGGTCCATGGTTCGGAGGGGACTTCATTGGGATGAAGAGGGGCAGCCATGGGATGGGTGTCGGTTTTCGTTCGTTGGCATGCTTCACATGCCTTCACATACTTCTCCACTGTCTGTTTGAGTTTGGGCCACCAGAACTCTCTTTGGACGAGCTCTTTGGTCTTCTCGATCCCTGGATGTCCAGCCGTTATGTGGTCATGATGGGCGGCAATTATCTCCCCTCTAAGTTTGTCATCTCGTGGAACGTAGATTCGCCCGTCGTAATATAGGAGTCCTTCCTTCTCAGATACCCCATGCTCGTGGTCGAGAGAGTTTTGAATCCCTTGATCCCATTTGTCATGGTTACGAGTTATGTCCTTGACTCGTTGATGAGTTTCGCTCGTGGTGGGCATGATCATTGCCCGGAAGTGTTCAGGCTGGAGAACAATGATGTCGTCGTTGTCTCTCTTCCCTTGGTCGTGATCATCCCTTCGGCTCAATAAGTCGGCCTTGCAGTTGGAAGCACCGGGCTTGTGGTGTAGCGTGAAGTGGTACTCGGCTAGTTCGGTTACCCATCGGGCTTGACGTCGGTTTAACTTCTGGGGTTGACGGAAATACTGGAGGTTCTGGTGGTCAGTCCAGATTTCGAAATCCTCGGCCGCTCCCATGAGATAATGCCTCCACTCCTCGAGGGCTAACATAATCGCAAGGAGTTCCTTGTCGTAGATCTCATAGTTTCGTTCGGTGACGGTCAGGGCCTTTGAGAGAAAGGCTACCGGTCTCCATTTCCCATCTTGTTCTTGACTAAGGACCGCGCCGATTGCTCCTTCACTGGAGTCTGCTTCGACTCGGAATTTGCCTGTCTCTTTGGGTAGCGCTAGGACTACATCCTCGGCCATCTGTTTCTTCAGGCATTGGAAGGCCTCATTTTGGGCGGTGCCCCATACCCATGGTGCGTTGCCGGTGAGTTGGGTCATCGGGCGTACGATCTTAGAGTAGTCTTTTATGAACTTCCGATAGAAGTTCGTAAAACCCAAGAAGGACTGTAACTCCTTCTTTTTGGTGGGTGTGGGCCACTCTGTGATTCCTTTGACTTTCACAGGGTCCATTCGTACTGATCCTTCACTGATGATGACGCTGAGGTATTCGGTTTCCAGTACCTCGAATTCGCACTTCTCAGCTTTTAGGAATAATTTGTGTTCCCTTAAGCGCTGGAGGACCTGCTTGACTATTCGTCGATGTTCCTGCAGGTCTTTGGAGAAGATAAGGATGTCGTCGAGATATATGGTGACTTTTCCTTCCATGATGAGGTCGTGGAAGATATCGTTCATCATCCACTGGAAGGTCGCTGGTGAATTCGTTAATCTGAAGAACATTACGGTCGGCTCGAATAATCCTCTATTGGTGCGGAAGGCGGCTTTCGCCTCATCCCCTTGCTTGATCCTAACGTTGTTATATCCCCAATGGACATCCAATTTCGTAAAATATTTGGCACTGCAGAGTTTGTCCATGAGTTTGGAGATAAGCGGGAGGGGGTACTGATTCTTTATTGTCATCTCATTCAACTTTCGATAGTCCTGAACGGGTCGGAGAGAGCCATCCTTCTTCTTGACAAAGAAGAAGGGAGAGGCAAAGGGCGACTTGGAGGGTCAGATCCGTCCGGATTCCAGGTTTTCATCTAGGAACTTGTCAAGCTCCTCCTGCTCGTGTCGATTGAGGGGGTAGACCTTGCAATCGAGGGTCGATTTAGCGTTTGGGATTAATTCGATGGCGTGGTCCCATGGCTTCCGTTCTGGCAACTCGTCGAAGTTTTCTTTAGAGAATAGGTCGTGGAATTCGCGATATTGGGGCAGGACCATTTCTTTGAATGTTTTCTTTGCCTTCCCTTCGGCGGCCTTGGCAGCTAGGTCATTGGCGTGGTGTACTGCACGAATTTCCAGCTCCTCCCGAAGGTCGACCATTAGAATGGTTTCGCCTTCTTCCAATTCTTCGTCCCATGGGTCTTCCGGGTCGGCGTCAGGGAGTGGGAAGGGGTTTTTCTGACATTGACACCGAGCGAAGATGACCTTACCAGTGGTCCAGTTGATGACCGGGTTGTGGCGGAGGAGCCAGTCGTGTCCTAAAAAGATATCGCCCTTGCCGATATTGGTGACGGCAAAGTCGATCCTTTCGCTGTGTCCCCCTATGGTCATTCGCACCTCCACGAACTCAGTGATTACTCCTGCCTTGTTCCTGGTTCCATCCGCATTGTATACCGAGATTGGGGCTGCTGCGGGTCAGGTGGTGAGTCCGTACTTCTTGACGTAATTCTCACTCATGGTACTCCCGGTACACCCGCTGTCCACTAATGCCTGGGCTTTGAGGGTTTGTCGGTTCTCTAGCATTTCGAGTTGGACGTCGAGAAATAGTTCCCATACCCCCTTGGTGCTTACTCGACGCTGGTATCGGATTGGCTGACTTAGTTCGTACAGTCTTTCTCGAGCCTCTTCCCCTCCCAGTCTTAGGGCGTTTAACAAGTCGTCATCGATCTCGTTGACCTTCTCCTTATGGGCCCAGAGATGGAGTGAGGCGAGGGCTTCCGAATCGGTGCGTGCTTCCCTGACAGCCCGAAGGGTCCAGTCCGCGCCAAACGGCTTGAACCAGGTGGACTTCGGGGTGGAAACACTCACTGGGTAAGATTTGGAACTCCTCGCCCTCAACGTTTCTTCTTCCTGCTTCTCTTGTTCCGGGGACGAGGGGAGAAGCCCCTTGGTCGCTTCCTTTTCCCGCTTGACTCGTTCTTGATCCCGTGCCATCTTGAAGGCGGTGTCGTCCTCCTCATCGGGGATTTCAATGAGGGTGGTCTTCCGGACCCGTGAGCCTCGTGCATCCGAGGCTGGAGTCCCGCTTGATCCTTCGGCGGTCGGGGGCCTTCGAGGGGTCTCCCTGGTTGGGGCATGCTCCTTCCCCAGAGATTGCCCGCAGCCGGCGTCTTCGTCAGGACTCGGGGGTTTGGGGAGCGGGTCGCCCCTGGAGTGACCGAAGGACCCGTTAAGACAGATCGAGGGGGTTGTGTACGTCACGTTCTTGTCGCATGAGCCGTACCCCCTTCCTAGCGTCGGGTCCTTGGGTGCCTGTCCCGGATCCCTATCCTTTCTTGAGACGTCCTCTTCCATTTGGGTCGTGGACGAAAGGGGCGCCGTCTCGATCGGTGTGGTATCTCCGAGAGAATGACGAGGGCCGCTACCTCTCGTTTCTTCTGCCAGGCGAGAGGAGAGGGGGTCGTGTATCTGCGACGATCCCTGAGCGCGAGGCGAATCATTGGGGATATGGTCGACAGGCATCGACCTCGTACTCCCGCCTCCGTCTTGAGGTTCGTTTTCAGCGACGACGGGCTCGGCCGGTTCAGGGAGCACCTCCTTCGTCCCTAAGGACTGGGAGATCCCTGACATAGTTCAGATGAACTCCGGTCCCCATCGAGTCTGAAGGTCCTGGAGGGTAAGGAATTCTGGGACAGAGAGGGTGAGCGAAGGAGGGGGATGGTTCTCGTTTCGCTTCTGGGGGATTATATATGCCTTTTCAGGCGGAGTCTGGATTGGGTGTGATTCTGTTCGGGTGGTTTCGGTCTTCTGTGAAATCGAAGCGGGTATATTCGAATGCGTGGATACAAATGTAGACGTACGTAAAGAATTAATACAATCGAGTAAGGTCCGCTCAGCAGGACTCGATGACCGACCACCAGAGGAGGATTGGGCCGAGGAAGTGGAATCACTCACTTCTCGGCCTTGCCTTTTACCTCCTCAATCTTCGTTGTTGGGGGCGTCTTCTCCTCAACCTTTTCTGTGTGACTGTGTCCGTGCACCTCCTTCTCATGTTCCTTCTCAAGATCTTCGGCCTCGGTTAACATGGAGCGAAGCTGCGCCGACGAGTATCTCCCAGTTTTTGGGTCTCGTGGTCGCTTCGGCTTTTTACAATCCTTTCCCATGTGACCTTTCCCTCCACAGTTGAAGCATCGGCCTTCCTTTCGGAGGCGATCTATGTCCATCGGCTCACCGGCCCCTCCATAAGTGGTCCAGGATCCTCCTGACGCCCCCTTGCTGGCGGGTTTGTCGGTCCCGGAACTTGTCGCGCCGGAAGTTCCCTTATTGGAGCTTCCGGCAGATTGGTTCTTTGGTCGGTCGGTATAGCCGATTTTGTCGAAGGCCGCCTTGCAGGCCCGTTCGTCGTATATATTGCAAATACATCGTTTCCACTCGGGGTAGTCGGTGGGGATCATGACACCTAGATTTGCGATTGACTCGGTGTAGGATTCAGGCACCCCTCGACGGACGGCTCTAACAATCGCACTTCGGGGTCCGAGGTCGGTGAGCTGGTCAGCTTGTCGGGCCAGTTCCTCGAGCCGCCGGAAGTATTCGGAGGCCGTTCCCGTCATCCTGAGCTCGTTCATCCGCTTCTCCATTACTTCTTGGAGGGTGGGGTCCCCGTATTCGACTTTTAGGGTGGCCTTGAAATTATCCCATGAAAAGTAGCGGTAACGCTGCTCGGTGTCGCTCCAGAATTGATATCGGTATTGAGACCACCATCCTTGTGGTTTCTCACCGAAGAGGGAGACTGCGAAGAGTATCTTATTGGCGTGGGTGGGGTAATAAGCTTTGAAGACGGCGAAGTAATCTTCGCAAGCACCGGTAAACCGGTTGATGTCGCTGCTTTTTCCCTGGAAATCGCTGGGCATGCGGATTAGTGTTGGCTTGACCTGGAGCCATGGTTCCTGTTCTTGGGCTGCGCCAGAGGGCCAGTATGGGGGGTCCGGAGGGTCATATCGGGGGGGCGGACGAGGGACCGACCATCGGTCCGTTCGATGGGTGGGGCTCCCATATCTTCTGGGAGGCGGTGCGGCGGGGCGTCCTCGAGGTGGTTGGGGTTGATCGGGTATTTCTTGGAGTTCCTTGGGGATGGGTAATTGATGGGCAAGGGCGAATGCTCTTGCTCTTTCTACTTGAGCCACCAGTCCTGCTGTGAGGTCGGGGAAGGCGTTTTTGTCGGCCTGGAACTGTTGCCTCCTGGCTTCAGCTTCCTGGGCTTCCCGAACTCATTGTTCGTCTTCTGTCTCCATGGGTTCGCTAGGTCCAGCTGGGTCAGACCCGGCGAACAGTTTACTCTTGCCTTTCCATGGATTGCCGTTCCTCCACCATTCTCTGGGCGGTTCGTCGGGCATTGGCTTGGGTCATTCGTACGAAGGCCAGATGTTCTCGCTCGTGTTCGTCGGCTCTCCAGGTGCGGAGTATATCCTCCAGTCTTCCCTGGAGGGTTCGTTCCTCCTCGTCGGTTCTTGGTCGTAGACCTCGTATATAGACCCCAGGGGTGGGGCCGTAGTCCTGCTCGTGGTGGTGGAGCTCCTCTGTTGGAAAGAGGTGTAGCCGCTGCCGATGTTCATCAAGGGACTCGTCAATTCCTCCTCTGTTGACGTAGTCCTCTCTTCGGAGGGCCCAGGCCTGGGCGCGATAGGGTCCCAGGATGATCCGCTGATGTACGGTAAGGGAGGTCCAGGCTCGGGCTGCAGCTCCCAGGTAGAACGGGTTGCTCTCGAGTTCCCTTCTTGCCAATCTCCTCTCATCTCGGAGGTCTCTGGGCTGCTGCTCTGGGTCCTCCTCCATTCGTCGAAGGCGAAAGGCGAGGTCTGTTTCCCAAGCTCTTCTTCGTCGGAAGTAGGAAGGTCTCCCGATCTCGCGGATCTGAAGTCTTCCTCTCCTGAGGTCGTCTGCGTTGACGCGTACCGACGACCCGTTCGAGACATCGTCGCGGGGCTCATTGTCTGAGCTGCTTCTTCGCTCCCTTGGCTGCTCGGGGTGGGGGAGTCCTGTAACAAGGTCTGGGGAATGGGAGGGAGAGGACGGGGTCCGAACAATTGACGTCGTTGGAGTACTGGGGGGGGTCCACCCGAGGTCTCGGATGGGGTCGTGGTGTAGTTGCGGGGCATCCCTCTGGTGGTAGAAGGCCTCGATTCGTGCCGCGATGACGGAGCTGCTCGCTGAAGGCAGAGAAGGGTTTGTAACTCTGAGGGTCGGACGGGGAGAGGATGGGCTAGTGGGAGTGGGCTCAGTGCCCTCGGCTGGAAGTACGTTTGTACTGCTTCGACGCGACTCTGTCTCGTCATACTCAATAGTTCCGGGCCCGACGTAGGCTCGGATAAGTTCTGTGATGTCTCCCTCGTCAGAGGGAGCGGGAGATGGTGTCCTATCGGACTGCCTAATTCTGGAAGGTCCAGCGACGGGGCTTGGGCTTCTTCCTCTTCTTCCATGATAGACCCCGGCATCCGACTCTGGACTGGGGGCTCCGGATCTGTTCTGCCTATTCGGCAAGACTGGGGGCATGTAGTACTGGTCCCTTCTGTAGGGCTCGTATGTCGTGAAAACGGGCTGAACTTGACCATCTTGTTGGTAGGGTGGAATGTAAAATCGGGGAAGGGTAGGTGGGGGGTAAGTAAGTTGTCTTCTGGGTCCTAGCCCATGTCGTTCGAACCAGTCTCTGTTTCTGAAATATATGACGGCAGCGAAGATGATAAGTCCTACGAATGCTGCTGCTCCTACGAAGGCTCCTATGGCCGAATTCCTAATGGTTTCGTCGATGTCGGGTGTTTGTTGAAGGGGCATGGATTCCTTCCTGCATCTAGCGTCGTGGAAGGGTGAAGGGAAGCTTCGAGCTAATTGTTAGGGCCGACGTCCACGTGACTCGTAGTCGGGCAATTGGTAAGCTGTCTCGCGTTCGGACAATCACTTAGTCAATGCCGCGGATGACCCGAGGTGGTGAAAGAGGCGCGAACTATTAGATGCTCTCAGCGAGTGAGTAACAAGTAAGATTTGGGTGTAGATAAACCTTAGCTCGAAGCTGAGGTTGTACAATAAAATGTATCGACTTAAATACTAAAACGTCGGTCCTAAGAATAGCTACAAAAGATTTGTCAAAGTCAAAAGGCGTGCTGGTCGGGCGACGAGCACGCAATATCATGCGTTGTCCATCATGAAAGATTTATCGAAGTCCTTGGTGGTGATATGGTGGAGATTATGCGTAAGCATGATTACGCCGATAAGATGAGATAAGACTAGAAAATGAAAAAAGTTAATAAATCGTAACATGACCAGTCAATTGACAGTCTGGATCTATATCAGCTTTCTGTCAATTGACACTATTTGATGTATCAAACTGCCTGCTACAGGTGGTACTTCCTGCATGCTTTCAGCGAATGACTTGGTGGAAGGGTTTGTAAACGATGTTGTTTTGATAGAGTCAGGTAAGACACGGAGATTCAGTCCGTAGTTTGTAAAAAATGGTATTTGGCCAGTAGCGGAGTGGATTCTGTTGTTGTGGGCGAAGGCTGCTAGTGTGAGCCATTTGCTCCAGTCGGTCTGTCAGTAATTGATGAAAATTTGGAGGTACTTGTTTATTTCCTGATTGGCTCTTTCTGTCTGTCCATCGGTCTGGGGGTGGAAGCTGGTTGATGCATTTGGGGTGATGTCGAGGAGATGGAGTAGTTCAGTCATGAACTTTGAGACGAATTGGGGTCCTCGATTGGAGATTACGGTTTTGGGCATCCCATGTCAGGCATATACATGATCGTGCAGCAGCTTTGCCCATCCTTCAGAAGTTAGTTCAACGTTGCATGCAATTGGGATAATTTCTTTAGAGAATCGGTCAATGACTACCAGGATGGCATCGTAGCCATTAGACTCCGGTAGTCCAGTGATCATGTCGACCGATATGTGCATCCATGGTTGGGAAGAGACCTCATTGGGATGAAGGAGAGTGGCCTTTGGGTGGGTATCAGTCTTCATTCATTGGCATGCTTTGTTAGGGCCGACTCCCACGTGACTTGTAGTCAGGCGATTGGTAAGCTGTCTCACGTTCAGACAATCACTTGGCCAATGTCTCGGATGACTCGAGGTGGTAGAAGAGGCGCTTACAGAATGGCTCTTGGCAAGCGAGCAGACAAGTAAGATTTATGTGAAGGTAAACCTTAGCTCGAAGCTGAGGTTATACAGTGAAATCGTAGCTACTTAAATACTGAAGTGTGAGTCCTATTATTAGCTACGAAAGTTTTATCGAAGTCAAAAGGCGTGCAAGTCGGGCGACGAGCACGCAATATCATGCATTGTCCATCATGAAAGATTTATCGAAGTTGTTGGTGGTGATACGGTGGTGATTGTGCATAAGCATGATTATGCCGATAAGATGAGATAAGACTAGAAAAAGAAAAAAAGTCAATAAATCATAACATTACCCTCTCATTAAGGCAGTCGTCCCGACTGCCCTAGGGGTCGTCATCTTCTTCCTCTTGGTCACAAAGTATACAGTCTCCTGGCTTGATTTCCTTCTCGCTTTCTCTGTGCCAGTAATCGTCGATGAAGGTTTTCCAAACCTCACGGTCGGGTTCCTCAATCCAAAACTTCTTTCCATCCATTCGTTCTACTTGGTAGAACATGCTCCATCCCCCTGTGACAGCATTTTCATGGTAAGAGCGGTCAACTATGCATTTTACGGTTTTCTCCGATCTGTCGATGACCTTTCGTGCGGTCACAACGGTCCTTGTCTCGGAGATACTGTCCTCGTAGTCTTGAATGGCTTCTTGGGCATTAGCCATGTCGTCTTCTTGGACCCATGAGTTGTGTTCCCTTGTCCAGCCTTTCCACTTGACGAAGAAGTCGGTTACTAGGCGAGATTTTTGTCCTTTCTTGCCATGGACTCATCATGTACGGGAGTCCAGGACTTCTTCAACTTCGTATTCTTCCTCATCTTCGATGAGGTCTGGTGGTGGTGTGGGGGGTTGTTCTTGATTGGGGAACGCCGGTGGTATGTACGGCGTCAGGAGCTTTTCATTGAACCGGGGATGGATCTTCCAATGAGGTGGAAGCTTCAGCTTGTAGGCAGAGGCACCGGTCTTTTCTAATACTAGGAATGGGCCGACGCATTTGTCATTGAGTTTCTTTTTGGGGCGGGGTAGATGAAGGTTGGTCGCATCTAGCCATACATGGTCTCCGATGGCGTAGTCAACAGCATTTCTTTTCTTTTTGTCATATTGAGTTTTCATCTTGCCCACTGCTTCCTCTAATGCCTCTTTTGCTTGGCGATGCACTTCTTGCATGTTTTCGGCAAAGGACTTGGCTGATGGGTTGGTGAATGCGGTTGTTTTAATGGAGTCTGGGAGGATGCGAGGGTGGATTCCATAGTTGGTGAAGAAGGGCGTTTGGCCTGTAGCGGAGTGGATTTGGTTGTTATGGGTGAATGCGGCTAATGCAAGCCATTCATTCCAGTCCGTTTGTCGATGATTAATGAAAATTTGGAGATACTTATTGATCTCCTGATTGGCCCTTTCCGTTTGACCATCTGTCTGGGGATGGAAGGCGGTGGATGCATTGGGGGTGATGTCGAGGAGTTTAAGGAGTTCCATCATGAATTTGGAGATGAACTGTGGTTCTCGGTCGGAGATTACTGTTTTGGGCATTCCATGATGAGCATAGACATGGTCGCGAAAGAGTTTGGCCCATCCTTCGGAAGTCAGTTCGACGTTACAGGCGATCGGGATGATTTCTTTAGAGAATCTGTCGACAACTACTAGAATGGCGTTGTAGCCGTTGGACTCAGGTAATCCGGTGATCATGTCGACAGAGATATGGGTCCACGGTTCGGAAGGAACCTCATTGGGGTGTAGAGGGGCGGCCTTGGGGTGGGTGTCCGTCTTGGTTCGCTGGCATGCTTCACATGCCTTGACATACCTTTCTACCGTCTGTTTAAGTTTCGGCCACCAGAACTCTCTTTGGACGAGTTCTTTGGTCTTTTCGATCCCCGGGTGACCGGCCGTGATGTGATTGTGGTGGGAGGCTATGATTTCTCCTCTAAGCCTGTCATCTCTGGGAACATAGATCCGTCCATCGTAGTACAGAAGTCCCTCCTTCTCGGATATGCCACGCTCGTGGTCGAGGGAGTTTTGAATTCCCTGGTCCCATTTGTCATGATTGCGCATGATGTCCTTTACCCGTTGGTGAGTTTCGCTGGTAGTGGGCATGATCATAGCTCGGAAGTGTTCAGGTTGGAGGACTACAACGTCATCGTTATCCTTTTTTCCTTGGTCGTGATCATCTCGCCTGGATAGGAGGTCAGCCTTTCAGTTCGAAGCGCCCGGCTTGTGATGGAGAGTGAAGTGGTATTCTGCGAGTTCGGTAACCCATCGAGCTTGACGACGATTGAGTTTTTGGGGTTGTCAGAAATATTGGAGGTTTTGATGATCCGTCCAGATCTCAAAATCTTCCACCGCGCCCATCAGGTAATGCCTCCACTCTTCGAGGGCAAGCATAATTGCCAGGAGTTCCTTATCGTAGATTTCATAATTTCGCTCAGTGATGGTGAGCGCTTTAGATAGGAACGCAACTGGTCTCCATTTTCCGTCCTGTTCTTGACTAAGGACAGCACCAATTGCTCCTTCGCTGGAGTCTGCTTCCACTCGGAATCTCCCACTTTCTTTGGGTAGGGCGAGTACCACGTCCTCAGCCATCTGCTTCTTCAGGCGTTGGAATGCCTCGTTTTGTGCGGTCCCCCAGGTCCAAGGGGCATTACCGGTCAACTGGGTCATCGGGCGTACGATCTTAGAGTAGTCCTTTATGAATTTTCGGTAGAAATTCGTAAAGCCTAAGAAGGACTGTAATTCCTTCTTCTTGGTGGGCATGGGCCATTCCACGATTCCCTTGACTTTTACAGGGTCCATCCATACTGATCCCTCGCTGATTATGACGCTGAGGTACTCTGTCTCCAGGACTTCAAATTCGCATTTCTCTGCTTTCAGGAATAATTTGTGCTCCCTCAAGCGTTGGAGAACTCTCTTGACAATTCGTTGATGTTCCTGTAGGTCCTTGGAGAAGATTAGGATGTCGTCCAGGTAAATGGTCACCTTCCCTTCATGGATGAGGTCGTGGAAGATGTCGTTCATCATCCACTGGAAGGTTGCTGGTGAGTTCGTAAGGCCGAAGAACATAACGGTTGGTTCAAAAAGTCCACGATTCGTCCGGAAGGCCGCCTTGGCCTCATCTCCTTGTTTGATTCGGACATTGTTATACCCCCAATGGACGTCTAGTTTGGTGAAATATTTGGCGCCACGTAGCTTATCCATAAGCTCCAAGATAAGCGGGAGGGGATATCAGTTCTTTATCGTCATCTCGTTCAGTTTTCGATAATCCTGAACGGGCCATAGGGATCCATCCTTTTTCTTTACGAAGAAGAAGGGCGAGGCGAAGGGGGACTTGGAGGGGCAAATTCGGCCTGATTCCAAGTTCTCATCAAGGAATTTATCGAGTTCTTCCTGTTCGTGGCGATTCAGAGGATAGACCTTGCAGTCGAGCGTAGATTTAGCATTGGGGATTAATTCAATTGCATGGTCCTAGGGTTTTCGTTCAGGCAACTCGTCGAAATTCTCCTTTGAGAAGAGGTCCTTGAATTCGTGATACTGAGGTGGGACCATTTCTTCAAAGGTCTTCTGGATCTTGCCTTCATTGGCCTTGGCAGCTAGGTCATTGGCGTGGTGTACTGCATGAATTTCTAGCTCTTCCCACAGGTCAACCATAAGGATGGTCTCGCCTTCTTCTAGCTCTTCATCCCAGGGGTCATCAGAGTCCAAATCCGGTAGTGGGAATGGGTTCTTCTGACACTGGCACTGGGCAAAGATGATCTTACCGGTGGCCCAGTTGATGACAGGGTTGTGGCGGAGAAGCCAATCATGCCCGAGGAAGATATCGCCCTTGCTGATATTGGTGACGGCAAAGTCGATCCTCTTGCTGTGGCCTCCTATTGTCATTCGGACTTCCACGAATTTGGTGATTACTCCTGCCTTATTATGCGTTCCATCGGCATTATACATGGAGATCGGGGCTGATGCAGGTCGAGTGATGAGCCCGTATTTCTTGACATAGTTTTCACTTATGGTACTCCCCGTGCATCCACTGTCAACTAAGGCCTGAGCCTTAAGGTTCTGATGGTTCTCCAGCGTTTCGAGTTGGACGTCGAGGAATAATTCCTGGATGCCCTTGGTGCTTACTCGTCGTTGGTACTGGATTGGCTAACTTAGTTCGTAGAGTCTTTCCTGTGCTTGTTCTCCCTCCTTTCTCAGCGAGGTGAGGAGTTCATCATCTATCTCGTTGGCCTTTTCTTTATGGGCCCAGAGGTGGAGCAAGGCAAATGCTTCCGAATCCATGCATGCTTCTTTGATGGCCCAAAGGGTCCAGTCCGTGCCAAACGGCTTGAACCAGGTGGACTTCAGGGGGGAAGCACTCACAGGGATTGATTCAGAACACCTTGCCCTCAACGATTCTTCTTCCGGCTTCTCTTGCTCCTTGGCGAGCGAGGGGAGAAGCCCCTTAGTCGATTCCTTTTCCCGCTTGACTCGCTCTCAGTTCTGCGCCATCTTGAAGGCGGTATCATCCTCCTCATCAGGGATTTCTATGAGGGTGGTCTTCTGGGCCCCTTGAGTATCGCACATCCAATGCCGGAACCCTCCTTGATCCTTCGACGGTCGGGGGCCTAAGAGGGTCTCCCCTGGTTGGGGCATGCTCCTTTCCCAGAGGTCACCCACTTTCAGCTGTTTCACCAGGATTCAGGGGTTTGGGGAGCAGGCTGCTCCTGGAGTGACCGGAAGGTTCGTCCGGAGGGGCGAGGGGAGGCGTGAGCGTCGCGTTCTTGTCGCATAAACTGTGCTCCCACGTATCTCCTGGGTCCTTCAGCACCTGTCCCAGATCCCTATGCTTTCTTGCGGCATCTTCTTCCATTCGGGTCGCGGACGAAAGGGGTGCCATCTCGATCGGCGTAACATCTCTGAGAGAATGACAAGGGCCGCAACCTTTCGTTTCTTCTGCCAGGCGGGAGAAGAGGGGGTCGTGTATCTGCGATGGTCCCTGAGCGCGAGGTGAATCATTGGGGACATGGTTGACAGGCATCGACCTCATGCTCCCACCTCTGTCTTGATGTTCCCGTTCAGCGACAATGGGCTCGGCCGGTTCAGGGAGAACCTCCTTCGTCCCTAAGGACTGGGAGATCCCTGACATGGTTCGGATGAACTCTGGCCCCCATCAAGTCTGAAGGTCCTGGAGGGTGAGGAATTCTGGGACAGAAAGTGTAAGCGAAGGAGGGGGATGAGTTTTGCTTCACTTCTGAGGGATTATATATGCCTTTTTAGGTGGAGTCTGAATTGTTTGTGATTCTTTTGGGGTGGGTTCAGTCTTCTGTGGAATCGAAGCGGGTATATTCGAATGCGCGGATACAGATGTAGACGTACGTAAAAAATTATTACAATCGAGTAAGGTCTGCTCAGCAGAACTCGATGACCGACCACCCAGAGAGGACTGGGCCGAGAGAGTGGAATCACTCACTTCCCAGCCTTGTCTTTTACCTCCTCAATCTTCATGGTTGAGGGCATCTTCTCCTCAGCCTTCTCCTCGTGTGTATGTCTGTGCTTCTCCTTTTCATGCTCTTCCTCGATGGCTTCTGTTAACATGGTGCGGAGCTGGGCTGCCGTATATCGTCCACTCTTCGGGTCTCTGGGCCGCTTCGGCTTTTTGCAGTCCTTTCCTAAGTGCCCCTTGCCTCCACAGTTAAAGCACCTGCCCTCCTTTCGGAGGTGGTCTATGTCCATTGGCTCCCCGGCTCCTCCGTAAGTGGTCCACGAACCTCCCGATGATCCCTTGCTGGCGGGTTTGTCAGTCCCAGAACTTGTCGCGCCGGAAGTTCCTTTGTTGGAACTTCCAGCAGATTGGTTCTTTGGGCGGTCGACGTATCCAATTTTGTCAAAGGCCGTCTTGCGGGCCCTTTCATCGAAGATACTGCAAATGCGCTGCTTCCACTGTGGGTAAGTGGAAGGGATCATGACACTGAGGTTGGCGATGGATTCGGTATATGATTCGGGGACTCCCCGTCGGATGGCTTGGACTATGGCGTTTCTGGGTCCTAGGTCGGTAAGCTGGTTGGCTTGTCGGGCCAACTCCTTGAGGCATCTGAAGTATTCGGATGCAGTGCCCGTCATCTTGAGCTCGTTCATACGGTGCTCCATAACTTCCTGGAGGGCTGGGTCCCCATATTCGACCTTGAGGGCAGATTTAAACTCGTTCCATGAGAAATAATGATATCGTTCTTCTGTGTTGCTCCAGAACTGGTATCGATACTGTGACCACCAACCTTGCGGTTTCTCGCCGAAGAGTGATACTGCGAATAGGATTTTGTTGGCATGGGTGGGGTAATATGCCTTGAAGACGGCGAAGTAGTCTTCGCAAGCCCCGGTAAAGCGATTGATGTCGCTGCTCTTTCCTTGAAAGTCCGTGGGCAACCGAATTAGCGTTGGTTTTACTTGGAGCCACGGGTCTTGTTCCTCGGCATTGCCGGAGGGCCAGTAGGGCGGATCAGGGGGGTCGTATCTAGGAGGTGGGTGGGGAACTGACCATCTGTCAGTTCGGTGGGTGGGGCTTCCATACCTCCTGGGTGCTGGTGCAGCGGGGCGTCCCCTGGGTTGGGGTTGGTCAGGGACGTCCTGGAGCTCTTTTGGTATGGGTAGGTTGTGAACGAGTGCAAATGCTCTGGCCTTTTCTAGTTGGGCTACTAACCCTGCGGTTACGTCTGGGAAGGCATCTTTTTCAGCTTGAAACTGCTGCCTTCTTGCTTCTGCCTCCTGGGCTTCTCGTACTCATTGTTCATCCTCTGTCTCCATGGGCTCACTGGGCCCTGCCTCCCCTGCTCCGGCGAGGAGCTTACTCTTGCCTTTCCAGGGATTGCCGTTCCTCCACCACTCTCTGGGCGGCTCGTCGGGCATCAGCCAGTGACCGTTGTTCCTCTGCCACTCTCTGGGTGGTTCGTCGGGCATTGGCTTGGGCCATTCATACGAAGGCCAGATGTTCTCGCTCATGTTCGTCGGCCCTCCAGGTGCGGAGTATATCCTCCAATCTTCCCTGGAGGGTTCATTCCTCCTCGCTGGTTCTTGGTCATAGACCTCATATGTAGACCCCAGGGGTAGGGCCATAATCCTGCTCGTGGCGGTGGAGCTCCTCTGTTGGGAAGAGGTGCAATCGGCGCTGGTGTTCGTCAAGGGACTTGTCGATTCCTCCTCTGTTGACGTAGTCCTCCCTCCTGAGGGCCCAGGCCTGGGCATGATAGGGTCCCAGGGTGATTTGCTGCTGTACGGTAAGGGAGGTCCAAGCTCGGGCTGGAGCTCCCAAGTAGAATGGATTGCTCTCGAGCTCTCTTCTTGCCAGTCTCCTCTCATCTCCGAGGTCTCTGGGCTGCTGTTCCGGGTCCTCCTCCAGTCATTGAAGGCGAAAGGCATTCTCGGTCTCCCAAGCTCTTCTTCGTCGGAAGTAGAAAGGTCTCCCGATCTCGTGGATCTGAAGTCTTCCTCTTCGGAGGTCACCTGGGTCTGCGCATATCGGCGACTCGCTGTCGTTGTGGGGCTCATTATCTGAGCTGCTTCGTTGCTCTCGTGGCTGCTCGGGGTGGGGGAGTCTTGTAGACAGGTCTGGGGAATGGGAGGGAGAGGATGGGGTCCATACAATTGACGTTGTAGGTGTACTGGGGGGGGTCCACCTGAGGTCTCAGAGAGGGTCGCGGTGTAGCTGCGGGGCGTCCCTCTGGTGGTAGAAGGCCTCGATCCTTGCCGTGAGGATGGAGCTGCTTGCTGAAGGCAGAGAAGGGTTTGTAACTCTGAGGGTCGGACGGGTAGGGGATGGGCTAGGGGAAGCGGGCTCAGTGCCCTCGGCTGGAAGTACATTTGTACTGCTTCGATGCGACTCTGTCTCGTCATACTCGATAGTTCTGGGCCCAACGTAGGCTCGGATAAGTTCAGTGATGTCTCCCTCGTCAGGGGAAGCGGGAGATGTTGTCCTAGAGGACTGCCTAGTTCCGGAAGGTCCAGCGATGGGGCTTGGACTTCTTCTTCCTCTTCCATGATAGACCCCGGCATCTGACTCTGGACTGGGGGCACTGGATCTTCTCTGCCTATCCGGCGAGATCGGGGGCATGTAGAACTGGTCCCTTCTGTAGGGCTCGTAGGTTGTCGGGAGAACGGGCTGAATTTGACCATTATATTGATATGGTGGGATGTAAAATCAAGGGAGTGTAGGTGGGGGGTAGGTCAAGGGTCTTCTGGGTCCTAGCCCGTGTCGTTCGAACCAGTTTCTGTTTCTGCAATATACTGCGGCAGCGAAGAGGATTAGTCCTACTAGTGCTGCTGCTCCTACAAAGGCTCCTATGGCCACGGTTCTGGTGATTTTGGAAATGTCAGGGGTTTGTTGAAGTGGCATATGGGTTCCTTCCTGTGTCTGGCATTGCAGAAGGGTGAGGGAAGCTTCGAGCTAATTGTTAGGGCCGACTCCCACGTGACTCATAGTTGGGCGATTGGTAAGCTGTCTTGTGTTCAGACAATCACTTGGCCAATGTCTCGGATGACTCGAGGTGGTAGAAGAGGCGCTTACAGAATGGCTCTCGGCAAGCGAGCAGACAAGTAAGATTTATGTGAAGGTAAACCTTAGCTCAAAGCTGAGGTTATACAGTGAAATCGTAGCTACTTAAATACTGAAGTGTGAGTCCTATTATTAGCTACAAAAGTTTTATCAAAGTCGAAAGGCGTGCAAGTTGGGCGACGAGCACACAATGTCATGCATTGTCCATCATGAAAGATTTATTGAAGTTGTTGGTGGTGATACGGTGGTGATTGTGCATAAGCATGATTATGCCGATAAGATGAGATAAGACTAGAAAAAGGAAAAAAGTCAATAAATCGTAACATGCTTTGCAAGCCTTGATATACTTTTCTACTGTTTGTTTGAGTTTTGGCCACCAATATTCTCTTTGGACGAGTTCTTTCATCTTCTCTATTCTGGGGTGTCCTGCAGTGATATGGTCATGATGGGCGGCGATAATTTCTCCCTGCAGTTTGTTGTTACGGGGGACATAAATTCATCCATTATAATACAGGAGTCCTTCTTTTTTGGAGATGCCACGCTCGTGGTCGAGGGAGGTGGTGATCCCCTGGTCCCACTTATCATGATTCCTGGTTATGTCCTTGGTGTGTCTCACTGGTCATGGGCATGATCATGGCATGGAAATGCTCAGGTTGTAGGACTACGACATCATCATTATCCTTCTTGCCCTGGTTGTGGTTGTCTTGATGACTGAGTAGGTCAGCCTTTCAGTTGGAAGCCCCGGGTTTGTGGTGTAAGGTGAAGTGGTACTCAGTGAGTTCAGTGACCCATCAGGCTTGACAATGGTTCAGTTTTTGGGGTTGTCAGAAGTACTGCAAGTTCTGGTGATCAGTCCAGATTTCAAAATCTTTGGCTGTGCCCATGAGGTAGTGTCTCCACTCCTCAAGCACAAGCATTATGGCCAACTGTTACGATTTATTCACTTTTTTCATTTTTCTAGCCTTATCATATCTTATCGGCATCATCACGCTTATGCGCTATCGCTACCACACCACCGATATCAACTTCGATAAATCTTTCTTGATGGACAACGCATGATGTTGCGTGCTCATCGTCCGACCAGCATGCCTTTCGACTTCGATAAAACTTTTGTATCTATGAATAGTACTTACACTTTCATATTTAAGTAGCTACGATTTACTGTACAACCTCAGCTTCGAGCTAAGGTTTACTTTCACATAAATCTTACTTGTCTGCTCGCTTGCTGAGAGCCTCTCTGTAAGTGCCTCTTCTACCACCTTGAGTCATCCGAGACATTGGCCAAGTGATTGTCTGAACACGAGACAGCTTACCAAATGCCTGACTATGAGTCACATGGGAGTCGGCTCTAACAATTAGCTCGAAGCTTCCCCCACCCTTCCATGACGCTAAACGCAGGAAGGAATCCGTATGCCCTTACAACAAACCCCCGACATTTCAAAAGGAACAACAAGTACTCTTGCCGTGATCCTTTTCACAATAGCAGGAGTAATTGGAACAATGACAGCAGTCGCAACCATCTACTATAGAAACTGAGAGTGGTTTGAAAGCCACAGAATTACTCTCCGAAGAGGACGATTAATCTACCCACCCCCAACACTTCTCCGCTTTTACAACCCCTCTTACAATGTTCCGGCGTACCCCACGAGCTACACCATCTATGGACAGGAGTCCTACGAGATGCCCCCAGAGTCGCCGACCCGGGACCTTCAGGGCCCCTTCACCGACTACTTTGTCAAATGACGAGGAAGGACACCAAGCCCAGTGGCTGGCCCTTCTGGAACCCGGCACTCCTCTGACAGAAGTACTTCCCCTGACTCGGGAAGCATCGACGCGCTCATTAGAGCCTATCATGGAGTGGGAACGGAACCCCTGAAGGATGCCAGGAGAGAATTGGAGCGAAGCCTCCGACAGATACCTACGGCCGAGGTCCCCCAGCCCCGACTGGATAGCGAGACCCTCCCCCAGGAGACCTTATGGGTCATCAATCCTGACGAACCCACTGAGACTACTGACGCTGCCTCACTTGATTCATCAGAGAGACGAAGAGCGGCTCCAGAATATGATTTGGAGGAGAGCCGAAGGAGGGCTCACCTCCCAGGGGACCTGCGACTTCACCGCCCCTTCCGATTCAGCCAGGCAACCCTCGATACACCTGCGTCGACAATTATACTCTCCTCCTCCGATCCCGATTCTCCCGCCCCCGAGTCCCCCAAACCTGATCACTTTTGAAGAAGAGGAATCGAGACACCCTTCGCCAGTCCCACCCCCTCGAGCCCAGCCTCCACCCCGGCCTCGCTCAACTGCAATGACCCAGGGTTCTATGTTGAGCTCTGGAGATGACGCCTATGAATCCGCTACATTAGGCAGCCTTCGTACCAGCGAAGAAGACGAGTTGGAGAATCCCCACTCGCATACAGCATTCGACAATGTGAGGAGGACCCAGATGCTCCCCCTCAAGATCCCAGGAGCGAGCGATGCCTCGTCCTACGAGAAATCGAGAGCAATCCCTTCTACTTGGGAACTCCAGATAGAGCCTGGCCATCCCTCTCCCTATCCCAGTGAATGGCCCATGGAACCTACCGGTCCCAGGCCTGGGCCCTTTGAAGGGCAGACTATTTACAAAGAGGAGGAGTTGATGAGACCCAGGAGGAACACCGACACCGCTTTGACCTGGTCCCAAACGAAGAATTATGGCTATACGAGCTCAACTACAGCCCCATCCCAGGCATACACGTCCCTGATCTATGAGCAAGGACCGAGCAGGAGGAGCGAGTCCTCAATCGGCAACTGGCAGCTATACTCACTGCCTGGAGAAGGGATGAGGCTGACCGCACTGAGCTATCCAGAGTACGACTGGCCTAGGCCAATGCCTGACTCGCCGCCGATAGACTGGAGGTGCCAGAGCCACCCCTGGAAAGGGACCAGTAGATTGTTCACAGGATCCAGACAGGGAGGGCCGAGCGACATTCCCGTCGATCTCCCTGATGACCCCGAAGCAGCACAACGATGACAACAAGAGGCCGAAGCAGAGGCCAGAAGGCAAGAGCACTGGGACAAACAAGCAGCCTTCCCAGGGCTCATCGACAACTTAACCAGAAAACTGTTGGAGGCAAGAAGCTTCGCACTTGCCAACAGTTTACTGCTCCCCCCCGAACTAGAAGACCCTACCCAACGCAGAGGATGACCTGCAGCCCCAGCCCCCAAGCGATGGGGAAGCCCCACTCACCGAACTGACAGATGGTCAGTCCCCCGACCCCCTCCCAAGAACATGCCCCCTGACCCACCAGATTGGCCATCAGGGGACACCGATGAACAGGCTCCCTGGTTACAGGTGAAGCCGACCCTGATCCGACTCCCCACCGACTTCAAAGGAAGAAGCGACGATATCCATCGATTCACGGGAGCTTGCGAGGAATATTTCTCGATATTCTGAGCATACTACCCAACCCATGCCAACAAAATATTGTTCGCAACATCTTTGTTTGGCAAAAAACCTCAAGGCTGGTGGTCTCAGTACCACCTTCAGTTCCAAAGCGACACTGAAGGGCGATACCGATACTGCTCGTGGGACGACTTCAAGGCCACCCTACAAGTTGAGTATGGCGACCCCGCCCTCCAAGAAGTGATGGAGCGGCATATGAATGAGCTCAAAATGACCGGCACGGCAGCTGAGTACTTCTGCAAATTGGAAGAATTGGCCCATCAGGCAGATCAGCTCCGTGACCTTGGACCCCGAGGTGCGCTAGTACGAGCCGTACGACGAGGAGTACCCACCTCCTACACCGACTCCATCGCCGATCTGGGAGTCATGATCCCCTCCACCTATGCAGAATGGAAACAGCGAATCTGCAGCATCTTCGATGAAAAGGCCCAGAAAACCGCCTTCGACAAGATCGGGTACGTCGACCGACCCAAGAACCAAAGCGCTGGAAGCTCCAATAAAGGAACTTCTGGCATGACAAGTTCCTCGGCCAACAAACCCACCAGCAAAGGATCATCGGGATCTGGGTGGACCACTTATGGAGGAGCCGGGGAGCCAATGGATATAGACCACCTCCAAAAGGAGGGCAGGTGCTTCAACTGCAGAGGCAAGGGGCACTTAGGGAAGGACTGCAAGAAGCCAAAACGGCCTAGAGACCTGAAGAGCGGGCAATATACGATGGCCCAACTTCGCACAATGCTCACAGAAGCCGAGGAGCACAATAAGGAGGAACATGGACATAGTCACAAGGAGAAGGTCGAGGAGAAGATGCCCTCGACAACGAAGATTGAGGAGGTAAAAGGCAAGGCCGAGAAGTGAGTGATTCCACTTCCTTGGCCCAATCCTCCTCTCTGGGTGGTCGGTCATCAAGTCCTGCTGTGCGGACCTTACTCAATTGTAATAAATTTTTATGTACGTCTACATCTGTATCTGCGCATTCGAATATACCCGCTTCGATTTCACAGAGGACCGAACCCACCCTAAAAGAATCACAAACAATTCAGACTCCGCTCGAAAAACCATATATAATCCCCCAGAAACGAAGCGAGACTCATCCCCCTCCTTCGCTTACACTTTCTGTCCCAGAGTTCCTCACCCTCCAGGACCTTCAGACTCGATGGGGACCGGAGTTCATCCGAACAATGTCGGGGATCTCTCAGTCCTTAGGGACGAAGGAGGTTCTCCCTGAACTGGCTGAGCCCGTCGTCGCTGAATAGGAACCTCAAGACGGAGGTGGGAGCATGAGGTCGATGCCTACTGACCATGTCCCCAATGATTCGCCTCGCGCTCAGGGACTGTCGCAGATACACGACCCCCTCTCCTCTCACCTGGAAGAAGAAATGAAGGGTCGCAGCCCTCGTCGTTCTCTCAGAGACGTCATGCTGATCGAGAAAGCGTCCCCTTCATCCATGACCCGAAAGGAAGAAGTTGTCACAAGAAAGGATAGTGTTATGATTTATTGACTTTTTTCATTTTTCTAAGTCTTATCTCATCTTATCGGCATAATCATGCTTACGCATAATCTCCACTGTATCACCACCAACAACTTCGATAAAACTTTCATGATGGACAACGCATGATATTGCATGCTCGTCGCCCGACCAGCATGCCTTTTGACTTTGATAAATCTTTCATAGCTATTCTTAGGACCGACGTTTTAGTATTTAAGTAGCTACAATTTACTGTACAACCTCAGCTTCAAGCTAAGGTTTACCACTCTCAAAATCTTACTTGTTACTCACTCGCTGAGAGCATCTAATTAGTTCGCGCCTCTTTCATCACCTCGGGTCAACCACGGCATTGAATAAGTGATTGTCTGAATGCAAGACAGCTTATCAATTGCCTGACTTTGAGTCACATGAACGTCAGCCCTAACAATTAGCTCGAAGCTTCCCTCACCCTTCCACAACGCTAGACGCAGGAAGGATCCCACATGCCATTACAACAAACCCCCGACATTGACGAAATAACCAGAAACACGGCCATAGGAGCCTTCGTAGGAGCCGAAGCATTCATAGAACTTATCCTCCTCGCCACCGCTATATATTGCAGAAACAGAAGCTGGTTCGAACGACACGGGCTAGGACCTAGAAGACCACTCACATACTCTCCCCCCACCCTTCCTCGATTTTACATCCCGCCCTACCAATACAATGGTCAAATTCAGCCCATTCTCCCAACATACGAGCCCTACAGAAGGGACCAGTTCTACATACCCCCGTCTTGCCGAATAGGCAGGACAGATCCGGAGCCCCCAGTCCAGAGTTGGATGCCGGGGTCTATCATGGAAGAAGAAGAAGTCCAAGCCCCGTCGCTGGACCTTCCGGAACTAGGCAGTCCTCTAGGACAGCATCTCCCGCTCCCTCTGACGAGGGAGACATCACTGAACTTATCCGAGCCTATGTTGGGCCCGGAACTATTGAGTATGATGAGACAGAGTCGCGTCGAAGCAGTACAAACATACTTCCAGCTGAGGGCGCTGAGCCCCCTTCCCCTAGCACATCCCCTACCCGTCCAACCCTCCGAGTTACAAACCCTTCTCCACCTTCAGCAAGCAGCTCCATCATCGTGGCAAGGATCGAGGCCTTCTACCACCAGAGGGACGTCCTGCAGCTACACCGCGACCCTATCAGAGACCTTGGGTGGACCCCCCCCGGTACACCTACGACATCAATTGTATGGACCCCGTCCTCTCCCTCCCATTCCCCAGACCCTTTCACGAGACTCCCCCACCCCGAGCAGCCACGGGAGCGAAGAAGCAGCCCTGATGAGGAGCCCCACGATGACAACATCTCGAATGAGTCGCCAGTACACACCAACACAGACGACCTCAGGAGAGGAAGACTTCAGATCCACGAGATCGGGAGACCTTCCTACTTCCGACGAAGAAGAGCTTGGGAAACCGATCTCGCCTTTCACCTTCGACGAGTGGAGGAGGACCCAGAACAACAGCCCAGAGACCTCGGAGATGAGAGGAGACTGGCAAGGAGAGAGCTTGAGAGCAACCCTTTCTACTTGGGAGCTCCAGCCCGAGCTTGGACCTCCCTTACCGTACAGCAGCGAATCACCCTGGGACCCTACCGTGCCCAAGCCTGGGCCCTTAGAAGAGAAGACTACGTCAACAGAGGAGGAATCAATGAGTCCCTTGATGAACATCGGTGGCGATTACACCTCTTTCCAACAGAGGAGCTCCACCACCACGAGCAGGATTATGGCCCTACCCCTGGGGTCTACATATGAGATCTATGACCAAGAACTGATGAAGAAGAACGAACCCTACAGGGAAGATTGGAGGATATACTCCGCACCTGGAGGGCCGATGAGCATGAACGAGAACACTTGGCCTTCGTACGAATGGCCCAGGCCAATGCCCGACGAACCACCCAGAGAATGGCGGAAGAACGGCAACCCCTGGAAAGGCAAGAGTAGGCTGTTCGCCAGGTCGGACCCAGCAGGGCCCAGTGAACCAATGGAAACGGAAGACGAGCGCCGGGTACGAGAAGCCCAGGAAGCAGAAGCACGAAGGCAACAATTCCAAGCTGACAAAGACGCCTTCCCCGATCTCACAGCAGGACTCGTGGCCCAAGTAGAAAGGGCCAGAGCATTCGCCCTCACAAACAACTTGCCGATCCCAAAAGAACTCCAGGACGAACCCGACCAGCCCCAACCCCGAGGTCGCCCTGCCGCACCAGCCCCCAGAAGGTATGGGAGCCCCACCCATCGAACTGACAGATGGTCAGTCCCACGACCACCCCCCAGATATGATCCCCCAGACCCCCGTATTGGCCCTCCGGCAACGCCACTGAACAAGACCCCTGGCTCCAGGTAAAACCAACACTAATACGATTGCCTGCCGACTTTCAGGGGAAAAGTAGTGACATCAATCGCTTCACCAGGGCCTGCGAAGACTACTTCACCGTCTTCAAGGCCTACTACCCCACTCATGCGAACAAAATCCTATTTGCAGTATCCCTCTTCGGAGAGAAACTGCAAGGATGGTGGTCCCAGTACCGGTATCAGTTCTGGAGTAACGACGAAGAACGATACCGATACTTCTCATGGAGCGAGTTCAAAGCCACCCTCAAAGTTGAATACAGAGACCCCGCGCTCCAAGAAGTCATGGAGCGCCGCATGAATGAGCTCAAAATGACCGGAACCGCGTCCAAATACTTCAGACGCCTCGAAGAGCTAGCCCGACAAGCTGACCAGCTCACTGACCTCAGACCCCAAAGTGCGATTGTCAGGGCCATCTGACGAGGAGTATCCGAGTCATACACCGAGTCAATCGCGAATCTCGGCGTCATGATCCCTTCCACCTACCCCCAATGGAAACAGCGTATCTGCAGCATATTCGATGAAAGGGCCCGCAAGACGGCCTTTGACAAAATTGGATACGTCGACCGCCCAAAGAACCAATCCGCCGGAAGCTCCAGTAAAGGAACTTCCAGCGCGACAAGTTCCAGGGCTGACAAAACCACCAGCAAAGGGTCGTCGGGAGGTTCATGGACCACATACAGAGGAGCCGGGGAGCCCATGGACATAGATCGCCTTGCCTGTCGACCATGTCCCCAATGATTCGCCTCGCGCTCAGGGACTGTCACGGATACACGACCCCCTCTCCTCTCACCTGGCAGAAGAAACGATGGGTTGCAGCTCTCATTGTTCTCTCGGAGACGCCACGCCGATTGAGACAGCGCCCCCATCGTCCCTGACCCCAAAGGAAGAAGACGCTGCAAGAAAGGATAGGGATCTGGGACAGGCACTAAGAGACCCGACGCTAGTGGGGAGGCACGGTTCATGCAACAGGAACGTGATGTGCATGGCCTCCTCGATTCGTCACGACGAGTCCTTCAGTCACTCCCAGAGCGACCCGCTCCCCAAACCCCCGAGTCCTGGCGAAGAAGCCGGCAGCAGGCAATCCCTGGGGAAGGAGCATGTCCCAGCCAGGGAGACCCCTCGAAGGCCCACGACCGTCGAAGGATCAAGCGGGATTCCAACCTCGGATGCGTGAGGTTCATGGGTCTGGAATACCACCCTTGTAGAAATCCCCGACGAGGAGGATGACACCGCCTTCAAGATGGCGCAAGATCGAGAACGAGTCAAGCGGGAAAAGAAACGACTCCAGGGGCTTCTCCCCTCGTTCCAGGAGCAAGGGCAGAAGGAAGAAGAACCGTTGAGGGCGAGGCGTTTCGAATCATCCCCAGTGAGTGTTTCCTCCCCGAAGTCCACCTGGTTCAAGCCGTTTGGCACAGACTGGACCCTTCGGGCCATCAGGGAAGCACGCACGGATTCGGAGGCCTTTGCCTCGCTCCATCTTTGGGCCCATAAGGAGAAGGTCAACGAGATCGACAACGAACTCCTCATCTCTTTGAGGAAAGGAGGGGAACGAGCACGGGAAGAACTCTACGAATTGAGCCAACCAATTCGATATCAATGCCGGGTGTCCACCAAAGGTGTCTGGGAACTATTCCTCGACGTCCAACTCGAAACGTTAGAAAACTGGCAAACCCTCAAGGCTCAAGCACTGGTTGACAGCGGATGCACAGGAAGCACAATAAATGAGGCCTACGTCAAGAAACACAGCCTCATTACCAGACCTGCACCGACCCCCATTTCAGTATACAACGCCAATGGTACGCGCAATAAGGCAGGGGAGATTACCGAGTTCGTGGAAGTAAGAATGACCGTGGGAGGCCACAGTGAGAGGATCGACTTTGCCGTCACCAACATAGGCAAGGGCGACATCTTCCTGGGACACAATTGGCTTCTCCGCCACAACCCGGTCATCAACTGGACCACCGGCAAAGTCATTTTCGCCCAATGTCAATGCCAGAAGAACCCATTCCCTCTCCCAGATGCAGACCCCGATGGCCCATGGGACGAAGAGCTGGAAGAAGGCGAGACTATTCTCATGGTCGACCTCCGAGAGGAGCTGGAAATCCATGCCGTACATCACGCCAATGATCTGGCAGCCAAAGCCGCAGAAGGGAAAGCCAAGAAGACCTTCGAAGAAATGGTCCCGCCCCAATATTGTGAGTTCCACGACTTGTTCTCTAAAGAGAACTTCAACGAACTACCTGAGCGAAAGCCATGGGACCATGCAATCGAGCTAATCCCAAATGCCAAATCTACGCTCGATTGCAAGGTCTATCCTCTTAATCGACATGAACAAGAAGAACTCGATAAGTTCCTAGATGAGAACCTCGAGTCTGGGCGGATCTGACCATCCAAGTCACCATTCGCTTCCCCCTTCTTCTTCGTTAAGAAAAAAGATGGATCCCTACGACCCGTACAAGATTACCAAAAGCTCAACGAGATGACGATCAAGAACAGATACCCGTTACCCCTCATCTCTGAGCTGATGGATAAACTCCGTGGAGCAAAGTACTTCACCAAACTGGATGTCCGATGGGGTTACAATAACGTACGAATCAAGCAGGGAGATGAGGCCAAGGCAGCATTCCAGACCAACTGAGGCCTGTTTGAACCAACGGTTATGTTCTTCGGCCTGACCAATTCGCCGGCCACCTTCCAATGGATGATGAACGACATCTTCCACGACCTCATCATGGAAGGGAAGGTCACGATCTACCTTGACGACATTCTAATCTTCTCCAAGGATCTCCAAGAACATCGATGAATCGTCAGGCGAGTTCTTCAATGTCTGAGGGAACATAAACTCTTCCTGAAGGCCGAGAAGTGTGAGTTCGAGGTACTAGAGATGGAGTACCTCGGTGTCATCATCAGCGAGGGATCGATACGAATGGACCCTGTGAAGGTCAAGGGGATCACAGAGTGGCCCACGCCCACCAAGAAAAAGGAGCTACAATCCTTCCTAGGCTTTACAAACTTCTATCAGAAGTTCATCAAGGACTACTCCAAGATAGTACGCCCGATGACCCAACTCACCGGCAATGCACCGTGGATATGGGGAATGGCCCAGAATGAGGCATTCCAACGCCTGAAGAAGCAGATGGCTGAGGATGTAGTGCTGGCACTCCCCAAGGAGAATGGGAAATTCTGAGTAGAGGCTGACTCCAGTGAGGGAGCGATCGGCGCCGTCCTTAGCCAAGAACAGGATGGTAAATGGAGACCAGTTGCCTTTCTTTCCAAGGCGTTAACGGTCACCGAACGCAATTACGAGATCTATGACAAGGAACTACTGGCGATCATGCTCGCATTGGAGGAGTGGAGACATTACCTGATGGGCGCAGCGGAAGATTTCGAGATCTGGACTGACCATCAAAATCTGCAATATTTCCATCAGCCTCAGAAATTAAACCGCCGCCAAGCCCGATGGGTGACAGAACTAGCCAAATACCACTTCATGTTACACCATAAGCCCGGTGCTTCCAACCGCAAGGCCGACTTATTGAGCTGAAGGGACGACCACGACCAAGGCAAGAGGGACAACGATGATGTTGTAGTCCTCCAACCCAAACATTTCCGGGCTATGATCATGCCCACCATGACAGAAACTCATCAACGCATCAAGGATGTCACCTGTAATCATGACAAGTGGGACCAAGGAATCCAAGGCTCCCTCGATCACGAACGAGGCATCTCCGAAAAAGAGGGATTGCTGTATTACGATGGACGGATATATGTTCCCCACGACGACAAGCTGCATGGAGAAATTGTTGCCGCCCATCATGATCACATCACAGCTGGACACCCAGGAATCGAGAAGACCAAAGAACTCGTCCAAAGAGAGTTCTGGTGGCCTAAACTCAAACAGACCGTGGAGAAGTATGTGAAAGCATGTGAAGCGTGCCAGCGAACAAAGACGGATACTCACCCCAAAGCCGCTCCCCTTCACCCTAACGAGATACCCTCCGGACCCTGGACTCACATCTCTGTTGACATGATCACCGGACTTCCCGAGTCCAATGGCTATGATGCAATTTTGGTAGTCGTCGACAGGTTTTCGAAGGAAGTAATCCCAATCGCTTGTAACGTTGAACTCACCTCTGAAGGATGGGCGAAGCTCCTACGCGACCACGTCTATGCACGCCATGGCATGCCCAAAACTGTCATCTCCAATAGGGGACCGCAATTCATCTCCAAGTTCATGATGGAGCTCCTCAAACTCCTTGACATTACACCGAACGCGTCAACCACCTTCCACCCTCAGACCGACGGACAAACCAAACAGGCCAATCAGGAGATTAATAAATATCTCCGACTCTTCATTAACCACCACCAGACCGATTGGAGCGAGTGGCTTGCATTAGCGGCATTCGCTCATAATAATCGAATCCACTCCGCCATGGGTCAGACACCATTCTTTATGAATTATGGGCTAAACCCTCGAGTCTTACCGGACTCCATCAAGATGACTGCCTTTACCAACCCATCGGCCAAGTCGTTCGCTGAAAATATGCAAGAAGTGCACCGACAAGCCAAAGAGGCACTGGAGGAGGCCGCGGGCAAGATGAAGACCCAATACAACAAGAAAAGGAGAGAGGCCGTTGATTATGCCATCGGAGACCGTGTATGGCTCGATGCCACAAACCTCCACCTGCCCCATCCCAAGAAGAAACTCGACGATAAATGCGTTGGTCCATTCCTCGTACTGGAAAAGACCGGCGCTTCTGCCTACAAACTCAAACTTCCATCGCATTGGAAGATTCATCCCCACTTTAATGAAAAGCTCCTCATGCCGTATGTACCACCGGCGTTTCCCAACCAAGAACAACCCCCCGCACCACCACCAGACCTCATCGAAGATGAGGAGGAATACGAAGTAGAGGAAGTCCTCGACTCGCACACATGACGAGTCCGAGGAAAGAAAGGACAAAAATCATGCCTCGTAACAGATTACTTTGTCAAGTGGAAAGGTTGGACCAGAGAACACAACTCCTGGGTCCGAGAGGACAATATGGCTAATGCACAAGAGGCCATCCAAGACTACGAGGACAGCATCTCTGAAACAAGAGCTGTCGTGACTGCGTGCAAAGTCATTGACAGATCGGAAAAAGCTGTCAAACAAATAGTCGACTGAAAATATCGAGAAAACCAGGCAACAGGCGGATGGAGTATGTTCTATCAAGTAGAACGTACTGATGGGAAGAAATTTTGGATTGAAGAGCCAGATCGCGAAATTTGGAAAACCTACATTGACGACTACTGGCACAGAGAAAGCGAGAAGGAGGTCACAGACTGCATACAGTGTGATGAGCAAGACGAGCCTTAGGGCAGTCAGGACGACTGCCTTAACGAGAGGGTAATGTTACGATTTATTGACTTTTTTCATTTTTCTAAGTCTTATCTCATCTTATTGGCGTAATCATGCTTACGCATAATCTCCACCGTATCACCACCAACAACTTCAATAAAACTTTCATGATGGACAACGCATGATATTGCGTGCTCGTCGCCCGACCAGCATGCCTTTTGACTTTGATAAATCTTTCATAGCTATTCTTAGGACCGACGTTTTAGTATTTAAGTAGCTACAATTTACTGTACAACCTCAGCTTCGAGCTAAGGTTTACCACTCCCAAAATCTTACTTGTTACTCACTCGCTGAGAGCATCTAATTAGTTTGTGCCTCTTTCATCACCTCGGGTCAACCGCGGCATTGAATAAGTGATTGTCCGAACGTGAGACAGCTTATCAATTGCCTGACTTTGAGTCATGTGAACATCGGCCCTAACAGATAGGGACATGGGACAGGTGCCAAAGGACCCAGGAGAAGCGTGGGAGCACGGTTTATGCAACAAGAATGTGACGCTCATGGCCCCTTCCATCCCAGATGGACCTCTCGGTCACTCCCGGAGCAACCCACTCCCCAAACCCCTGATTCCTGATGAAGCAGCTGGCAGCAGACAATCCTTGGGGAAGGAGCATGCCCCAACCAAGGAGACTCCTCGAAGGCCCCTGACCGTCAAAGGATCAAGCAGGATTCCAGCATCGGATGCACGATGCTCATGGGTCCGGAATACCACCCTCGTAGAAATCCCCGACGAGGAGGACGATACCGCCTTTAAGATGGCGTGGGACCGGGAACGAGTCAAGCGGGAAAAGGAACGGATCAAGGGGCTTCTCCCCTCGTTCCAGGAGCAAGAGAAGCAGGAAGAAGAACCGTTGAGGGCGAGGCATTCCGAGTCAATCCCAGTGAGTGTTTCCTCCCCAAAGTCCACCTGGTTCAAGCCGTTTGGCATGGACTGGACCCTTCGGGCCATCAGGGAAGCATGAACAGACTCGGAAGCCTTTGCTACCCTCCATCTCTGGGCCCATAAGGAGAAGGTCAACGAGATCGACGATCACCTGCTGACAGCCCTGAGATCTGAGGGAGAGACAGCATGAGAAAGGCTATACGAGTTGAGCCAACCGATTTGATATCAATGTTGAGTAAGCACCAAGGGTGTCCGGGAATTATTCCTCGACGTTCAACTCAAAACATTGGAAAATTGCCAGACCCTCAAGGCCCAAGCACTGGTCGACAGCGGATGTATGGGGAGCACCATAAGCGAAAACTATGTCAAGAAGCATGGACTTATCACCTGACCTGCACCAGCCCCAATCTCTGTATACAACACTGACGGAACACACAACAAGGCAGGAGAGATAACTGAATTCACGGAGGTGAGGATGACAATAGGAGGCCATAGTGAAAGAATCGACTTCGCCATCACCAATATTGGCAAAGGCAACATCTTTCTTGGGCATGATTGGCTCCTCCGCCACAACCCCATCATCAATTGGGCCACTGGCAAGATCATCTTTGCTCAGTGTCAATGTCAAAAGAACCCGTTCCCCCTACCTGATGCGGACCCTGATGACCCCTGGGACAAGGAATTGGAGGAAGGTGAGACCATCTTGATGGTCGACCTCCAGGAAGAACTAGAGATCCGCACGGTACATCACGTGAATGACCTAGCAGCTAGGGCCAACAAAGGGAAGGCCAAGAAAATGTTCGAAGAAATTGTCCCGCCTCAATATCGCGAGTTCCATGACCTGTTTTCTAAGGAAAACTTCGACGAGTTACCTGAACAAAAGCCGTGGGACCACGCAATTGAATTAATCCCAAATGCCAAGTCAACCCTTGATTGTAAAGTCTATCTACTCAGTCGCCATGAACAAGAAGAGCTGGACAAATTCTTGGATGAAAACTTGGAGTCGGGACAAATTCGACCCTCCAAATCTCCATTTGCCTCACCATTCTTCTTTGTCAAAAAGAAGGATGGATCCCTCCGACCAGTCCAAGACTACTGAAAGCTCAATGAGATGACTATCAAGAACCGATATCCACTCCCCCTCATCTCCGAGCTCATGGACAAACTCCGAGGAGCCAAGTACTTCACCAAACTGGACGTCCGATGGGGCTACAATAATGTAAGGATCAAACAAGGAGACGAGGCCAAAGCAGTGTTCTGGACAAACCGTGGCCTCTTTGAACCGACGGTTATGTTCTTTGGCCTAACCAATTCACCGGCAACCTTCCAATGGATGATGAATGACATCTTCCACGACCTCATCATGGAGGGAAAGGTCACCATCTATCTCGACGACATCCTAATCTTCTTCAAGGACCTCCAAGAACACCGATGGATTGTGAAACGAGTACTTCAACGCCTACGGGAACATAAACTATTCCTGAAGGCCAAGAAGTGCGAGTTCGAAGTACTCGAAACAGAGTACCTCGGCGTAATCATTAGCGAAGGATCAGTACGGATGGACCCCGTTAAGGTCAAAGGCATCACTGAATGGCCCATGCCTACCAAGAAGAAGGAGTTACAATCCTTCTTAGGCTTTATGAACTTCTACCGGAAGTTCATAAAGGACTATTCCAAAATCATCAGGCCCATGACCCAACTCACCGGCAATGCCCCCTGGACCTGGGGAGCAGCCCAAAATGAGGCCTTCCAACGCCTAAAGAAGCAAATGGCCAAAGACGTAGTGCTTGCCCTTCCCAAAGAGAATGGCAGATTCAGGGTAGAGGCGGATTCCAGCAAAGGAGCAATCAGTGCAGTCCTCAGCCAAGAACAGGAAGGGAAGTGGAGGCCAGTCGCCTTTCTTTCCAAAGCCTTAACCGTCACCGAACGCAACTACGAGATATACGACAAGGAACTCCTGGCAATCATGCTCGCACTAGAGGAGTGGAGGCATTACCTAATGGGTGCAGTGGAAGACTTTGAGATCTGGACCGATCATCAAAATCTACAATATTTCTGTCAACCCCAAAAGTTGAACCATCGTCAAGCCCGGTGGGTGACTGAACTGGCCGAATACCACTTCATGTTACACCACAAGCATGGCACTTCCAACCACAAGGCCGACTTACTAAGTCAAAGGGACGATCACGACCAAGGGAAGAAGGACAACGATGATGTTGTCGTCCTTCAACCAGAACATTTCAGGGCGATGATCATGCCCACAACGAGTGAGACTCACCAATGGGTCAAGGACATAATTCGCAATCATGACAAGTGGGACCAAGGAATCCAGAACTCCCTTGATCATGAACGAGGCATCTCTGAAAAAGAGGGACTGTTGTATTACAATGGACAGATATATGTTCCCTGCGATGACAAACTACGAGGGGAAATCATAGCCGCTCATCATGATCACATTACAGTGGGACATCCTGGAATAGAAAAAACCAAGGAGCTCATCCAGAGAGAATTTTGGTGGCCGAAACTCAAACAAACGGTAGAGAAGTACATCAAGGCATGTGAAGCATGCCAAGGAACGAAGACGGATACTCATCCCAAAGCCGCCCCCCTTCATCCCAACGAAGTTCCCTCTGAACCCTGGACTTATATCTCTGTCAACATGATCACTGGACTCCCAGAATCCAATGGCTATGATGCAATCTTGGTGATCGTCGACAGATTCTCAAAAGAAATGATCCCAATAGCTTGCAACATCGAACTTACTTCCGAAGGATGGGCCAAGCTCCTACACGATCACGTCTACACCCACCATGGAATGCCCAAAATGGTAATCTCTGACTGAGGACCACAGTTTGTCTCCAAATTCATGACAGAACTCCTCAAACTCCTCGATATCACCCCAAATGCCTCGACCGCCTTTCATCCCCAGACCGATGGGCAGACAGAACAAGCAAACCAGGAGATCAACAAGTATCTCTGACTCTTCATCAACCATCGACAAACAGACTGGAGCAAATGGCTTGCACTGGCAGCGTTCACCCATAACAACCGAGTCCATTTGGCCATGGGTCAGACACCATTCTTCACCAATTATGGAACGAACCCCGGTGTTCTACCAGATTCCATTAAAATGACCACCTTCACCAACCCATCGGCCAAGTTATTCACCAAAAATATGCAGAAGGTACATCGCCAGGCGAAGGAGGCCCTAGAAGAAGCAGCTGGGAAGATGAAGGCCCAATACGACAAGAAGAAAAGAGACGCCATGGACTATGCCATCGGAGACCGAGTATGGCTCGATTCCACTAATCTTCACCTCCCCCGACCCAAAAAGAAGCTCGATGATAAGCGCGTCAGCCCATTCCTGATCCTGGAAAAGACCGGCGCTTCTGCCTATAAACTCAAGCTCCCACCACATTGGAAGCTTCACCCCCGGTTTAACGAAAAGCTTCTAACACCTTACATACCACTAGCTTTTCCCAACCAAGAACAACCCCCCGCCCCGCCGCCAGACCTCATCGAAGATGAGGAGGAATATGAAGTTGAGGAAGTCCTAGACTTGTGCACACGCTGAGTCTGTGGAAAGAAAGGACAAAAATCTCGACTCGTAACCGATTACTTTGTCAAGTGGAAAGGCTGGACCAGAGAACACAACTCATGGGTTCAGGAAGACGACATGGCTAATGCCCAAGAAGCCATCCAAGACTATGAGGACAGTATTTCTGAAACAAGAGCTGTCGTGACCGCACGCAAGGTCATCGACAGGTCGGAAAAGACTGTCAAACAAATAGTCAATCGCAGCTATCGAGAAAACCAAAACACGGGTGGGTGGAGCATGTTCTATCAAGTAGAACGAGTCGATGGAAAGAAATTCTGGATTGAAGAACCCGATCGTGAGGTTTGGAAATCCCTCATCAACGATTACTGGCACAGGGAAAGTGAAAAAGAGATCAAACCAGGGGAATGTATACTATGTGACCAAGAGGAAGAAGACAACAAACCCTAGGGCAGTCGGGATGCCTGCCTTAACGAGAGGATAATGTTACGATTTATTCACTTTTTTCATTTTTCTAGCCTTATCATATCTTATCAGTGTCATCACACTTATGCGCTATCACCACCGCACCACCGATATCAACTTCGATAAATCTTTCTTGATGGACAATGCATGATGTTGCATGCTCATCATCCGACCAGCATGCCTTTCGACTTCGATAAAACTTTTGTATCTATGAATAGTACTTACACTTTCATATTTAAGTAGCTACGATTTACTGTACAACCTCAGCTTCGAGCTAAGGTTTACTTTCACATAAATCTTACTTGTCTGCTCGCTTGCTGAGAGCCTCTCTGTAAGCACCTCTTCTACCACCTTGAGTCATCCGAGACGTTGGCCAAATGATTGTCCGAACGTGAGACAGCTTACCAATCACCTGACTATGAGTCATGTGGGAGTCAGCCCTAACACCAACAGTTTCTTGTCATATATTTCATAGTTCCATTCGGTGACTGTTAGGGCCTTGGAAAGGAAGGTGACTGGCCTCCACTTCCTGTCCTGTTCTTGGCTAAGGACTGCGCCAATTGCTCCCTCGCTTGAATCTGTTAGGGCCAACGTTCACGTGACTCATAGTCAGGCAATTGCTAAGCTGTCTCGCATTCAGACAATCACTTTGGCAATGCCTCGGATGACTCGAGGTGGCGAAAGAGGCGCTTACAGAGAGGTTCTCGGCAAGGCAAGCAGACAAGTAAGATTTATGTGATGTTAAACCTTAGCTCGAAGCTGAGGTTGTACAGTAAAATGTTGCTACTTAAATACTAAAAGGTCGGTCCTAATAATAGCTATGAAAGATTTGTAGAAGTTGAAAGGCATGCTGGTTGGGTGGCAAGCATGCAATATCATGCGTTGTCCATCATGAAAGATTTGTCGAAGTTGATATCGGTGATGAGGTGGCGCTAGTGCATAAGCATGATGATACCAATAAGATGCGATAAGACTAGAAAAAAGGAAAAAAGGAAATAAATTGTAACATTACCCTCTCATTAAGGCAGTCGTCCTGACTGCCCTATGTCTTCCTCCCAGGGTGCGTCATCTTCTTCTTCTTGGTCACAAAGTATGCAGTTAGTGACTTCTTTTTCGCTTTCCCTTGCCCAATAGTCGTCGATGAATGTTTTCCAGACTTCTCGGTCGGGTTCTTCGATCCAGAATTTCTTTCCGTCAGTCTGTTCTATTTGATAGAACATGCTCCATCCACCAGTGACTTTGTTTTCGCAATAATCCCGATCGATTATTCGCTTAACCGCCCTTTGGGATCTGTCGATCACTCTATGTGCAGTGACGACTGTCCTTGTTTCTGAAATGCTATCCTCATAGTCTTGGATCGCTTCTTGCACATTAGCCATGTCATCTTCTCAGACCCAAGAGTTGTGTTCTCTGGTCCATCCCTTCCACTTGACAAAGTAGTTGGTAACTAGTCACAATTTTTGTCCTTTCTTGCCATGAACTCGACGTGTGCGCGAGTCTAGGACTTCCTCGACTTCATACTTCTCTTCATCTTCAATGAGGTCTGGAGGGGGAGAAGGGGGCTGTTCCTGGTTGGGAAATGCTGGCGGTACGTAGGGCGTCAGGAGCTTCTCATTGAAGCGTGGGTGGATTTTCCAATGCGGGGGGAGTTTAAGCTTGTAAGCAGAGGCGCCAGTCTTTTCAAGGATGAGGAAGGGTCTGATGCATTTGTCATCGAGCTTTTTCTTGGGGCGAGGCAGGTGAAGGTTGGTGGAGTCTAGCCATACTCGGTCTCCGATGGCATAGTCCTCTGCAGTCCTCTTCTTTTTGTCATATTGGGCCTTCATCTTGCTCGCAGCTTCTTCTAGTGCTTCCTTCGCTTGTCGATGTACTTCCTGCATGTTTTCTGCGAACGACTTGGCCGATGGGTTGGTGAAGGTGGTCGTTTTGATGGAGTCAGGTAAGACTCGGGGATTGGTTCCATAGTTCATGAAGAATGGTGTTTGGCCTGTGGCTGAATGGACTCGGTTGTTATGGGTGAATGCTGCTAGTGCCAGCCATTCGCTCCAGTCGGTCTGGCGATGATTGATGAAGAGTCGGAGGTATTTGTTGATCTCCTGGTTCGCGTGCTCAGTTTATCCGTCCATTTGTGGGTGGAATGCCATGGACGCGTTCGGGGTGATGTCGAGTAGGCGAAGAAGTTCAGTCATGAACTTTGAGACAAATTGGGGTCCCCAGTCTGAGATGACTGTCTTGGGCATGCCATGACAGGCGTATATGTGATCGTGCAGGAGCTTGGCCCATCCTTTGGAGGTGAGTTTGACGTTACAGGCGATCGGAATCATTTCCTTGGAGAATTGATCGACAACTACTAAGATGGCGTCGTAACCGTTGGATTCAGGTAATCCGGTAATCATGTCGACAGAGATGTGAGTCCACGGTTCAGAAGGGATTTCGTTGGGATGGAGGGGAGCGGCCTTGGGGTGAGTATCCGTCTTCGTTCGCTGGCATGCTTCGCATGCCTTGACATACTTTTCCACTGTCTGCTTAAGTTTGGGCCACCAGAACTCTCTTTGGATGAGTTCTTTGGTCTTCTCGATTCCTGGATGTCCCACCGTGATATGATCGTGGTGGGAAGTGATGATCTCTCCTCTGAGTTTGTCATCCCGGGGAACATAGATTTGCCCATCGTAGTAGAGGAGCCCTTCCTTTTCAGAAATGCTGCGCTCGTGGTCAAGGGAGTTTTGAATTCCCTGGTCCCATTTGTCGTGATTTCTGGTCACATCTTTGACTCATTGATGCGTTTCTGACGTAGTGGGCATAATCATGGCCCTGAAATGTTCAGGTTGGAGGACGATAATGTCGTTGTTGTCCTTTTTCCCTTGGTCGTGATCGTCTCTTCGACTGAGGAGGTCAGCTTTTCGATTGGAAGTGCCTGGCTTGTGGTGTAAGGTGAAGTGGTATTCCGCGAGTTCGGTAACCCAGCAGGCTTGTCGACGATTTAATTTCTGGGGCTGTTGGAAGTATTGAAGGTTTTGGTGGTCCGTCCAGATTTCAAAGTCTTCAGCGGCTCCCATGAGGTAGTGTCGCCATTCTTCGAGTGTGAGCATGATCGCCAAGAGTTCCTTGTCATATATTTCATAGTTCCGTTCAGTGACGGTTAGCGCTTTGGAGAGGAATGCGACCGGTCTCCACTTTCCATCCTGTTCTTGGCTAAGGACGGCGCCAATTGCTCCTTCACTGGAGTTGGCTTCAACTCGGAATTTTCCCTTTTCCTTGGGCAGTGTGAGCACTACATCTTTGGCCATCTGTTTCTTGAGTTGTTGGAAGGCCTCATTCTGGGCTGCTCCCCAGGTCCATGGCGCATTGCCGGTGAGCTGAGTCATAGGGCGTACGATCTTGGAATAGTCTTTTATGAACTTCCGGTAGAAATTCGTAAACCCCAAGAAGGATTGTAATTCCTTCTTCTTGGTGGGTGTAGGCCACTCCGTGATCCCTCTGACCTTCACCGGGTCCATCCGTACCGATCCTTCACTGATAATGACGCTGAGATACTCTGTTTCCAGTACCTCAAACTCACATTTCTTGGCCTTGAGGAATAGTTTGTGTTCCCTGAGGCGTTGAAGTACCCGCTTCACGATTCGTCGATGTTCTTGAAGATCTTTGGAGAAGATCAGGATGTCATCGAGATAGATGGTGACTTTTCCTTCCATGATAAGGTCATGGAAAATGTCGTTCATCATCCACTGGAAGGTCAACTGGAAGGTCACGGGTGAATTGGTCAGGCCAAAGAACATGACGGTCAGTTCGAAGAGGCCACGGTTCGTTCGGAAGGCCGCCTTGGCCTCGTCTCCCTGCTTGATTTGTACGTTGTTGTAGCCCCAGCGGATGTCCAGCTTGGTGAAGTACTTGGCTCCTCGGAGTTTGTCCATGAGCTCGGAGATGAGAGGGAGCGGGTATCGGTTCTTGATAGTCATCTCATTGAGCTTCCGATAGTCTTGGACAGGTCGAAGGGAGCCATCCTTCTTCTTGATGAAAAAGAAGGGGGATGCGAAGGGGGACTTGGATGGACAGATTCATCCCGACTCCAGGTTTTTGTCAAGGAACTTGTCCAGCTCTTCTTGTTCATGTCGATTGAGCGGATATACCTTGCAGTCAAGCATCGATTTGGCATTGGGGATTAGTTCGATTGCATGGTCCCAGGGCTTGCGATCAGGTAACTCGTCGAAGTTCTCCTTGGAGAAGAGGTCCTCGAATTCGCAGTATTGGGGCAGCACCATTTCTTCGAAGGTCCTTTTGGCCTTTCCCTCAGCGGCTTTAGCAGCTAGGTCATTGGCATGATGTACTGCACGGATCTCTAGCTCCTCCCTGAGATTGACCATCAAGATGGTTTCGCCCTCTTCCAATTCCTCATCCCACGGGTCTTCTGGATCGGCATCGGGGAGCAGGAATGGGTTCTTCTGACATTGACATCGAGCGAAGATAACCTTGCCGGTGGTCCAGTTGATGACGGGATTATGACGAAGGAGCCAGTCGTGGCCAAGAAAGATATCTCCTTTGCCGATGTTGGTGATGGTGAAGTTGATCCTTTCGCTGTGCCCTCCTATGGTCATCCATACTTCTACGAACTTAGTAATCTCTCCTGCTTTATTGCACATCCCATCGGCGTTGTACACGGAGATCAGGGCCAGTGTGGGTCAGGTGACGAGTCCATATTTCTTGATGTAGTTCTCACTTATGGTACTCCCCATGCATCCACTATCGACTAGAGCCTGAGCCTTAAGAGTTTGGCAGTTTTCTAGCATCTCGAGCTGTACGTCAAGGAAGAGTTCCCGGATGCCCTTGGTGGATACTCGTCGTTGATAGCGAATTGGCTGTCCTAGCTCATACAGCTGCTCCCGGGCTTGCTCTCCCCCCTCCCTTAGCGAGGCGAGAAGTTCATCATCAATCTCGTTGACTTTTTCCTTGTGTGCCCAGAGATGGAGTGAGGCGAATGCCTCCGAATCCGTGCGTGCTTCCCTGATGGCCCGAAGGGTCCAGTCCACACCAAACAGCTTGAACCAGGTGGACTTCGGGGAGGAAGCACTCACTGGGACTGATTCGGAATGGCTCGCCCTTAACGGTTCTTCTTCCTTCTCCTTTTGCACCTTTGCTTGTGACATCTTGAATGCCGTATCATCTTCTTCATCAGGGACCTCGACCATGGTGGTATTCCAGGCCCGTGAACATCGCACATCCGATGTTGGAACCCTGCTTGATCCTTTGATGGTCGGGGGCCTTCAAGGGGTCTCCCTAGTTGGGGCATGCTCCTTCCCTAGGGATTGCCCGCTGCTGGCTATTTCATCAGGAATCGGGGGTTTGGGGAGCAGGTCGCTCCTGGAGTGGTCAGAAGGCTCATCAGGATGAATGGAAGGAGTCGTGCATGTCACGTTCTTGTCACATGAACCGTGCTCCCACATTACTTCCGGGTCCTTCGATGCCTGTCCCGTGTCCCTATCCTTTCTTGAATGACGGTCTTCTTCCTTTGGGGTTGTGGGTGAAGGGGGCGCTGTCTCGATCAGCATGGCATCTCCGAGAGAATGACGAGAGCTGCAACCCTTCACTTCTTCTTCCAGACAGGAGGAGAGGGGGTTGTGTATCCGTGATGACCCTCGAGCACGAGGCAAATCATTGCGGGTAAGGTCAGCAGGCATCGACCTCATACTCCTGTCTTCGTCTTGAGGTTTCCATTCAGCGACGATGGGCTCGACCAGTTCAGGGAGCACCTCCTTCATCCCTAAGGACTGCGAGATCCCTGACATTGTTCGGATGAACTCTGGCCCCCATCGAGTCTGAAGGTCCTGGAGGGTGAGGAGTTCTGGGACAGAGAGTGTTAGCGAAGGAGGGAGATGAGTCTCGCTTCGCTTCTGGGGGATTATATAGGCCTTTTCAGGCGGAGTCTGAATTTGGTGTGATTCTTTTAGGGTGGTCTCAGGTGAACTTGTAAACATGGCAGCTGGTATATTCGAATGTGTAGATAACAGAGACGTACGTAAAAATGTATTACAATCAGGTAAGGTCCGCACAGCGGGACCCGATGACCGACCACCCAGGGAGGAGGACTGGGCCAAGGAAGTGGAATCACTCACTTCTCGGCCTTGCCTTCTACCTCCTCAATCTTTGTTGTCGAGGGCATCTTCTCCTCGACTTTCTCCTCGTGGCTGTGTCCATGTTCCTCCTTGTCGTGCTCCTCGGCTTCCATTAGCATCGTTTAAAGTTGGGCTGTTGTATATCGCCTGCTTTTCGGGTCTCTAGGCTGCTTCAGCTTCTTGCAGTCCTTCCCTAAGTGCCCCTTGCCTCCGCAGTTGAAGCACCTGCCTTCCTTTCAGAGGTGGTCTATGTCCATCGGCTCTCCAGCTCCTCCGTAGGTGGTCCATCCTGAACCTGACGATCCTTTGTTGGCAGGTTTGTCAGCCAAGGAACTTGTCGCGCCGGAAGTTCCTTTGTTGGAGCTTCCAGCGCTTTGGTTTTTGGGTCGGTCAATGTACCTGATCTTGTCAAAGGCAGTTTTTCGGGCCTTCTCATCAAAGATGCTGCAGATTCGCTGTTTCCATTCTGCATAGGTAGAGGGAATCATGACTCCGAGATCGGTGATGGAGTAAGTGTAGGAGGTGGGTACTCCTTGTCGTACTGCTCGGACTAGGGCACCTCAAGGGCCCAGATCTTGGAGTTGGTCGGCTTGGCAGGCCAATTCTTCCAGCTTGCGGAAGTACTCTGCCACCGTGCCGGTCATCTTTAGCTCGTTCATCCACCTCTCCATTACTTCTTGGAGGGCGGGGTGGCCATATTCGACCTGTAGGGCAGCTTTGAAGTCATTCCACAAACAGTATCGGTATCGGTCTTCAGTACTGCTCCAGAATTGGAGATGGTACTGGGACCACCAGCCTTGGGGTTTCTTGCTGAACAGTGATGTTGCGAATAGGATCTTGTTGGCATGGGTCGGGTAATAGGGGTGGAAGATCGAGAAGTATTCCTCGCAGGCTCCGGTGAAGTGGTGGATATCATCGCTTCTTCCCTTGAAGTCTGTGGGAAGTCGGATTAAGGTTGGCTTCACCTGTAGCCAGGGCGCTTGTTCATCTGCATCCCCTGATGGCCAGTCTGGCGGGTCAGGGGGCATGTTCTTGGGTGGTGGCCTTGGGACCGACCACCTGTTGGTTCGTTGGGTAGGGCTGCCCCATTGTTTGGGGGCAGGAGCTGTGGGTCGTCCCTGATGCCTGCTGGGGTCTTCTAGTTCTGGGGGAAGGGGCAAACCATTGGCGAGTGTGAAGCTTCTTGCTTCCAACAGTTTTTTGGTTAAATCATCGACGAGTCCCGGAAAAGCCATTTGCTTGTCTCGGTGCTCTTGCCTTCTGGCCTCTGCTTCGGCCTCTTGTTGTCATCATTGTGCTGCTTCGGGGTCATCAGGGAGATTGATGGGAATGTCGCTCGGCCCTCCCTGTCTGGATCCTGTGAACAATCTACTGGTCCCCTTCCAGAGGTGGCTCTGGCGCCTCCAGTCTATCGGCGGCGAGTCGGGCATTGGCCTGGGCCAGTCGTACTTGGGATAGTTCAGCTCGGTCAGCCTCATCCCTTCTCCAGGCAGTGAGTATAGCTGCCAATTGCCAGTTGAGGACTCACTCCTCCTGCTCGGTCCTTGCTCGTAGATTGGGGATGTGTACACCTGGGATGGGGCCATAATTGAGCTCGTATAGCCATAATTCCTTGTTTGGGACGAGGTCGAAGCAGTGTCGATGCTCCTCCTGGGTTTCGTCCACTCCTCCCCTTTGTAAATAGTCTGCCCTTCTGAGGGCCCAGGCCTGGGATCGATAGGTCCCATGGGCCATTCGCTGGAATAGGGAGAGGGATGGCCAGGCTCTGTCTGGAGTTCCCAAGTAGAAGGGATTACTCTCAATTTCTCATAGAGCGAGTCGTCGTTCGCTTCTGGGGTCTCGAGGGGGAGCATCTGGGTCCTCCTTGCATTGTCGAATGCTGTATGCGAGCAGGGATTCTCCAACTCGTCTTCTTCACTGGTACGAAGGCCGCCTGATGTAGCGGATTCATAGGCATCGTCTTCAGAGCTCAACATAGAACCCTGGGTCATTGTGGTCAAGCGAGGCCAGGGTGGAGGCTGAGCTCGAGGGGGTGGGGCTGGCAAACGGAGTCTCTCCTCCTCTTCTTCGAAGGATATGAGGTTCGGGGGACTCGGGGGCAGGGGAATCGGGATCGGAGGAGGAGAGTATAATTGTTGACGCAGGTGTATCAAGTGTTGCCTGGCTGACTCGGAAGGGGCGGTGAAGTCGCAGGTCCCCTGGGAGGTGAGCCCTCCTTTGGCTCTCCTCCGAATCATATTCTGGAGCCACTCTTCATCTCTCTGACGAATCAAGTGAGGCGGCGTCGGTAGTCTCGGTGGATTCGTCAGGATTGACGACCCATAAGGTCTCCTGAGGGAGGGTCTGGCTGTCTGGTCAGGGCTGGCCAACCTCGGTTGTAGGTACCTGCTGGAGGCTTCACTCCAGCTCTCTCCTGGCATCCTCCAGGGGTTCTGTTCCAATTCCATGATAGGCTCTAATGAGCTCATCGATGCTTCTCTCGTCGGAGGAAGCACTTCTGGCATCCTCAGAGGAGTGCCGGGTTCCAGAAGGGCCAGCCACTGGGCTTGGCATTCTTCTTCGTTGTTCAATGAAGTAGTCAGTGAAGGGGCCCTGAAGGTCCCTGGTCGGAGACTCTGGGGGCATCCCATAGGACTTCTGTCTGTAGATGGCATATGTCATGGGGTATGTCAGAACATTGTAGGGAGGGTTGTAAAAGTTGGGAAGTGTTGGGGGTGGGTAAATTAGACATCCTCTTTGAAAAGTAATTCTGTGGCATTGGAACCACTCTCTGTTTCTGTAGTAGATTGTTGCGACTGCAGTTGTTGTTCCGATTACCCCTGCTATCGTGAAGAGAATCACAGCAAGGGTACTTGTTGTTCCTTTAGAGATGTCGGGGGTTTGTTGTAGGGGCATACGGAATCCTTCCTGCGTCTAGCGTCATGGAAGGGTGAGGGAAGCTTCGAGCTAATTGTTAGGGCTGACATTCACATGACTGGTAGTCAGGTGATTGCTAAGCTGTCTCGCATTCGGACAATCACTTTGGCAATGCCTCAGATGACTCGAGGTGGCAAAAGAGGCGCTTACAGAGAGGCTCTCGGCAAGGCGAGCAGACAAGTAAGATTTATGTGATGTTAAACCTTAGCTCGAAGCTGAGGTTGTACAGTAAAATGTTGCTACTTAAATACTAAAAGGTCGGTCCTAATAATAGCTATGAAAGATTTGTAGAAGTCGAAAGGTGTGCTGGTCGGGCAGCGAGCATGCAATATCATGCATTGTCCATCATGAAAGATTTGTCAAAGTCGATATCGGTGATGAGGTGGCACTAGTGCATAAGCGTGATGACACCGATAAGATGCGATAAGACTAGAAAAAAGGAAAAAAGGAAATAAATCGTAACAGAATCAGCTTCCACCCAGAATCTCCCCTTCTCCTTTGGGAGTGCCAGCACGACATCCTTGGCCATTTGCTTCTTTAATCGTTGGAAGGCCTCATTCTGGGCCACTCCCCAGGTCCAGGGAGCGTTACTGGTAAGCTGGGTCATTGGGCATATGATCTTGGAATAGTCCTTGATGAACTTTTGATAGAAGTTCATGAAACCCAAAAAGGATTGTAGTTCCTTTGTCTTGGTGGGTGTGGGCCATTCAGTGATCCCTTTCACCTTGACAGGGTCCATTCGAACTGATCCTTTGCTGATGATCACACCAAGATACTCGGTCTCGAGTATCTCGAATTCACACTTCTTGGCCTTGAGGAACAGTTTGTGTTCTTGTAGGCATTGAAGTACCCACTTGACAATTCGCTGATGCTCCTGGAGGTCCTTAGAAAAGATGAGGATGTCATCCAGGTAGATGGTCACCTTCCCTTTGTGGATGAGATTATGGAAGATGTTGTTCATCATCCATTGGAAGGTGGCCGGTGAGTTTGTCAATCCGAAGAACATGACTGTGGGTTTGAAGAGCCCTCAGTTCATTCTGAATGTGGCTTTGGGCTCATCCCCTTGCTTGATTCTAACGTTGTTGTACCCCCAGTGGATGTCCAGCTTAGTGAAGTACTTGGTACCATGGAGTTTGTCCATGAGTTCTGAAATGAGGGGTAAAGGGTATCGGTTCTTGATCATCATCTCATTGAGTTTGCGGTAGTCCTGGATTGGACAGAGGGAACCATACTTCTTCTTGATAAAGAAGAAGGGGGAGGCGAAGGGGGATTTAGAAGGTCAGATCCTTCCCGACTCCAGGTTTTCATCGAGGAACTTGTCGAGTTCCTCTTGTTCATGTCGGTTGAGTGGGTAGACCTTGCAGTCGAGTGTGGATTTGGCATTGGGGATCAACTTGATTGCATGGTCTCAGGGCTTACATTCTGGTAGCTCGTCAAAGTTTTCCTTTGAGAAGAGGTCCTGGAATTCATGGTACTGGGGCGGAACCATCTCTTCAAAGGTCTTCTTGGCCTGCCCCTTGTTCACCTTGGCTGCTAGGTCATTTGCATGGTGTACAGTGCAAATTTCTAGTTCTTCACAGAGATCAACCATGAGAATCATTTTGCCCTCCTCCAACTCTTTGTCCCATGGGTTCTCAGGGTCAGCATCGGGGAGTGGGAACAGGTTCTTCTGGCATTGACACTGGGCAAAAATGATCTTGCCGGTGGCCCAGTTGATCATGGGATTATGATGAAGAAGCCAGTCATGGCCAAGGAAGATGTCGCTCTTGCTGATATTGGTGACAGCAAAGTCCACTCGTTCGCTATGGCCTCCCACAAGCATTCTTACTTTGATGAACTCTGTAATTTCCCCAGCTTTGTTCTTTGTTCTGTCTGTGTTGTATACTGAGATCAGGGCAGGGGCTGGTCTGGTGATGAGGCCATGCTGTTGGAAACGGTGGGTTCGCAGTGGGTAGACTAGTGGCTGGTAAAGCCAGACTAATAAAACTTAGATTCTCTGGCTCCTACAGAGCCTGTATTTATACTACGAAAACTATCTAGAATGTTCTACTAAAGTCGTCCATATCAAGTAAGTATCGGTCCAAAGGTCACCTGGCATTATGCCGACTTGAACCTTCGACACTCTTCTCGCAGCTTCTCGCGATATCTCCAACACATGCTTCTTGACATAGGCTTCATTAATGGTGCTCCTGGTACAGCTGCTGTTGATGAGGGCTTGGGCTTTGAGAGTTTGGTGGTCCTCTAAGGTCTCGATCTGTACCTCAAGGAAGAGCTCTCGGACACCTCTGCTTGATACCCATCATTGATATTGGATGGGCTTACTCAACTTGTAGAGTTCCTCTCGTGCTCGTTCCCCGCCTTTTCTTAGGGAAGCGAGGAGTCGGTCATCGATCTTGTTGACCTTCTCCTTATAGGCCCAGAGGTGTAGTGAAGCAAAGGTTTCCAAATCCGTGCATGCTTCCCTGATGGCCTGAAGGGTCCAGTCCATGCCAAACAGCTTGAACCAGGTGGGCTTCAGAGAGGAAACACTCACTGGACTAGATTTGGGATGCCTCACCTCGATCAGTTCTTTCACCTTCTTCGCTTGTGCCTTTGCTTGGGACATCTTGAATGATGTATCATCTTCCTCATCAGCCACTTCTTCCATGGTGGTCTTTCTTCCCCCAGGATGCCATGCATCCGACACTTCTTCCTTCTGGGAGGTCCTTCTTGATCCTTCATTGGTCAGGGGCTGGCGAGTGGTTCCCTTGGTTGGGGCATGCTCCTTCCCTGAGGATGGCTCTCCCATGGCTTGTTCATCAGGATGAGGGGTTAGGGGAGTGATGCTGCTCCCGGGTTGTTCGCAGGGGCCACTAAGAACAGAGGGGGTCATAGTTTCCTTAGTCATCTGACTCCACCTGTCTCCTCCTATTACCCTGAGATCCATCAGCGTGTTCCTGGTCCCTTTGTCTGTTCTTGCGACTGGAAAGAGGTGGCCCTTTTGAGGGGTTATCTTCTTCCACAATGACGGGCTCAGCCAGTTCAGGGAGAACCTCTTTTGTCAAGGACTTGGAGATCCCTGACATTGTTCAGATGAACTCTGGTCCCCATCAATGTTTCAGGTCTTGAAGGGTAAAGAGTTCTGGGATGGAGAGTATCAGCGAAGGAGGGGGATGGGTATCATTGGGGTTTTCGTGTGTTTTATATGTTTTTTCAGGCAGAGCCTGAATGGGTTGTGATTCTTTTTAGATGGTCTTGGGAGAAGCAGTGAATGCAGGTATATTCGAATGCACTAAAACTGTAGACATATGTAATGATGTAATACAATCAGATAATGTCTGCTCAGTGGGACCTGATGACTGACCACCCAGAGAGGAGGATTGGGCCGAGGAAGTGGAATCACTCACTTCTCAGCCTCGCCTTTTACCTCCTCCACCTTCAATGTCGAGGGTGTCTTCTCCTCGACCTTTTCCAGTGACTTCTCTTCTTCTGTGATAGTAAGCATGGCCTGAAGCTGGGCTGAGGTGCATTTCCCAGTTTTTGGGTCCCTTGGTTGCTTGGGCTTCTTGCAATCCTTTTCTAGATGCCCTTTTCCTCTGTAGTTGAAACACTTGCCTTCTCATTTAAGGTGGTCTATGTCCATTGGTTCTTTGGTCCCTCCATAAGTGGTCCACCCTGAACCCGACGATCCTTTGCCAGTCGATTTCTTGGTTGGGGAACTTGTCACACCGAAAGTACCTTTAGGGATACTTCCAGCATTTTGGTTCTTGGGCTTCTCATAGTGGCCAATTTTGTCAAAGGCCTCCTTCCTGGCCTTCTCATCGTAGATGTTGCAAATACATTGTTTCCATTCAGCATAGGTGGAGGGGATCATGACTCCGAGGTTAGCGATGGAGTCAGTGTAGAAGGCAGGTACCCCCCATCGGACGGCCTGGACGATAGTGCTTCGGGGTCCTAGATCAGTGAGTTGATCAGCTTGTCAGGCCAAATCTTTGAGTCTCCAGAAGTATTCAGCTGTGGTGCCAGTCATCTTGAGTTCATTCATGTGCTTCTCCATTACTTCTTGGAGGGTGGGGTCCCTGTATTCTACTTTGAGGGCTGCTTTGAAGTTGTTCCAGGAGAAGTACCGATAGCATTCCTCGATACTACTCCAAAAGTGGAGTCGGTATTGGGACCACCAGTCCTGAGGTTTCTTCCTGAATAGGGAGACAGTGAAGAGAATCTTGTTGGCATGGGTCAGATAATACACTTTGAAGATGGAGAAATATTCTTCACAGGCACCTGTGAAGCGATGAATGTCACTGCTTTTCCCTTCAAAGTCAGAGGGGAGTTGGATGAGTGTGGGCTTAACTTGCAGCCAAGGTGCTTGTTCTTCAGTGTTGCCAGATGGCCAGTATGGGGGGTCCAGAGGATTGTGTCGGGGCAGGGGTCTGGGGATCGACCATCAGTCAGTTCGGTGGGTAAGGCTTCCATATCTTTGCAGGGGGGGCTGTACTGGCCACCCCCGGAGAATGTCGAGGAGGTCGGTGAGTTCTTTGAGGAGGGGTAGGCTATTGGCGAGTGCGAATGACTTTGCTTCCTCTAGCTGGGCAGCTAGGCCCATTGCGAGGTCTGGGAAGGCCTCTTTCTTCCTCTGATGTAGCTGCCTTCTTTCCTCTGCTTCTTCCTCCAGTTGTTGGTGCTCTGCGGCCTCATTGCTCATGCTGGGTCCGGCTTCTCCAGATCTGGCAAATAACCTACTCATCTCCTTCCAGGCCTGGTTCTGGCACCTCCAATCGGTCAGCAGCGAGTTGGGCATCAGCCTGGGCCAGTTGTACCTGGGCCAACTCTGCTCATTGGTCCTTCTCCATGCAGTGAGTATAGCTGCCAGTTGCTGGTTGAGGATTTGCTTCTCCTGTTCTGTCCTTGCTCATAGTCCAGAGACATATACCCTGGGTATGGGGCCATAGTTGAGCCCGTATCACCATAGCTCCTCATTGGACTGAAGGTTATGTCAGTTCCTATGCTCTTCCATGGTCTCATCAATTCCTCCCCTCTATAAGTAGTCTGCCCTTCAAAGGGCCCAGGCCTGGGATCGGTAAGTTCTGTGGGCCATTCTCTGGGATAGTGAGAGGGATGGCCATGCTCGATCTGGAGTTCCCAAGTAGAAGGGATTGCTCTTGAGCTCCCTTCTTGCCAGGCACTGCTCACTTCTGGGATCTCGAGGGGGCTCATTCGGTTCCTCCTTCTGCTGGCATGTGCAGAATGCAAGCGGGGATTCCCCTGCTCTCCTTCTTTACTAGTAACTAGGTCTCCTGACATAGCAGATTCATAGTCATTGTCATCAGAGCTCTGCGTAGAATTCTGAATCCTCACGGTTGAGCGAGGCCAGGCTGGAGGAGAAGGATTCGGTCTTGATGTCGATGTCGATGTTGGGGTGAGGAGTTCCTCCACCTCTAATTCCTCCTCAAAGTTGATCAGGTTCAGAGGAGTTGGCAGAGGAAGTGGAGGAGGAGAGTATAATTGTCGACATAGGTGTGTTGAATGTGGGCTGGTGGGTTCATAGAGGGCAATGGACCCTTGGGTCCCCTGGAAGATAGGCCCTTCTTCTGCTCTCCTCTGAGTCATAGGAGGCTCTTCTCCTCCTTGCCTCCGAGTAGGCATCGATGTTGGAAAGTTCAATGGGTTCTGTGGGATTGACGACTTGTAGGGTCATCTGGAGGAGGGTCTGACTATCTGGCCAGGGCTGAGTGGCCTCGGCTGCAGGTATCTAGCAGAGGCTTCACTCCAGTTCTCTTCTGGCATTCTCCAGGGGTTCAGTTTCAATTCCATGGTAGGCTCAGATAAGTTCTGAGATACTTCCCTTGAAAGAGGGAGTACTCCTTGCATCGTCAGAGGAGTGCCAGGTTCCAGAGGGCCCAGCCACAGGGCTTGGGGTTCTCTGTCCTCGTCTTCCAATGTCGGACTCAGGGAATGGAATGTCCTAGTGTTGAACCTAAACTTCCATGGCAACGGCAACACCCAAAACTCTGAGAGAGGTAGGGAAATATGCTTGCAGTCACAGTAGTCAAGGCTATGTGTGTTTGTGAGTGGTTCGGTGCACCTCCATGCAGTCAATTCCTCTAGACACAGGTGTACACTTCAACTATACAGTCTGGAAGCAGTACCCTTAGCAGTTGAGTACTAAAGGGCTCTGGCTGTAAGCCAAGGGGGATCTCAATAAATGAGATAGAATGAGATCTGGTATGACCTGGATACCAAGAAACCACTGCAAAAGATGTAGAACATGTCTGAGGAACATGAACCGGATGTAGGCAACCGGAGATGGTCCTAAAACCGGAGCAATGTCCTAGAAAATAATGCAAAACTGAATAAAACATGAAAATAGTCCTAAAACCGGTATAGTAAGCATGCAAGGGATATAGCGAATGGTAGAGGTCCTAAAACTGGTCTAGAACATGTGCAATAGATGTATACACCGGTAATAAGTCTAGAACCGGAGCAACGGTGTAAAATCCTATAAAATGCGGCAAGAGTATAGACAAGATGTCTCTAAGGTATACCTAATAAAGTGAATTGAAATGGGGGCAATGAACATGCAAAAACGAAATAAAACCAGTGGAAATATCGGCAACTTGATCTATAAAACTGAAGATATGGCAACAAGTGTGCGGAGCTTTGAAAAGCAATGGCAATGATGAGGGGAATCCTATGGAGAGTGATGTCAAAATGGGCCTTCAAAGAGGCAATACAATCCTATACTGGGCTGGGAGATGATGAAGCTGGCAATATAAAACTGAAACTGATGAGATAAAACTGGTGTGACGAGGTGGAGGCGAGGTGGAAGTGTTAAAAGACAAAAGCAAGTAGTTGGAGCAAGAATGCATGTATTGGGCAGTAATAATGCAATCCAATAACGATTAAGAGTAAAGCAAGCAATGGGGCATAACTGTAGGTGACTGGGATCAACTGGTAATGTAGAAACTCGTCGTTAGAGCATAGATCCAGTAAATCGAAGTAATCTCTTCCTTTTAACTAATTTTCTACAGAGTCTTATATACTAGAGGTCCGAAATTATAAATAGAAAATATATCTTGGCCTTGGTAAGGCTGTAAGTGAGTAGCTTAGTAAAAACCATAGCAAGCATGTGGAAACCGGTCATTTGAAGCCATGGCATTGCGTTTTAATGCCGGGTTTTTCAAGAGGAAACATATGGGTGCTGTTACTGCTGTGAGGATCATGGGATGCTATTTAACTGCAGATTTTCAATGCGCAGCTCTTCTGCTGAAGTGTGCGCAGTTGCTAGCTGTTACTTCGAGGTCTTGGCAATATAACAGCCTTAGTAAACATGGTCTGAAGTGCCCATGCACTTTAAATAACTTGGGAGGAGGAGGATCAATTAATCACATCAATTTAATTGAAGGATCAATGAAAGCACAGCAAATCATGGTTCCTAGTGATGTAGCAATGCTATATCTGGTTGATTGTCAATCAGGCATGCCAGGGTGTGATGGAGCATCGAAATATGGAGCATATCCAGCCAGAGAAGAAGATGGAAGGTAGTAGGAGTAATAATCATTGTTCTCCAATTTCCGGAAGGAGATTCGAGTTGTAGCATTTGAATATTCATTGAAATTGCTGCTAAATAACCACTGTATAATTGGCTGGTGCCCGGTAATATTTCTGAGTGGGCTAGAGATGAAATCCGGAGTTCATGTAGGAGGTAGTAGAAGGTAGTAGGAGGATAATGGAGTAATCTGCGAATTCTGAGGGCTGTATAATCCACGAATTCTGAGCATACAGAGCCTAGAGGCTCATCACTGGGTCGGTGATTCTGGGGGAGTCTCGAAGTCCTCCCGTACATAGATGGGGTAGCTCGTGGGGTACATCAGAACATTATATGGGGGAATGTAGAAGTGTGGTAGCATCGGGGGTGGGTAGGTTAGGAGTCTCCTTGGTGCCAATCCATGGCATTTGAACCACTCTCTGTGGTAGTGAAAAATGACAGCAACAAAGGTTGCCATTCCGACTAGTGCTGCAAAAGTAAAAAGAGTGCTAATGGCCGCATTCCTGGTTTCTTCGTTAATGTCGGGGGTTTGTTGAAGTGGCATGTGGAATTCTTCCTGCATCTAGCATTGTGGAAGAGTGAGGGAAGCTTCAAGCTAATTGTTAGGGCCTGACTCTCATGTGACTCAAGATAAGGTAATCGCTAAGCTGTCTCATGTTCAGACAATCACTTTGACGATACCGTACGATAATCTCAAGGTGGCAAGAGAGGCACTTACAGGAGAAGCTCTCAGCAAGCAAGCAGACAAGTAAGATTTATGTGATGTTAAACCTTAGCTTGAAGCTGAGGTGTTACATAGAAAACGTCCCTACTTATATACTAAAGAGTCAGGACCTAATAATAGCTATGAAAAAAGATGTGAAGATTGGATCAAAGAGCCATGCATAGAACAACAAGTGTTGGCATGACAACCACAGTGTATGGTGCGAGAAACACGTGTTGGGCATTATCGAAGATTGATGTAGTGTTCGTGCGGCGATAGAAGGTGCGATAAGATGAGATAGGACTAGAAAAAGGAAAAAAGTGAATAAATCATAACACTATGTCCATGGGCTCTCCTGCTCCTCTGTAAGTGGTCCATCCCAAACTCAATGATCCTTTGGAGGTCGGTTTGTTGGCCGGGGAACTTGTCATGCCAGTAGTGGGTTTGCTACTGGATTCGGTGTAGGAAGAAGGGACTCCTCGGTGAACGGCCCAGACCAGGGCGCTTTGGGGTCCAATGTCACTGAGCTGGTTGGCTTGTCAGGCAAGCTCTTCAAGCTTGTGGAAGTACTCTGGGGCCGTCCCAGTCATTTGGAGTTCCATCATTCATCACTCTATTACTTCTTGTAGGATGGGATCGCCAAATTCGACCTGTAGGGCTCTTTTGAAGTCCTCCCAGTCTGGGTAGCAGTAGTATTTGAGGTGTTCACTCCAAAATTGGAGTTTATAGCCAGACCACCAGCCTTGGGCCTTTTTGTTGAATAGGGAGGTGGTGAAGAGGATTTTGTTGGCATGCATAGGGTAGTATGCTTTAAAAATAGAGAAGTACTCTTTGCATGCTCCTGTGAATCTGAGAATGTCATCA